>JANVCC010000018.1:49171739-49254357 GCA_025345505.1 Todiramphus chloris collaris | reverse complement strand
CCACACACAAAAATTGAACTTCAGTTAATATCACTTAAGTCCATAGAGCTTCTGTATGTAGGAAAGAGCTCTTGAAGGGGATTTTATGTCATTTGGCACGCTGAAAGCTCTGCAGTGGTCACAGCACAGCATTTTATACATTTATACAACACAGGTTTTATACATGAGCAGTTTGAACTGGTAAATCAAATTCCCCATATTCTGGGGCTTTCCTCTATCTTTTATCTTTATTTTTAATATTGTTTCCCATATAGGTGTGCAGAACTTCTCTATTAGCTCCTTTCTCTGTGAAAGTGTATTACATGTCCTGCTGCCTGACCAACATGAGCTACAGACACTGCACGTTGTTTGCTCATCAGTAATTTACCAGATTTACTCCTCTATTTTCAGTTTGTCCAGAACTGGTATAACCACCAGCTAGCTTTCAGGCATTAAGTTCTTCTGAAACATCTTTTTGACACTGGATGGCTTTTTCTACCATTTCAGAGACCTGATTTACTTTTAATTACATCTGAATTATGGATAGACAGAATTAATTTGTAATGTCACCGAGTTCAGTTTATGTCTTTGTCTTCTTTCCATTAAAGTCATATCAAGGTCAGTTTGATGTTTGGCTTCCTGCACCCCACTTTAATGTGTTCTGGGAGTGATAAAGATGACACGTGGTATCAATATTTAAGCGATATGAAGGAAAAGAGATTACACACAAAAGAAAGCATGCAATTTTATCAGACTTTAGAACAGGTATCATGTTACCTACACTGTGCCAAAACCACTTTCCCCCCCTTCCCTGAATTTAAGTCAGATACAGTCTAGGATGTTGGAAATGAGAAAAAAGAATGCACTTAATAAAGGCAGAAAATACACTCATACGTATACAGCAGATGATTCTCATCTATGGATGTTCAAGTAGAGGATTGTTCATATGCAGAAAGTCCTAAAGACAGTAAAAACCTTTCTTTCAGAAGGGTTGTACAGTATGGACTATTATTTTTTTTTTTCTTTTTAATTTACAAATAACCTCCCCTAGATACTGACAACAAACTACAATTTTATATGTTTAGGAAATGATGCCTAACTCCTGGAGAAATGACTTCTAACAAAGACTCATATTCTGACTCCTGAAATATGATCCTGATCTCTATTAACTTCTGTATTAATAAATCAAATCAGCTGCAGTTTTTCTGATGTGATTTGGAGATTTCCCTTGAATGTTGTACGTGGTATGAAAACTCCCAAGACCAGTATTTTGCATATTTCCCAGACCATCCATCCTCTAACCTTATTTATAAACTACTGGGAATTGTATCTATTATATTGTCCAAAAGTATTTCTCTGTGATTGTAAGGCTCAGAAAACAGGGCTCAGGTGATACACTGTTTGCCTACCCATCTTTTGAATCCATGAGTTCATTCCAGTTACATTTGCTACAGAAATAGAAAACTTCAGCCTATGTAATTCCTCCAAGTTTCATGAAACATAAGAGCTCAGTAAAGACCGCTTCCTTCAAATTACTGCCATGATGGAAAGGCTGCTGCCTGAGCTAAAAGGTTCTTTATTATGCTTAGTTTGTTGGCACCAAGCACGTGCCTAGCTCAAAACCAGCCGCATCCCCTTGGTTCTCACCTGGCTGGTAGCTGAGAGGCAGGAGGAGGGAACTGTGGACTCTGGGGAAAAGGAAGATTGATAAAGGGCAGGGAGCCTGAGCTGTGGACACCAGGAAAGGACAAAGAATGGGACATGGATGTAAAATACTCAGAGCTTCAATTCTGCTGCTTCTTAACAGCACAACTTGATCTGTACCTGGGAATGACTCAAGTCAAAAGCAACACATCAAAATGGAGCACACTGAAGTAAGCTCAGCACCCAGACCATGGCCGTGCAGAATCAAACATAACAGTTTCAGATTGAGAAAGATGAGAGATGAAAGCTCAGGTTCTTGTAAAATCCCATCATGTTAAGGAGATGGTGTTTTACGTGCTAACTCTGTAAAATTACATTGTAGTCTGTTGGTAAACATTCTGCTGGAGAGTAGAGCTGGGTACAAGGTGACAGGGTAATTTTGGCTTCAGAACTGTTATCAGTTTGTTAATCCTGTTGAGATCCACACTGCCTTCTTCATCTACTGCCACCAGTAGATGGGTAAGAGAAAACGAACGGTGACTTCTTCTAGCCAGTCCTAACTACAGGGATTTGGTAGTTTCCACATGCAGAGTAGGAGGATGAGAGCCACGACAAAGCAATTAGCCTAGTAAAATGCATCCCACTTACTTCTCATTCTTTCCTCAGAGCTTTCCTATAGGTGGTGGCTTGACCCTGGCCAGCAGCTAAACACCCACCCAGCTACTCATTTACTCTCCCTGAAGTGGGATGGAACAGAGAATTGAAAGGGCAAAAGCGAGAAAAACACACGGGTCAAGATAAAGTCAGTTTCATAAGTCAAGGAAGAAAAAGAAACAAGTGATGGAAAGGCACTCACTCAGCACCTCCCACCAGCAGACGGGTGCCCAGCCAGGCTGCAAGCAATGGCAACTTCGCAGAAACTCCCGCTTAGTTTCATTGCTAAGTATGATGTGACACGGCGTGCGATATCTCTTTGGTCAGCTCGTGTCAGCCTACTCACTGCGGGGGCAGAGTGAGAAACAGAGAAGGCCTTGATGCTGTGCAAACACTGCTCGGCAGTATCTAAAATGCTGGTGTGTTATCAACACTGTTTTGGTCACAAATCTAAAACACAACAGCTTATGGACTGCTGTGAAGAAAATTAACCCCATCCCAACTAGGCACAATACTCTATCAAAGCCTACAGGGAACCAAGGGCACTTTATCCTTCAAAGAAACATTAATATGGCAGTTGAAAGTGCTTCAGCTTAGGTGCACTCATTTAACATTTTTGATTGCCTTAATTTTGCTGATTGTCTATGTGTAAAATTGGAGTGAGACCAGGACAGAAGCTAGAGATAACTCCAGAGGCAAAGGCCTTCACGTTCTGTACTAAGAGCAGCTATGGATCGAGCAGCTGTTTGTCTATGGATGTATCATCCCCATACTTCCCTTGCATCAATTCTTGTTTCTGCATCTTCTGTGAGGCCAAACTCAGAGTCGTCTTCTGCTTGATACTTTATCCAGACAGAAGTAAGGGCTTGACAATAAAATTTTTGAGGTCTGGTGGCAAGAGTTTAAAAAGTATTTTTGCTTCAACAGTCAGTGTTTAGTCTTTTCTGTATATGGCATTAATGTTAGACATTTGTCTCAGGATATCTTAGGGGTTTTTTTTGAGTTGTAGTGGTAAGATCATAGCCTGAAGTATAAAAAGATTTTGGGCAATTATTTTTTCAAGCTGACTGAAATTTGTCTGACTAGCCAAATATACATAGCTGGTAAAGCTAACTGAAAGGTTTAATCCCAGTTTTCCTAAAGATGGGGAAATATTCTGCCTTGCATTACAGGTAGAAAACCTGGTCCCAAAAGAAAGAAAACCATGCAGGACGATGAATCTCCTGGTTCCTGCTCTCATTAGAGCATCTGGCTTTCTTTTAAAATTCAGAGTTGCTCAACTTCTTCAGCATAGCGAGCCAGCAACTGATGCTGTCATTTCCTATTTGGCTGTAAATACAGTTCTGGAATCTAGATAATTTAGGATTTTGCCACCGAGGCACAGATGGAGTTAAGAGATAATAAAATTAGAGTGGAAATAAGAAAACCAAGACTTCAGTAACATATTGAGGCTCTCAGCATATGATTTCTTCTTAGGTTTTCCTGAATCTAATTGCACCATAGTTTCACAAAACTCAAAATCATTCATAGTCAGGAGGGATTCTGCTCTTGGAGCACTCATTTCTCTTGTTAGTACATCTTCTCAGCTTCTAACAAACTGTGTTGTAGTGAATTGCTGAGCTGGAAGTGGTATGTAACAGCCACAAATGGCACAGTACTATGTCTTTTGGATCAATTTTAAAAAAATCATTTCTCACCCCCCAATCATTTATCTTCCCAGATAACAAATCCAAATGTATTTGGACTCTCCTCACAGAATCCTAAGAATGGCTGCAGTAGGTGAGACCAGAGGCCCATCTAGCACACAAAGAAAGAGTATACAAACAGGGCAAGCAGAGAGCAATAATCTCTTCTGTGTGCCTTCCCGGTTTCCACTAATCTGACTCCTGCAGACTTACTACAACAGAGGAAGTATTTTGTGAGTAATAGCTGTTAATGTATCTGTATCCAGTCATTTCGCCAGTTCACATTTCTGAGTTCTGGTTATCCAAGCCTGGACGTTAGTGTAATCCCACTGAATGGATTTTGAGACAGGGTAACTAGAACTGAAAGCAATCCACAAGTAGTGCACCACAGTTACCTGCAGTACTACAGAAGTGTGCTTTATGCTTTGTTTTCTTACCCTTTTCCTAAAAAAGGTTACCTTTCTCGTCCTATTAACTATTTCTATATGAATTATTAGATATGTTCTTCAAATGTTGTCACATCATCACTCATTCAATTTCTCCATTCAGTAATCAACTGTGAACAGCTCAGCTTTAAGTACAACTCCTTGTGGGATAACCCTTCTGTCACAAAAACTCATGGTTTACTTCTGTCTTTTGTTTTTTGACTTTTAACTGGTTAGTCTATGAAATGAGTCTGCTTCTTATGTCATACAGAATAACAGAGTCGTAGAAAAATGGAGGTGGAAAGAAAGAAGGAAAAGAAATCTAATTTCTAGCTACTCTCCTCATCATGTTAATGCTACCTTACCTACAGAATTTCTGACAGTGGCTTATCTAACCTTTCCATAAAGCTATCTCATGAGTTTAATTTTAGTCTAATGATTACACATTATCTACAGACAACTTCTTATCACTCAAAGGCTTTCCTGTATATAAATGTCATGTGGTAGAAGCGAAGTTTGTTATTTCTTGTCCTATGTCTCCCATGCAAAGACGATTTATTAAACATGTGTTTTGAACATTTACTGTTGAAAACACTTGTAATAGGGCATCACAGTTTATTTGTCTAGGAGCAACACTGAAGTATAATAGTTATATATATATATAAAAATTATATATTTTCTATAGGCTTGTCATGAAATACTGTAGCCATGGCTTGTCATTAGGATGGATTCTGACAATAGAGTGATATAAAACTTACTATATCCAATGGAAAACAACAGTAGAACTTCGTACAGTTCAGGTTAAGTGTTTAGCACAGTTCTGTTTCTTCTGTGGGAATGGATTTAACTTCAGAATGCTACCACACAGTGCAGTTTTACTGTATTTTCCTTTAAATGCTTCAAGGATAATTAAAGAAACATCTTTCCTATTTCATTACACGTGACAGTCTTTCCCAGTTTATGGGAAAAGATCAGTGGATTCTACAGGAAAGTTTAGAATTATTTTACCTTCTGAAAACTTTTAACAACCTGCAAGGAAATAGAGTAGGCAGAATATAGTGGTGTTGGAATGAGGATGCCCACAATGCAAGTAGTCTGAAACAATGGATGCCAACCAAGCCAAGGAAACTCAGTTTCATTGCCTGTGCAGCTCCAAAGTATGAACTTTTAGGCTGCTATATTCAGAATGAGAGCCTGTGCTTTCTCCATAATTACAGGCAACTTCTGTTTTGGTTTTGGTTTGTTTTTTTTTTTTTTTAGAATTCCAGGCTTTCTCTTAATTCTCTGCTTTGGAGGTATTGGCTGGCTCTCTAAACCAGCTGCCATGCTGATTCTCAAATGTGAACACAATAACCTTAGTTACTGGAATCCTCTGGCTTTTTGTGTTTGGTTTTTTTTTCTGACAAACTGAAGCAAGCCTTCTATACCCCAAATGCAATAAGCTTATGTATCTTGCTTCACAGTTCACGGGGACTAAGTGAATATGTAAAGAAAGACATACATGGTGGTTACACTATTTGATCAGCGATAAGACTGAGTCGTCGTTGTGCAATGATGAACTGTGGCACACCATGCAATGCAGAATCATTTCACTTTTATTTTGCTGAAAAACATCATGCTTGTAATCTGCAAGCCTGTCATTTTCTATGTCAGTTGGTGGGGCTACTCAGACTTTCTGCATCAGCACAATTAACAAATAATAGGGCACTGCATATTAAAAATGTTACAATTATTTATCTTCTGACTAGACATGAGTATTACAACTAAAAAACCACTTGTAAAAAACATGAACATGATTAAATATGTACTACTGGTATCACAGTATCACAGTACATATCACAGTATCAGTGAGGGGAGACCTCACAAATTTCTATAAGTATGTTAAGGGCGAGTGTAGGGAGGATGGAGCCAGGCTCTTCTCAGTGTCATCCAGTGTTAGGACAAGAGGCAATGGGAGTAAGTTGGAACACAAGAGGTTTAGGGTTAACACAAGGAAAAACTTTTTCACAGTGAAGGTGACAGAGCTCTGGAACGGGCTGCCCAGGGGGGTTGTGGAGTCTCCTTCTCTGGAGGCATTCAAAACCCACCTGGACATGTTCCTGTGTGACTTGGTCTAGGTGATCCTGCTCTGGCAGGGGGGTTGGACTAGATGATCTTTCTTGGTCCCTTCCAACCCCTAACATTCTATGACTATGATTCTATGATCACAATCGTTCTATTAACGTGGAAGAGCAATGGAAATGTCACAGTACTGTTCTGCCTCTTTCTCTCTGCCCATTTGCTGCTGCTCAAAGAGACATCTCTGCTCTATAAATGGTTGCCTGATGCTGCTCCTCCTCTGGGAACCACTCAGAGTTGCCAGGCAGCTGTTCTCCAGAAGGCCTGACAGCATGTGCCCACACAAAGAGTTTTCTCCATCTCCATGAACTTGAAGTAGAATCCTACCATGCTTTCCAACCTCAAGAAGAAATACCTCAATAAAACCAAGAACAACCTCAAGAAGAACGTCATCTTTTAATCATGAATGAATAGAACTTTTTCATCAAATGAGAAGGTAGCTTCATTCTCACCAGCCTCTAAGCTGGCCCACACTTGATGTTGCTTAGTTGAGTCTACACTTTTAATGGCTTTTATGTGTCTGACAAAAAGATTTAGAAACTAGAAGAAGGGCTGTGTCACAAGAGAAGGAGCCGATCATGTTCTGTGTTTTCCATTACCAGCTTTGTACAAGTCCAACTTCCAATGGAGGGACTCACGAGGGGAATGAGAGGAGCATGACTTGTTTACTCCAGCAAAATAAAGGCTGCGCGGGGATGAGATTGCTGCCTATAAATACTATAGGCAGAGGATATACTTAGGAGAGCAGGAAAGGCTACTTCAGGACAGTATTTGCACAGGAAGAAAAGATGGATGTGGACTGGTCACAGAGAAACGTAGGTTTGCAATGTTAAAAAGGCTACCAGCTGTTAGAGAGGTTTCTCTCGGACAGCCTCCCAGTAGAAGCAGCGAGGGCCAAAACATTTCCTGGCAAAGCAACACTAGGGAGCTGTGTACAGTATACAGTAGAGGGAAATCAAGCTGCCTTGGCTTCCAAATGCCAGCCTAGCTGGGCTTCTGTAATTGGAGTTGCAGTTGGCCCTCTCTCACTGGCACTATGGACATACAAAGTATTATAGTAAAAGACAGTCTTGTCATTACGTGGTGGAATTGAAAGAATAGGGGGGAAAAAAAAGCCTTGGTGATAAAAATGGGCAATACCAGCTTTTTTTTTTCATCAGAGAGGGCAATGGGAACTACTTGCAGATTTTATTATTACCAACAGCAAGATAGTCCTTATTCCTAGTGACTTTAAGGCTGTATGAAAACATCTGGGTAGCAAAACCCAGCTACATGCTTACCTTTTAAAGTCTGCATCCCTTTCTTCTGAGTATTATCTTTGATTATTAGGTGAGCCAAGATGTGAAGGCTTTGCAAAATTGGAACGGTTAGCTATACTCTAGCAAATGACTTTAATGGTAACGCTGAACAATCGATGGTCCTCTCTCCCGTGTTTAGGAAATTTGACAACTCATGATCAGGCCTTCTTCAGAACTATCTGTATCTGCAACTGCAGATAAAAGCACTTGCAGTTCTCTGAAAAATATTACTTTGGTAAAGAAGTGATGAAGTTTTCTGAGAATTTTGGTTGTTAGCTACCTGGCACACAGGAAATTCTGAATCATTTATTGCCTTCTGGAATAACTAATCACTATAAAATGGTTACACTCCTTCTGCCATTGCCTGAGAAACAAATTTCTGGTTAGGAACTCATGACTTAGCTATGCACTAGTAATCATATATAGTATCTTCCCTTATAGTGCAGTTGACGCCTTCCTTTGCTTTGTCAGCAATGACAGCTTCTCATCAGCTCATCTACCCCTCCCACTGTGGAAAAACTTTTCCATTTAGGTAACTAATACTGGTTGGCAGGTGATGTACCAAGATGAGTTCTTTATATGGACAGCCTCCATTTTTATTCTTCCCTTCTCTAATTCCATTCTGTTTCATTCATTTGCTGCTGTTATAAACTAAGGTGGAATAACAAGGTGGGGATTATTACTTGCTTGTATGACAGCATACATAAGCTTCATATGTGGTTAGCTCTGCATGGTGCTTCCATAATGCAAATATGCTTGCAAAGAGTGGTGTTTTTAACAAAGAAATGCCTGAGTGACACTGAAACATGATTTTAAAAGACCTAAATATTTCTATGATCTCAAAATACTTAGAAGTGAAAGCTGAAAGTAGCATCGTTCTGTCTAAACACTCGCTGTGCTTTGAAGGGCTGAAGGGCCATGACTTTGCTCGGGTAACCAACCAGCAAACCCCCGGATGAGCCTGGGTTCCTCTCTGCGTGCAAACTCCGCCATCTGCCCCTGTGATTCTTACCATGAAAACCGCATTTATTTAGCAGCGCCCCGCTGCATCTCCCCGCGTTTTGAGCGTTCCTTCGCCTTCCCAACGCGGACCCGCAGCGACACAAAGGTGACGCCACCGCGCAGGTCGCCTCCATCTGCTCCACTCCTCCTCGCCCGGCCCCAAAGGCGCACGGGGCCTACAGCGCGGCCCCGCCGGACCGGCTCAGCCGGGGCCGCGACGGGGCCTCCGCTCCCCGAAGAGCTGTTTGCTCCTAGGGCCGCGCCGCGCCGTGCCGTGCCGTGCCGTGCCGCCCCCCCTTAGGCGAGCTGCAGCTCTGCCCCAAGCCCGCAACCCCACCGGGCCCAGGCCGCGCTCCGCCAGCGCAGGGCGAGGCGCCGGCAAAGTCCCACCCGCGCCCGGAGCTGCCCGGCGACGACCCACGGCCAAGCCACTGCGGAGGTGGGGCGGGACTGGCCAATCGCAGGGCAGCATACAGCATAGGGGGAGGGGCCGAGCCTTGAGTGGCAGCTCGCGAGATAAACAAGTTGCCGCACTATTCAGCGCTCCGCAGCACGCCGTGAGGCGCGGAGGCGGCGGGGTGTACGCCTTTCATTCCTCCGAGTAAGAGAGGGGCGCCAAGCCCGGCCGCGTTCGCCGCTCCCGCCTCTGCCTGCAATGTGAAGAGTCAGCAAGTTCCCAGCGGCCGCTGAAACGCTCGGTGTCTCCGGGGAGCCAAGTGCGCCGACGCCGCCTGGCCGGGGCGTCCCGGGGCATGCCGGGAGTTGTAGTTGTGCCATCAACACCGTACCGCCCATGGCGCCGGGGTCGGCTCCCGCAGCCGCACTACGACTCCCAGCATCCCCCGCGCCACGCCGCGAGGAGCCGAGTTGAAGCGGGTGGCGGCGGAGCGCACCCCCTCCCCCCGCCTAAAAGCCCCAAACCAAAACAAAAACAAACCGCCCCCCCCACCCCCACCCCCTGTCCGCCCGCCCGCCCGTCGCCCCCGCTGAGCCCCGGAAATGGCGGCGCCGGGAGGGGGCTCCGCCAGCCGGGGGTACTGATCCGGCCGCCGCGTCCCCTGCCCGTCCCTCCCCGCCCATGGGTGAGACATGGACTACGAGTTCAAGTCGAAGCTGGCGGCCGAGCGCGAGCGGGTGGAGGACCTGTTCGAGTACGAGGGCTGCAAAGTGGGCAGAGGCACCTACGGGCACGTCTACAAGGCCCGCCGCAAGGACGGGTAAGGGCCGCTCCGCGCCGCCGGGCCGCGCCGCTAACGGCCGGCGGGGCCCCCCTTCCCCTTCCCCCTCTTCCCCCCCCCCTCCGAGCGCCGGCGCCCTCCCCTCCTCGGAAAGTTTCTGGCAACGCGCGGGGGCCGGAGCGCGGAGCCCGCCCAGGCAGCCCCCGCCCCGCGCCGGGAGCGGGCCCCGGTGCCCCGGCCCTGCGGCAGGGGCGGCCCGCGGGCCTGTGGCCGCGCTCCGTGTGCTGGTCGGTGCCCGGCTGCCGGCAGGGGAAAACGAGGGCGACCGCCGGTCTCTGCCCCGTGGCTGTGCCCGCCGCCCTGCCGTCGCCGTGCCCCGCATGTGTCCTCCGTGCTGATGACGGTGGGACGCGGCAGCGCTCCGCCAGCGGCGGTGGTGGCGGCCGAGGCCCCGGTGGCGCGTCCCGCTCTGCCCGCTCGGCCGCGCAGCGGCAGGGGTGCTGTGTCAGCAGGCTGTGCCGGTGGCATCGCCTCTGCTGCTCCTGCCGGGCTTCAGGTCATCGCTTTCATCTTTTGTGTGACTGCGCTCCTGCTTTGGCAGCCGGCTCTGAGAACTTGCAGGGGATTGGTAAAGCAAGTTTGATGTGAGGGGCACCTGGCTACCGACCGCCCCTCCCCGCCTGCTCCTGTTCAGGCTGAGGCACCCGAGTGGGCCGGGAAACCCCCGGGGAGGATGTTGGTCCCCGGTCTGGCCCCAGCCCCTGGTTCCCCGCTGAAGCCAGAGCCGGGCAGGCGTGTCTGGGAGGCTCCTTGCAGACAGAGCTGGCCGCTTCTGTCAGTACCTGCGCACAGGGGTGCGGGAGGTGTGTCTCCATCGGCCACTGTGCGACAGCTCGCTAACTGTCCCTGAATACCTGGCTGCTGGCAACATGCAGAGAGGTCATTTAGCCCTTAAGCCCACATACGTTGGCTATGCAGGGCTGTCTTCCCTGGGGAAAAGACATCTGGCACTACGGAGCAAGTGTCCCGTGGATGCCATTTTTGCCGTACTGTGGTTAAGAGAGCAGTGCGGAACTCGGTTTGCGATTTGGGATTCTTAGCTGGGGAGCTGTTGGAGAGGAGCAATCCCGAGGCCCGAGTAAGGCTCTTCTGCAGGTGTAGGTTCCAAATACAGCCCTTTTCTTTCAGCAGAGCCCGTAAACACTTTTTCACTGTGGTGCGTGAACAGTGCACAAACATGGGCTGCACTTAGAGAAGTGTTCTTGGCATAGTGTAAAGTTTGATTACAAGATACTTGCAAATGAGAGGTGGTACCTTTCTAACAGAAAGCTAAAGTGATAGATTTCCATTAGGCAACTGAAACTTTTCGAAAGAAAAGACTGAATATGGAAAAATGGCAATTTGAAAAATAAATTTCTGGAAGTGGTTAATGGGGTGTTGCTGCTGTAGATTAATAGAGAAGCCCAGGGATTTTTCTGTAGGAGTAAATTACATTCACGTGCATCTCAAAAATTTAAACTCTTGAGTTAAGAGGGTATAGTATCAGAGTGGTTAGTAACGGAAAGGTAGCACACTAATTCAGGTGGAGGATTATATGCTGGGAAGTGAGCTCTGATTCTGACTAGCTTGCTCTGCAACCTTAAGAATACTAGAGCTAGCATGTTAAAACCTTTCTGGGTATTAGAGCTGCCACTGAGCTCTAACATTTGTGGGTTTATTAGTCATGTTTTCTTCTTCTGAAGTTTTAATTTATTTATGTATATATATATATGATCAGAGGAAGCAGTAGTAAAACCACCCAAAATGCTGGTTGAATGTTTTTTTGCCATTCTTTGATCTAGTAATCCTCAAATTACTCCATAGAAGAACAGTGTAAAAGAGACAGAGCTTTGAGTTTACTGTTTTATGAAAACAAAAAAAGAAATTTGATGTCTGTTTCTAACTTAATCTGTTTAATTTCTGTCATTGGCAATGGAAAGTCATTGTAAGGGTTACATTGAGGTGACAAAGCACCATAGACGATGTCTTCAAAATCCCTACAGTAATAACAGTATTATAAAGGCAAATGGGTAGTAAAGCAAAAGTAAACATGATAAAAAGATAGCTAATGTGTCAGCACTGGGAGTAATCAAAAGGAGACTTTGAGCCTTAAGAAAACTAGCTGGTAAAAGGAAGTGCAATGTTTCAGTAGGCAGACAGATTGAAATGCAATATAATATGGCACAAATGTCACTGTAGTCTATATTCTGAGGTTTTGCTTTGTGGGAACTGCTTCATGTGAATCCTGGAAACTGCTATTCTCCCTTTGTTTTGGTTTTTTCTTTTTACGGCATTGGTGGGTTCACTCTCAGTTGCTGTTGTGTAACTTTAGGACCTTAGGTAAAAGTAAGATGTGAATAAGTTAGAAAAAAAAATTAGAAAACAACCTAAATCACTAAGATAAGGTGATTTCCTTATGCAAATATCTAGTGAAAATATCTCTGTGGGGTGGAGGATATTTAGCATAAGTCCTTAACTTTAAGGGGTCTTTATGACGGAGAGAAACTTTTCCTTGTGCTAGCAACAGAAACCTAGCAGTGATGCATATTTATAGTGTGCTGATCACTGGGGGGTTTTCAGCATCATGTAAAGGAATTCTTTGGGTGATCACAGAGAGTGTTCCAGTATTTCAAACTTGCAAGGCATTCCTGTATTAAAGAAAAAAAAAAAAAGGGAATCTGTCTACTTGCTTCTTATAGTCAATTTACAGTCTCAGGAGGCCGAGGGCAATAAGAACCTCGTAGCTCTGCAGAAATTCCACGGAGAGCCTGTCACTTCATGTTTCAAAATCTTGGCATATAAACTTTATGAAACAGTAAAATGTGTTTATATGGAGCTTGGCAAGCTGCTTGATAGAATTCTTGTAAAATAAGTGGTTGCATTGCTTAGATCTCTGTGAATGGTTTGGGCATAAAAGCAGTTTTTCAACAAAGTAACAGCTTAGTTTGGCTTTTTCAGCCATTTGGGCATGTTTCTAGTGAGCTGATTGAGTTCTATGAAAGTGAAAAGATATTTCTTTCTATTTTTTTTAATAGGCAGTCAGGTTTGAACAGCGTTGGTGTTACATTTGCATGACTGCGTGAGCATATTTTTAAAGATGTTGAGCACGTGCAGCTCCCGTTTACTTCAGTGGTATCTCTGTGCTCTGAGGAGGTCTGGTGGCATTACCTGCATCAGGCATTGAGCTACATTAGGCACCTGCGTTTACAAAGCTTCCATTAATATCTTTGTAGTCCAGAACTGCTAGAAAATAAGGGTCTTTATATAAGCTGTCTAATGGTTTATTTCAGTGTGCGCAAAGACTGGACAAGTGCTTTTGAGGTGAGAAATAGTGATATAAGCCTCATGATTGCAAAACAGTTGTCAGCGTTAAGTTTCTAGCTCTATGTGGCTGGAAAATGTGTTATAATTTTTTTTTGTGTGTGTGTACTGCCTCAAAATATCATGTTGACTTTCTCTAACTTTTTTTTAACACTCGTTCACATTTGTCCAGTAAAAAAAGCTCAAGCAGTTTTTCCAGTCATCTTTGGGGAAGTGTGATTTTGTTTCATGCCTCACCTCTCCTCACTAAGTTCCTTGCTGTTTCTTTGATCACAGTTCAAGCCATGATGCTGTGCTTAGTTATTTCAGTTCCCGTATCCCCTTGTCATATGGGAGGCAATCTTTATACTCCTCTCAGTGATGTCCAGTGACAGGACAAGGGGCAACGGGTGCAAGCTGGAAGATAAGAGGTTCCATGTAAACGTAAGGAGAAGCTTTTTCATGGTGAGGGTGACAGAGCACTGGAACAGGCTGCCCAGGGAGGTTGTGGAGTCTCCTTCTCTGGAGACATTCGAAACCCACCTGGATGTGTTCCTGTGTGACCTGATCTAGGTGATCTTGCTCTGGCAGGGGGGTTGGACCAGATGATCTTTCAAGGTCCCTTCCAACCCTTAACATTCTGTGATTTAGGATGAAGCAAGGATTGGAAATTCTCTTTATTTTTTGTATATGCCTGAATTGTTTCCCTTTAGTCTTTGGGAAATATCAGTCCAGGCCACTGCAAAGTATTTCTGTTCCTTCACCAGGGTATCAGCTCACCTGCAGGAGGATATTTGGACGAGTCAGCAAGCTGTAAAGATAGTGCTGTTTGTTAGTCAGGAGCTCACAGGAATAATGGGATGCAGAAGTCAAGTAGAAAATAGGCCATTCTGTTCTTCGTTCTGTAGCAGTGACAGCAGACGCAACGCTTGCAAAAGCTGAAATCGTCATGTGAATAAAACCTTTCTAGTTACTGCTGCTTCTGCCTACCTTTAAATAAACAATCAAGCTGGCTGCTTTCCGTCATGCTATGGCTATGTTATTTCTCCTTGATTTGCTACCAGGGATTGCAAACATTTGTTTGTTTCTTTCTGAGTAACTATGTAGGTAATATTTTTAATCTGTATTTTTCAAAAAACCTTTTAAAAAGCAGGTGTGTGCTTTTTAATTTTTCTGTGTCGGGAATGACAGAAATACAGAGTGATCATCTTCCAAGACAGAAAGGCCAGGAGTCGTACCCTGGGCAGCTCCCAAGCTCACCACTTGCTTTGTAGCTGGCACTGCCCTGGCAGACCCTCCTCCAGCTATGTTATCCTTTGGCAAGTACAAAAGGCTGGCACTGTACTGTACAATGCATCAGCAGAATGAAGTGTGCAGAGTTATATGCTAATACAATTTTTTTAAACAAAAAGAAAGTCACTATCTGTAACTTGTCAGATTACTTTGTTGTTAATGTATCCGTAACTCTCAAACAAGAGAACTGGTACAGAACAGGATTCACCTTAGCTGCCAAATAGGGAATTCCCTTGTGGGACTTGGACAACAGAGCGGCACATCCAAAAACATCACTATAAAGTATGGGAATAGGAGGGGGGAGGCAAATGAAATCTTCTCTTCCACCCTCTCCCCCCAGTCTATTTTTGAGTAGTGTGAGCTTGTAACTAAAGAGGAACATGTTTTCCTCCTTGGACTTGTATTCCAAATGATGTTCAGGAGTGTTACAGTTCTTAGCACTGATCTGAAGTGCTTGCAGCATCGAAGTCCACACAAGAGTCAAGTCAAAGTTAGGGCATGGGAAGAGAAAGGAAGACACAGTACATAGCCAAGACAAGCATATGATCTAACCTAGGAATGCTAGCTGTGGTCCTGGCCATGTAAACTTTTTTGTTGTTGTTGTTGTTTGGTTTGGTTTAGATTGCCTGGTGGTGATTTTTCTTCTGTTAGTCTGTGGAGTTTTTTTTTAAAATTAATTTTATTTGTTTGAAGCACAAGTGAAAAAAGTATTGATTAAGAGAGAAAAAATAGCATGCTATGAGTCAATGGCTCTTTCGGAAAAACAGGTTTTCTCCTGGGGTGACTTGCTGTGGTTGGGGCTTCTGCTAATATCATTATGTTGTTCAGAGGTTACATCTGGTCACACGTCTGAGATCACTGTGGTGGTAGAAAACAGTAAGTGTAGAAGAGGCGAAGGTAATCTGCTTATTCTCTTAAGTCGGTATTCATACAGAAATAATTTCAGTACTGTTCTTCCCATATTCTTATTCTGCAGAACCTAAATTACTGGAGTATAGCCCAAGTGTGTCAGGAAACGAAACTTGCACTCAAGTTGACCAAATGCTACAAGTGAATGATGTTGGTGGGAAAATTGCAGGGGAATGGGTACATATGTACTGCAGTTACGTTTACTGTTGAGAGAGATGCGATTTATTGATGTGGCAAGGATTATACTCTCTTGAATGTGAAACTGGAGTGTTATGTACCAATGCAAGTACATATTTGTAAGATATTTGAGCATCTGTAGTAATTTATTTACATCTTACTATTTCATCTCTTTGGCATTGTCTTGAATGTAAGTAATTGAGTTTTCAGCTGTAGTTGCTCTTTACTGCTGTAATCCTGTGACAGGCTAAATCACAGAAATATTGACCCAAGTCAGAAAGCCATATATTGATCCTGAACCATTACCTTTCTCTGCAGCAAAAATCTCTTATCAGTGATGGTAGCTGAAAAGTTGTGTTTTGCTCCTCACTTTAATATTTCTTTTTCTCTTGATGAAACTTATTATCTTGAGGAAGGTAGAATGCTGAAGGCATTCATGCCATGCTATAATCTCTCAACAGCTAAGTAAACCTAAATAGTAGAATTATTTGCAAATCCTGAAAATACTTCTTACCACTGTGTGATCTTAAAATGTGTGGGAAGGAGCAGCAGAACTAAACCAAACCTGTCTAACTAGTTGCCTGCAATGCATTCTAATAAGAAACCCTAATCTAGGAAGATATTATTAGTATTTCATAACTGTGCCTTGCTGAGAGCTGCTAGTGCAACTATACCATGGCTTTGCTTCCTGCTCAAGAGGATAGTGCAAGCAGCGAGTAATTTTTAGTGCTTCCCACAGGCTCTTGCATATGGTCTCTCCCCTGGCTGTTTTGTCCTTTCTTGCGTTACTCTCCCTAAAACCAAGTGCAGAAATGAGCTGTACAGCCCACACCCTTTGGGAAAATAGGCAGCATTCAGCTGATGTTTTGTTTTCTGCTACAGTGAGCACAAAGTTATGTGGTGGTAGAAGCTTCAGGAGGAAAGAAGGTGAGTGCACGTGATAAGGTGTTTGCATTTGAGAGGAAACAGATGAAGATTTCTGCCAAGCTTGCAGAGGAAGACTCATGCATAAATTAGCCCATAACGTGCTGTGAAGGAAAACCTCTCAAGACTTATTGGTGGTGTCTTGGTTTTTTTTTTTTCCCAAAGAGATGAAGATAAAAAGTTTCCTGTTACAGAGTGAAGGGGCTTAAGAGTTTTCCGATAGTGCTGCAGGAAACGGAAGCAAGAACTTGATGGGGAAGAAGAGATTTTTGCACAGTTGGTAAGAGTGCAAAGCAAAGCAGAACAGGAGCTAGGTCAGAAGCTAAATACTTCTGTGAACTATTTGACATAGAAATTTAGTACGTCGGTGTATGTCTGGGTCATCCAGTCTAATCAATTGTATTGTAGGTAGAAGTGTTGTGAAGTTTCTTTCATAAATTTGCTTTTGCGTATTTTCATATCATACATCATTTAAAAGCAAAACAAAACAACAAAAATCCTCAAACCCCAGAAATTGCTGTGATTCAGAATGCTACAGATGTGTTTGCCCAAGTAATTGTAATTTCTGTGGAATTTTCTTATGAAATTTCACTACAGATTTGTTAGTAACATTAAATGTTCCTGTATCTTTTGAAAATTTCTACTGAAGGGCTGTGTCTGCTTCTTTTGTGGCCTTAACCAAGCTCATGATTTGCATAGATGCCTTCTGACCCAAGCCTTTCTCCTCTACTTTTAACTGCCTTTTTTAAGTTCTACGTTGTGAAGTAATATTTACTTGCATGTGTCACTGCTGCTTAAGGTACAGTTCAGGAGATTATATGGTCTGTGTGTGTGATCAAGGAAGGGACTGTTAGCAGGAATGATTGGCAGCTCTTACATCCTGCTTCCAAAGATAGGTCATTTCTTGACATAGGTCTTTTTGGACATTCAAGAAGTGACACAGACTGCAATTTTTTATTCTTTTTTTTAACTGAAACAAGTATTAGAACTTAAGAAAGATTTTTTTGTTTTAATAACAGTGTGTTTTCCTGAAGGAATTCTGAAACTCATCAAGAGTACTGCTTTTAGAATAAATTGGCTAATTCAGCATGTGACTTTAGGAAGTGAAGAACAGTTTCTACTGGTACAGCAAACCCCAAAACTTTAGTATTTTGGCTTGAATTAGAGCATCGTGTATCTAAATAATTTAGGTTTATAAAAGACCTTCCAGCTCTGGGGACTTGTTTTACATGGATCGCTTCACGATCAGTTAGATGACTGACAGATAAAAATGCTGGTTGTGATGAGATTAGAAATGATTATAACTCTTGTGAACTTCAGATATTCCAATGGATTTGAGAAGAAAGAAAGCACAAACACCTTTTAAATCAAAATTGGTTGTTTTTATCAAAATTCTGTAAAAGTCTTTACATCAACTTAACTGCTGTATCTGAATTTCTTATTGATATTTTCTTAGACTTTTCTGTGGGAGCACAATACTTTCATGTAGCAGTATCTTTTTTTTTTTTTTTCTTTTTAATGTATGCAATATTACTGCCTCTAATAGGACTGTCTGAAAGGGAAGGAATGTTGTAGAGAGAGTGTTAACTGACCTTTACAAAATTCGTGTCTGTATGGGTTGGGTTTTTTTGATAGCGTTGGGTTTTTCGGGGGTTTTAAGTGTTCTCAGTGTTTTAGGTGTTTTTTAAATTACTGTTATTGGAAACCAGAACTGACTTTTCTGGTTGTGAGAGATTGGAGGGAGCTGAGACTACTGGAATAGTAGATCTCTTAAAGATGTTATTCATGTTTGCTTCTGTCTTTCCTGGGATTAGCGGTTTTAAAATAAGTATTTTCAGATGGGGCTACTGCATAGCTGCTTGTTTCTCTCTCAGCTGTCATCTGTTTTCCACAATGTTCATGATCTTGAAATATTCTAGAGTCAGTCACCTTGTAGATGAATCCACAGTGAGGTCAGGCTTTCCAGTAGGGAAAGGAACAGCTCTAGTCTCCTCTGTGTGCCAGGAGTGCTGGATCACTTGCTTAAGTGGAAGGATTCTGGCCTAAATAAGAGCACAGCTACAAACTGGGGGCAGTCTCGGACAGTATGGCTTTATACATGTGTTCCCATAAGCCAGGCCTCAGGTGCAGTATGGTTATTTTTTTGTTAATTTCCTGCTGATTCAAGTTGGAGATGCTATTGATTTCTTTTTACAGTCAAGTGAAAATAAATGTTATAGGCAGTTGACTTGGAGGCAGAAGCTAGATCTGCTGGAATGGAAACTACATCCAGAGGTATATTTTGCTATTTTGAAGCAATGTGTATGGTTTCTGCATGCTTTAATTACAGGAATAGTTGATTTTTTGTTTTATGTGGCCATAAGGTTTTCTGCCTCTTCTCTCCCCTCCTTCTTTCCCTGTCTTTACTAGAGCACTTGTGGAAGCATTCACACAGGTAATGCTGGGACTCTGCTCTGCCTGCGATTGTCCTTGACTCTGCCATCTCCTTGGTATGTTGTGGTATCTGAGAGGTCAAAGAGATCTGACTATACAAAGACCACCCATGCATGAATTCCTAGCAGTGTGGGGTTAACTGACTTCTAAGTAGATTGTTTTGAAAGAGCCTCATCTTACGGCTCATGAATTCTGCAAATTCAAAGGTGTTTAGAAAAAATTCTCAGCCGTATTAATACGTCTGTGGATTATCACAGCTTCATGCTAAGATTTAACACCTTGCTTATTCAGAAATGCCATGTTCATTGCTTTGGTTCACTACTGTTAGTGCAGCTGGCAGTGGGTTTCAGCCTGGTCTTTGAATACGTCTGTTCCTGAAATAGAGTTCTTGTACGAGTTGTCGCCATGTTCTCAAGGGCGTTGTAGACTTTAAAGTTAGCTTCATGTTCATACCTTTCGATTAAAACCAGTCACGGTACAGGATAACCAGTTGTTCCTTTGCCCAGTCCTGTCATGCTCCAAATGAGACACTGAGGCAGACAAATTACCAGGTTTAGTTTGACCTTCAGTTCAGACCAGTCAAAAGCCGGTTACGAACGGAAGGCCATTTATTCTACCTTTAGCATGATTTCAGTGGTGGGGAAAAAAATGTCAGTGTAAAACTTCATCCAAGCGATGCATGGGACATGCCATGTTGAAGTTTAAATGAAGCAGAATGTGGCTTATATTCCCCGGGAATAGATATGGTGATTGCTGACAAAAGACTTGGTTTGTTGTTGGGAAGTAACAAGACTCTCTTAGCTGCTGGAATAGAGACATCCGTAACAGTGAAAGCCCAATTGCTTGACATTTAAGTGAGGGAATAAAATGGAAATGCTTCATGATGATGATATTCACTCTCCCCCCATTTCAGATCGAATTAAATTAGACCTCATGGTGACTTTGGACAATTTCATTCTGGTCCTTATCCCTTCTCCTGAGGGTGTGTTTTCAGTTTGGGAAATTTCCAACTGTAACAAATGTGCTCTGTCTCACTCTGCCCATGTGGAATGTTGGGTCCTGCTTCTTACTTAGGATTTGCATGGCAACTTTTGTACCTAAAGGCTAGTTTACAAACTAAGAATGACATCCACATCGTGTTAGTAAGCTTTCCTGTAGGTCTGGCTATGAGAATGGAAGATATCACACTAGATCATTTGAGTTGGGAAGTCTGAGGGAAAAGAACAGAAATTGTGTGACAGGTCTCTGATAAATCTGGGCTTTCTATATGCTTTACAGGAAGCATTTGACTGTGTCATGATCTGGAAGAGGAAAACTGAGTAACTGTGAGTTTTAGGCCATTGCCTTTTTGATAAGTCTTACACTGAGATGTTATTTTAATATTTTTTTATGCTGTTGTAGGTGAACCTAATGTAATATAATGATTCAGAAAAAAAAAATGCATTCAGTGTTTCAAACAGGTTCTCCACAAAGACACCTAAAAGAAATACAGGCTTCCTAATATTTAGTGATTTAGTAGTAAATTCCCACCTAGCAAAGTTGCAGTATTTAGCCACTTTTAGCGCTACAGAGAAAGAGACACGATGCAGGCTAAGCTGGGCTGTGTAGTTACAGTATATTTTTCCACTATGGCTTTAGCACCTATACTTAAGAAATTACAAAAACCAGATGGTTAATATTCTTGACATTTATAGTTAGTCACAAACATTCTTCTTTGTTAATGAAACAAATGTCAGCTTCTTTTTTTGGCATAGTCTAAAGGACCCTGTGTCTCTGGCCTCGGTACATAATTCACTGATAAATAAAAGTTTGTTTCCCCTTTATTTTAGTAGTATTTTTCTGCTTGCTGCTGCTGTTCCTTATTTTAAGGCAACAAATCCTCACATACAGTATCCTTTATGGAATGGAAGGTGTATCCTAAATCTATTCATTATCTGTAATCAAGCCTGTTTATAAAGAAATAAGATCAGGTACAACTCTATCCCCTGCTTTAATGGAGCAAATGCTGGAAGAAATTCCCCAGAGCAGCAGAATAATTTTACAGCTTTCAAGGTTTAATGTGAACATTTCAGGTTTTACCTTTCTAAACAGGCTGTCAAGTGTGGTTATGCTAATCTGTTATAATATAACTGTACTCCTATGAAATTCACAGTTCTCAGTCACTCCAGATATTTTGGACCCGGTCTAATTTTAGTAATGGTAACAACCCTGTAGCTGACTGAAGTCTCTTCATCAATAAATTTGAAGCAAGGGTGATGGTGTCTGAAGTTGTGCTTTCTCCTTACGAAGTCTTATTATTAGAGCATAAAGGCCATATTTTAATAAGATTAAGGTTAGTGAGATTTCCAGTGGTCTGTTATTACAGAGATCTTAGAAATCTGCCTGTGGTTGTGACGGTGAAATAGTCTGAAACTGCTGTTTATAGTTAGAAGGTATCTACACTACCAAGATTTGCTTTTAATTTTCTGAATTAGAAACTACTGGGAAAAAAAAGGAAGAGGATATAGCTAGGTTATGTGTAATGGTGCTAGAATAGTTCCAACCTCCTTATGTTGATATCGAGACCTCTACTCCCTGCTTATAGTCTGGTGAAATTATAGTTGGGTAAAATGACTTTTTTTTTTTTATAACAGAAAATCTTATCAGTGCTCAGATTCATTGTTTTGTCTTTTTCATCAGCTGTCATCTCATACATAAAGAGCAGATCACCCATGGCAGGTGAAGATCAGGGTATTTTTACGTGGGTATTTAGCGTGGTTTGTAAGATGTGGAATCACATGATACAAGGGTTGTCTGTTTAATGGCAAGTAGCTTAGCATCACTTTAAGTACTTGCCTTGCTCTTTAACGTGCACATTTCCTCCTGAATTTTCCTCCTGATTTACAGAGGAACAAGAAAACAGAAGGGTAGCTGTATCAACAGCAGTTTTTAGATGTACAGCTAGGGATAGTCTATAGATAATAGAACAAAATAAGGACGTAGTTCAGTTTTTAATATGGTACTGTGTTAACAGTGTCTAATCATAATCTGATGCCAGTGGTGCTTTTGAAATGATCTCTTTTATATGGCTGGGACATGTCAGCTTTACCAGCAGGCTACGGTCCGTGTAACTGTTCTGCTCCATGTTTTTCATAATGTAGGTAATGGAAGTCAGGTATTTTTAAAAAGGGTAGTTGTTGTAATCATTTGCTCTATATTTGAATCTCTCTGCCAATTTATAATGTTTATAGTAGACTTAATTTTAGAATGCTGACTTCAACAAACAAAATAAAAAAGTTCTCCTTTTTTGTTGGAAGTTTTTCATCTACCAACCAAATCATTGTTTTAAAAATGTACAGACTGTGTTATGAGTCCTGAGTTAGCTGCCTTTTGGGCATGCATTTATGCAAGACCATGACGTTAGCAAGTCTATAAAATTATCAGAAAATGGAGGAGGAAGCTAAGCTTAATGTTCAGGAATTTGGTATTGTTGCATTTTGAGGAGAGTAACACGTAAAATAACGCAAACTTCTGCCTTTTATTTCTGCTGTTTTCATAGATTCCAGAAGGTCTTTACATATGGCCTTCAAGCCTTGGAGGTAGCAGAAGATAAAAGAGAATTGCTGTCTTCTGGTGTTGTTTTCTGTGTGTGCTGAGGGTAGCTTTCATTGTCTGGGACATTTGGAGGGAGACCTATCAAAGTTAGTGGGTAACTTCAGGCAGAGACACCAGTGAGCTGTGTAGCATTCAGGCCCCCTTTTGAAAACTGAGATTATAAGGACTTTGTGAGACAGAAGATTCAGATATGCAGTATGAAATGTAGCATATTGTTTCCATTCTGGAAAGCGTTTTCCTTTTGTATACCTGGATCAGCCTTGGAGCCTCTTTTCACTCTAGTTTTTTTTAGATAGTAAAAACTGTCCTGTATCGTATGGGTTTGTTGCCTTGCTCCCACTCTCCAAGCTTAATTTTAGATGTCAGTCCAGCCAAGATGCAATCTCAGCTTTCAAAGATTGTATAGCCATTGCCTGCAGGGGAGGTTTGCTTTCTACCTGCCACTAAGAGGAAAGTCTAGGCCCGGGTTTGAGCCAAGGAGGTGACATGCATGTCTGCTCTTTCTGTATGAGAAGTCCTTTCCTGTACCCCGCATATGTCTCCGCTTCTGTTTGCAACACCAAGAAGGTCCCGATCAAACCTCTGAGGGATGCATCTGCAGGCAGGCCAGCTACACAGTCTGCAGACGTTACTGAACCGGTCAAGTTTTGCCTATAGTGGAATAAGGTAAAAATCTGCTGGTTTCATCCATTCTTTTCCCGACCACAACCAGACAAATGTAACTCAGGTGTCCATGTCATATTGATCTTGTCTGGATTGGGCTGTAGGAACAACATGTAACTGTGGTGAAGTTTTTTAGTAGAGCAGCAGATAGCTGCTCTTGAAGGTGAAGGAAGACAAACCTTTTAAAGGACGATGTGGTCATAGATTTCTTTTAAATTTCTGCTTACTGTTTCACATTTAGAGTTTTTTTTTTTAAGTAGCTCTTAAAATGCACTGATATATGTGCATTGAAATTCAATATGTATACTGTTCTCTAGAAAAAAATTAAGATCAACCTATAAATTCCTAGCTTCTGTCGTTTGCGGCTCGTTGCTGTGTGGATGAAAAGGAGGTGGCTGAGCTGCTGACTGGATAAGGCTTGATATGGTTTGAAGATAATGATAAAAGAAAAGTACTTGGCTAATCTGTTGAAGAACTTTCACCCCAGTGACATCATGTGTAGATTTTTTGGATCTTGTAATTTTTTGGGGGTTAGTGACTATTTCTACATGCATAAAAAAATCCCCAACTAAAGCCCAAGAACTCGTCATTCTTTGGGAAAGATTAGGTCCTTTTTGAAGGCAATCACAGACAATTTTTTTAAAGGGCTATGGCCATGTGGTCTGTGTAGAGTCAGATCTGTGAGCAGCTTGCAATAGGCAACCAGTGCTGAATGTGATTGATGCAGTGGCTTTCCCACCATGTTCCACATGCCACGCGGGGTTTTTAAGTTAACTTCTAGGTGCACTTCAGTGTCATGGGGTTGCCTTATCTTGAGTGGGTGGGGGGGGAGCAGCATGGAATTTGTAACTCTTGTTGGTGACCTGCTGAGTAACTATATGCTGTATGGCAGCAATTAAACAAAGTGATTGGAGCGTAACAACGTATCCGTATGTATGTTGTGTTCAGGGCAGTACTGTGTTTGAGGGACGTTGAGCTCCATAATGTTCCCAGGCTTTGTCCTACAAAGTCACAAATGTTTAAATTCTATTAGTGTTGCTTTACAAGAGTAGATTGTTGTGTTCTTCTAGCTTTTTTTTTTTTTCCTAGCTAGGTCTTGGAATGTTTGTATGGTGCACTTCATTTGTTTAAGAAAATATGCATGTTAATTATTATTTATTTTTATTTATGATATTGTGCACTTAACATTATTATTAATACATGCTGTAATGTTAATAACTGTATTAACAGTTGTAGCTTCAGTGTGATTGCAGTCTTTCGAGCTGGTTCTTTGATGTGGATAATTAATTCTGAAGGATATATGTTAAATTATCTGTGAATTTAAGAGAGATGGTCATGAAAAGTTTTAAAAAAATTGAATAATGGGGATAAAACAGTAGTTTGAAGCATGCACTATTTTCATATCCTCCTATTTTTTCTGGTGGTCTAGGACAATTTGTTTCTATTTTTTCCATTGGCTTGTTGTGAAGTAGTTTCTTATATGGTGGGAGCACTCTGCAATAGTTAAGACAGTTTAATTCCTGTGAAATGTTTTGATTATTCTAAGTCTTCTGAACTGCACCCTTTTAAAGTGAATTTGGTACTTTGTTCTTTTCAAAGCGTTTGGAAAATTGAAACTGAAAGTGTTATCTAGAAGTAGTAGTAATCTGCCCCTGTTTACCGCAGGGGGGTTGGAGTAGATGACCTTTGTGGTTCCCTTCCAACCAGGGGCATTCTATGATGCGTTCTGTGATCCTACTCACATTTTCACTTTCTGCAGTGAAGACTGCAGTTGGGTGTAAGCCAGAAGAGTAAAATATTTTGGGGCAAGAGGACAGAATTTTCTTTTGCACTGTACAAATTAAAATGTTAACATTAACCTTAAGGCTTGCAGAATGGACTGTTTGTTGGTGAGGGAGAAAAGCTTCAGCTCCAAGACCAAATTATAGACTTACACTGGTATGGGTTTTTGTAAAAGGGTTGTTCTACATTATTGGTAGTAGGTGTGAGGGCCCTTGTATTTGAATGCTGCCTATGGCAGTCTGGAATCCAGAGTCAGGAAGTTTTCAGGATAGGGACATTTCATATCAACAGTTCAATTTTTTGTAAAAAGTTAGCACCTTTTAAAATAGCATGAATTGTAATGCTTCTGGAAATAGGAACTATGCTGATTTTAATCTTTACCCCTGGCTTTGAAGAAAGGCACTTGAAATGTGAAGAAGCCTGGTGCTGATGTGACGTGGTACTCATTTCATCAGGCAAATTCTTCTGCATCAGTTGTGAAAAGCATTAATAAAAATCGAGTCACAGCCTCTTAGGGAACAGAGCTCACTTTCAGTTCTGCCTTGCTGTGGTTTTTTCTCAGATACAGTGAGCATGTTGCCGCTGTTAGCCTGGGGTGATGTTTAGTAGAATCTGCTTGATTAAACCTTGGTCTGTGCCACTTGCTCTCTGCCCCCAGACAACGCATCCACACCTCCCATCCTCTCCCGCCAAGAAGGATCTTCAATTTGGTTGTCCTGCTCCCAAGCCAGTATTTCTGTGGACCAGATAAAAATGATTATGGACAAAGACCTCACTTCTGCTTGGATATCCCTAGCATGGGTGCTTTTTTCATCACACCAAAGCAGTGTAGTTTTTTGTTGTCTGGGTTTGTTTTTTACACCTAATCACACTGGCTCCGCTCTCTCGTGAAAAAAGTACTGATAGAGGATCTGTCAGAAAAGGTTTTATGAAAGCTTTCTCGCTGTTTGATTCTGTACAAGTTCTTGAAAAGTGTTCAGAGTTCACTAGAGTGTTTCTGTATATTCAACATGAAGTAGAAATACTTCCCCCTGCCTCAAGTGTTTTGAAAGAGCGTAGATCTTCAGGGAGTTCATCAGCATACTTACCTATTGCATACATGATTTGGTGTTATTTGTTGAATTCTTACAAGTGGGGAAATAGCTAATTAAGTACCTAATTTTTTCCTTTGGCCACTTAATACCATTTTCTTGAGTAAACGGAATTGTGTTTTTCATCAGATTGCTTTGGCTGGTTGGATATAGAAGTTTGAAATATTTTCTTTCTTTGAATTGTCTGTTAAATGGGAAATATTATTAGTTAAAATACCACATGGTGGAGAGCTTTTGGAAAGTGTTTTAAACAGCTCTTATGTTTGCATAACAAAACCAGTTAACTTTGGAAAAGTATTCATATGGACTTGCACTTCTACCAAAGCATGTAAATGGTATTAATGTATTTAAAGGATGTGATGTTTATGATTCTAAAGCTGTTGATAAAAAAAACACATTTGTGAGATCTAGATTATGGTGTCTTAGGACTTCTTTATCCTTGATATACATTTATTTAGGTATCCCCATTTTTTTCTCAGTGCTCACAAAACCCAGTGTCCTAAAAGTACCTTGTTTGCAGCTCAGATTGCCTTCTTTTCTGACGTGATACCTTAAGCTGTTGGGTTGTTTTTTAAACATCTTTCATAACTTCTCATTTGTATCTTAAAACCTGATGTAGAGTGGCTGGCTGTTAAGCGATGACAGACTCTCAGTGGTGTTAAGCAATGCTGTTGAAGGCAGTGTGTGACCAAGGGCATCTTGGTCTCTGCAGTGACCTTCAGTCTGTGAAGGTCTGAGTGACTGAATGCAATGCTTGCATCTGTTCCAGGGGAGCCTTATCAGTAGGGTGGTCCAGTTAAGCAGCCGTCCCAAAAGAAGGACAAACTGCAGTGCTGTAGCGACTACGTTGTTTTGGGATTCAAGCTGATATGTGTGCACAGGATTGTTCTGTACTGCATAGTTTAAACATAAGCATAGCTTAAAAATCATGACAAATTTTAACTGTCCAGAGTTGGTTTTGGTTCTGTAGACAATACAATTTTGTCTTAAGTTTCAGTAAGTGGTTTGAATTACGGAGTTAATGCTTTGCAGTTTACGTAAGTCTTCTACGCAGATAACAGAACAATGTATAAGAGGGGATGGGCATTTATTATTCACTCTTTAGAATTTGGGCTAATTAATGAAATCAAAAACAATTTCTGTGAGATTAAGTATGAACTTATTACCTGTAAAGTTACACATTTCTTGGTTCTGCATCTATCTTTAGCTAAAGTTCTTGTAGATGACTTGTTCATGAAAATAAAAGGCTGCTCAGTGGGGAGCAAAGAAAGAGTATGAATTATGTCAGTAGATCCTGCTGAATCCTTCTGCTTAGGAAGCAGACGTGTCCACTTTTGAAGGGACTTTTGAAAGCATACTTGGTGAACAGCTCTTATGAGTTGTGAATGCAGTATTTGGCCTAATTCTAGTCACGTTAACTTCTTAGGCTTTCTTTTGCCCTTGAAAAATTTTGTGTGTTTTCACCCTCCTTGAAGTAGAGTCAGAAATGATACATGTAAAATACTGTGATATGAGGCTATCTCATTTTAATTAGCGTAGAGGAATACAAGTTTGTTTTAGAATAGGAGAGTCCAGTCTTGGGTTCATTTGTCAGGCATGTAGGTTGTTAACATTTCCATCTAAGTACCTGAATAGGTGAATATTTTAGGGGTAGTTGCATGGCGTGTTATAAGCTGCTGATGTTCCCATTTCTCCATGGAAAATCAGTGCAGAAGGAGGGTGTATTTCTTTCTTTAGCAGTTCCATAATCATTTCAGTCACCTCAAAGTAACCCATTCCTTTAGTTTCAGCTGCAGAAGGATGTTCTGTTACTCCACATCTGTCTGGAGAAAGCAGGATTTCAGGCCTGCAGCCTAACACACTTGGTCTTGCTTCCTTGGAGGTCAGTGGTGCACCAAATCTCAAGCACACTGAAGCACCCTGCTTGAAGTAAAGCAGATTGTAATTCCATGACAATGGATCTTCTCTGATTTTCTGTCCTTCTTCTTTTTTTTTTTTTCTTTCCCCCTTTTTCTTCCCTGTTTTGTTTTGTTTTTCAATTTGGAGCGAATGTCTTTTCAAAGATTTCCAAGGACTTCATGTGAGCGCTTGTTTGAGAGTGAAATAACCACTGGTTCTGAATTAAGGTGCAAGATCGAGTTTCCCGGTTGGAACAGCTGCTAAGTGATTCCCACTTCAAAGGTGGATTTACTTTATGCAAAACTTGTAGTGCACTGAGTTTTCATGTGTAGTCAGAATACACCTGGAATTTTTCTTGTCATATTTTTGCTTCAAAAAATGTGGAAAATGGAAGCCATGCCCAATATTAAGTATAGATATGCACTGTGGGTTTAACTGCTGCTGAAAGTTATTGAGAATAATGATTACTTGTAGTTACTAATACATGTAAGCAGTTATAATTCCCGGTTGATCTCCTCCTGTTCCCACATTCCTCCACAGAGTCATTTCTCATCCCATGAATTTCAGAGATGGGAGGTCTGGAGGAGGAAGGGAAAGATGCTGGAGTTGGGGAGGACACAGGCCTGGAGTTAAAAGCTATAGAGGCTGAAATGAATTCAAGTTAATTTTTTAGCACAGCAAAACCAAATCATTTCTGACTGGAAGAAGGAGAAACTGAAGTCTGCCAGAAATGCCATATAGAGAGTTTATATAGGGTCTTGTGAGCTGTTGAGTTGTAACTGGAAAGCCTGCAGAAGTGCATCAGCACTGTAGATCTCCATGCTTATCACCATCTATTGATAGCTGCATCCTGCAGAACCTTACTTTAAGCAGTAAGCTGGTTATGTTGTGTTGTGAAGGCTTTGAAATAGTTCTTTATTTTCTTGGTTTTCCTTCTAAATCACTTCACATTATGTGGGTTTTTGAAAATATATTTTTTTTAAAGGATAGTACTGTGTGTGGGCTGAATATTTCCACATTCTCTGGCTTTGTACTTCAGAGCACACAGTTTAATATGCTGTGTTGGGATCTGTCAGGAGTCAGCACTTACATAGTTATCATTAAAGTAACAGTATGTCAGGAGTAAAAGCAGATTGACAGTGGCTTGTAAAATCAAGAAAGAACCCTACAGTTCCTAGAGTTCTTCAGGTATGGGATATGACTGTGCAGCTTTTTCATGGTAGTAGAGGGTATCCTGGAATTTCAGGAAAAGTGTCCTCCAGAAGTCTCTGCAGACATATTTGCAGCTATCTGTATGATTCCAGAGAGATATGGGTATAGGTTAACAAGGTTGGTTGTTTGGTTTTTTTTTTTTATATGCAGGAGCTTTTGTTTTAAATTTTTGAAATCTGTGTTAAAAAAAACCTTGCCTTTAATATCTAAATGTAATGTATACATAAAACAGGTTGGCTTTTCATTTTCTTGATCCAGACCAAATTAAAATAAATCATTATACTTGTGTTGATTCATGTAATATATGTCAGAGCTAAAAATATTCCTCTCTTTTATTTTTTCTTTTTTTTTTTTTTTTTTTGTGTGTGTGTACAGAAAAGATGAAAAGGAGTATGCACTGAAGCAAATTGAAGGTACAGGGATATCCATGTCGGCCTGTAGAGAGATTGCAGTAAGTGTACATAAATGAAAGTATTTTAACTAAAATTATTATTAAATAGTTGTTTGGTATTTTTTTCCCCTCTGACTTAAGTAACATAAAGATTATCTAAATGTTTTCTTTAGAGTAAGCAAGCATGGAAGTTATTGAAACATGAACTTTTCTTAAAATGCTTTCTAAAAATAACTTTTTTGTTTTGTTAGTGGGAAGAGATGTTCTTGCTGGATAATTCCGCTTTCTGGTGAAATTTATATGCTTTTATGTATCGAGAGGGAAATACATGTGAACCTTTGGTGAAGATTTATTTTAAAAAGGGGTGTTTTTAAAATGACTTGGAGGAAGAAGATTCTGAAAGATTACAACTGCCGTTACAAGTCCACTTGCTAATAATAATGTATTTTATTTCACACTGATGGTAGCTTAGTCTTCTTTAGTACCTGAGAATAGTTTATTCTCCTCATTCCTTATTTGTTTTGCCTAAGCACGGAGAAATTTCATAGCAAAATAAAAAAAACAGCTTTAATTTTGTTTTTATTGCATGTCAGGATAAAACATTGATTCAGAAATTGCACACTTTTGAGCACAGTAGTGCCCCTCATTCCCTGAAAATTGGTAGAAATTAGATTGTTTGTATACGAAGGTTTATTTTAGACTGACAATCTGCATTACTGTCAAAGTGCTGAACAGCAAGTAAAATTTTGTAACTTAAGAATTTCTTGCATTGCAAAATAAGTGCACTTACTTGATGAAATATTTACCTTGTTTTAATGATGTCACTATGCTGAGGGCTGTTCAGAGGTATGTTAGGATTGTGCCTAAAGCTTTTTATAATCTGGTAGCATTGAAATACAGCATTCAGGTGAGCAGCGCAATGCGAGGCATTAGAAACTTCTGATGTTCATGAACTGAACAAACTACTGTATTGTGTTTACAATAGTGCCTGTGGTAATTCTGTATGAAGAGACCTAGCAGATAAAAATTCTATCCTTTTGAAGTGCTTGTCACTCTTAAGGCCAAGGTCACTTGCAGATTTGAGAGGTGACTGCATTGCTGTCAGTCACTTTACTCAGTATCTACCCAGTGACCTTTTACTAATGCTTCTGCCTTTGGAGGAAATAAGAAAAGGTCTTTAATATCAGTACTAGATTATATTCTTGTTATTTTAAATCTGGATTTGACAGCATTGCCTTTGGTGGTTTGTGGGGTTTGGTTTTTTTGGTTTTTTTTGTTGTTGTTGGCTTTTGTAGGGGTTTTTTGGGTTTGTTTTTTTTTTTTGGTGGTGGGTTTTGTTGTTCTTTTGTTTCTTTGATTCTTGTCCTTTGGTTTGAATTGTACTACTGTGGAGATGATGTGTGGGATAGTCTGAAGGAGACTTTCCTGTTGTCATGGTAGTGCTGTGCAATGGAGCTGGTTCTGTCATACTTGGACACAACATCACAAGAAAGCAGAGAGTGTGGAATTATGATTTTTTTTTTCTTCCGTCTGATGATACATTTCAGTCTTGTTTATTGTTATTATTGTTATTTTTATTATTATTTTAATTGATGAAGTTTTGTGCAAAGCTCAGCCTCGGAAGTTTCACAACTGCTGTGTAAGTTGCTTGAATCCTCTCAGTGGTTCTTCCTGTAATTCTTCCTCAAATGATGTTTTACTCTTCAGACTTTATTGTAAAACTATAAGCTGAGATAATGTAGCAAATCACTTGTTTGTCTCACTGAAACTTCAGGTTGGTCAAATATTAGACATGTGAAAAAGGTAAAGGTGAAATAGTTGAAAAAACAGTATCAACTTTTTGTCACACAGAAACAAGCAGAATCAACTGCATTTTCTATAAAGAGAAGCACTCTTACAATGAATGCATTAATAGTTAATCTTGTATTTAAAGGCTTAGACAGGTAACAAAGAGGGTAATGTTTACTGATTAAATACAGATTATTGTCCAGCGAAGAGACCACGTTAAAATGTCATGAGTATTTCCCTCCCTCCTCCAAAATCAGCAAACCCCAACCATATTCCATGGAAGCTGAGAAAATGCAAGAAGCACCAGTGTATGGGGTTCTGTGTGTGTTTAGAATATATTAATAATTCTGTAAGTTGAAAACACTTGACAATGTACTTGAGAAATAGACTGCTGAACTAAGAAGTATTCAGTTTTGCAGTCCAAGACTATTTTGTATGTCGTATTGCCTAGACACTCCGAATAACATCTACTGTCTAACTTTGCCTAAGGGAAAAGGCAGATGACTCCTATCTTCTGATGTTAGAGATCAAGTTGATCTGTCTTTGCTTAGGACTTTGAAAAACATAAACCTTCTTTTTACACCGTTAACAGGAGCTTTTCCTGGAAGAAGGCTTATTTCAGTGAAAACATCATATAGGCAGTGGTTCCTAGGGCAAGTGATGATTGTTTTCTTTCAACTGCAGGGTGATACCTGCTGAGGCAATCCACATTTCAGCCAATTCTGTTGTATTGAATATGAAAGTACTAGAGGGGATTCTTATATGTCAAAGAATTTTCAGGGGAGGAAGAAGAAAAGCTAATTTCTTCTCTGTAAATTGAGTCCATTCTGAAGATCACTGAAATGCTGGTTATTTCTGTGTTCTTGTTACGAGGCAAATTATTGCTTGGCTTAAGCAACAGCGTTTTTTAAGAGTAAAGCTGTAAAATATGGAGGAGTTATGAAATACAGAGTTTTCATTTTTACATGATTACTTAGTTAGCAAATATGACACCTCTTTCCGCTCAAGACTTGTATTAGTTTATTTTGGAACCAATGATGGATAAAATGTTTCTCTTATTGCTTGAACATTGAGGTGGGATTTCTATTTTTTTTTTTTTATTTTTTTTATTTTTGTAAAATGAGAAGAAAAAAAGAATAAATCCTGAATTCCTAGATCTATTTATAGATTAAGTGGCTTCAGGAATTTGTTAATATAATTTGCATTGTAGAAGAAGGAAGAGAAATAAAATAACTTTTTGGACATTAAGACCTTAAGAAAACTATTCCTTTCCTTTCAGAGATGGGACATCAGAGTATATTTATTTATTGCAGAGTAGTATAAGATACCTTGGAAGGCCATACAACAAAAGAGCTTGTGACTATGCTAGTGAGTATTAGGGCAAGGGCCTAGATTACTTGATGCAGGAGGTACTTTCCTGCATCCGTTGTAAGAAGGAAAGTAAGGAGTTGAATGTAATCAAGTGTGGGGACAGACAAGGACAGTAAGCTGGATCTATAAATAATCCAAGGCATGTTTTGTGAAAAGCTTTTCATTATGCTGAAAAGGTAACTTTTTGGAGGAAAAGGAAGACTTTTATTCAGTTACTCAATTCTGTTCCCTTTGTGTTTTATCTTATCTAAGTAGGTTTCATAGAATGACAAGTGGACACAGAAGAAACAGACCATAGGGGTATAATTTGTTAGTGTTGTTTTTTCCTTTGGAGTATCTTGGCCATCATCTGTTAAAAACCAATAGCTATAACTTTAAAACTCTGCTAACAGCTAATGGTAATGGAATTTTGTATTTGTTTATCAAAAAAGCACTGGGGTAATACATCTTTATCTGAGATTTGTCCCAAAGGCTTTACTTCTATGAGAGGATCATGCTCGATCATGGAGCCAGCAATGTGCCTTCGTGGCCAAGAAGGCCAATGGCATCCTGTGGTGTGTTAGAAGGGGTGTGGTTAGTAGGTCGAGAGAGGTTCTCCTCCCCCTCTACTCTGCCCTGGTGAGGCCACATCTGGAATATTGTGTCCAGTTCTGGGCCTCTCAGTTCAGGAAGGACAGGGAACTGCTCAAAAGAGTCCAGCACAGAGCCACAAAGATGATTAAGGGAGTGGAGCATGTCCCTTGTGAGGAAAGGCTGAGGGAGCTGAGTTTCTTTACCATGGAGAAGAGGAGACTGAGGGGTGACCTCATTAATATTTACAAATATGTAAAGGGCGAGTGTCAGGAGGATGGAGCCAGGCTCTTCTCAGTGCCATCCAGTGATAGGACAAGAGGCAACGGGTGTAAGCTGGAGCATAAGAGGTTCCACAGAAACATAAGGAAAAACTTTTTCAGTGTGAGGGTCACAGAGCTCTGAAACAGTCTGCCCAGGGAGGTTGTGGAGTCTGCTTCTCTGCAGATATTCAAAACCCACCTGGATGTGTTCTATGTGACCTGCTGTAGGTGATCCTGCTCTGGCAGGGGGTTGGACTAGATGATATTTCAAGGCCCCTTCCAACCCTTAACATTCTGTGTGATTCTGTGTGGTTACTTCAAGTACTTTGATTTCACCAGTGAAGAGATTATAAACTTCTAATTGTGCATTTTGAGAAAAACTAATTTGGATAAAAGAAAAATATAATCCTTCTCTTAATCAGCGCCATTCACCGTCTACTTTCAAAGTATCTGGCTACGTAGGCTGCCTCTGAGCGTGGAAGAACTGCAGTGCATTTGTTTGTGATAGATGAGGTTTGCTAACGGTGTAAGAAAAGTACAGTCTCACTGTATTAATAAAAGGACAGCAGGAGAAAGTAGTAAAATGTCTTTATTTTTTTTAATTCAGTGAAAGAAGTTAGTTTGACTGATTTGGACAGTGGTTTTTAGGCTTTTTCTGCTGGACTGAGAACTGTAGCTATCTCCCTTGGAACTTATTTTAGTGGCTAAGTCACCTGAAAAATTTGTAGTTATCTATTGCTTTTCACATGAAGAGTTGCAGAAACCAAAGGCTGAATGGTAGTAGAAGTTAATCTGGAAATCCTCAGAAAAATTGCAGTCTTGAACAACTTGGAGAGCTAAAATATGGTTATTGTTATTGGCTTGTTTAGCTGACATGGTGGAGTTTAAGATACTAAGTGGAGGGAGCATGTCAAAACGCAGGATCACAACTCTGGTCTTCAGGAGAGCAGACTTCTATCTCTTCAGGTATCAAAAGAAAAGGGATCCAGGAGAGCTCATTGATATTCAAGGATCACCTTGTTCAAGGCCAAGAAAGTTCCATCCCAACAAGTAGGAAGGCAAGCAAGGGCAGCAGGAGGCCTGCATGGATCAACAAGGAGCTCCTTCTTGAACTTGGATATAAAAAGGAATCATATGTGAGCTGGAAGCAGGGATTGGTAACACAGGAGGAGTATAGAGTTGCTGCTTGAGCTTGCAGGAATAGGGGTTAGGAAAGCCAAGGCTGACCTGGAGTTGAGTCTAACAAAGGCCCTGAAGTGCAACAAGAAAGAATTCTGCAAGTATGTAAGCAGCAAGTGGGAGACTGAGGAAAACATGAGCCTGCTGCTGAATGGGAACAAAGGCTGATAATTTTTTTTTACCTCGGTCTTTACTGGTAAGAGCAGCCTTGAGGAATCTTGTACTTCTGAAACCAGAAGGAAAATTGAGCAAGAAAGATTTACTTTGGTGGAGGAGGGACCAAGTTAGGGAGCACTCAAACTGGATATACCTAAGCCTGTGACACCTTATGGGTTGCACCCACGAGTGCTGAGGAAGCTGCTGCTTTGATGTCATTATAAGACCACTCTCAATTATCTTTGAAAGATCATGGTGATTGGAAAATGTTCCTGAGGAATGGAAGAGAGCAAACCAAGAAGGAGAATCAGGGAAACTACAGATTGGTTAGCCGCACCTCAGTTGCTGGAATAGTGATGAAGAAAATCCTCCTAGAAACCATTTCCAAACAGACAAAGAAGGTGATTGAGAGTAACCAGCATGGATTTATGAAGGGGAAATAGTCCTTAACCAATGAGATGGTCTTCCACGACCAGATGACTGACTTGATGAATGAGGTGGATGCTGCAAATGCTGTTTGTCTTGGCTTTAGTAAGGGTTTTGATGCTGTCTGCTCTGACATTCTCACAGACAAGCTAACAAAGTACGGGTTAGGTAGGCTGAAAGCAAGGTGTACTGCCAGCTGGCTGATCAGCTGGATGCAGAGCATTGTCATCGTTTGTGCAAAGTCCAGTTGCAGACGAATCACTAGTGGTGTACCCCAGAGCAGTGGGACTGATGCTGTTCAGCATCTTAGGAATGAACTAGGTGTTGTGACAGAGTCCATCCTCAGCAAGTTTGCAGTCGATACAAAACTGAGACATAGCTGATACACCGTGTGGTTGTGCTGCCGTTTAGAGGGACCTCAACAGGCCAGAGAAGTGGGCTGACAGGAATCTCATTAAGTTCAACAGAGGGAAATGCAAAGTCCCACATCTGGGATGGAATAACTCCAGGCACATGCTGGCAACTGACTGGAAAACACCTCTGCAGAGGAGGCCCTGGGGACCGTGGTGGAAAAGCAAGCAGTGAGGCAGCAATGCACCTTCGGGGCAAAGGCAGTCAGCAGCATTGTGGGCTGGATTAGGCAGAGCATTGCCAGCAAGCCAAGGGAGATGATGCTTCGCCTCTAATTTGGTACTGGTGAGGCCATACTTGGAGTGCTGGGTCCAGTCCTGGGCTCCTCAGTACAAGGAAGACATGGAACCACTGGAGTGATCCCAGGAGGGGACTGGAGTATCTGACATATGAGGAGAGGCTGAGAGACCTGGGACTATTAAGCGTGGAGAAGAGAAAGGCTGGGGGTTCCTAGCACTGTACGTAAATACCTGATGGAAGAGAATGAAGAAGTGGGAACCAGACTTCTCAGTGATGCCCAGTGACAGGACAAGCAGCAATGGGCATGCACTGAAGTACATGAAATTCCATCTGAATATGAAAAACAAAGAAGTGTTTTGAGGGTGATGGAGCACTGGAACAGGTTACCCAGAGAGGTTGTGAAATCTTCATCTATGGAGATGCTCAGAACTTGATTGGACACAGTTGTGGGCAACTTGCTCTACCTGCCTGTGCTTGAGCAGGGAGTTTGGGCTTAGATCTCAAGATGTCCCTTCCAACCTTAAAAGTTCTGTGATTGTGTAAAACAATCCAGTGTTTCTGCCCATTTAGTAGAAATAGAGCCATGCTTTTTGTATGTATTTCTTGTCAGCAGATAAACATTTTGTACTAACAAAACAGTATTGTATACTACTTGGCAGGGAAATACAATGAAGAAACATTGGTTTACTCGGTTTCAGTAAAAGCTACAAGTCCCTCTTGTATGCTGAGTTGCTTTTCTGCAGTTCCTGACTGGTCACTGGAGTTAGGTATCTTAGGCAAAATTACCGGAAAATTTTCAAAGGGTCAAGGTGATTCTCAAATTCTATTTTTTTTTTTTTTTTTGGGTTTGTCACCAAAACACACATTTAATCTAGTATTTATAACAGGTGCCTGATAGGAGTTGCACATATTTAAAAAAATTCTGTGACAAATTAAAAAGAAGTTCTGTTTTCCTCTGAAAACCAGTTTTTAGTGTATTCTGGCTTTTCTTTTCCTGAGACAGTTTTGTGTAACTATACTAAATATTCTAGCAAAAATGTCCTGTAAACCAATGAAGTATTTCTAACAGTTTCTTGTACTGCAGTGAATAGTCTTGCTCTGAAATTCTTCTTAACTTGGAAGTGGGTAGTTTGTCTTTTTATCATTCCCCAACTCAAAGCACAGCTTGCAACCAAATATGACTACTACTAAAGGCTTCATGTGAATCACTGACTTGAGTTAGGTCCTAGGAGGCTCTTCTGTCAACTCCTGTTCCTCTTCATCTTTTCTCCCCAGCCCTAACACTGAGAACATTCCCTCTTCCAATGGTAAATTGCTAGCTGTAGCCATCTTCTCTGTAAATACTGATCTTAATTCTAAATATCCTTGGAATTTTCTGCATTAGGCATTTCTTTATAGCTCAGTGTCATTTTTTTTTTTTTTAGGGGGTGGGGGTGGAATCACAAGACTAGGTTGTTACGGATGATTTCAATGGGAGAAGCAGAGCCACAAACCAGCAGCATTTCTCTCCCAGGCTGCAGTTTTGCCCTGCGTGAGTATTGGGTCTAGGTCACATAACTGTTTCAGTTGCCACCTCCTGAGCCCGTGCGCGCTAGTTGTTACGTGAAGCCACGAGAGCCTGCTCCTTCTGGGAGACCTTGAAATGTTGCCAGTACGCTGTGGGACGCTGAGGGGAGCATTAGGTGGCCTTTGTGTTCGTACTCGCTTTTATGGGCACGGGCTGAAATCATTCAGACTGTAACGGTAAATGAGTTACTGAAAGCTCATTTGAACAAGTCAGCGTGCACAAGTTATTCTCGGGCCTTTTGCCTATTTGTGCACTGTGTGTTTAAAAAGTGCTAGAGGGTATTTTGGCATCCTTGGTTTCTGAGGGTGGGCAAGGTTTTAGAAGCCTTGCAGGTGAAATGATAGGCTTTTGTAACCTTTCTGTGCTTGTCAGCTCTCTGGAGTAAGCGTCTGTCTTGCTGTATGTCTGTTCACCTTCCTCTGTGCATAGGTAGTTCTTCTGTTGCTGCATCTCCCTCCTCTTGGCTTTGAGGGTCTGTGGTGGGCTGGTGCTGAAGCTGAGCCAGGGAGGTCCAACTAGACTTACTGTCTCCATGTTGAAGCACTTTGTGCCTTTGCCGTGTGCTTCTTGGCAGCGCTGCTTGTGGGGACAATGAAGGGGACACGTTGTGCCTTGCTGGTAGTGCTAGTAAGGCTTATTTCCTTTTATTTCTGTTGGGTGTCGCTTACAAGCTGTTCTCACCTCCCTGGTTGGAAACTGCTTAGTCAAATGAACTAAGCATGAAGCTACTTAATTTGAGACTGTGGACAAGGCCAGCCTTTTAACCTGTTTGACTTGTCTCTGCATCTTTTAGGAATGCAGAAAAGATCAGCTCTACAGGAATAATGAGAACTTTTCAGTATTAATAAAACGCTTAAAAGATTTGTGATACCACTGGCTGTCTTCAAGTACAGACACATAGAATTTCATAATGGGTACGAGTCCCCTGCTCTGGCTGTATTGACCATTTCTTTGACCTTGACTATCAGAGCAGCTTGTGGTACTTACTGTTTTGTAGAAAAATAAGTTTCTAACCTCGGTCCTCGGCTTTGTTTAAGGCGAGGTTAGGTAAAACAAGGCTATAAAAAAAAAAAAAAAAGTCTGTGTCCCTGAGTACATTTGCTGTAGGAGATTCCTTTTGAATGTCAGAACTTCTTTTCCCTTGTCAAGATAATATAAACATGTAGAATATTTGGCAATGTAAAATCTCCCCATAAATTCTCCACTACCTAATTAGAAAAGATTGTTAGATTTGTTTGTGGAAACTTTGAAACTCCACTCCCTCTTTCAATAGCTGGAGGTAGTAAAATAAGTTTAAGTTTAAAAAAAAAAAAAAATTTGGAGGGATTTTTGTTAGAGTTAAGGCATGTGTTGGCTAGACCTGCCTGTGCATCGTGATTTTTATAACTGTGAATCAGGTGGAAGGAGGTTTTTGGTTCAGCTACATGACTACTCATGTTTTGCATGCCGTAGGAAGAATAAGAGCTCTCTGTGTAACATGGCCTAATCTTGTATCATCTGTGTAATTTAAATGCTTTTTGTGTAAGGGAGTACTTAAATTCCTGCTTTGGTTATTCTTCAGAAGGATTCTGTGGACATTTTTTTGGTCTTTTAAAAAATTTTTTATAGCTGAAAGAATAATTAACTTCATTAAATAATAAAAAAAAAGCTAACGGGTAGTGAATTTGTGGAATAAAAAGAGATTTTTGTTGTAACCAATTAAGTTGACTTTTTTTTCTTATCGGCCTGTAAGTGCAGTGTAATGTTTATGAAAATAAGTTTTGCAGCCTGAAGTATAAGGGTTTTATTTAAGTAATTGTAATGAAAGTAGAGCATTATCAGAAGCAGCTAGTCATCTTCATTGCAGCCACCTTCAGCAATTTAACAACAACAAGGAGCATGCAGAGGAGAAAAGGCAAACTCTGCTTTTAACACACCATTGCATTCTAAATACAAAATTTCAAACTTGATTTTTTTTTTTACATACAGTGGTTGCTTTTCTTGAAGTTGTCTCTGCTCAAAGCAGAAGAGTGATATCAATAAATCTATATCAAGTACGTTGAAAAGAAAATGAAAGGTTTTAACCCATTCTACCACAGTGTGAGCTGAAGAAGCTTCTCGACAAATTTGGTACTTTGGCTATAATCCAAATTCCCAGTGCAGCAGACCAGGGAAAATGGGTGTTCACTGTGGTTCAAACTTGTTTTCACTTTGAATTTGCTGTTTCCTTCAGATCCTGAATATTCTCAGAACACGCAAATGCAAACCCAACTGACAGTGCCTTCCACAGAAATGAACAAGAAAGCAAAGCCAAGCCTCTTCAGGTTAAGGTGTATAAGCTACTTTATCACTCAGATAAAGAAAAACAGAGTTGTAGATAATGCAACATTTAAAAATACTTATTTGCCACACTTAAATACTCTCTGCAAGGCTGTGTATGTGCATGCAGATAAACATATACTTACATGTTTTTAAAGTTTTGTCTGGAATATTTTGTAAATTTTGGGTTCTTCTCTGAATTTGTGTCATAAACCTAGTTCTGTTTCTACTTCTCTCTTTCTCATTATGTGTTTTCCTTATGTTTCTCCATTTGTACTTTCCCTGTAGCCCAATACATTTGTTTATACATGTTTTCAGTTTGTTCTGTGTGGAGTCATTAAATTGTTTTAATGTTATGTTGACTTTACATAACTCTAGAATGTGCCTTTCTCTAATTTAACATCACATGTGACTGTTTTTGATGCCTCCAACTAAGTGATGACATGGGTTTTCAGATGATTGATTCTTTTTAAGTTGGGACTTTTATCTTTGGAGACTGTTACTAAATTGCCCACTTCATTCAGCAAAAGGCTCTTGCATTCTCTTGTTCAGACTTTCACAATTAAGGTAGTAGCAGAAACTCTTCTTGTTGCCGTGAACATTCCTTCTGAGTGTCAATGCAAGGTGAGCTTTGGCTTTCCTGACATCATCTCTACATGTCTGGGCGATGTTTCTAAATTCCTACTATGTAGCCTGTCCCTGTTTGCACCCCTCTACATACTGCCCTTCTCGCGGTGGAGGCTCGACAGTCTCCTTAGCCAAGCCAATCTCCTGAATTCTATTTTTGAATAGACCTACCAGCTTTCCTGAGCTCCTTTGCTCCTCAGAGATGCTTCCCATGGCCACCTACCAGTTATTTCAATAAGGTGAAGTCTGTTCTCCTGAACTTCCAAGTTTCTTCTCTGCTACCTACTTTCTTCACTCATCTCAGGATCTTAAACTGTACTCGTTGGTGGTTGTTACAAGCAAAGCTGCCTTTGTTACATTTCCTACAAGTTCTTTGTTATTTGTGAACAGCCGTCTGCCACCACTGTTGGTCCACCCAGTATGTATATCAAGAAGTTCTCCCTGATATCCTCCAAAAATGACTTGGGTTGCTTGTGCCCTGCAATGTTGCCCTTCGAGTGGATGTCAGGGAGTTATGGTCTCTTGTAAGAACCAGGATTTGAGGTTCACAGACTTCCTTGAGTTGTAGAGAAGGCTTCATCCAATTCTGCATCCTTATCAGGTGGTTCTGTAATATACTCCTAACACCATGTCATCCTTTCTAGTGTCACTGCTCATCCTGACCCACAGTCTGTCTTCTCTGTGCCCATTGAGTCTGTGAGGCAGAAATAAATTATTAGTAGTGCCTAAACTGGATAAATTAATGCAGAACAGTGATGGCTGGATTGAAAATGGAACATTGTTGGAAAAATCTTTAGGGCTTGATCAAATGTTAATAATAAAGTTGCTGTGTTCAGTAGATCATTTGGCATGGGTTTCAGCCCTGTGTGTGGCTAAGTGCATAGTGGCTTTAGTCAACAGTCGTATTTTACTTACAGGTTTTTGTACGTAAGTTGTAGTCAGCTTTGTCGTTGAAGGCAAAATGTCATGTTACCTCTTCTTAAAACTTTATTCACTTCATTGAATTTCAGAAGGGTAAAACTTTCAGTGTGGTGTTTGTTTTCTTGGGAACTTCTGTGTTTATTTCTGTGGTAAGCTGAAAAATAGCTCTGGTTAAATACAGCTGCCACTCTATCTTACTGAGATTTTTCTTGTCTTTATAATGACTGGATACGTTATTGCATGGGGATTTTGAGGCACAGGGAAGCTTTCCTGTTTCCAAACTGTGGTCAACAGTACAATAGTCACTAAATGGACACTCTGGATGTCTTTAATTCTGGGATGCATCTTGTCCGCAGGCATATGGCGTGAGGTTGTTACAACGTAGAGTTTACTTAGTTTGCGTTTTGATAAGAAAGGCGTGAGCATCATGGTTTTGTTCGCCATTTGTCCATTGTAGAAAGGGTACCATGCTCATCCTTCATGTCTTGTTAGCAGTGTGAGGATGCTTCCTTAAGCTTGCCTGTTGCTTTAGCTGCCACATGTACTGAATTGTGGGTATACATATCTGCTCAGTATACTTACCTTGAGCTTTTTCATATGCAGACACCTGAGGATACTGAAGTTAGGGTAGTCCTGAGAGGCTGTACTATTGGGAAAAGTAAATTTAATTATTTTGTTTTTAAAATATGTGAACAGCATATTGAAAGAAGCTATCAGTACAATAATTTTGAGTATAGACAGTTATGAAATAAGAGATCTGTTGCCAGTTCTTGAAGACATTTGAAGAAATCTTTTCTTTCTGTGCTAATGAACTTGCCCCATCCCATGGCCCCTGCAGAGTTTATTTCTCAACTCGCATTGTCTTTCTATATTTTCACTTGCTTATTATATTAGTTTCTTTTTGAGCTATTTTTCTTGCTTTCTTCTCCCTTTATCTCCAGATGCCTTTAATATTTGCAAGCAATACAGTGGCTACCTGCCCACTAGCTCCATCTTGCATCCATTTTGGTTTGACTCTAAGCTTCTATCCTAAAAAATCTCCTTGTTACTGTGATTAATGATCTCTCTTTGACCAAACTCCAAGGTTTGTTCAGTATCCTCCTCTGCCTTAGTATCTCTGCACTTCAGACTAATAATTGTTCCTTCTTTTTTGATATGTTATTTTTGTTATGTATTAGTGATTTCATTCTTGCCTACGTTTATCTAGGCTGTTTTATTTTTCTGAGGATGGGTCATCATTGCAGCTTTACATCGTCTCTCTAAAATTTATTATACTGGTTGCCTAAAAGATATTTTACTTACCTACTAACTCGTCCTTTGTATTGCTTCATGTCTGAAATTCACTGAACTTGCTCAAATTCTTGTAGTCTAAATAAGGAATTCTACTGTGATATTAAGTTTGAATCGTTTTCAGCTATCTCTATTGTTCAGAGTTTTTAGTCTGAGGCCAGATGGATTATATAACTTTTCCTTCCTCTGGGCATCTCAAATCCAGACCATTTTCAAGCTCTTATTTTCTTTCTTCAGTACTTCCAGAGCTCATGGTTTGTGTTTGTTTTTGTTTGGTTGGTTCGTTTGTTTGTTTGTTTTGTGGGTTTTGTTTTTGTTTTGTTATTCAACACAGATGGTCCTGAAAAACGGTTCTGTATTCCTGTCCCACTGGGATTATTTTAAATGTTATCTTTTTCCTGTGAAACACTGCTGTATGAGGTGCTGCTTTAGAAGCCTTCCTTTAAACCGTTCCGTTTCTGTCTTATCAAATTATCTCTCCTTGAAGTCCTGTCTAAAAATGCAGAATCTGCAAAACAAAAAACCCATCCTTATTTTCTGTGATTAAACTTAGTACTCCTGGTTACTCCATTTAATGCTCAAAATGCCATCTAGTTGCTTATCAGATACTCATATAATTCCTTCTGTGTTGTTCTGCATGCTGTTGGAAATAGAACTTGTCAGACCATTCCCATGAAAGTACCAGTCGTGTTTTCATTAATAAAGTCCTAAAGTGTTCAGTCCTCTTGTGTGGTCTGTGGTGAACTGATTGCTTATATTTTGGTTTAATGGCCTTTTCTCCTTTTATTGCTTGGCGTTTTCTGCTGCTATTGACTTGTACTGGCTGACTGACTTGAAGCTTTTAAGTACACACCCCGGGCATGATTGCTGTTGCATGTGCAAAACCAAATGCATAAAAGCAATGGGGGTTTTCCTACAGAAGTTTCCCTCACGACAGGAACAGCTATAGCACATGCATTTGATGATAGACAGCGCTGCTTCTCTTCTCCCAGCCGAGAAGGGAAGAAGGTGAAGGAGGAGGGAAAGTTAGTTTAGTGTGTTATCAGAAGGAAGATGAAGTGAGATGATGATTTTGCAGCTTGTTCTGCCCCAGTGAGCTCTCTTTTCCTTTTCGAGTGCCTAATCTTTGTTATGTGTGTCATTTGTGCTTCCATGTTTATTGATCCTCCATCACATGAACATGGGGGGGGGGGGGGGGAATCCATCCATCTCACGAAAGCACGCAGAGGAATTTTATATCTGGTACGCTTCATTGTTGGTAGTATTTCATCAATATTTATAAAATTGTTGTGAGTTTGCAAAGGAAACCAAAGGCATCCTCCAAAAGTTAATTTGCTGCTACTCTCCTTAATTTGGCTGGAGGGCACTGGTGTGTGCTGGTGTGTGCTGAATCCCCACAGCACTTCAACATGTCCAGTAATCAAGGGGCATAGCATTGAAGGTGACTGTTTCTGCACCGCGTTAAAGGGCACTAAGCTGAGATTTCTAGGTTTGATAGGGCTTGCTCTCGGAGTGCTCATAAACTGCAGCATTTTCAGCTTGGCAGTCAGTGGTGGAAACTGTCTGGATACAAAGCCTTAAAGTGACTGTTGCTTGGCCAAAGGACAGTAACACAGCTGTTACTTTTAATGCATATAAAAGTGGTCCTAAATTTATGTGATCTGATAAATATGGGCTTAATGTTAAAGAGTCACGGCATTTGGTTGCATTAACAGCGATAAGGGAGCGGTGGGGAGAACGAATATGAAGTGTGACTTGGGTTGATACTGCCCTTTTATAGCGTGTGATACTCAGAAGGATTCTGTTGTCTAGGTAACAGGGTCTGTACTTCATTTCTTAAGAAAGATGGAACAGATGTTCTTGCAAGAAGCAACCAATTATCACCAGTGAGAATATTGGCAGTATTTAAACTAATTGCTCTGTTGTTGCATGCAGTCCAATTTATATGCTATGAACAGTAAAGAAAATTTAAAGGAAGGAGTCTTCCTTGCAGGGCTTTTTCTGAATGAGGTTTTGACAAAATATTTGTGGTTTATAAAATAGCCCTCATCAGTGTGCCTTTTCACGCTGCCGTTTATCATTGTGTATTCTCCAGTATTGTTCAGTCTTGTGATTTGGTATTTGTAATGTCTCTGTCATGATCATTGAGTCCCATTGCTCTGTCAAATCTGTGTCGTATCACATGAATTTAGTTTGTTAATTTAAAACACATAAAAATCTGAAGGCAATGGGGTAAAAGAATGCTCGTGGTAGAGTAAGAGACTGAGGACCTTTTCCAAATCATGTAAATCTGTTCTGAGATTTTTAATTTTTTTTTTTTGTCTTAAATTTCTGCGGGTGGCAACATCCAGACCCAGCTACCCAGATGGACTGTGCTATAAAAAACTGGGGCAAAGAGGAAGCCGTGTAGACGTAAACATATGAGAAACCCTGCTCTGTGCTGCATAGGTCGGGGGGGCATGGCTTGTGTGTGGTGGGATAAGCAGGTGGTGACAGTGGCAAGAAAGAGAGGGGAGCTGACGGGACAGTGTGGAACAAGGAGTGCCCAAGAGCACTCCTCAGCAGTGTGCCTTGTTTCTGTGAAAGGTTATGCTAATGTAACTTTAGATATGAATTCAAGTATTCATTTGGTTTGTAGGTATAGCTTTGTCTTCCTGGGAGATTATTGTAGTCTTTATAGCATAGGATGTGCTCTTGGCTTTTATAAGAAATTTGGGCGGAGGGGTGTGTGTGTGTGTGTGCGCGCGCGCGTGTGTGTGTGTGTGTGTGTAAACATGTTTTTTATACCTTTGGGATAAAATCTGATGTTGAGTAAGAAGAGAGGGTGTTGGGACCAGATTCTCAAGGCACTGTTTGTGGGTCCACAGCAGAACTAAGCCATACCGTTATGCATTTTAACAAAACATCTGGCCCCTTGCCTGAACTTTTCCATGCTTCTTGCCAAATATAAAAGGTCTATTCTATGTTTTTGGGTTGGTTTTTTTTTTTTTTTTTTGGAAGGGCATTGCAAAAACATGTTTTCTGTCTCAGCAATAATAGTATAAAGGAAGAATCCTTGACCTACTCTTCATCGACTGCGATAAAGAACGTGCTGTTTTGATTTTTATCTAACTGTGGAAAATGTCATAATGAGTGGAAACAAAGTGCATGTTGCACTTCTTAGATTATTTGGCTGAGTTATCCTATTGTATAGTAGTGACATGTTGATTGGGACAAAATGTCTTATTACATTCAGTTATTTCAATAACCATTGTACTACATTTGCGGTCTGAGTAGGAAAAAAATATTATTTGTAGGGTTTTTTAATCCTTTTTACCAGGCTACTTGCATGCAACTTCTAATCTTTTGCTTGTCATGTTCCTCTGGCTCCTGACTCTCTCTCTCTGAACTCTTCTGTGTTCATCTTCTGTAATTTAATGCAGATGATGCATCTGGTCACTTTATCTGTATTTGTTAGCTTGTGTTTGCCCCTGCAGTCAGGGACAATACTAGTTAAATCTTCATGTTCACTAGCAGAGCTGCTCTTTGGTTGTCCTTTTCAAATGCTGTTGTCCATAATTCCTATTCTAAACCTTTTCTTTGTCATACAGTTTCTTCTTTGTGTAGTATTCTTTATATTCTATTCCTTAGACTTCCTTATGTTATCTGATGACTATTTGTAGCTTCTCGTATCCCCTTGCTCCTGCTTGCTTTTCTTCTCTCGATACCCTTTTGAGTCTCCTTGCTTTTCCCTGTTCTATCACAGGATTTGTCAGCAGCAATATTTACTGCTTTTGCTGCTTCTTTGTATGCTTAAAATAAAAATCTTACGATCAGCTTCTGCAGATTTTTCACCTGCTTTCATGAGAGTTTTCTCTGTTTTTGCAGTTTAATTGTATTACATATTGCCAGTCTCAGGTTCTTTTCAGCACCCTTGACATGCTCTTTGAGCCCTCCTCTTTTTCTACCTTCCCTTTCCATACAAATCTGACTGGTTTTATTCCTGAAGGTGTTGCTGAAATGATAAAAGAATTTGACAGGTACTGTATATTTTTCCATTTTTTTTATCCTTGGAAATAGAATCTTCTCCCTTATGCCCCTACTTTTCTTTGCAGTGATTCCATTCACTTATGCCTCGTTTTCTCTTCTTTCCAGCCTTCTGCTTACAACATAGACATTAGCCTGCTCTCTTAAGTGACCTCACTTTGACAGGAGCAAATGCTTAGAAGAGGACACTTTTGCCAGAGGATTGGTGGGCCTCTGGATTTTGTGCCAAGGTTAGGAGGGGTGTTTGCTGTGTTGAATGCTTTTCTGTACATCTCTTCCTCCTTAACATTTTCTTTATTTACCTGTTGCTTTCCCCTCCACTAGTCTTTTTGCCTCAGTCTTGTTTTTTCTTCCTAGTTCATTCCTTTTTGTACTCTGTCCCATTTTCATCTCCTTGCCTCACCAACTCTCTTTTTTTCCCCTCTCTTGAGCTTTGCTACTGTCTCCTGCTTTTTTCTCTTTTTCTTTTCCCTCTTCCCTTCTGTTTCCATAACCAGGTGCTCTCCTCACCACTGATGTATTACTGTAGTCCATGTATCCTTCTCTCTTGGTCTAGTCTTTTTTTTCTAGCATCTTTCGCCATGGTCTTGTGTGTCTCCTGATTGCTGATTCCAGCTCTGCCATTCCTCCCACTCCTGGTGTTGCTGAACAGAGCAGCCGGTAAACTGCAGCCTGTGTCCCTCTCCTGCTGGCTGTCATGCTGCTTTCCTTCTCCCTGGGGTGGATCTCCTGACCACGGAGAATCTTCCATCACCTTCCTGCCTCTCCTCTTTCTGGAGTGAGTTTCATGTCCCTTGCCCCAGAGATCAGTCTTCTCCTCAGGGAGTGAATTAAGTATGAGAATAAAGGGAGAAACTTTATCCTTTGTTTTAGTGCCAGAGCTGCCTCTGACGTGCGTCATTTAACAGCTCTAAAGGTCTCTAAGTCCATTTCTACAGAGTATGTGCAAAAAACTTTTCTCCCCCCCCCCCCCCCCCGGGAAAGTGAAGCATCAGATGACAGTTTTATTATGGAATTGTTCAGCCTGGATTTCTTTCTCTGCTAATCTGTGCAGAATATTTCATAATACTGAGCAACTTGTGTGATACAAATATAAAATAGTTTCTATCAGCATTGAATTTTAATGTAGTGGAAATGGGAGAGAAACAGCCTGTGCTATTTACAGACAGTGATGGCTTCTTGAACGATCATTACTCTGCTGTAGGTTGAGGGTAGGGTATCAATCTTTGAATCTTCATCGCTATTACTCTGGATACAGCTCCAAGTTTAGGAGCTGTGAAAAAGGCAAATTCAAAGTCACTAGAATGACTTAAAAGTGAATTACTGAAGTCAAGACCTGAGAGCAAACAAAACTTGGTTGACCTCATAAATCCTGGGTGTGTTCAGATGTTGAGTACCTGTGTGCCATCCTGATCCCTTTCCACCTCAGAAAGGGTACATGGGCACTGGGAAAAGTAAGAGAAGGGAATCATGACAGTTGATGATGCAAAACTACTTCCATATGAGCAGAGGCTGGGAATCTATGAGTTGGAAAGAGAGGGGAAGCTGAAAATGCGGGAGGTCTAAAATCATGGAAAAGTTAATTAGAGAACTGTTGTTCTGTTCTGACAAATACTGAATAACTAGGGCAACTGAAGGAAGACAGAGGAAGATAGCTAATCTCTTCCCCAGTACAACTTGATTTTGACACAGCTCTTCATCTTGCGGATACCAGAGGCGGGACTAAGTTGGGGAGGAGGAACGCGGTTGAGGGCAAATAGAGCAAATGTACAAAACCAGTGAAGAGCCTTGATTTAAACTGGTTCACAAGTCCCTGATCTGGCGGCTAACTGGAAGCTGACTGCTCACTCCACAAAAGGCTTGTACTGTCTGTGCGCTGCTTGACGTGTTTTGTTCCTTGGTGTTTGCCTTGGCTCCGTCAGGGCCAGGATAGTAAGCAGACTTGAAATGAGTCTTGAACCTGAATAAAGTACAGCAGTTTTTACTTCTCTGAGTAGGTACATAACGTATTTTGTCCTCAGTGGTGTTCTTGTAAATACTGATGTGAACAATCAGGTGTTCACTAGTGCCCAGACTGGAAGATCTTGGCCCAAACAACAAGCCTGCAGGAGGCTCGCTCTACTCTCAGGGTTTCTTAGTAGTGGGTGATTTTTCTAGCTTCTTGCTGAAATCTTCCTAAATTCTGAAAAATTGATTTATTTTTCTTCAGGCGGTGTGAGGTTGTTATTCTACAAGGAAGATGTACATGCATGAACTCTGTCATTTTGGCTGGGATTATAAAAATGTTATTTGCTACTGCTAATTGCGTGCTTAATGAGATCTGGAAGAGTTCTGTTGCAGGTCTTGGGAGTGACTTCCATTTACTCATTTCTGGGACAGTATATGAACTCAGTTCTCAGGAAGTCTAACATAAGCGTGGTATGTTGTTTTCAGGGCCTTGTGGCTTTTGCTGCCTTGGACAAAAAGTCAGTTCAGTACCTGTTTGCTTGCAGTAAACGTTAGCCTAGAGAAAGGCTGTGTTCTGTGAAGATTAAATACAAAGTGCCACATGCCTAGCCTCTCACGGTGGCAAATATTAACCAGTTACTAGTCTCTACTGTTATTAGTTGCTTCATCTTATTACCTACTATTGTTTCAAAACCTTTTACAAAACTGGTGGTGTTCTGAGTCCTTAAGAGCTGCCGCAGGAGCATATTTCCCATACTTTGTTTATATTTTGATCATTGTTGACCAAATTTTGTGAATTACTTTAAGCCGCCTTTTGAGCCTTCCCAAACCATATCAGTCCTTACTGGAGCAAATACTGGTTTTGCTTCTTCATTGATTCTTTGAAGAATTTTTTGAATTTAATAGAAGAATGTGGAAATAGCAGGCTTTAGATTACAAGCTGACTTTTTTTTCTTTATCCAGTTGCAGTCTGATCCTGAGAGTATGAGAGGAATCCTGTGGTAGGTGTTTAATGACTTGGGAGACCGCCAATGAACGTCTTGTTTTAGCTTGCTTCACACGTTACATGTGTCTAACGTCTGGCTAAAAAGATTGCAGAAAATTTGGGTAAAAAGTGAAAACCTATAAGCAATAGCAGAACAAATTTAGTGGGTAATTGTGTTAATAAATGCCAAGAAGTTTCTAGTCTTGTGATTCCAGACCAAAATGCTGAATTTGTTGTAAATAACTGTCAACAGACTCTTTATTTCTATAATTCTTGAGTAAAAGGTCTGAAACAGGAATCTTAAAGGTATCTTATCCTGAAACAGGACGCAGAAAACCTGATTATAAAACTATGCACAAAATATTTTGTCTTTTAAACAGATCCATGTTAATGAAAGGAAGTTCAAAATCAAAAATACATTTTTTTTTCCTCCAGTCTGCAGGTGTGTTTCTCACTTGGAGTGTGGTATTAGACTCAGTTTATACTTGCAGCTATAGGCTTGTCTATTAGCTTGTTTAACTAGAGGTAAGACATTAAAGCAGGTGGGTTGAAGTACATCAAACTTTAATGGATGCTGTCATTCAGAATTGAAGCAGCTTTAACTTGACTCCCATAAGGAACAGAGATTTAATATGCTTAATATGCTTTGAATTCATACCTCTGATTTGATTTAATTTTCCATTTAAAAGAAGACTTGAACTATAAATTAAAGATCTAAACTCCCACCTCCCAGCCTGGAGTAAGTAGAATGAGTACATGGGAAGAATAATAGTTTATTTATTTATTTTTCTCTAGCTGTATGAAGGTAATTTTTTTCTTTTAATCCCAAAATGCTAAAACACATACAATTCATGTCACATAGCACTGGAGACGAAAACTTTGCACAATCTACAATGTTGTATTAATCCTCCCTGAAAAATCCACTCTTTTGGTGATTCAACGTAATGAAAACGTGACCTAACAGAACTGTATCTGAGTGGGGGGTGCTGCTGTGTTGCTGGATCAGCCATCGGTGTTTGGTCCAGATTAGGGCATATGCAGTTGATTTCATTTCTTCTGAGCGTGCACTTTATGCTGGGTGTAGGCTGAGTGCAGGATCGTTGATACCTGACCTAGTGTACAACCACTAGATACAAAGTAAAGCCATCGCTATTTTTTTTCAAGCAGTTTTGAATCAGAGGAGAGCGTTGGATTAATACGTTGTATTGTGACAAGAGTGCCTTTTTAATATGCTACTGGAAAATCAAATTTATTGTTAGACTGTTGGCTAATTATAACACTTGATTTATATTCCTTTGTGGTTTTGTATCAGAGAAATAATTGTATGCCAGTTGAGGACCTGGATGTGACAGTATTCATCAGCGGCATATTCTTCAACCTTGCATAATACGCTGTCCTTTACAAAGCAAGGGTGGAGTTAAATTTGGGAGTTGGATTCATAACATCCAGCAAGCACACTTGAGAAGCTGTATAGGATTTAAGTTACATGATGTATGCAACATTTCTTGGCTCTTTCCAGGGTGGGGATGCCTTCCTTCAGGCTGCAGGGAGTCAATTCTATTCACTTGGGAGTATTGTCCTGAAGTCTTATGTGCTTGAGCTGTGTCCTTCCAGGCACTGTGCCCTTTCCATTCAGCAGGTCAGAGCAGTGAAGACTGAAGCCAGGTTTGCCCGTTGGTGGGAGAGCTTTGGTTATTGAGCTGGCAGATTAAGAGGAGATGCTGGCAGTCGCTCAGCTGATTTGTTACAGAGCCAAATCTGTTATATATCATCTGAGAGAACTCCCCACCAATTGAATTTTACAACTAGTTTTGGCAGAGATTTGGGTATAGGTGCGAGAGGGGTGTTGAGCAGCTCAGCATTGTCAAGCTTGATGTGTTCAGGGCCTATGTAGAAGCAAACCCAGGAAACTGCCGTATCATATGACAGTGAACTTTAGCATCAAAAGCAGAGGTACAGAGTTGCACTTTTCTCTGAGTCTGGTAGACGTATTTACTAAGTTGGAAGCCTGGTCATTAGCATTAGCAGGGTACAAGAAGTTGTTGGATAGAAGCTTTTTCAAGATCTAGGTTTTCTTTTCATGGTAGCTGTCAAATAACTTGTATTATAATTTGCGTTGTGTGGTTTGTAATGTATAAGCTGTGGGAAATGGAAGAGCATTTTCACAAAAATGAAAACTTGATTCAGAAATAAAAGCATTCATCAAAAAGTTACGTAGAGGAGATAATAAGTAGCCTTTAGGAATAAAGAGGAAAAATAGGTGGTAAAAATATTTTCCATGGGAATTCTTTTCTGGATAGCATTGCCATCACTGCCCGATCCTTTGCATAGGTTAGAAATGTATTACCTTTTCAGAGGTGCATCACCTATGGTGCCATAAGGAATTATGTTGAGGCTGGAAAAACATCCTTTTTTGCCCATCCTGTTCTTCTTACTAAAACATTATTCCTCTTACTCTGGTTCATATAACATTCATATTTCTGAAGTCTTTATTGAGAGGAAAAACCTACCTTGAAAAATGGACGTTTGTTCAGAATAGATGTCTAGTCTTGGAATTTGCCCTTCTACAAGGGTTTTAGAAAACTTCAGTTGCCGTTGCTGTTTATTCTCTGTGAGATACAGTGGAAGAGCAAGGTGGTAACTGGTTTCCAGGAAGTCAGAAAAGTGCAGAAATGTTAGAATAAGCACTGCAAGAAGAAAACTAGTTGCAGTTAAAACCCCAGACTGAAAGTGTAGGTTTGTGGAATTATGTGATGCTAATTCTGAATTTTACAGATATATTAGTGAAGTGGTGTGTCATCCCCACTTGGCCCACTATAAACATTGTTCTAATACAGCTTTAGGTTTAAAAGTCTTTGTCAGTTTGATCAAAACTTTATCTTCTCAGTAGCAGAAGCAATTTGTAGTCAAACAAAAAGCAAATTCAAGGTATGTTAAAATCTTCAGAAATGATAAACATTCCATATTGGTTTTTATCAGGTTACTTTCTATAGGTATTTTCAATGTAGTTGTTGGTGTTATCTAAGTGGATGAATGTTCTTTTATTTTATTATAGGCCAAAAAAGGGGAAAAAATCTCTGAGAGAGACAATGCTTAATCTTTTCTGTACCTTTCAATTGGGAGGAAAATATGAAAGCACTGTCAGACTGACCAAATTTGACTACTGAGCTGCCTTTGACAGAAGGGAGAGCATAGAATTTGATTGTCCTAAAAGAAGTGAGGTTTCCTTTAGGATGCTGCAGAAATTCAATAATAAATCAGATGTGTTTTACAGAAAAGGTATAAAAATAAATACTTAGTATGTGCAGTGAATCTAAGTTGATAGTGTATGATCTTAACATCAGCATTTCCTTACATAGTAGTATTAAAAATTAACAAATTTCTTGTTTTGGAATTAGTTTTACAATAGGTTTTTTCTTTTTATTTAAAAGTATATGATGCAGTATGCCATACTAGTAACTAAGAAATGGGAAGAGTCAGTATACTTGTATTTCTACCCATGTTCTGCAAGAAAAATGCTGAAGTTACTTAATTTGCTGAGAATATCAAGAATTAAAAATGAAGTTACCCTAGTTTCTATTCCTTTATTTTACTTAAAATGTAGTACTTGCAAAAACTCTTTTGCCAAGCTTTTGTTTCAGAATAATAACGTTATTTAGCAATGCCAGACCATTTTCAGCTCCGGAAATGAAAATATTTATAGAATAAATAGTTTCTTAATCCTTGTCCTAGGAGGAGGGTGGGGAAGGTTTTTTTGTCCTGTTCTTGTCCTGACATTTGGCAGTTTATCTAGATTCTGTTCGGTATCTTTTCACTTATTTTTTTTTTAAAATATACTTTATCTTTCTCCTGTAGGTGTTTGGAGCCCTCACAGTTTGGGGGCTCTGTGCTTTAGAGACATAGAATCTTAGAATGCCAGGTTGGAAGGGACCTCAAGGATCATCTAGTCCAACCTTTCAAGGTAAAAAAGAAAAGGAAAAAAAAAAAAAGATTAAATATTTATATATACACATATATAGTTTAAATGAGATGGCCCAGCACCCTGCCAAGCTGAGTCTTAAAACTGTCCAGTGTAGGGGAATCCACCACTTCCCTTGGGAGATTATTCCAATGTCTTATTGTTGTCATAGTGAAAAATGTTCTGTTGGAGTACAATTGGAATCTCCCCAGGAGTAACTTGTACCCATTATCCATTGTCTTTTCCATGTGACTCCTTGTAAAAATGGAGTTTCCATCTTCTTGATAGCCACCTTTTATGTACTGGTATATGGCAATAAGGTCTCCCCTAAGCCTTCTCTTCTCAAGGCTGAGCAAACCCTGTTTTCTCAGCCTTTCTTCATATGGCAGGTCTTCCAGTCCTCTTATCATCATCGTGACCCTTCTCTGGACCCTTTCCAGCCTGTCTTCACCTGTTTTGTATAGTGGGGACCAAAACTGAACACAGTACTCAAGGTGTGGTCTGACCAGTTCTGAGTAGAGTTGGATAATGACTTCTTTATCTCTGCTGGTGATGCCCTTGTTAATGCAACCCAGCATCCTGTTGGCTTTCTTTGTTGTTAAACTTTGTCGTTAAACTTTGTCGTTAACACTGTTCACACATGTTGAGCTTGTTCAACTTCCAGACATGGAAGTGTGAAGAAAGGAGAAGGTTGAAGGACCCGTAAAACAGACTTGTAGGGATGTTTTAATGTGAAGGACTGCTTGGTATAAGACTGATGTAATTTGGGTGCTTGTACAGGAGAAGTAGAGGGAAGAAGAGAGTCTGCTTGCACTCGTGCTTTGAAGTAACTTTCTTCTTAGATTTTTAGGACAGATTTTGGTTTGGGGTTTTGGTTTGGTTGGTTTGTGTGTGTGTGCGTATATCCATGTCCAAATTGGAAAATCCCAAACTTAAGAATCAATTTGATTACTAAACAAAGCTGAGTTTTGAGTAGTTTTTTTAATGTAAGCTGTTTCAGTTCCCCTTTCTTTACTTCCTGGTAGCTTTGAGACCTGTAGCACAGTTATCAAAGGATTGTTCGTACAAGTTTAATAAAATTAATAGCTGCCTGTTTTTATTTTTTATTTCAAGAGGCCCATATATACCTCCCTGAGGGAAAAGCTGCAGCATGAGCTCAGTATGATAATAGACATCAGAGGGTCTTTGTGGAAAAGATAATATTCATATCATGGAGGAGAAGATCTTGATTAATAACATCTAAATAAGTTGGAATTTTTAAAGAGCTTCTGAAGGAGTAAAATGATGATCTTTACGTTCCTTTGAAAACCCCAGCTTCAATTTATAACCAACTTCAGTGACCTAGGGGCTTTGAATATATTCATCATTCAAGAGGCGGCTTTAAAATCCTACACGGTACAATTGCTTTTATGAGCAATCAAGCTCATCCTGTGGTCTTGCCTATGACTTGTGACCCACATCTCTGCCTGTTAAAGGTTTTGGTTCCTACCTTGAAAATGGTTAAATGCAGTAGAGAGTGCATTTCTGTCAAAGAAACTACCAAAGTTGTTACAGATCAGTTTAACTGTGTAGATGAAAAGACTGGAGTAAACTATGCGAAAGAAAGGAACATGTCTTAGATGAGATTGGCCTCAAAATGCATTTCTGGAGAAGATTATGGGTTTTGTCATCACTGACACAGAAATATGTGTTTACTTCAAGATTTACTAGTGTAAATAGTGAGAGCGGTGTTTGTCTTCCTTTTTTTTTCCTCTAAGTTTTCTTAGATTTCCTTCACAGTGAGATGTCTGTCCTCAGCCTGCACTTGTAGTTCGTAGCTAGAAAGCAGTATTCACCCTACAGTGGAAAAGTATTTCTGTGGGAGAGTTTCTTCTTTGAGGAATGTGCTTCTGACTGTTTTTAAATGTGCTAAATGCCTTCAGAATCGATCACGTTGTTTACATTAGTGTAACTCTCCTCCTTCTGCCTCAACTTTAAGGGTAAACTAGGCAGAATTTTCTAGCAAGAGAATTCCTAATTATAAGTCTACTTCACATAAAAGTTACTTGCATTATATGGTGATGGACAATTCATAGGCTAAGTTCAGAGACTTTATAATCACTGTAGGAGGTGGGTGTCAATCAGCACGTGACCTTTTTCATCTGCTGGAAGTGATCAGTAAAACCTCACCAAACCCACCTTTCATGAAGGCTTCTGTAAAAGCACATACTCCACAGACATTGCATCACTGAATCTAGGGGCTGACTGTTATACCACATTTGTCAAGTATTTGTTTCTTTTTCAAATGATGATCAGGCTGCAAATGAGAGATGCTGTTTTCCCTGCTATTGAGAAGCTATTCCCAAACCTTTGTGTTCATGAGATGCCACCTTGCAGGGTAAATTTATCTATCAGTTCTGTTTGGTTTTGAACAGATAGTACTTACCTAATTATGTCTTTCATCTTTGGTGCTCACCCCTTTGTATTGTAGTGGATATCAATCTTACTGCCTTTCAATATTTGAGCAGTTACAGTAATTAAGGAAGCTTTTTATTCCCTGTTGAGAGATAGATTGTTTGCTCCTTTGGTCACTCTTTGACCCTTTCAGGGTGAGTTCATCTTTTTCTGTGTGTATGTGTGTGTGTGAAGGAGATGTTTGAGCATAAGTAAAGAAAACTGTATGTAGTATATTAAAAACACCACAGAAGCCTTTTATGTATTCCTATCAGTACATCCCCTTCTCTCCTGTAAATACTTCAACTATTATATCTAATATCAGACTTACCTTCTTAGTTTTCTTTTTTGCTTTCCAGTAACCCAGCTCTACCGTTTTGTCACTTGCACCTGATGACTTCTTAGTCTGTGGGAGAAATTCTTAGCTTCTAAGTGCATGAATTCAGACTGTGTGCTGTTAATTTCATCCCACTTCTGTTAGTCTTTCTTTATCACAGAATAAAGTATTGTAAAAGATGATGTATTCCCACACTTCTTTTCTTCACTGGGAATGCTACCTTCATTTAATCAGATAATTTCACTCACGTTCATGATTTTGGTGCTAAGATAGGTTTTATTACTAATCACTGTACCTATTCTTTGGTAGCTTTCCAAATAGGTAGTATATAGAACTACCTTACTTTGGAATGTTTCCCATTGTCAGCTGCCTTTTTAGGTGGTTCCTTGCTCACCTCAAACTTCTTACGGTTGTCATCCTTTCCATCTGATGAAGTACTTTTCTGTTTGTGTAGAAAATCACTTGTTGGCGAAGAACATTAGGACAGTTCGTTTTTTTAACACATTTTTCTTTATATTCGTTGTTTAAAAATGGTGTTTTGCATGCCTTGGAGTAACAGGTCTGCAAATGCCTTGTCTCCTTTCCCTGTTCCCTTTACAAATGTGTGTGCTGTATTTGCTGATTATATGACGCCACCTCTGAGTTCTGCTTGTATCTGACCTGTGCTAATTTTCACCTTCTTAAACATGAGGCATTGTCATTATGTGTGTGTTCTTTCCATGATCAGTATTGTAGCTGTCAATAAAACCTGAGGTAAAATATTTTAGATTATTGTTTTTGTCTTTATATGATATCCCACTTTTATTGTCTTACTCTTGTGCTCCTTCTCTGGCTAGACAGCCTTTACGGTTTATTTTGACTTTCCATGCAAAGTCTCATTCAGCTTGCTTGCTGAAACTTCACATATCCAGTGCTTCAAGCTTCTATACCAATTCTGTTGCCAATTTACTTCTCAGACATCAGAGACTTTCCTATTATGACCTCCATCCCTCCCCTGCTATAGGAGACACTCACTTGTGGGGGAAATGCTCAGTGTCCCTTGTGAGAGAACTTACTTATCAGACAACAGAAGAAATCACTAACAATTCTGCATAGACTGTGTAGCTGCCTGGAATCCTATGATCTTCTTTCTGGCTATTTGGGATACCTAAATGCAGTATTTTAAAATTCGAGACCATGGTATCAACTAAGAACTGTGGTGAGCAAAGATGCCCATACAATTCTCTTGACCAGAACAATAATTATAAAAAATAAAACCAAAAATCTTACATGATTACAAACAAGCCATCGTACAGGACTGTCACAAGTTGCACTGATGTTGGCAATGCAGAGTGATGTCCTTCTCAATAACTTTCTGCCTAAACTGCTTTGTATGCTGTTACCAAGGAAGCAATGTACTGTAACTCACCTGAGAGGCAGGTTTTTATTAGCATTTTACTGCAAGTTGAGTATGATGGAAGCTAAGTTTTGGAGGAACAAGAAGCCAAAGTACTATTAAAATAGGATGCTGTGTTCACTTAGTAATAAATTCTTGCAGTTGCAGATTGCTTTTATGGTTCAGGCTGTTATCTTGTAATAAAATGGTTTTGGGTATATTGGAATCTTTCAATTACTAGGACAGTATATTAATTACTTTAGACTTGATTAATCAAGTCTCCAAACTGATTTACTTTTATACAAGACCTAAGAAAAATAGCATTGGTAATATGTTTCATTTATCTGGTTTGTGTGCTTTAAGTTTATAAGGCAATCTGGGGTGCAGCAAAGCTGTAGACAGTGATTTACCATGTCTCTGAAGTTGTTCTTGGGATCCTAGGTATGGCTAAAATGCACATTTGTAAAATGTGTTTATGGTGATGAATTGACATACAACCACTTCAGAAAAAGGTGCATGATTTAACTGTTAGAGAAATGTGGCATATGACAGCTAATCAAGGGACTAGTGGAAGGACAAAACTGGAAGGTAAACCATTTGACTAAGCTAAAGTCTTACCTGACTGTAATCTTACGACATGCTTTTTTTTTTATTTCTCCCCTTCTGCCTTACATCTTCTATTTGGACAGTATATTTAAAAATTAGGTCTTCTGCTCCTTTATTCATAGAATTTGAAGTCAGTTTTGTCCTCAGCCTGCACAAAGGCAATAGGAATGGCCAGATGTTCACAGAAGAAGCTGGCAGAAAAGCAAAAGTGTCAAATCTAATGTGAGATGACTTAGGTCTTTGTTCTCAAGATTAGGGTTAGATGAAGAACTAGGTTCTATCCTGGTGTCCTTTAAAGCAATACATAACTTTTTAAGGCATTTAGGAAAAATAATTAATGATGATACAGTTAGGTGGCTGACGTGGAAGTTAAATATTGACAAAATTCTAGTCAAACGTAAGTTGTTAGGGTGGGTAGTTGATCCCACTGTAATGCAGGTAGCTTTAAATAGCTCCAGTGTTTTCACATTATTGGCTTCCATCTCTTGCTTTAATGAAAATATTGTTTCCAAAGTCTCTGATTTCTTTTTTGCTAAACCGTAGATCAATACTTGTCTTCAAAACACTTGTCTCAAATTTGCTGTCTCTATATTGCCATTTGTCTCTGCCCTATATTCCGTTCTGATCACATCATTCCAGTGGTTTTTGAATGACACTCCTCATCTCCACTCATTACGTACCTGTGAGTAACATCATTTTGATCCCTGTGGTCACCTTCTCATCTGCTGTAGTCTGTTTCTAGATGAGATTATTTTTAGATGTAAATCTGATGAACATTCCTGTTTGTGAGTCATGATAATCACTTGTACCCTAAGCTACAGTTTCTGATCTCATCTAGTTCGTGTCTAGCACCGCTCCAAGCCCAGCATAGCTGGAGCAGAGCTCCCATTCTTGACCCAGTGTGTTGGGACTCTAGAGATGATGGTTTCTTTGGTCTGGCTCCTGCTGCTGAAGCACTGGCTGCTGCAGCACCTGTAGCCTTGGCAGCCAGGATGTAACAGAAGTTTTAAGACGTTCTTGTTTGGATGCACACCACTTCTTTCCACTTGCAGCTTTCTGTTTTTCAGGAAATTTCTTAGGGCCTCCTGCTATATTAGAGTTGTGGCTCAGTAGAACAAGAAGAAGAAGAAGAAGAAGAAGGTAGAAAGGTCCATTGTTTGCTAAAATGACAAAAGCACTTCCAAAATTACTAGCCATGATGAGTGCTAAAGCCTTCACTTAATGTACAGAGATGCAAATAACATAAAATTTGAGTTGCCTTCCTCCTTACTTAACAAATCTGTTAATCTGTTGGAGTACAGAATCGGTAACAGAAAAGCTGATATAAATATTCTTAATAGCAACTTAGCAGTATTTTCTGTTGCACACCATTACACTGAACAAGATGATTTGACAAGTTTTTGGTCTACTTTGTAGTATTGTTGTCTAATTAACTACAGAGTGAGTTTAAGTCAGGGTATCAAGTTCAAAAATGTTCTGTATAGATCATGAATATCCTCTTAAATACAACTATTAGAGAAGCTGTGTTTTGGTAAGCATTCATGTCTCAGATATGTTTTCCTTCGTAAGAGAGAGAAAGAAGCAGCAAACACTGTTATTTAGAAGGCTGCTGTTGCCCCTATGGTTTGAGGTATCGGGAACATCTCAGCATCATCTGGATGGCAACTGTAAAAATAACCTTACTGCTTTTAGCATGCTGATTTACAGTATGGTTTAGCAAAACGGCTAGCTTTTCCAAGCAGAGCAGACTTGAGAAGCAGGCAGGTAGAGAGTACATCTGTAACCTGTGCAAAGAGACTTTGTTAGTTTGGTGGTAGCTCTTGCCATCTGCAGCTGGCTGGAACTACAACCTGTGGCAACTACATCCGGTGTAGATGAAAAATAGAGCAGCACAACTGCTTTGCAGATTTTATTGTCCTTAAGAGTGCTCTGTTCTTCAGTTGTAGGTCAGATACAGACGTTCTCTATTAGAAACTCAACACTTATGGTGTAAGACTAACATAATGACTTCTTCAATATGTTCTCGTGGTTTTTTACAAAATTCAGTGTTTTAAGATCATACCAGTAACAGTTTGATTCTGTCATGTGAAAAATGCTGGGTTTAGGTAAGTGTGCTTATTGTGTCATCTAAATTGAATCAAAAGAGGAGAACGATGCATGAGAAGTAAGTTGCTCATTGTAAATGGGTGTATGTGGTTGTTGCTTTTGGTAAGAAATCATCCACTTTCTTTTATATGAACATATGCTTTTTCATGACATGCAGGAAAAGGAGAGGTTTCAGGTTTCACTCACTAACCAGACTGTTCTGATGGGTAGCGACCATTGCTACGTACAGTTTGTCTACATGGACTAGTGTGAGCAGAGGTGTTTGCAAGCTGCAGAACATATTCATTCCTGTCTTGATTTTGTACAGCACCTTTCTGTTACTGCACAATGCTTTAGGCATTCTTTCTGTTCTTATGCTCTACATAATATTTCTATTAACTTGTTTATGCTAGCATTTGATATTGAACTGTGTAAGCTTTAGCTCTTTCTTACTGCAAAGTTTTACTTATTTTGAAAGAATGCTTTGTTTTTTAAAAAAACCCCTGAAATTATTTTATATTGCTATTGCTGTCAAAAGTATCTTGAGGAAGAACCTAATAGCAATAAAAAGAAGTGCCTACTATAATGGCTTTTTCTCCCCCTAGTTTAAAAATTATCCTAAAAAAAAAAAAAAAAAAAAAAAGAAATAAAAAAGAGGCATCGCATCAAATCACTACTGGAAAATTGTTTTTAATGTTACTAAAGATAAGGTATACAGCAGCATCTCTTGATGCATAACAGAGACAATCTTACTCTTCAGGGTTTTGTTAGTTTATAATTCTGAAAGTTGTGACTGTTTATTAAGTGACAAAATTATTTTTACTGAATATTGTAAGTGATTCATGGGCATGACTATTGATGAATTCATTAGGGAGAAATTTCTTTTTCTACAGCTAGAAATGCTTACTGTTAGGGAGAATAAGAAACAAAAAGACACTTTCTGCATGGCAGAAAAAGCATTTAAATGATTTCATTTGCTGGAAAAATGGAATAGATTTAAGCAGCTGTAATATTCTTCAGAAGATTTCTTATCTTGACAGGTATCTGTATAGCTAAAAGATAATATAATTTAAAATTAATCCTTTTCCTTATTCCCCCACCTAAAATAAGCATCTCTAGTCTTTTTCTGTAAGGTAAAAAAAAGAAGATGATTCATTTCTCTCAAATGTGTCTTGGAACCTACTTTATTTACTATTTTGCCATTATAAATTGGTTTTTGGCAATTTAAATACTAGTGCTGCAGATGCAAGCAATCTTCAGATAAACCAGAAGTGATCAATCATCCTTGTGACTGCAGTATGGAGGAGGGAGGAAGAAAAAAAAAAAAGATTGGTAATTATTTTTTGGGGAGTACCACTTCCCAACTTCTTCTGAGACTGATTTAATCTGGCAGAAGGATGAATTCAGCAGCAGTGCCTGCTTTAATGTGCTAATTAGTCATGAGACCTAGTTTTCTTTCTGGCAAGAACGAAGTAAGTTTAGGTTTGGTTTTGGATTACAGGATAGTAGTTGAAACAGCCATTAGAAAAATGGTTTTGGTAAACTTTTCTTTGAAAACACTCCTATGTTCTGAGAACAACAACCCTGTGGAGTTCAACGCATGTGAGGCGGGGATCCCATGCAAAAGAAAATTATGGGTGATAACAATAATTATGTGGTGACCAAGAACTGTGTTTTTCACCCAAAGAACTGGACCAGCTGCACAGGCTTCATTCTGGCATCCTGCAATCCTGATGTCCACCTTTGATAAGAGAACAGTTATGTTTGTGTGTAATATCTTTACATAAGAGATAGAAACTGAAGGCAAGTGAGATGAATAGGTGGGATGGGCAGCAGTTTGCTGAGTGTGGCACAGGTATGGGTAGCTAGTGATGGTCAGCTGTGGTGGCAGAGCAGCAACCCATGCCACAGAGGCTGTATGTATCCTGATTATGACATTTTGAAGGTGATGTGCTGAAGCGCTGACACCTTTTCTTCTAGGGCCTGTTTTAAGATCACTTGTTTTGGGTTTTTTTGTTGTTGTGTTTGCTTTTCTTAACAAGCACAGAAGTAACGAGACCTTCTCTGTTTCTCTGCAGCTTTTACGAGAGCTGAAGCACCCTAACGTAATCGCATTGCAGAAGGTTTTCCTTTCTCACAGTGACAGAAAGGTTTGGCTGCTGTTCGATTATGCTGAACATGATTTGTGGGTAAGTACAGATTTCCTTGAGTGTTTGAGGTAGTGTAGTATGAGCTTGTTCAAACTGATGTCGGTGTGGCATACCTTCATGTAGTGCAGAGATGCATAAGTTTCTTGCTCTGTAATTAAGGGTCTAACTGTCATCCTGTTCTTTCTAAACTTGAAACCCGGCAAAAGATTTTTTTTTTAAGTCAGTTTTTAGTTTGAATCTAAAATAATTTTCCTACGGGCTTTAATTGGAGTTAGAAAGCACTCCTAAATAGAGACCATGTATTTCATATTTCTTTTCCCTGCAGTTTTACACGCACACACAGAGAAAGAAAAAACGGGGAGGGACTGCTTTACTGAGTCTTCTCACTGAGTTACAGTGGAATTGACCAGCATTCAATCATCCGATTCTAAACAGTGCATTTGTGACAGTATGAGTGAATAGAAAATGAGGGGAAAAAATAAGGAAGCACTGCTAATCGCGCATACTGATGGACTATCACTGTGTGTAAAAGGAGACTTGGATGCTTGTTTTTAAGTTTCCAACAAAATATGTTATGATTTGGTTTAATCTATTGTAGAGATGGACATCAATGTCATCATGAGTTGAACTCAGATACAAATGTTGAAGCTCCACACCTGCTTATAAGATGTGAGTTGCTTGAACCTGGATTTGTGTCTAAACCCAAAGGATATCAAACAGTTACTAGGAGTAGTCAGTATGTTTATAATTCCTTTGAAAATACTGGCAGGGAAAGGAAGTAGTAATATGAATTCCAGTATTACTTTTTAAGACTTCAGTAATATAGAAGTTGCTATTACTAATGTTAGTAACAAATTGCTCAGTATTTTTGCATTTAGCTTTCAAGAGCTAACGAATATGTAATTGTAAATGACAAAAAATTGTAGTCTGGAAGGAAAGGAAAATAAGACCGTGCAAAAAGATACTTCTGGCTTAGAACAAGTGAAGTCATGGTATTTCATTCCCCTTCATATGCTTAATAAATACTTAATTTTATTTATCTTATGGGGTAGCAGCTTTGTATTTTAAAAGTTTTCTTCAACAAAATTCAGTGTACACTGAGGTTTATGTATTCCTCACAAATGGTGACAGTGATGATGAATAGGAATGCAGCCGCTAAAACCCTGTATGGACAGAATGTATTTGTGCATTGAATGAGTTTACTCATTTTATAGCACAACCACAACAAACTCATTGTACTGCTACATTGAATGAATGTTTAAACCACTTTTTTCCTAACCTTTTCCATTTGAATTTATTTTGGACATGTGGTTTTTCCATTACATGGTGTGATTTTTCACATGATTTAACAGCTTTAGATGAAGAATTACTGCAGTCTAATATTCTTACCCCTCCTCACATCTGGCTGGGTATTGGTCATAATCTCAGTGAAGTTAATTGTTTTCCGTTGAGACTGAAATGTTTGTTACGCTAGTTATTTGATGTGAACTCGTCTCCCACTTCCTAACTCTTTTTTTTTTTTTTTTCCCCCCCCCCCCCCCTGTATGAGACATGCTGCACAAATCATTTCTCCTTTCCTCTGTAATTGCCCATGTTTCCTTACTTCTTAAGCCTTTGCCAGGAATTCTTTTTCCTCCCTTGCACAAAGTAGCCATGTTCAAGGCACTCTTGGTTCTGGCTTAACCTTGGTCCTCATTTCCTTTACTGTCAGCACTTCCCAAGCATCGCTCTTAATTCCCCTTTTGTCTCTTTTGCTCACTCCCAACTTTGTGTCTTTTTCCACGCTGCCTCCTACACATGGAACAGCCTCCCAATTAACGTACGTAAAGATCCTTCACTATCCTCCTTCAAAAAACTCCTGACAATCCACTTATTTTGTAACGCATTTCAGTAATAACAACCACTTGTCATTCTGTCTGTGTCGTGTTGTGTTTTGCATTTCCTGTGCTTTACAGCTTGTGCCCTTTCAGCTCTTTGGGGTAGAAACCGTAGTCGGGGATCGGCACGTTTTGTTACTGCTTAGCACCATGTGCTCCCCCAGCACTATATAAAACCAGAATAAGTCTATCATTGTGGGTATCAGTTTAGAAAGATTTACATTTTGGAATTGTGCTGTCACTAGAGAGATGCAGAATTCCGGATACCAATGGGTTGAAATGTAACTAGCTTAGAGTTACGTACCAAAAAGTGCCCGTATGTATGGGAATCGTCCTGTTCAAAGCTGCCCAGCTTTAGTAACTCCTATTGGCTTCAATTAGAAGAGTGAGTGCGCATCGTTTATGAACATCGGATTAATTAAAATCATTACATTTTTTCAGCTTCTGTACTGGAAACATTTGGCAAGAGATGAATAAACTATATTAGATGCTATCTTATTCTGTTCATTTTGTAATACTGAAAAAAAAAATTGTCCTGCTCTAATGAGGAGAAGCGATGGTGCCAATTTACTTATTAAAAAGTTCTTTTATGGTGAACAAAAACTTTTTTTTTTCCATCCACCGCTTTGCATTGAATTCCCAAGGATTCGACTGCTCAAATCTGAAATTTGAATATAGATAGCAGCATACTTCCTAATTTGCTGTAACTTCTCTTGATACCACTACTAAGGGTTGAAGAAAGCAATGCTGATTTGAACTACTTTTGATGGGTATTGGTGAAGACTTACTGTGTTTTCCTTGCCTGCAAACATATTCATCATTTAATAACTAAGCCTATCAAAGATTTTTCCTTCATCACCTCTCAAGTTACATTATACAAAACACTGCAAAGCCATTCATGAGATTACAATAAAGAGCATCTAAGAATATAGGAATTCTTTTGATCAATTGATTTATCACTCTTGTTTGTGTTAATTGCCAGAATTCTTTGTGTAATCCACAAATAATTTCTTTATGATTTTTCTTGGCTATTAGTCTCTGTAAACTGGTAAATGTCTTAGGCCATTGAATGTGTCACATATGTTAATTTATACTGTGTTGTCTACACTGTCATCACTGCTTATATATGTTCATACTATGAAGTAAATACGGGATTCCTTAGCTTGTGCCTCAGTGTAAAAGGAGCTTCTGACGCAAGGTTAAAACTGCCTGTGTGGATGCCACTGAATATCTCGTGCATTATAGGTCACATCCTTTCGTAATTCCTGGTAACTTGCTTCAGTCGCACACCTTTATATTCCAGTTGTCTGAAACTTCCAACTTCACATGTTCATAGCCACAGAACCAATCATCTCCTGCTCCTTCTCTTAGGAGGGACATTCCTTTTTCAATCTCTACTCATAAGGTCTCGGATGCTTTTAATCCAAATTGTATCCAGGTTTTCTGTCTTGGTTAATTTATGTTGAGGTAAAAAAAGGTAATTCAGTTAACACAAAGCTGAATAGAACTGATACAATTTTAAAAGTATAATTCCTTCAACTGATATGTGTATTTTTGTATTTTCATATTTTTGACTTTTTTTTTTCTTTTTTTTTTTGTGGTGGCTTTAAATGGATGAGTTTTTGTTGTTCTATCACTAAGGAACAAATGAAAGTTGAATAGGAAAATGTTCTTAAACCAGTTTAGTGTTAAGCTGTATACTGCTGTCCAGAACTTCCTGTGTAAAGCTTATGCACTTTAAGACATATTCAGATTTATATTAAATACATTACATGCATGATGATTACTAAACTGGACTTCAAGAGATGTTTGATACAAATGAGATCTTCTCAGGAGGTGAATTCTTTTTGTTGTCAGTGTAGTCACTTTTAGCTTTTGGAGAGGTTATAATACTTAGAGCTTTTCTTTTATACCCACTATACTTCTACATCATCAGACTTTTAGTTTTAGAAATACTTTTTAAAACACACATTTTGTTTTTTATTACTGCAGATAAGCACACATTCAGTGTCTTCAATTTCACAGTCTCTAAATTTTTAAATAGGATTTCTCATTCTAAGCAACATTTTTTTAAAAACATATGTATATTCTGAATTGATAGGTTATTGTACTTTTGTAGTAACTTCAAAGCTTTAAGATCCCCCTTTCTGGAAATCTATGGTATAGCTTAAGTCAGAAGCTTCTGAAATGTTTTTTTAGTCTCATTCTGAAAAACAGTGACATTTTTGTCACCATAGAATGTGTTGAATATGTTTTATAGCCATATTAAGAACCAACAATGGCTTTTAAGTAATTAAATCATTTATTAGCTATGAATTTATAATACTGAATGTGATGACACATTCTCTATCCCAGTGAAAGCACGATCTGGGGATTTTTTTGGTTTGGTAGAATGTTTCTCTCTTACTATTAGATTCTAGTGATCTCTAACAACAAACTGCGTAGCAGCAAATACCACTGAGAAATAGGGAGTCAAATTAGTCTTGAAGTTATTGTTGATAATAATAAAAATATACGGACAGTCTACCTTTGTATTATATGAAATACTTGTTACGCGTATTTTTATGCATTTTAGAAATGTAGGATAGAGATCACAAGACTAAGTTGTGTGTACCTAAAAATAATCCTCAAATAATGGTAACGAGAAAATATTCTTCCTACATTTGAGTTTCATAACACTAGCAGACTCACTCAGTGTGAAAAAAAAAAAGTACTTAATTTTCAGCTAACAACATGAATAATGTTCTTATATGCTAAATGGAATTGTGAAGGTGTTGCAGATAAACCTGCACATTTGTTTAATCACATGAATGTTGCTAAGTATTCCTCAAATGTGGTGTAATCAGTTTTCATTCTTTCTTCTGCTAGGCTTCAGTTTAGCTCTTAATCATGAGGGTAATTCAGATTCTAGCTGATCATAAATATTTTTATGTACATGAAAATTCTTTTCTCGGTGAGTTCCCCCCCCCCCTTTAATTTTGTATAGTCATTGTATGTTTTTGTTTTAATTCAGTCCTGCTGCACTAGGTGATGATGTGTGCTGTCTTCTCTGGTGTGTCCATATTTACCAATACAAGATTCTGATAGCTGGCAGAGGAATATCCTTTGTTGAGGCAGAAGAGAGTAGACTGGCATAGGTTTTGATCATTGTCTGTTGTTGCAGAAAGTCTTTACAGCGTGATTTATCCCTTCCAAATAGAATGGATGGGGTCTTTTTGACACTAAAGCAGTGGCTGGATTTCTTGCAGAAAGCAGCACAGTTCCTTATTGATAGCTGTCTGTTGTGAGAATGCACTTGTCACTCACAAAACTTGCTTTTTCTGCCAGAGTTGTAGGGATTTGAGAGTAGTTTATGAGAGTTCACTTTCTGTACCACAAAGCGTGAGGATTGGAGGGAACAACAGGGAGGAACAGACCTCAAAGACAGAGACAAAGGTGCAAAAGCATGAAGTGTGTGAAGAATTCATGTGAGCAGAGCATCATGAATACGGAGTGTTTCAGATACATACTGAAAGAGTAGATGAATTCTGATGGTTTTTGTTATCATCGCATAGAGTTGTTTTGATATGCTTAGGTCTGAAACATGTAGAAGACCTAGAAATACCACAGCAAAACATAGGAAAATTATACTGAATCTGTTTGTCTGCTCTGTGCTTCAAAGCTTAAAGCATTTAAAAGCAAGCTGGCATTAGCAAAAGTTAGTATATTAAAGCTCCTTTCTCTGTTACTTAAAATGTTACCCTCTTGTCACTTAGAAATGGAATTTTCATTAGGCAGTTGGGTTAATGACATTCCAAAGATACTTGATGATGGCTGTGTATTGGCATCACTTAAAGGGAGTGTGTTGAGGTATACTGCCCCCCTCCCCCCTCCTTTAAAGGACTGTTCTGTGTTGATGGCTGTAATCCTTACAAAACTGGAAACTTAAGTGATCAGGGATCACTATAGAAGTACTTCTACAGACTTCAGTTTTGTTTTGATTTGATTTATTTGTGATGTACCCTTGACAACATTTTTTTTTTTTGGTGTCTAAAACTTTGGTGTCTGTAATGAGTCTTAACTGGAGGCATATGATGCTGTGATTTATTTTTGGACCAGCAAAGAAGGGTTACTCAGGTTAGCTGGGTCTATCTTTGCTGCTTCTTTCTGAAAATTATGCACACAGTGCACAGTTAGTTTTTATACCACCTTTAGATTTTGATTTATTCTTCTATAGCCTTTTAAGTGCTTTACATTTCACACTCAACAGTTAGTTTCCTTTGTTTGGGTATTGACTGCTGAAGATGGAAGATGGAAATAATTTTATGTTTAAAGTGAGACTTCAAGCCATATAATCTGAATCTTCCTCTTGACCTTGGCACCAATTTAATGTATATCCAGGTTTCCATCTTGTTAATATTAAACTATAATTTTACTTCTTAGTGGCATATTGACATAAATTTGTTTGATTCTCAAAGGTTGAATTAGGGATTGGTTAGAAAGAAGGGATTTTGCTAAAGTGTGGGAGTGAACAGACAATTTACTTTAGCAGAGAGAGGCATCTGTGATGTGATGGCACTTCAGTTTGATGGAGATGTGTGTAATTTTGCAACAAGCATTGCCTTTCACAGTAGAATTTAAGTAGTCAGGTTTTCAAGGGGTTTGTATCTTTAGGTCTATGGATCATCTCATGTTTGTTGAGATGGCAGCTCACGCTGTAACTTCGTTTAGTCAGATATGCATAAAATCTCTCCTTCAGCTGGCTTCTTAACTTCCATGAAAACTTTCCAGGTCTGACTTGTTTGTTTTAACCTCTGTCATACTGAACAGCACCTTTCAGTGTTGAGAATGGGGTAACATAAACAGAGAAAATATGTTTGCATCAGCTTGACTTCCTTGGAAGCAGGTTAAAATTGGAATCTCTTTGAATGCTCACTTAGCTGCTGGGTAAATACGTGGGGTTTTCATGAAAGAAGCTAAATGAGTTTGCTCTATATTGTCATGCATTATGTTTACTTTGTTTATGGTAGAGGATTTAGAAAATGTACATACTTCCTCATCAGCCAATTTCCAAACCAGTTTCAACACAGTGGTAGGTAACACGGAAGAAGCTACTAGATTGAATCTTGTTATGTCAGCCACCACTGTGTTTTCTTTACAGATGCTTAACTCTGTTTCACTTCTTTATCTATTATTGTTTATATGGACTGGCCTTTGCTAAAGCTAAAATGGTTACTGAAATAAGCCAGTTCTTCTGTTTTTCTTTTCAATTTTATGATGTTTTTTGAAGTTGAAAATTGGGAATAAGCAGTAAGTAAATAAAACCGGTAGTCCCAGAGATTGCAAACAGCAAGTTTTAGCAAGCCTCTGGATGCTTCAGTACTTTTATAGAACATTAATAAATGTATACTTTCCTCTTGGTCAGTGAAGTAATAATTTAATTTAGTATATAGACTTAGAGCCACTGCCACAAAGTTGATTCCTTGCTTAAATGTAAAACAAAATATGTAAAAGCAATAGAAATGTTTACGCTGTGTTTATTTTCAAAAGTCCATACCTAATTGCCTCACAACATTTTTGGAATCCGATCAGTGACAGCATGTTTGTAAGATTTAGGAGGCTGAAAATACAGATCCACAGAAAGAGAAAGTGACTTGGCTACTTTTGCAGAATGTTACTTGGAGTTTCATTTACCTTGTTCTTCTTTTGTTGTGAAGCATTTTAGATATATCAGAAGGAGATCTTGTATCTACGGTGTTCTAATGAACTAATTAAAAAGGAATTATGGCTGGTTAGCATTGTGGATGGGTTTTTGTTATGTAGCATCCAACTCATATACTGTGCACTGACAAGGCTTCCCTAAACTTTCGCTGAATATGTCCGGGCATTTTCCAGCTGCTGTGACCAGGTGGTCCAGCAGAATATGGGAATTAAGTTATCTTTAGGGAGTGACAGTGAATGAAGATGTGGAGAACACTGAAGCTGTTTGACCCTCTGTCTGCCTGTCATCTTACTACAAGCACGCTTCTCTGAATTGACTGAAATGTGGAAGTCCTCATGTTTTGTTCTTAGTGATTATCCATTAGGGGTAAGATTCCACAAAGAACTTGAGCTGTACCTAAAAATTTGTTTGAAGCCATTTTCTTTTTTTAATTTCTCTTTAAATAATATTGTCTACACCTTCGCTGAGCACAATTTGACAGTGGCTAAAGTACTGGTGACAGCCAGAGGTAGCATTTACCATGAGGAAACAATAATTCCTTAGCATTTTACTGACAAACTTGGTGGGGGTGGAGGGTGCAGAGGTCCAGTGAGAGCACAGCCGTTGGCTACCCCTCTTTAACCTGGGGAGAGAGATGATCTTTAACTAGACAAATCCCATTTAAAGAACTGGGTAATTAGTAGTCTCCTCACTCTACAGATTAGCATTTTGAATTGCTTTCAGTAAAAATGCAAACTGCCTTTATTTCTGTCTTTCCAAAAGCACGTAATGGAAAACTGTTTTGTTATTTGAGATGCTTCTTTGAAGCTTTCAAAAAGGAGGGGTTTTGTTTGTTTTGGTTTTGTTTTTTTTTTTAATCTGAATGGATTTAGTTGTTTGCTGCATGGCAATATTTTAAGATTTGATGCTTTCAAGTGGTATTTGTCCTCTAGTAGGCTGACTGACTTCTGTAATCCAAGAGCCACTAGGTTGTCATTGTCAATGAAGTATGCAGCCAAAACATGGAATCAATAATATAGTCATTTTTAGATGTTTGAATGTGATCTCACTGTAATGTTGTGGTGTGGAGTTTTTGGAGTTGTCTCCCCACACCTTATGTTTATTTACTCTCTTTCTACTGGGATTGTGATTTAAGGAGGAACAATAAAGTAGTTGCAAGCTCTCTGTGCTGGGTGTTTTTGGAGAGGAGGAGGGCAGCTGTGAAAGCATAGAGTGTGGTCCTTTCTGGTAGATACTCCTGATTTGGAAGCTTTCACTCTAGCAGATGAGGATAAGAGGATCCCAAATGGGGAGGAGGGAGGGAGGAGGATGTCCCAGACCCTTTATTGGAGGTAAGTAGCCAGTTTCAGTGATTAACAAAAGCTTGATAGCTGTTTTTTAAAGCAACTTGGAGACTAAAAACAATTTTAAGGAAATGGTGAGCACATTGCTGTTACTTCTAATTGCGAAGTTCAACAAATTTTGTATTTCATTCCATTATTTAGTGTTACTAGTTTAAAAAAAACCCAACACAACAAAAGGTCTTTCTACTTATCTAACGTGCTTCATGTTTCTACTTGTTTCATTTCTAGCATATTATCAAGTTTCACCGTGCCTCAAAAGCAAATAAAAAGCCCATGCAGTTGCCAAGATCTATGGTTAAATCCCTACTCTACCAGATCCTCGATGGAATCCATTACCTGCATGCAAACTGGGTGCTTCACAGAGATCTGGTAAGCGTTGCATGTATTACCTGGTTAAGAAAGTTTCACATATGTGTTGTTGGGTAGGAGAAGAAAAGTCCCTATTAGTAATCTTGCGTATCGATCTGTACAGCTCTTCCTGTCATTGTTGCAGGAGACCAATGGAGACTTGAAACACGAAAACAAGCTATGTTTTCACATTGTTTTTATCTGAGTCATCTGAGCTCAGACAATGATGCTAGATCCGGTAGAAGGGTTGCAGATATCAATATCCGAAAACAGTACATGAGCCAGATGATATGTGTGGCCTGAACGATCTTACAAGTTTGTGCACGGTTTTACAAAGCTGTTTAAGTAAGAAAGTGATTGATACCCTTGTACATTGTTTGGTTTATGTGCAAGTTACCATGAAAGCTAGTGAAAGAGTAGTTTTTTTCGTGGAGTCTTTATTTCCCATGTGGTATTTTTTCTGACCGTGGGAAGAGAACTATGAAAGAGTTATCATCTTGAAATTTCTCATGACCTGAAGTGGCTCTCTAAGTTGACTGCAGATTACAAGGGCAGCCAGTTGCCTTGTCTCAGTTACCCTTTTCCCCTTAAAGTTTCCCACCCCTCCTCATGCTTAAGTGAGGTGATACCAAGGGTTACGAAAAGAAGAATGCTAATACGGGTATAGTGCTTGCTGGCACTTGTGTTGTAACTAGGGGTGTTTTTGGCGTGAGACAAACAATGTGATGGTTAATATGCCAGGTTTGTTTTAATACTTATGCTATTGTAACATCGGTAGTAGGTATGGTGGGAAATGTAGTGTAATCCGTGTGTAAGGTTGCTACTTTTCTTTGGCTGTTTTTCATAGTTGCCCCAATACATCGAAACAGGGATGCGTGTCCAGAAGCTTACAATCACTGTTTAAGGTTTTTGAGGTATAGGTTGTTCTTGAGTCTTTAACAGTAAATAGGGGCTTGGATTCATTTTTGGAAGTAGAGAAAATGTTTTCTTAAAATATGTGAATAAATTAAGGAATTAAAGCAGGCCTAGAATAGAAGTCACAGACATCTTCTGAATTAAGCTTTATTTATTTTTTTGGTCATAATACTTAATAACAGTTCCCAGAAGTGGGGTTTCAGGTTTTGGTATGGTGGAGGTTTTTTTTGTTTTGTTTTGGGTTGGGTTTGGTTTTTTTGGTGTTTATTTGTTTGTTTTGTTTGTTTTGTTTTTAAATGTCATTCTTTGTTATTTATTGTCTTTTTTTTCTGTTAAATTTCAGACATTCGTGTATTTCTGTTTGGTTTTTTTCTGGTTGCTGTTTCTTTGTTGGTTTATTTTCTCCACCTTTGGAATAGTAGTTGTGAGCAAAAGCAGGAAGCAAGTACAGCCTTGATTTTCATGCTACAATTATTACTTTCCTAAGGAGACAGCTGTTGCTTTGGCAGAATGATGAGATGTAATTAGATATAGCTTAAGAAGGGACACCTGAAAAGTCCATATTCATCTGTGTTTAAGGGAAGCATATGTGTGCATGGAGCTATTAAATATCTATACACTCAAATGCCGTTCGTGAGTTCATGAGCTTGATACCTTGATAGGAAATAGAAGATGGTATCTAAGATAACAACAACAAATACCCTAGAGAATTTCCTTGCTGGTACTGCTATTTCCAGCCTGCAGCACCAGGTGTTTTGCGTGACTAGTGCTGCTACTTTACAGGTCTTATCTGTTTTTGATGAGTTGCAGCAAAGCTGATGCCTAATATTGCTGTTTTTTTCTCTTGGAATGTTGAGAGGTGGTGGCTGCTGTTACAAAAAAAGACTACTATTTTTCATGGCTCTGGAATGATAATGTTTCTCTAGTGTTGGCATAATTGAGAAGGGTGAGGAACAGAAATTTGTGAAGTCTTAGCATTGTCTTGATATGCAAGTAAATTTAAGCTAATGGATTCTGAGGCGCATCAGTGAGAGAAAGGAAACCATTTTAAAAATTACTTTGGGACACTGGTGATTTAAAGGTGAATTCAGAATCATTTTGCATTTTTAAAATTATTGCAGGTTTCTGAAGAATTCAGGTATTTCAAATAATTATTTTCTCTCTTAAACACAGTAAGAAAAAACTGGTGTTGTTCTGGATGTGTCCTGGCTGCCCATGTAATCATTTAGTAAAACAACTTAAATTCTCTATTTATTTCAGATTTTTATTCACAAGCTCATACTTGAGATTTTTGCTTCTAAGAACGGTACCTCAGACATGATTTCAGTGGGATCGGTTTCTTTCATAGTACATAAGATGACACTGAAGAGCTGGTATTTAAGATGGGGAGCAGTTTGTCTGGTGTTTTTCTCTTAGCTGTTTTAACTTAAATCCACTGGAAAATATTTTTCTATTTCATGTAAACCAAATTTTGCATCAAGACACCTTGTACTTTCCTGGTTTAGTATAACTCTGTTCTTACTATTTTTAGCATGAATTTGGATGTAGACCAAAGATGGTGACATCCATAAAAGTAATGTTACGCTTATTTCATTGCTTTTTTTTTTTTTTCGTTTCTTCTAAAATCAGTTTCCTTGAGAATATTTATCATAATATTAGTCAGATTCTCCTGAGCCATGGAAATGACCTCTAAAATTTATTTAACAAATGTGGCAAGGAAAAAAACCCCAGAAACATGGGAGGTTAGGTATTTGTGAGAGTACTTGCTTAGAGGCATTTGAAGAACGTTGTTTAAATGTGGATTTGGTACTGTATGAAAGAGTTTTTAAAGAAGCTGGAGTCCCTGGTTCTCAATAGAGCCATATTTTTAGATATCTGAAAATTATTCCTCTTAAGTTATTTTTAAGATCAACAGTAGCCAGCAAAAGCATGAGAGAGTAATAAAACCGGTGAACCGTGTGAACTTGCAGACTTGCAATACACGTCCTGTCCTTGGGAGGAGCTAATGGGTTATTTCTGACACAAGGAGACAGTCTTCTTCCCCTCTTCACTACCACCAGGCATTGCCGCCCGTTTTAATGGCCTGGCAGGTGGCACTCTCCCGAGTCACGGAGAGCTCATTCAGCGAGTTAAACCCACAGGAGGTATTGACTCTTCTCCCACAGAGCTCAGTTTCTGCAGGATGGGCTCCCTGAGGGATCACTCTGGGAGTTTGTTGTACACAGAAGTGTGAGACTGGGAACAGTGGCAGAAAGCTCTACGTGTCCTTCTGGCATAATTTCCTGTAGATCAGGTTGTTCTATTGTTAAAATGCACCTTTTTAATTCTTAGATGAAAGTGCACATGTTTTGAAAAGATGAAATTCAACTGTGGTTCTGAATCAGTATAAAAAAAGTATAACTTTTATGTTTACCATGAATCTCTTCTGATTAAGACTTAAATCAGCTTAAACTCTTCCAAAACAAGTCTGAAAGTGCCCTAATTGAGGCAAATTATATCACCAAGTACACTCATACTTTTAGTAATACAAAAATAATTTAGTGTAGTGTATCTTTCAATTTCTTGTAATATTTGGTTTATTTGTTTCTGACTTTTTTATCCCAAAGGTGGCTGAAAGGTGCTAAGTGACTTTTTAGGTATAGGTTTTGGCTAAGCTGTTAATTTCTGTCAGTTAAAAAATAGTCAGTGGTAACTCTTCTTAGGACATGACTCAAACCAGTGCAGAATATGGGACAGGACCATTAGAGTTCTGTTTTCTTCAAATAGCACTGTGTCAGTTTGAACACCTTGGAGCTGATGTAAGTCTATAAAAATCCATACATTTGTTCTCCTATCAAGCCATTTGGAGTGGGGTTTTGTTCTTGGATTGCGTGTTGTCGGGCAACAATAATTTTACCTTTTCCACACAGCAGCATCCCTGAAAGCCATGCATGAGAGCTGGGAGGCTTTGCTGGCTGCCAAGGCATTTCATTATGAAGAAGAGCTCAATATAGATGGAGGTTAGAAAGAACCTTTTGGTACTAAACTTTTGGTATTTGAAGTGCTCTGTATACAGTGCAGGCTGTCCGCTTGAAGGAGATCTAAAACTGTGCTCTGTACCTTGGGTCAGTAGCAAGCTGTAAGATGCAGTATGTGGAGGGTATTACGGTATCTGTGTCCCCACCTCCCTGAAATGTGAATGATTTAGATGCTACAGGAATGCTCAGCAAAGGCCTTTCTTTGCAGAGATGTCTAAAAATGGAGATCTTCCATACACTGTTCACAGCACACGTTCGTGTTAGTAACAGAAAGGATTTTGGCACTCTGTCTTGTGCTAATAACTCTTCAGTAGTTGATGTTAGTTGCTTAAGGACAAAAGCAGGCAGAGACCATTTCCTTTAGAACTTGATAAAAGCAATTTCTATTTGTAATAGGATGTATTTTTCTGGAGGGAGTTATTATCTGTGAAGTGTTTTAAGTGCATAGAAACCATACGGAGGGATTAATTTAAGATTTCACTTACATCCTTGAGCATTTCTTTAGAATATTGCTTAATGTTAATAAAAATATTGGTTGAAAAATTAATGTTGGAAATCAAACTCATCAGAGAAATGCAGATTTTTATTCCCCCTCCCCTTCCCCCTAGGATTGTGTTAAATGATTGCTTTCAGCATTCTGAAATCATAAACTTGCTCATTGTGATGGTCATATAAACCAACTTTGTAAAATGAGCCAAGTTCCTAAAGTCTTTTTATTATAATTTAAAATACTTGTTGACTAAGAATTTCTCAGTTTTTCTTGTATTGCCCCACTGCAGTTTTAGAATGTTTAAATTGCTTCTGTGAGTCCTTTTACAAATTAAAGAGGCTGGCTTACAGCAGAAGTCTTTTAGATGGAACAACAGTGATATACTTGATGTTTGACACACCTTTGAATTCTCAATTTTGGTTAACGTGATCTGATGGAATAAAAGGTGCCCATGAATCTTAAACAGCAGAGATGGAAAAAACCCATCCTTCTCACTCTAATATTTCATTTGTATTTTTCTGTTCAGAAAAAGATTTAGGTGTCTAAAATGTAAGTGAGACAGAGGGTAGATTCTATACGAGGTGGTTCCCTGGACAGCTTTGTGTGTGTAACTTACTGTCAATGCAGCAGGAAGCCATGCTGCCTCTCCTCCTCTTGGCTCCACCGTGCTGCTTCTTCTCTTCCAAGCTGGGGATTGACAAATTAATGTGAGTTAAAATTAGACTTGCAAAGAAAAGGTTGATCTGTATCCACGTTCGTTCCCTGAATGAACGTGCTGGTTCAGCACGCAGTTACACAAAATGCTTACCTAAGGTGGATATGTGGGCAAGATACATGTATGGAAGCCAGGTGGACAAGGATGGGACATAAAGGAGGGGTAGACTTCCATTTTCAGTGACATTCACATGGCCAGCAGAACATGAAAAGTACATGATCTGTAATCCTCCTCCTTAACTGTCTTGGTACCTGTACATTTGTTGGTGCTTAGCTTTTGGCCACTAAGAATAAAATGAGCACCTGGAATTTCTCAACATAGTAAATCTAAGATTGGGTGTTTTGATTCACGTTTTTTGAAGAATCTAGTTACAATAAAATAATATTTGTTTGAAATAATATTTTTGCCAGTGGCAGAAAGCAGAGTAAGCCTGTTTCTCAGATCTTCTGGTTTTCAGTCTAAGATGACAGTATAAATACACCTCCTTTGCCATTTAAAGCAAATGTGAACAGTGATTACAAGGAAAGGGTCCCACATCTTTTGTGGAAGAGAATGGGTGGTTATGTGGCAGACTTCTGTGACCTAGTGGCTAAATTCTGAAACAAATTCTAGGTGTAGGGTCCTTAAATACTGCAGGACCACTTTTATGGTGGCATTTGGTCAAGAAAAGTAGTTGTAGCAAAAACTTAAGTATTGCTTTTGTCACTTAGACAGCAGATGTTTTAGTGTTTTGAAGCCAATAGGCGTAACAACAAAAGGAACTAAATAATTGAGTTCATGGCTTATATTATGACTATTATTATATTACACTGGGTGAAGTAGAAGGTAGTAAAGAAAAGCAAGTAAAAGGAATCTCAGTGGGAAACTGAGGCAAAAATAGATTTTTTTGAGAAGGCACAGCTAATGAAGAAAACAAGAAGAGCCAACAAAAATCTTTCTGCAGTTGTCTTCAGCCTTCTTTGTGTATGTGCCCTGTAACACCATGCATCACTTTTTCTCACTAGTAGTCAAGACTGGTTTTTCTCACGATTTTTGTGATGTCCTATGTCATCATTCCAGTCAGGACCAAAACACTTACTTGAGCTGGCTTTTCCTTGATGCCTCAGCTGCTGGGTGGGCTAAGCTGGTGGTGCTTCCATGCCCATGTGTGGTTTTCTCAGAGTAACCCTTTAGCTCCAAATCAGCCTTCTTGCTCTAATCTCACTAAGGGGTGGGACAGAGGAGGAATCCAACTGTGTCCAAGACTTCTGCCACAGACTTCCCATCTCCAGCTTTTATATTATCATCCACTTATCTCTTAAAGCAGGAGAAGATGATGTATGTGTTCTGTAGTTTGCTTCACTGAATCGTCTGTATTAGCAGAAGCTATTTGCATTGCATGCTTAAGATAGTAAGTTTGTGTTTCTTCCCAGAGTGAATTATGGAGGGTCCGTGCACTTCTGTCACCTGCAGAATTTATGGAGAGCTAATCTGGGCATTTTTGGTAGAATGGCATAGCAGACAGCTGAGACTTGGTATAATTTTGACTCTGCGTGTCTGTTTATATAGTGAATGTCTATAGACAGCCTTTAGGATGATCAGATACGTGAGCTTCCAGATTCACGCTTCTTAACAGGTCCCCTGAATACCCAGACGCTGCAGTAACAGTAAACCCAGTATCTATCCAAGGGTAAATCTTCAGCAGAGCCAGGAGACGCCTGTGTGGTGACCAGTTCCAGCTCCAACTGGCCATGATTGCACTCAGGGCAAATGCTCTTCTCTGGTGATCTGACTTCACGTCTCCTGTAGAGCAGCCTGTAGTGCACGGTGCAGTAGTTGTTCTCTCTCAGGGTCCTCTGGACACTGTAGCCGTCTGGAGACTGTGGTTTTTCTCCTGTCAGAAGTAAATAAGAAAGAGGAAAGCCCAAACTGAAGGGGCCAGACAGGTGACTTTTTGTGGGAATCAGCAACTTATGTCTCCCTTAAAGGCCACAGCTTATTCAGAAATGCTTAAACTAATTAGTGTGTCATCCTGATAATTTGTGATTTAAAAAATGCTCATTTTAAATAAATTAATAATAGAAAATTATTTTAATGATCCATCATGGTGTTTGTATGGAATACCAACATTTTTAGTAAATTTTCAGTAATTCAATTATATTAATTTTGGTAAAGCTCAGACAGTTTTCAGATTTTTAGTTGACTGGTTGACTTTTATTTTAGAGCTTATTTAAAAAACCCAGTAATTTTCTCACAGCAACCCTCCTCTAGCCAGTACGTAAATATGCAGTCTCTTACCATGGACCTGGACTCTGTGCTGGAAGTTTGTTTCCACACTGCACAGCTCTCTTAACCTGTCTTTGCCTCTGTTCCCCCATCTGTTAGCTGTTACGGTTCTAATTTGTGGCTTACTGCTTTATGTGCTATGAAATGATTGAGCGAAAGCAGTGTAATATTTGTGGCTTACGTAGCTAACTCTTTTTGGTGTTGCTTGATACTCTTCTTCTAACGAGCTGGAAGTATTAATGAAGACTAAGAATTAAAATAAATTGCATCTTGTATGAAGGCACCGGAAAATTTCTTAAAATTGTAAGTGGATACTGACATTTTACTTCCATGTCAAAGCCTTTGGGAAATGAGAAAAGTCTTTCAGAGCTTATTATTACTAGTTTATAGTATTGTACCACTCCCTCCTCTTCTTCCTTGTGCTCTCCCAAGAACATTTTCCAGGCCAGTAAATAATTATGAAAGTTACCTAAAAAGCAGCAGAACTGAATTGGTTTTTAAACATTCCACTTGCATTTTGCCAAGTAAGCAAGCTGTGGGTTTGAAAGATAACATGTAAAATGACGAGTGTGGGAAACTCCCCTTTCAACCAGCATTTCTAAAAAAGGATTTTTATGTGCTGATATCAAAAGTAAATTTAGATGTAGGTTCGTGCATCCATCTCTTGACAAGCAGCTGCTATGCAGGAATGCAGAACTGTTGGGTCCTGCCTTCAGCCAGTAATTTTGCGCTGGCTTGAAAAGCTTCTTGGCCCTGTTCACCCATTTGGGCACACACACGCCTCCTATAAATAAAGAATGAGTCGACCTGTCTGCCAGTTTCTTTAAACTTTTTGAAAACACCTTGAATTGTAATCCTCGCTCTTCCGTGCTGTTGGTTGTGTGTGTGCGCGCATGAGACGCGCGCCCGAATGTAGGGACACGCACTCTCAACTCTTGCTCTTCCCTAGCAGTGTATAGGTTCAGGCTTCTTAGTTCTTCATTATTTCATCTGCATGATCTCTTTGGGGTGAAGGGAACTTAGCACAATGTCAAAGAACCTTATGAATGATCATACTCAGCTTGCAGATTTCTCAAAAGGAAATGTAAGTTAAACCTGTGTATTTTGAAGGATTAGACTCCATGAAGACTTTACAAAGTGACTTGAATTTATTAGCTGAAAGGTTAATACGTTTTTCCTCCTTTGTATCTGGTTCAAGAGAGAATACAATTTTGTATTTACTGCTGAGGAACAGTAGTATGTGGATGCTTGCATGTGTATCTATATGGATATGTGCTTCTAGATGGATAAATAAACTCATTCTGGTTCATCAGCATGTGCTTTTCTCTTTTTTATTTCATTTTCTTTTTAAATGTTAAGCATATGTTACGGGGCACCTGCTAAAAAAATGGTGTGTTTCTTATTGCTCAGAACTTTGCTTTTCTTCTTCAGTGGTAAAAACTAGTCTTCATGTGATTTAGGAAGGTGTATGAAGATGTACACAGAGTACTACCTCTACTGAGTACATAAACAGTGAGACTGACTAATGCATACCTTTCGGTTTGTGGCAAGAGTATTAAGGAGATGTTTATAGATTAATTTTTGCTAATAAAAATAATTACAGTTGAAGAAAAATGTTTCGCCTCAGGTTCTGAAACAAGCTTATGCCCATAAAACCCTGACTGGATATAAATTCAGATGAGTCAGAAGAAACAAAGAGACTGATTTAATGTTCTTTTGGCTGCGTTTTGCTGCTAAAGTTAACAGATGACATATGGTTCCTGTGAGCTTCGTATCTCTCTTCCTGAGGTGGAAGAAAGGGTGAGAAGGAAGCACAAGTATTAAAGTAATTCTAGAATTATTCCGTATTAGGAAAAAAACCAGAAGGAAAATGTCATCTTTTCTAATAGCCCCAGTTCAGATACCATCTGCTGTATGAAGGTTTCTAGTAAATACGTGATGTATTTAGCTTACTGGTGCAGCTGACCATTTGGAGTGAGCAAACTGGGTTTTGCATACTAAATGGAAAATTCAAAGTTTAGAAGAAGCTTTTAAAAAGTTTTTTTTTAATTTTTTTAGAAAACTTACCACTTTTATTTATCCTGTTGGGGAACGTATCGTTGGGATAATGGGACTGCCTACAAATGTGTTTATCAGATTATTTCTGTTGGGACTCATTGCCCCTTACTTGGGCTAGAAAAGTTGGCATCACGTTGTTGATGCGTTTGTATTACAGTAACAGCAATTAATGGAGCTTAAGAGAAGTCTGTTAAAATCAATGAAGACAATGTAATAATTTATAATCAAGGGAAAAAAAGAAAGCACTGCATTTGTTCCATGTGTTGCTTGCCAGCTTCTGCTTTCTCTTACGAGTTTCTCTTATTTGCAAGCCTGCTGTGCTTATTACTGCTCTCCTAAGTTGTTTCAATAGCATCGCAGGTTGTCTTGCATTAAATTAAACCTCTCCAGTCAGCAATCCAGGAAGATGCAGTGACTAGCAAAGGATGTCAGTTTATCTCAGTTTTGTTATGTCCACTGCTCTGCTGCAGAAAATGACTGATCAGCTGGTGGTTCACTGATGGCTGATCTCAGGACTCCTTTGTTTTCCCCAACCTCCATCTTTTCTGCTTTATGGCTAATGTTTCAGAAATCATCAGCATAATGGTAGCTGTTAGACCAAATACCACAGGTATGTCAGCAAAAAAAAAAAACTCGAAGAAAATCCTTTCTGCTGTCTTTGAAGTGACCAGCTGTGTGAAGTGGTCCTCCCAGAATCTGGCCATTAGGTATTTAAATTCATCTTTAGGGAGGATTATCGTAGTCTTACACTTGTTGGGTTTTGTTGCTTGTTTTTTTATGTTGTTTGTTTGTGGTTTCTTGGTTTTGTGTGTTTTATTTGTTGTTGTTGTTTGTTTGTGTTGTCTTGTTTTGTTGGTTGTTTTTTGTTTTCTTTTTTTTTTTTTTTTTTTCCTGAATTTCACATGAAATAGCTTAACATTAAATTTTCAGGACATTTTATTAAAGAAAGGGGCAAACCTTCAGCACCTCTGGACCATGGGTAAAAAGTATTTATAATATTGTTTCACCTATTAACAGTGAAGCAGAGAAGATTTCCAGACAAGAAAGGCTTTCCATAGTGTGAGTAGTCAGACTTAAACACATACGGTTCATGCATACAGTTCTTTGTATACCAAACCTCTGTACCAACAGGTTATTTTCAAACTTCTCTTCCTCTTCTCTTCCTCTTCTCTTCCTCTTCTCTTCCTCTT
>JANVCC010000018.1:49004898-49171729 GCA_025345505.1 Todiramphus chloris collaris | reverse complement strand
TTCCTCTTCTCTTCCTCTTCTCTTCCTCTTCTCTTCCTCTTCTCTTCTCATTGTATTTCCTGCCCTCTGGAAGCTAAAGCCCATGTGAATATATGACAGGTATTTTGACAGACTCCCATTCCACTTTTTTCAGTGCCTCTGTGGTGTTAGAGCACAACTCACTGTTACCTTCTGGTTTCCTCTGAGTGGCTTGTAGAAGCTCTTGCCCAGCAGTTCAGTTAAATTCCTGCGCTGCTTTGTAAAATAGTAAGAAAAGTGTGTGGAAATTCTTTTATTCTGTTTAAGTAAGTTGATGGTATTTGAAAATTTGGGTTTTTTTTTGTGTTGGGATTATGGTTTTGAATTCTCAACTAAGCCCTTCTTCCAACCCCCAAGCTAGCCCCACTCTGATGCTTTTGTTCTTACTACATACTAGTATATATGTTATATAATGTTATATATAATACGTATAATATATAATTATATATGTTATAAGTTAGCTATACAAGCATTGATTATAAATTTTGGTGGTTTTGTATTAGTTTACTTTGTTTATTTCTGTTTAACTATTTCTGGTTTTGGTGGTGAAGAGTTTTATCTAAAAAAGAAAAAAGTTAGATAGATAGATAAAAATACCAAAGTAGTAATAAAAATGAAGTTGGTACTAAGAGTTTGGTCTTGCTTGTTTTCTTAGCTTAAATCCCAAAACTTAGCATGGTAATGTTCTGTGTAGCTGGTCTTCTCAAACATAACTCATGCCTAAGAAAATAATTCAGTAGACAATATTTTGCATTCCTGAAATTCCTCTTGGAATGGGGATTTCAGCCACTCAAGCTATTTTGTCTTGTGCTGCAATTGTTGCCAAAAAGTGGGTTTTTCACAAACCTGTCTTCTGTTCTAAAGTTTTCTTTAATCTGTGAAACATGCTTGTACACTTTTACCTTGATTTCTGTTTCATATAGTTCCTTTTGATGTAACAATTGCGGATGATGACTGTTAGAGCTATGATTAAGTGCAATCTCCAGAAGGTTACATTTTAATGAGCTGATATTGACTTCTATTGCTATGAAAATTATTTTTGTGGCTGTTGAACTGAGAGTATGATGAGCTGTTTGCCATCTCAGCTGAAATTCAGTCTCTTAAATGAGATGTCGAAATTGGGTTTGCTTCTTGAAAGTCAGGATATGAATTCCAATCTCAGCCCTAAAACTGATTGTTTGTCAAGTAAATATTCATTTGAATTCTTGATAGTTAAAACCAAGAGACTTGCAGATCCATGTTGATTTTTAGGTAATGTGTGCGTTTGAAATTCTGGTTATCTGGATAGTATAATAATTTTGTACTAGCTTCCTATTGATTTTACTGTCAGCAAATACATATGCTGTGCCTGGTTGACTGCTGCCTTTTGCTAGGATGCAGGATTTACATGGAAGCTTATTTCTCTGTGTGTGTCTCTGTGCTTTGCTAGGGAGCTGCTGGTTTTCTTTGGTGCCAGCTTCTGTAGTGGGATGGGAAGGGTCTGCAGTAGCAGCGAGCCTTTTAGGGGACCTGAAAGCAATATTTGTGCCGTAACATAAAAAATACCTGTGTGTATGTTGCAAGTGGTGTGTTAAGTTTGAAAAAATGTAAAATAAATTAAGCTGTTTACTAGTTTATCTCATTTTCAAGCTATTTCTCTCCCTGCAGTTTATTTTATCCCTGTCTATAGGTATATATAACCCTTTATAACTTGTAGTTTCCTGAAGTGTTGATCCCCATGATGGTGCTCACTTACAACTTTTCTTTTTGCTTTGTTGAAAAAATACAAGGAGTTAATCTCTTCCTTTCTCTGCCCGAGGTGGTGTCTGTGGGAACACTCAGGAAAGTCTGTGTGAGCTGCGTTAACTAAATTGCGTTAAACTCCTCTGTGACTATTCTGAGTGGTCTGAAAACCGATTTGTGCTCGGCTCAGCTGTGCCAGTGCGAGGTGGTGATGATGTCTCAGCCCTCCAGCCTTCCACTGTGCTGAAGGCAATGCTGGGTACCCCGCAGTCACTGATGCAAGTGTGCTTCTCTGCTGCGGCTGTCCCGGCCCGTGGTCCCAGTGCTAACTCCTGCCCTTGCCAAAGGTGTATTTATTCATGCCGAGGTGCTGAAGTGGGCTGGAGGGCTGTGGCAGAGGAGCTCGTTCAATGCAAGTGTCTGCTGTCTGGGTGATTATCTTCAGCGGAGAGACAGCATGGACTGCTGGAGGCAGTAACGTTTGAAACTTTCCAGCTGTTTTTCTTGGTGCACAAGACTCGGAACCCTTCTTCAGTATTTAGGTAGTTTTCATTGAATTTAGTTGATAAAACTTAAACTAAAGCAGAGGGTGTGGCTACATGAACAAGTTACAACAAGGCAGTCTAGGGTGTGGATTTACTCTGCTTTAGTTGCTCTGTAGTAACTGCTCACCTGTGTGTTTTTATCCTGCAGAAAACGCATGGTCCTTTGATACCTCACTTCTTAACGAGTGAGATAAAATTGCCTAGCGTACCATCCTTAAAACTGAACAGCTACTGTGCTAATTACCAAGAACCTCACTTTGTTTCCGAGTATGATTTCATTAAAATGCTGGTAACTAAAATTTCAATATAATGATGACTATATGGTTGGTTGGGTTTTTTCGTGACTCTTCTGTGTGTTGAAGAATTCAACCTTTTGGGAACAGTCCTCCTATAGTGCATGTCTAGTTTAGTCTTTAGTATGCAAGAAATGCTTTAGTCTTACAAAAAACTGTGTTCAGAATTGAGGGTGTGTGTGCAGGGTGAGTGTCCCTTTTCATCTTATTAAAATCAGATTTTAAATTGTCAAATGATTTGATAGGTTTTTTTGATTTTTAATTGTAGGGACTTTACAGCCCTTCAGTCTGTACTGAAGCTATCATTGCATCTAATAAAGCTTCCCTAGGCTTTCACCCTGGTCTTAAGTTTATAACATGACTGTTTTCAAAATGGATGTTGCAACTATAGAGAAGAATTTCAGGTGATATAGGACATAGCATATACAAAACATGGGACAGAGTAACAGGGAGAAAGAAGTGGTATATTCTGAAAGGTGTGGGCTTTTTCAAAGGCATTTCATTGCATAGTAGGCTTTTCCAAAGTCATAACCTCTTTGAGGAACAGGAGTTGAGTGCCTAGCCTGTCTTTGCAGTTTGAAAAAAAGAAACTAAAATTTCACATACGGAGTTTATTTGTATTTAAGCATTTTAAGAACTTTATTTTTTTCCTTCTTTCTCTGAGAATGTTCACAGACTTACTGGCAGCATCAACAGTGAGGTAAATCATAAATGTGGAGCACTAAGACCATTGACGTTTTTCCTGTTAATTTTGGGCAAATTTTCTGTAGCGGGGGCAATTGTGTCGTCTTTGAAAGTGTGCTATGTGCTCTGAGTTGTTTAATTAAAAAAACTTTAGGACTGCTTGACCTACCACACTTGAACATCCTCATACTTTTGACATGAATCACAGAATGTTTCTTGGGAGTTGGTGGTATCTCGCAGCCACTGCGTGTCGATGCAGGTTGTTTTTCATTTTTAAAAAGGGCATAATTGTTGAATGGAAAAATATTATAATTAGTTCAGAACTATTTCACATTTTGTTTTCAGCACTTAGAGCCTTCTTCACAACTCTCCTCTGTTTTCTCTCTTGACACAAATCTTTCATTTGCTTCCAACTTCCTGCTCCTCTGCCCACATTCCCATATCTGTTGATCTGCCTTTTGCCACCTCTTTAACATTACTCATATAACCTTGACTCAGCTTTGACTTCCCTGAAATACTTTTCTTTCTTCATCTTCACAACCTTAATTATTGCTCTTCCCTTTGGTCTTTGCGACTTTGAGCTCTGCAGTGGCTGGAATAGTAGAACACTATGTTTCATACCTTGACCAACACAGGCGAGAAAAGATCACTCATTCCAGATGGGAGTGACCTTCCATTCCTTTAGGATTTTGTTAAAAGTACCTGCTCATTCAAAAGCTTTGTAGACTTGGTAAAAGACTCTCTAAATTCTGAAGTTGATAATGGTCCTTGCTGTGGTCGTTCTGCCTCAGAAAAGATTTTGAGACTGGCTTTCTTAAGGTTTTTGCCTCCCAAAATAGCTTTACCACAGATTTCAGTCTAGAATTGGTGATTGACTGGAAAAATGTTTAAAAGTTGGTGCTGAAAACTGACTATAGACATATGAAGTCAATAACTAATTAGCTCTTCCATGTGGTATTAGATACAGTACAGCAACTACAATTCAGTATGTAAGAGAGGTTTGGTTGCTTACTATAGAACTGTTATAAGAGAGTTGAAAATAACTCCAGACATATGAAGAAATTAATAAATAAATACTTGATAATGTGTTAGGTTAGATTTTTTCTAAGATGACTTATTTTTTTTAGGTTTGTGCTGCAATATGTCATTTGGAAAGAGCTTAACCTTTAAAAGTGGTTAACAATCAGACTCCCACACCTTGTCTTAAGGTGGCTACCTAATTTAAGCACTCCTTGTTTATATCCTGACAAGAACTGGTTTTTGGTTTGCATTAATGAGGGCAAGTAATACTAATACCTAAAGTATTTGTTCATGAAAATATCTGTTAATGTAATTGTCTTTTGATCCATTTTTTAAGTAGTAAAATAAAAATGAAGATATTAGCAATATGCTGAAAAAACAAGCTTTTAGGATCTGAAATGTCATGTTGTAACAGTACATTACACTAAGTATTGTAAAATAAATATATTTAATGTACTTAATCACCCCTCCCCCCCATCCCCCCCCAAAACTCTTCTATGCTTCTGAACAACGGAAGTATTTTTTTCTTATGTTTACATCAACAAATCAAAACAATTTTAGGACAAAAGATTAACATTTTATCTTCTATTGTGTTGCTTTTAACAAGCTGTAGTAATTTCTATGAACACTTCAAGTCACTATGTCAAATATGCTCAGTGCAAACACCCTTCATTATCTTACCTGCGTTATTTTCAATTTGAGGGCTGGAAAGATGCTGTAAATATTACGCAAGCCTTAAGGGAATAATCATGAATGTGACAAAAAGTCATTGCCTCAATCTTGTGTTGATTTTGTAAACACAGTAAACAATGGAGGCAGACAGATAAACTCATTATTACTTTAAAGAGATTTCTCCACTGCTCTGCTATAACTCAATTATCATATGTGTAGTGTCTGAACTGAGGAATCTCTTCGTCTGAGACTTGCAGATCAGTGTATAATCCCACTTTCTTGATGGAGACGATTTAGTTGTGAGTACATGTGTGAATATGAACTCAAAACCTTGTGGCTGTTCTACCTGCCTGTGGGCACGCTTTTACCAGCAATATCCTGTGGTAAATAAGAGATGCCTTCATTCCTTCATGAAAAGAAGCAAGTTGCTTAGTGCTTACTGCAAGATACCACACGATAAGAGTGTGCCCGTGGCAATTACCCCCGTGTTAGCAGAGGTGCTGACAACTCACACTTAGCCCGATCAGTTTGTTCATCTAGCTGCGTGAATTTCTGAAGCTGCTCCGGTGTGTTACTGTGCACACACAATGTCTATAGAAAATACTAAGAAGATAACCATGACCGTTTAACATGTGTACATATATGTAAGTTTAAGTGGGATTTCACATCTCATTTATGCTGTTGAAAAGTGCTAATTCAGCGCATTCAATTCAATACGTTTGGTCATTCAACCAAATGTATGAGGAGTGCAGGCATTTCCCGCTAGTACTGAAGTGCCAGGGTTTTTCAATTCAAGAATAGGATGCCTAAACTCTTGTGAAATTTTCACCCTCAAACACTATCTTGTTGGTAGTAAGAGATTCCTAGATGGGGAGGAGGGAGCACTGTTCACAGCTCTGAAGTGATTGCGTTGCGAAGTTCTGAATCTTCCTTAGCTGTGTCCAGCATACTTTGCCTTGCTATCTGCGGAATCTGTGTTTTGAAATTCTGAAGGTGCTGGTTTGAAATGAATGACTGCCAAATATTCTGCAGAAAGAAAGACTCTTCTGGATAAGGAAGTGATGTTTTCCTGAGTGAAAACCAGGAAATCATAGAAGGATTTATGGGTATGGAAAAACACCTCTCATGCCCCAGACAGCAGGGTACATAACTGTACTTACAGCCTTTTCTTCCAGCTTGACTTAGGCTACAACTGTTGATAATTAAACACAAATTGCAAATGCCATTCTACAAAGTGAAACTGTTTTAAAATTATTATTGAAAATTAATATTTATTAAGCTGTGTAAATAGTATGGTATCTGAGAAATTAAAGCATTTCTCTTTTCCACGACAAGAAGACTTCATCTTGAACTCTATATAAACAGCAGCTGAGTAACTGGTATGTTTGAGACTCTTAAAAGATAATTTGTGGACTCCATAACTTCTTAATTGATGTATAAATTTTAGCTTTAAATAGTTCTTTTTTTCTTGAATGAAGTTCAGTTTTTCAGTTTACTTATTCTGAGCCATTTTTCTCCAGTGTTTCTCTAGCTTTTCCAGACACTACCAGCTGTGCCTGAGGCTGCTGTTTGTCCTCCACACACACCGTGCTCTGCACTCGCTCCTGTGCCCCGTGGCTGTACTGGCCTCTCTGAGCAGTTTGGTTACCCACTTCACCCATTCTGCCCTTTGTGTACAAGAAGGGTTGCATAAATAAACAGTAAAATGCTTGAACTGGGCTGTCACGTAGGTAGTTAACTCATGTTTGGAATAGCAACATTCTAGATCTCTAAGTTTTAGTTGTTCATGGTTGTTAATGAAAATATGTTGTGCGTTTTAATGGTTTATGCTTGTTCCTGCCTGTCTGGTTAGAAAATTATTTAGAACTGGTGAAAAAGCTGCTTAATTACACATGACTTTTTAACTTATCTGAAGAAATGTCTTAATGAGAAGGTTTCAAATTGTTTTGAGATTCTCGGAATTCTGAATTACTGTTTATATAAGCACTAGGTCTTCAGTTCTTCAGTGAGATCTAGACTGTATAGACCTTTATTGTCAGACTGGGCTTACGCTGCAGCAAGGATTGGAGCTTATACTACAGAAGGAATGCCATAAAAATTTGAACATTAGGCTCCTTTCCATAGCATTTACTGATGAAATGAGCAGAAAAGGAATGAAGTATTCTTGGAAATTTTATGGAGAGTGCACACATTAAAAATACTTGGTATTGAGAAACATTAGAAAGTAACCATTGACATAAACACACACAGATAGACTACTTAATATCTTTTAACATTTTGTGTGTGTGTGAATATCTAAAACTGGCAGGTAATGAATAAATCTCTTTCAGGCTCCAGAAAACAAGTACAAATATTGTAACTTATGCGTCTGTCTCTAAACTTATCCTTTGTTACCTCTGCCTAGCTTTTTCTTCAGAATGAAAATAGCCTAGAAAGGCTTAAGAGGATCATCGTATCACGTTGGTCTTTTAGTAATTGCAATATTGAAGCTTGGTACTGAGTACTGGTATGGCAGTGCATTCAAAAATGTTTTGCTGTGTCTCCTGTTAGGTTCAGTGCCACATACTATCTCATTAGAGCCCTTGGATCCAAAGGAACGCATACAGCCCCTGCCACAACAGAGCACCTTGAGCGCAAGAGCAGGCTGTTGGTGTGAGAGCAGAGCACACCAGCTACCTAGGAGCCCTGCTTTAAGGGGCAGGTTTGTGGAGCTGTGGGCTGCTTGATACGGGACAGCTCTGGAGATGGTGTGGGAATCCATAAACTCTGGTTAATGTTGTCAAACACTTGTGCTTCTGAGTAACAGTGGAAATGAAATTGAGCATTTGTAACCATAGCTGTAGCATGACCTATGCTGACCACATTTACTGGTTACTTTAAAAGCTCTGTAGCTGTTTGTTGAGACAGAGACAACTGGAAACAGGCTCCAAGGGAAAACTAGGAGAAGTAATTTCGCTGACTTTGTTACAAGACTGGATCTGAAATACAATGTTACTGAAGAACCTGGCCATAGGTGCTCGCCTCCTTAAAAATCAGAACCTGGATGGGCCTGAGAATCCCCCAAAAGTCAGGAAATTGAGGAGCGAGGGAATAGCTTCAGCATGAACTGAGAACTGCAGAGAGATTTTGTCTGGTGCCTGGGGCAAACAGATTGATGGTGATAAACTAGGGGAAGAATTTGTTAGGATGGATTTTAAAGGGTATGCTTTGCTTAACTTTGTTTGTAATGAAGGTGTCAGCTGAGCAGTGGCACTTTGTGCATCAGCTCACTTTGCAGTCCATAGTTGCTTTTTTCCACTGCAAGCCACGTGAGTTTGTGCTGCCTCAACTGATACATTAGCAAGTCATCTAGAATGTGGTAACTGGATGGTGGGTCTGAGACCTTATGGTCCACTGGACTGTTAAATCCCCATTACTATTACCGTAGATGTCAAGGCTTTGTATTAGGGTGATGAAATTTCTTCCTGAAGCCTGAACACTGATCCGCTGGACAAACCGTGCTGAGAGTGGCATGTAACTTATCCCTACAAATATTAGAAGCCAAGAGCTTACTTCAAGAAGATACTTTGAGAAGGGTTATAGAAAATTTTGAGTTACGTTGTAAATTATTTAGACAGAAAAAAGAAGTTGATGCTGTAGTATAACAGATATTTACATTGATCATATAAACATTAGATTTTCTAGTCTTTAGATTCAGCATAAAAGAAGTGGGGAGGAGAGATGAGTGCTTTCTATTTTTATTTTTTTTCCCCCCTAGAGATTATAAGCACAGCAAGAGAGCATATATGAAAAGTGGATAAATAATGTAGCTTAGTGCTGAAAAACAATGTATGTAATAAACTGACGAGCTAATTAAACAATATGAAATATTAGACATAAAGCTTTGATTGTTAAAACCCTGGAAAACAATGTATTTATTGTTTTTCTAAATCTCACCAAGAGTTTAGACCATAAAATAATGAAGTAAATGTATTCTATAATTCTGAGTCCCATAAGCTATATTCCCGTGTCTGTGTGTAGGAAAAAAAGGGACTCTTAAGACCTGCTTGACATGGAAGTAACCTCTCTAGATAATCATACTACTAAGCTATCCAAGCAGAAGCTGTTTTGTAATGAAAATGGGTTCATTAATATCTATTCATTTGGTATTATATTATTTATTGCAGTCAGAAAAGCTTTGTTAATTCTTTGACACTACCAAACTCTCAGGGGAACAGAGGTATTGGAGTTTTATTGCCAAAGATACTTTCTGAAAGGCAATTAACAAAATGTTTTATGGCAGCGTCAGCAGTCTCACTTTCATTCCTTTGTCCTTTTATTGGCTAGATGCTTCATCCTCCTGTCTTAACGACCCTACTGAAGCGAGAGGAGTAGTCATAATATCGTATAAAACAAATACCAGGATTTGGCAGTGGTGAAATTTAGTGCTGAAAATGAAAGAATTACCAGATACAGCCATGACGGCACGCTGATTTTCACGCTCTCGTAACAGAAACAAAGTAATGCAACGAAGCACAGAGTTATAACAGTGAGAACAGGTGGGAATCACATCATCTCCTTTCCCCCCACTCTCAAATTCAATTCCTAAGCTTAGTACAGTCATAGGCTTTCTTAGTCTAGCGTTCTGTCAGACTTACTGCATGTCAGGTTTTGCCTCTAAAAAGTTGAAGTAGTAGTTTTTGTAACGTTTTATGCATGCAAATATCTTCTCGGTTTATTTGCCTTTGGGTAGCTATTCTGAGTAAAGATCATGTGTGAAGAATATGTAATAAGGACTTGACAGCAGAGATGCATAGACTTGGCTTGACTGCAGTATCTTGGGGCATTCAGGATGTCTCTTGAAGCCCCAGCAGAGGAATAATTCGACTGTGCTTTTATGGGATGAAATTTATTTTTCCATTTTCTCTTTGTAACATATTGAAAAGCAGAATATTCTTCTAAATTATTTCTGTGGTGAGTCTTCCTTCTGCTCCCATGCACGATGGGTCTGCATATCTGCACTGCTCGGGAACAGGGATAGCAGAGGTTGAGCAATCTGTCTTGTCCTGCACTATGCTTGATGCTCCCAAAGAGCCCGGGTAAGGTCTAAAGACAAGACCCTAGATGATTGCTGAGTAGTTTCATGGGGATTTTGCTGGAGTGTGTACTGCAATGTGTTGAAAATCCCAGGGACAATGTGAATTCAGTGTATTACTTAAACACTTGCTTTATGACATTTTGTTTTTCATAGATAATTTATGACCATATTTTTCTCTTTGTTTTCGTCTTCCCCCTTCTTTGTCCTTCTCAAGGTTGCATGTAACATTTTAAGTTCAAGTATGCTACTGCAGTGCTAGCACCAGCAGAATGCTTTGGATAATGTTGCATAGCAACGTACAATCTAATTTGTGTCAAATGTTTTGGCATTCTAATGTGAGGGTTTTTTCATTATTTTTATTTTTCACTTGAACTGCATTGTCATTGATTGGGGTGAAACCACTCGTACACTACTACATTGTGAAGATTGTTATAATAGAACCTATGCCCGGCATCCAAAGTTGTCTGCAGTTCTCATTTTTATCTTGCAGTAATTTAATGCTCTGTCAGCCGTAAGAAACCTGAAAGAAATGGTGTGTGGAAGGAAGATTGTTTCATTTCTGAACTTCTGTGTAGCCCAGAATGATATTCTTCTCTTGTGATTACTCTTCTTTCATAGTTTCCCCCTATGTTTGCAAGTCCATTTTCCAGCAACTTAACTGCAACTATATTATCTACTGATAAACCAGAGAATGGAGTTTGGTGAATAGTCTTTTCCTGTTTCAACAACAATCAAAACACCTTAAGTTTATAAATTCGATATATTTTATAGCAATTGCCTAAGAAACCATTGTTTCAAATTGGTTTTGAAGCAGAGCATCCTTATAAGGAACGTGGATGTTTTGGCCATTTCTGGGGAGTGAATTTAAAGAATTAGTGTCAATGAAGGTATGTGCTTAATTACCTCTTAAGGTAATATACAGCTTGTTAAAAAGGAAGTAAACCAGAGGCTTTACCTGACCACTGATTTCATTATCATAAGGATGGTTATATATCAGAGTAGCTGAAGGCACAGCAACTCTAATAGTACACACTATGTACTTCGTCTAGAAGTGATGATACGTGATTTGGTTAAAATGAAGGGGGGGAAGTCTTTCCTATGGTAAAATACATTTGTAGTGAGTTTGTTCCAGAGTCTGGACTTCTAGGCTGACCCTGTCAGCTCAAGTACGTGTTTCCAATGTTAAATGTATAGCTGTGTAACTGTTCAGCAAAAGGAGTACATCAGGGTGAGGGAGCAGGGTGATAATGCAGCTTTGCAGCGTTTTCAGAGTGGACTTTTACTGGCTAACGGGAAGTTGTAGAGAAGAAGAAACCTTTTTAAGAAGTAGGCAGAGGAAGGGGCACAGACGTACATTCCCCCTAGAGACATTTTGATTAGGTGATGGGAAATTTTTCTTCGTGAGAGCAGTCAGGCAGTGCAAGGGTTGCCCACCAGAAAGTCTGAGAGAACCTCCGTCCTTGGGGAATTGTTATGACACTCGGCAACCTAATGCCGCTTCAAAGTCAGTTCTATCTTTGAAGTTAGCACTGTTCTGAGCAGGATGACCTCTTTGTTTTGAGCACCAGATGACCTCTATAGGTCACATCCAGCCCAAAGCTTTGTAGGATTTTGACTGATTCTCCAAAGTGTATTCATAGTCATGGAGTAGTTTAAATCGGTGTGTAATGAAGCCTGCGTAGTCACACCTGCGATGTTGTTGTAGGCTAGATAATTATAAGTTTATTTAAGGTAACCTTTTTCTGTTTTAATGTTTTTAATATGTGCAGATCTGTGGTTGCACTGTTTTAATATTTTTGCTTGCTTTTGCTTTCTGTGCATAGCGGAGTTTTATAAGAATATATAAACGTGAAAAGTTTTCTTTGATAGCAAACTTGGATGTGAAAACAGTACATTTCTCCTCGCAACATATAACAAATAGGGCCAAGGACTGTATTTAACCAAAATCTTTACCTGAGGTATTCCAATGAAACATTTCAGATGTGTTCTGCACAGTTTGTTCACACTTCTTGCTACTTACCAGTAGTTCCACAGCTTGATGTAAATTCTACACTTCTGGTTGCTATTACAACTTCTGATATCTGGAATTAATGATTATTTTGACCATTTCAGCAACTATGAAATACATAAGTCCCTAACATAATCTGCCATCGTGGTTTATGATGGAATATCCAGTTTCCATCTCTCAGAATTACACAAAAGATTCCCTCCCACCCACCGCCCCCCCCCCCCCCCCCCCCCCCCAAAAAAAAAAAAAGTGAGAGGGTACACTTCCATGTCTTTATCAGTTCTGTATATGCTTCATTTTAAAAATATTTTTATAAGAAGCAAGAGCAGAGATAAAAAGAATTGTTACCATGTATGTATTATTATCATATTAACAAATATGTTTTGCATTAAATTTAATTTGCATTAAATTTAATTTGCATTAATTTACATTAAATTTAATTTTCGACATGCTAGGACTACATTTGAAAATGTTTTTGTTGTCACTGATGTTCCTCTGATGACAATCAAGTACATTTTCAAATTTAAATACAATAATCTAGTGACACTGAGCTGTAAAATTTTACATGTCTGCATTTGTTTCTATTTTCTTTTCTAGCACAAAATATTTTGAGCTGTTTGGGTTTTTTTGTTGTTTGTTTTTTAATTTAGCAATAAGAGCCTTCTGCAGTACTTTTTTACTTCTTGTGTTGCCATGTATTTACTTAATGTTTCTTCCTCTGTTTTTATTTTTTGTCTTTTCTAGTTTTAAACAATTTTATTTCATTTGAATGATGTACTATTTCAAACCATTCTGCATTGCTTATGAGTTTATTGCCTTATTAGTTCATGTGCCGTAGTAATCAGCTTTATTTTTGGCCTTGCTCAATTTGATACCTGTAGAAACATTGTTGATTTGAATTAAATGATGAATATGTCGGTGAGATTTGTTAATGATATTGCTGTCCTAGGTCAATCATTTTAACAGAGTAGAGAACCAGTAGAAGAAAATTGTATGGATTTATAAATCTTGTAAAAAATGATAACAAAATGTTTTTTTGTCAAGTTAAGGATAACAGCTCAAAAAACCTCAAGTCGAAAGTGGTGCTGTGTAATCACAGCAGTGTCTCTGAGTTCACAGTACGTGAGGCTTGTAAAGAGAAGCAGACAGCAAGATATTTTACTCTATATGGTATGCTTTTGTCTAATGCTTCACTATCAGAAAAATGTTGACCACATCGTTTTTTCAAAAAGGAGAGGGAAGTAATAATAAATTTTCTATATGGTTTTCAGTGTATGGAAGTAGTGTGAACGGACGTGATAATGATTTGGAGGTTTGTGGTGAATAATAAAATCCTTATAGAATCATTTCTTTTTCTAAGTCTTGCATTAATTACATCAGTTGTTATCAAAAGTGTTGGCACCAGTACGCCAGTGTATTGATCAGAAAACAATGTCTGGGTTTGAATAGCACTGACTTAAGGCAGTAAAGTGCCTACATTTCCTTGTGGATGAGAAGAACAAAAGCTTTGTTTGTAAAATTTCTGTGAAGATTCTGCAGCTCCCTCTTAATCTTGAACTTAAGGACTTGGGGGTCTTTTGAGCAGTGCCATGGAGTGGAACACAATCACTTCATTTAGTACCTGTGTCATTTGTAAAAAAATCACCGCTCTCGTTTTTGGCTCGTGAATTGAAAACACATCTGTATGTCAGCACTGTGCTGTTTACAGTTGCTTTTTTCAATAATTGAGACCTCATCACACGCCAGTTTCTTTAATTGTGTGTGGGGAAAGCTTTTATCTAAAAGACTTGCAATGTCTTTTACAATAGAAGCCTCATAATTTCAGATTATTCTTTGTTCAGTGATACATTCCAAAAGGAAACCACTTTTGTTTGGATATAAACAATAAAGAATGGTGTATGGAAAGTGGTATGTCCCTATGGAGATTTTCTCACAGGAATGTAATTCTGCACCAAATCTCTTAAGAATTGTGTCACCACTGTAACTGAGGAGATAACAACAGGAACCATTAACACTAAAGTATTGCCATCTATTGTTAGGTGGCTGTTCCTGTTTTGACCTGTTACTCTCTTTCAAAACCAGAGCTGGTTTCTTTTTCTTCAACCTTTATTCTAATGTGCTGCCTAAATATTTAAATAGGAAGCATATTGATTAACCTGACACGAATGTCCATGTGAGTCCCGTTCATGGTATTTCTATTATTTATGAAAACATACTTGTTAGCCCAGCATTTTCATTTCTCTCCCACCAAGATCTGTTAATTGCTTTATTCCCACTCTCCTGCCAATGCAGAAGAGTAAATATGTCATCAATCTGTATGACTTGTAAAGAACTCCTTAAATTATTGCCACCTACATCCTTTTTTTTTTTCCTTTGTTTTCTTTTCTCCAGGTTTTTGCTCCAGTTGTTTGTTGCTGTTGACCTTGCTCTTTTTGCACATGTTCTTTAGAGAGTCAAACCTCAACTGTATTTCTCAGCAGGGATTTGTCTGTTCATTTTTATAGCTGATCTTCAGTGTGAGACTCCTAACTCTTACTGTTTCTGTTGTTTCTATAGCAACTAGATAGGTGGAGATGCAGCAGCAGCGTTTTGCTTCCCAGATAGTGCTTTGTGTTCTCAGCAAGGGGAGAGTTTGAAGAAAATAGAGAAGGTATTGACTGGGATATAACTGGCTCAGAAGTGTTGTCCTTGTTGAGTTGTCACACGCTTTACTAAGGGGTTAACTAATAATTTTAAGCAGGGCTTCTCAAACTTTCTTGAATATAATTCTGGCCTTTTAGAAGGAGACGTGATTTGCTTTGTGTCAGGTTTTGGTCTCTTAGCTGCTCGGACCTTCATGGGTTTTTTCCACCTAAACTTCTATGTTTTTCATCACATGGGCAGCATTAACCTTTGTTTCAGGAACTAGACTGGTGCTTATAACTTGCATGTAGCTTCAACATACATGAGATACAGGGCTTTTTAATTTCTCTTTCGCTTTTTAATCTGATTTTTGCAGCTGTCCCATAACTATGTTATTGTTATTATAAATTACAGACTTTAATGATATATTATATATATTTTATATATAGTTAGTATATTATAGTTATGTATTATAGGCTGTAATTCTATAGTAGACCATTAAGTGACTATCTCAGAATAAAATGTTTTGATACTTAAAATCGTACATATGCAGAGATTGGACTAAGGCATTCTCCTTTGTCCAAAAAGCAGTCCTCTCTCACACTTCATGATAGGAATGTTAATTCCCCGCTTTCCTGAGGATCTCTGATGCCAAATTAATCCCTCTGAAATAACCTGAAGTCTTTCTCCATACCTGGGCACCTGAAGTTCTGCTATTTTTGGTGCCTCTCATTTAGCCAGGGCCCCAGGGAAGCACCCCTGCTCCATGAGGGCTAGGTTGCTTTCAGCATGGCTTGTGTATCACAGAATCACAGAACATTAGGGGTTGGAAGAGACCTCAAAAGACCATGTAGTCCAACCCCCCTGCCAGAGCAGGACCACCTAGAGCAGGTTACACAGGAACGCGTCCAGGCGGGTCTTGAAAGTCTCCAGAGAAGGAGACTCCACAACCCCTCTGGGCAGCCTGTTCCAGTGCTCTGTCACCCTCACACTGAAAAAATTTTTCTTATGTTTACCCAAAACCTCTTATGCTCCAGCTTCCTGAAGACTTCGAGGAGATGAGGAGTTTAACTTTACAGTGTTTAAGGCAATATTATGTAAAACAGCCACAAAACACATGGCCTATGTTTTAAGCTCCTCCAAAGCTGTTTATTTTCATTGAATAAAAATTAATGGGCACAGGAGATGGGTATTATTTGTCTCACCTCAGAAAGATAGGTCCTATCAGATCAGTGTTACTCTTCAACTGATTCAGCATAGAGTGGAAAATACTTTCCTGACCAGAAGAGCTCTGATTAGTAAGAGGAACTAAGAAAATTCTCATCTTTTTAGTGTCTGGGAAATAAGAGGTTCAGATGTGTTCTTCTGACTTAAGGAACAGGTTTAAATGAAGACTTCTCACCTTGCAGAGAGCTGCCACGATGCAAGCTGTTACTTCAACAGCGATCTGCAGATCAGTGGGGATCCCTCAGGCATCAAGGTGCCATCCATGAAATGCCTGTCGTCTCCACACATTGGTGGTGGTGCCTCAGGAAAGGCATTTGCTCTTTTGGAATTAGACTAAGTTTTCATTTGTTTCACACTTCATTTATTCTTCATTTTCCCTCTCCCCCACCGTGTCTCTCTCAGAGAGATTGACAAGAGCTAATGGATATGTAATCTTGCACATTTATAAATCTCCTCTGGCTCTTGGAACAAAGTTCTGATCCTCAGGGGATTACATGTTAGTACAGGTTTAAATTCTAAATGGAACAACATTTCTTCAAAACATTCTGTCTTAAAAATACACAAATGCATGAGTCCCTTGCTTCCATAGCTTCTAAGCTAGTGTATGTCTTTTATGCATAGGGCCAGTAGGTTGCTTATGGGTTCAGGGAGTCTTTCTGAGGCTGAGGGATCTGCAGCTGTTCATGGTCAAGAAGAGAAGGCTTGGGTGGGGGTCTTACAGCTTATATACATACCTCATAAATGAGAGTAAAGAACACTTAGCCAGACTCTCCTCAGTGTTATCCAGTGACAGGACTAGAGGCAATGGGTATAAATGAAACTGGTACAAAGAAATCTTTTTTTACTGTTTACTGTGAGAGTGGTCAAACAGTGGAAGAGATTTCACAGAGAGGTTGTGGAGCCTCTATCCCTGGAGATGTTTAAAAGCCATCTGAGCTCAGGCCTGAGCAACTTGCTGTAGTTGGTGCTTGAGCAAGAGGGTTGGACTTGATGATCTGCAGAGGTCCTTTGTGACCTGAACTATTCTGTGAATATTGTGGTTTATGTCAGCAGATAAAATAGTACTTTATTTTTCTATGAAAAACTTGCTGCTTGAAGAATCTGGTATTGTTACAGATAAAATATGATTCTTATGAGCTATTCTGACAATGCTGTTGTATCTGTTTAGATTTTAAATTTTATCTTCATGTATCTCCTGGCATTACACAGTTTATTTCCTACAATATCATTCTTCTCTGGAAAAATGCTAACCTAGAAATCAGGGCAGTAACTACTTTTTTATCAGCTCTGTTCACTTGACAAATAAATGCATTTTATAGTGCCTAAAATCCAAACCTGAATGTAAATGTCTGTTAAACTGGTTTCAGTTTGTACTCAACTCTCAATCAAGGTTGCTAGGCAGGAGTTTAGGGAAGAATTTCATCAAGGAAACTGAATTTTGCTATTTTGGTTAGGAAAATTTGAGCTATGTGATTAGGAAAATTTGAGCTATGTGGTTTCTAACAGAGGTAAAATGTACTATGAACTTGCATGCTTCCCTTGCTGCCTGGTTTCCAAATATGCAGAATGTGTTTGTTCTCTTCTCCAGAATATTCAATTCAGGGTAATAAATAAATGTAAAACCAGAGTTTGACCAATTTCCTTGAAGTGTTGATTTCATTATCATTAAATATTAGCAAAGAGCAAGCAACATCTTTATCTTTCCTAGATGTGCTGGTGAGTGTTTACTCAAGATCAATTAAAATAGCTATTGTATTTTCTAAGAAGACAGTGCATATTCCCTTTTGTAGGGTTCCAGAAATATGCTGGGGAATGAGAAGTCGGAGATGGTGTTGAGAATTGTCCTGAGATTAAAAATGGCAGAGTAAAAGAGCCGATGGCATCTGTAAAGAGAGGCTGCGGCTGCAGGCAGGGAAGAAGCCATGTCTAGCACTGGGGGCAAAATGGGAAGGGAGAACAGCCTCCTGGAGGGGAGAAGAAAGAATAGGTGTAGTACTGGGTTGGTTGTTTGTTTTTGTTGGTTTGCTTTTCCAAAAAAAGGTAAGGATTTGTAATTTTTAGCCAAATTAGTAACCCTAGTTTGAGTGTTTCATTTCAGGTGAACAGTGGCAAGTGTTAGGAACTGAGAAATTGAGATTCTGATGTTGGCTTTCTGGGCATCTCCTTCAGATTCTTGAACAAATCCTGCTGGAGCTGGCCTCTTCAGGCATTAGAGATTTTAAATATAATTAATGTTAGGATGAACCTTCCAAAAATTCTGCTTTGAAACTTTGTTATGCATCTCTTCATTCAAATCACTTAATGTTTTCAATCTTGTTTACGTCTTTACAGATGTTAACACAATAGGGGAAAAGCTTCCAAAGAGTGACTGTTGATGTCTGAGGGAACCTAGATCCTAATTGTAGAACAATTGCTGTGATGTCATGTGCAGATTTTATATGGTGTTCACAAGCAGCTGGTTACGAACAACTGCATATTGCATAAAATGCCCGTAAATGTTTTGTTCTACTTGTAAAGCTGTTGTCTACGCTGTCAAAAGCTTGTGGATGTAGCTGCCGGTGTATATTCCTGTTTTAACTGAATTCTTATAGCATGAAATCAACTTATTTTGTGGGGAAAAAAAAATGCTTTTGCCAATAGGATTTTTGTCATTCATACACTGAAAACAAGCACAACTTAAAAAATGTAGTTAAATATGACGATAACAAAAGCAACTCTCATCTTTGTGTTTGCATACCAAGATTTGGCATCATTTTCAGTAAGTTATACTAGCAGAAGTGGCTCTTGCCAAATTATTGATGTATAGCATAAATGTTAGCCTTGTATAAAATTTTCCTATAGGGAAAAATCTCACCAGTGAATATGATCATTCTTGTAAAAATGGAAATGCAAATTTAATTAATGAAATGTCAAAGTACTTTGCTATTTTTCCAATTGTGAAATTGGCAACTAGGGATAAAAGCTAAATGTCATCAAAACATAAAGGTATGGTAATTTTAGACTTATAGGGGTATTTATAGAAGTGTTTAAATTATAATATAAATATACATATTTTTACAATTCTCGAAGATAATCATCAAAAGCTGTTCAATTAACTGTTCTCCTTTTTCTTTTCCAGAAACCAGCAAACATTCTGGTAATGGGTGAAGGTCCCGAAAGAGGAAGAGTCAAAATAGGTAAGCATTTTGAGAAAATTTCTTTTCTCAGCTAGGGAATTACTTTAAAAATCACATCTTCCGTGTGAAACAGAAATAAATCTTCATTATTCTTTGAGTGCATGTATGCACAGCATCTAGTTCAATTTTAAATCTCATTCACTGAGTTTGCAAGCTTAAGAGACTCCAAACATGTTATTAGACATTTATAAAGCTTGCCAAGAATATCTGGCAACATAAAAGCGTCTGTTAGAAACATGAAAGTAATAAGCACATAGAACAATGCCTATGGTCAGGGTTCTTTTGACTTCCACTATGATTAGTTAGGATGATACTGTTACTTATAAATTGTATTTGTTCTTAATTATTTTTATATAAATAACATCAATGCACATGTCTGTAGAGGTACAAAGGCTATTTGGCATCAAAGTGGGAAATACATGTAACTGTGATAGTTTTTGTCCAAAATCTAATTACCTGTGCTGATCGTATGCCTTAGTCATGTGGACATGAATTTCTTTTTAATAACACATGTGGCAGTCATCAAGAAAGAAGTAATACACTGGAACCTCACTTTTATTCATTTACTTTTGTTGTATATGAAAATGTTCAGCTAACTGATTTTGGTTCATATGCTTGTATTAGTATGGGTAGCTGCAAGAAAATTATACTCAGCATTTCATAATTTTGGAAGCAGAAAGATTTAGGCAAAGTTGTGTAAAATGTAAATTTCCAACTTGGATTAAAATGCGTGGTTTTGAAACTCACTGACACGGGTTAGGGGCAGGGCAGCCCCTTAGACCTGTAACAGAGGCTCTCTGTTAACCCCCTTCTCTCCCCAAAGGGGAAGAGAAAGGGAATAAGGGAGAGACTTAGCGATTAGAAAAGGAAACTAGAACAGCTTTAATGAAAAATAAATTAATAATAATAAAAATGGAATATATACACATATATACAAAACCAGTATCAAACCCAACCCCCCTGATGTTAATTACATCACTGTCACCACTGATGCTGTGGAGCAGGCACCGGGGAAGTCCCAGACTGGGCCCCGCAGCAGCCGGGAGCTGTGTTCAGGAGCTGGATTCTGGTACCGGGTTCAGGAACACACAGACTGGGATCGAAGGCAGAACAGACAGAGGCCTCCTTGGGTGCTCCGAGGAAGGAACTGAAAGAGGACCCGAGGCAAGCCAAGCAAAAGCTGGCTTAGCAGTCCAAGAGGGGAGAGAAGAGCCCAGAGACCCTTCGGATCCCTCAGCTCTAATCCAAATATGCTGTATATGGGCTGGAATCCCTCGCTGGTCAGTTTAGAGTCACCCGTCCTGTCCGCTCCTCCCTGCAGGTGCAGCCTTTCCCTTTCTGCACCCCCCAATGTGGTACACAGGACCCAGCAGTGGCCTTGGTCTGCAGACCAACCCTTGGTAGTAACTCTAAACATGGGGTGTTATCACTGCTAGCAGCAGACACTGCCTGTGATAACAGGCTGCTACCTTCAGACAGTGCAGTTAGTCAGAAGAACTGAGCTGAAAAGTAAAATCACTGAACAGAATTAGTTCTGTTCTCACTCAAACCAGGACACTCACTCTGGAGTTCATTCCTCCAAATCAAGTACCAGGCATACGTTGAAAAATAGTGCAAAACAACCTGCACTGCAGTCATTATGGTTTTGCACTCTGGTTAAATCTATAGCAGTGACAAGGGCTCGTCATTTGTGAACACATAAAAATAAAAGAGAATATGTACATTGGAGACCTGCTTCTATTGACTTCAGTTAACCAGGTTTCTGTTACAATTCTATTTAAATAAACAGGCATCTGTGTCCTGTAGTTCTAATACTATGATGAAAACATGTAAAATTCAAACACCATCCTTCATCATCTTACACATGAAGTAAATGGAATTTAGCCTTAGATATATTTGGCCCAGTATTGTTATGAGTAGCTTGTTGCTGTCTTGGAAGCTCTGATTTGCAAGGTTTAATGTTTTTGAGCTTTGTTATAATTGCTTTTTGGAAATACAGTTAAATTCTGATTTATTTGTATTAAAATTTTAAATGTTCCCTCCCCAGCTGATATGGGTTTTGCAAGATTGTTCAACTCACCTTTGAAGCCATTGGCAGACTTGGATCCAGTTGTGGTGACATTCTGGTACAGAGCTCCAGAGCTGTTACTTGGAGCCAGACATTACACAAAGGCCATTGGTAAGTTCCATGTAAGAGACGAGTTTTGCCTTTAAGTTTTGCTAAGGAGGGTAGCTTTACAGCAGTTACGATGATCAAGTGACCAGATAGTTGGTTTTCCCAGCTAGTTCTTACTCAGCTGCACATCTGAAAGGTGACATGTGAGTTATCTGTATGAAGAAATATACCCCAACATCCTCCAAAAACCTTGGCAAGATGCCTGGGGTGACCTTGTTTGTATTTTGTTTATTGTCCCTGATGCTGTGGAGTCTGTTCACCTCCTCCCACAGTTCCTTTTGCTGGTGGCTCAGTGCCCCAGCGAGAGTGTATCTCCCAGTGTGAGGTCAGTGTTACCCTGCAGACTGAGTCCTGGGTGCAGCACCCCTGGTGTTCTTTCTTGGTTGAGGCCTCTGGTTTCCCAGAGTATCTTCTGCAACGGGTGCTGGGGATGGAGCCTTGTAGTACCCCTGCCATGGCTGTGGCACGATCCCGTGTTGTTTGAAGCAGACTCTTAAGGCCTGCTTCACATCTGCCACCACGCAAACTTCTAAAGTCTCTGTTTGCTGCACCCTGTAGTGAGTGAAAACAGTTACTAGAAGTGTTTAAAGAAAATGCTAACAAGATTACCTTAAACACCTTTTAATTACATGCTTAAACTGCCCTGACTGTGTTGATTTTGTGAAACATGGATGTGAATGGACCAGATCACTGAGTGACCTGCCTGAGCGTTATGGGAAGTTACCTTATCTGACAGTTAGCTTTTTTTGATAAATAGCATATTGTTTGCAGATGTAGGGGAGCGATATGTACTTTTATCTCAGGATATCTCTTTGAAGAATTAATTAGCATAATGCCATTGTTTTTTTAATTATGTCATAATTTAATTAGTTCTTGCCCTGAGGGGTCTGTGCTAAAACGCGAACAAGGAGTTCCCTGTGGAACTTTAGAGGGTGGTGCTTTGTCGGAGAGATCTGGGTTTGCTAGTCAGTTGTTATTTCCGAGGCTTTTATTTCTTGTATCAGACCCATGCCAGTGAATCCTCAGGATGGGTGTGAATGGGTCACACTGTACCTCATGTGCAGGGTGAATGCTCAGGGCACTCAAAATGGGTTGGGCAGCAAAGTGAAAAACATGGAGATGAAAATAAGGAAAGCTGCAAGGTGAGATTTGTAGGCTGACTGAAGGATGAGAGGGGCATTTGACTGAAGAAAAGAGAAAAGAATAAACGTACCTGGAGGTGATCTATGTACAGCTTTAAGGCAAAGGGAAGAAGTGGGTAATAAAATGACAGTGGTGATGCTTATTCAATTTGAGTCCAGACTTGTATTTTGCTTCTAGCGTTATGTGCACTTAAAAAAAGGTTAAGCTTAATGAGCTATGCATGCTAGTGAAAGTTTAACTTGAATGCTAATGGTTTTGGCAAAGGACACAACTCTTCAAGCTCTCTGTTAAATCTCTATGCAAAAAATTGTAACATAATTTTAATATAATTTTACCATCTCTTAATATTACATAACTTTTAGGAGTCCTAATGTAACACTTTTAGTAATAACTCATAAATTATAAGATTCTCATTTAACTACCCTTCAGTTGGAAATAATAGTTTAGAAGAAAGGTGATGAGACAGCTACAGAAAATAAGCAGCTATACCAAATGGCAATTAATGAGAAAGGAAATGATAGGCTATTTTCTTCTGCCTTTTATATAATATATAATTTTGTAGAATTAATAAATATCAATAAAATCAGGCTAAAAGTGATGTCATGCCAGCTGTAGTCTCTTCTCTTCCAGTTTTGTCATTGTGACACATTTTTTGTGAATTTACTAGGAATGCATGGTCATCAGTTCTCTACTGCAGCACACTGAACATTGCCCAACAGTTGCTACATAATTCAGATGCTTGCTGAGGCTTTTACTGGCTTAGTCTTGGTTTCCTTTTAAACATATTTTCTGTATTCTGTATCTTATACTGTCTTCCTTACCTTAGATTCACATACAATGTTAATTATTGGCAGCGTATTCGTTATACCCTGCACACTGTGTACTCTAGTGTCCAGTTTGGTCTTGTTCTTGTAATAAAGCCTTTAGGTATGCTTGCTGGCTTGTAAATAACTCTTATATGTGATCAAAGAATGAAATTGGAATTTGACTTCGGTCTTACTCAGGATTTTTGTCTTTGTTTTCCAGACCTGATCTTAGTTACATTTTGTAGGTTTAACTTCAGGGAAAAATTGGACTAAATACAGTCTGTTTAGAAAGAACAATGTATTACAAAAAACAGTATGCAAGCATACTTAATTATTTTAGAGGTAGTTTTTCAGTGACATTTTCCCCTTTATTGAATTTGTTCCTTCATAGTGATGAAATAATGTCATGTTTTAAGGAGATAGACAAATCAGGAAAATACTGTTGCTGTAAAACTCTTTACAGCTTTAGCTTTCCTCATGTTAAAAGGATAGTAAAAAGCCCATGTTAGGATTTCATGGGGAATAATATTTAGTTTCCTGAACTGGGAACATTTATAGTCTAAGCCCTACTTGTTAATAAAGTTTCCTATATAATCTGCTACCATAGTTACAGGCAACTAATTTACCAGATGAATACAAATTGGGAAAGTGGTGTTGTAGAAGCCAAAGGTCACTTTCTGTTCTGTTACCACAATATAAATCTGTCCAAAATTTATTGTAGGCCGTGGAAGTTGGTCTGCATTTCCAGCACCATAATTTAAAAGCTGAATGTGTTCCTATGTGTTCATCAGATCATACTCTAGCAAAGTGGTAAAATATGCAAATAAAAATAATTTGAACAAGCTTCAGGTGAAACCAAGTAACTGTGAAAATGTAAAATGCTTGCAATCATGGCAAAGTTAATAAAATTACTGAACTTTTAGAATGTCTCCAGCACGACAGAAAATGCCTTTATACTCAAAATACTAAAGAAACAAAGTTGAATTAGTGGCAAGGTACAGTGCTGCTTTCATTGATGGGCAAAGGCTTCTGCACTAAAATTTTAAAGAAAGTAAAGGAAATTACTGTGGCAAAATGAAGGAAAAAGTAAGCTGGATTTCAGCTTGAAGGGAGACTTTAATCGGATTTTTTTTTCACTCTGGCAACATCAAAATAGAAAAGAATGTTTTAGTGAGTAGTAAAAACTCCTTTTCATCACAGCTTTAAAGAAAGTGTGTGGTAGTCTCTACTATGACTAATTCTGGGGCATCTTGTAGCATAATATCAAGGAAGCAGCATAATTAAGACTTGTTTTTTAACACGTTGCAGCTTATGTATTTAGTATTATCAAACGAGAACATGTTATCTTACCTCTCTTTTAAGTCTTGCCTTTATTAAAGATATAGTGTGTTTGATAAATGGCATCAGATGGCTTATAGTATTTTAGATGGTTTGGATTTTGTAGGCAAAGGAGTTCTTTTAGTGATGATTTAACCACCCATTAAGCAAGGCTAAAACACTGTCCTGCATTGAAAAAGGATGGGATTCTTTATTGTGAAAAAATAAGTCTGAGAACCTGAGAAATCTCTCTTGCTTAGCTACCTTTCTTCACTTCTCTAGTTTATAAATCAGCAGGAATGTCAGAAATGGCCATGTGGCAACTGCATTTACCAGCCTGAACAAGATTTAGGTATAGAGAAACTGTAATTCAAAGCTTGGACAGTGCACTATCACCTCATTCTGGTTCCAGACTAGCATATGGTTGTGGAAGCTGGAAATGTGTGAAAGGTGTATACCTTTGAAAGCAAATATCCCAGGAAAATATTAGGTGTATCAGAGGGAATGAATTTCTGATGAATGCTGGATCCATCAGAGTTTCAACAACTCCATTTGATTTCACGCCGGAAAAAAAATGACAGAGAAATATCTGGGGTGTATCATGTAGGATTTAGGATGGAAATATGTGCATATGTGTTCCATATTGCCTATGCAGTGAGTCCCACATGTTCCGACTGCATCAGATGTCCTTACTGTGTGTGCACAGATTGTTGGCACGCTGGCCAGGCTGTGGGGCCTCTGGAAATCTTGGACCAGTGCCTAAAGTTCTTCTGGTCTCTTGTTCTGGGAAGGTTCAGAGGAAGGAGGAAGGAAAATAAGACCTAGCTGTAAAATCTGGTAAACCAGAAATTACAAATGGAGCCAACCAGAAAATTGAAAAGTGTTCAGGAAAAATGTACTGAGGAGGTTCCCACCTGAGGTCTGTGAGGCCATGGGACTATGGGGGCTGCTTTTAAACCTGCGTGAGAGAGGATTAGGAAGAGCAAATCAGCTTCTGCTTGCTGCATAGGGATCTGTGTTTGGGAGAGGTTGTGATTTGGGGAGAAGGAGTTGTGGAAACTCTAGAGAAGTAGGGAAGTTTGGAAAATACTCCTTTATGTACTTTGAGAAGGAACTCAGGCTACACCAGCCTTGTTCATGCCCTAGGCAATGTTACATGACATGGGAAGTAATTGGATTCAGATAATGTTTTGTGGTAAACTTGTTTTGGCATGTGGTAAACTTTCTTCATTTTGATTATCACAGTTGTTCTCATGCTTTTTTTTTTTTTTTTTTCTGAGAGGCAAAATATTTTAATACCAAAGATTAATTGTTTCTCTCTTATCTAGTTATTGCAGGTGCTGGATGATTTACTGCTGTTTTTTCCTCTTGCTTGACAGTGATCTCAAATACTGTACATGTTTTGGGTTTGGGGTTTTTTCAAAGACAAAGCATTTGCTATGCTCCACAATCTTATCACTGCAATCACCTAAGAAATGTAAAGGGTTTTTTTTTCATAAAACTATTTATTAGGTGGCTTAATGTAGCTTTAAAATGTTCTATTTAATTAGTATTTTGGGAAACCTGAGATGCTGACAGCAGTTTAAGGAAAGTCATCCACACGATTGTTACACACTTTAAAACATTAACTGTTTTGAGAGCTTGCATACTAATTACTGCCTTCTAAATGCTTTACTGCTCTTGCCTCTTAAGTATGTTGATATCTGGAAATCAGCTAGTAAAGCTGGTGTCTGTTGTCAGCTCTGAAGAGTCTGAGAGGTGTGTTGGAGTGTGTATTGGCTTAACAGGAGAAGGAGAACAGTGCAGTGGGTCAGACCTGTCTGTGCTGTTGTAAAACCAATGGAGGCTCTGTAATGGGGGGCAGACAGTAAAGTTTTATCTCTTGGAACAGTAAGATGGGTCTCAGGAGACTTGGATTTAAATACGGAAAAATATACACATTCTGGACATTAAAAAAAGAAAAGGAAAACCATTGAATCCTCCATCACAACTAGAATCTGCTAATTGTTGTGGTTTAGATTACTCTGTAAATTGACCTGTAAACTTCTACCTCTGATCACCCAAAATTTTTTCATATGTTTCTGATTCTTTCTTCTTGCAAAACATATGAAGGGAAGAACTAGATGGTTTTGCTTTTTTATTCAATATTTTGGCAGATTTGCTACTGTATGGTGATTACTATGACTTAACTGTAGATGGATTATTTTAGAGCAGGAAAGCTAACATAAAAATACTCAGAAGGCAGAATATCCTCTATAGTAATAGCTTTGTAGATTAAAAACCACTTTGAACAAGAGATGCATCCAACAATGTGTCTGCTTAGCCCCATGTACATTAAAAAAAATCATGATTTGTGGGCCAAAAACCTCTCTCTGCTGGTAATGGTCTCAGTTTTGTGTCTTTTTCCTTCTAGTTATTTTTCCCTCAGAGTATGAGTTCCGTATTCTTGACAATTGTTAATAACTATAGGGCCTCTTATATAAGCAAACTTCTCCTTCCCTAGTATCTCACTGCCTTTGCCCTTTATGGGGGAGATGAGCTTTGCAGCAGCAGGACTGATTCTCTAACCTCCCTGGGCAACCTACTCTGTGAGTTGGGTTAAAAAAAAAAAAAAAAAAAGATTTAGGGAAGTAAGGCAGGAATTCTTCATGCAACGTGTGTCATAGCCCAGAGCAAACAGTAAATCCTCATGTGGAAACGGAATATGAATGATGACATGAGAAAGCAAAACGCAGCATTTGCAGAAGGTTAGGAGATGCATTTTGCCTACTTCCTCTTCATAGTCACTTCCACTCTGTACATGTCAGTTGGGATATATTGTGATGCTTTGGGATGTACTACAAAGACATTGTTCCTTTTATAGATGAGCAGGTGAACGGTTTGGTGCGGACCTGAACTTGCATCTCGGAGGTGTTTGATTTGGCTTTGTTTTTTAAGGCTTCCTTTACAAAGCAATGGACTGAAGGCTGATTACATTTTTTTTTTTAAATGAAATAGAAGGTTGCCATTTATAGATCCAAAAGGTGGTCTCTTATAAAACCTGGTTCCATAAACACTTCACCCTATCTGACTAATGCAGTAGTGGAGGCTTTTAGCATGCTCTGTTTACTACTAAATCTAAAATGTTCGCTCACAAAAGTTGCTTTTGTTTGAAAACCGAGTACCTACTGTCATAACAAGGTGCATGCTTCTGGTGCAGGGGAGTTTTTTTAACTAATCCATCAGTTTGACCTTCAGGCACAGTTACTTCACAGTATCAGTTGAAGCTTTCAACACTGCAGCACTGATTGAGTGGAATGACTTGTTCGCAAGACAGGTGGGATTGCTTCACAAGTAAACTTCTTGGCAATAGCTGCGATTAACAGAGAATTACATTTCACAGCAGTTTATTTCATTGCCTATCCCATAGATTTGCTTATCATTATGTAGTAGTTATTCTCAGTGCCTTATTAGAAATATTTGTAAGGCTGAACCCCTTAGTAACAGAAATGTTAAGATATTGTAAAGCACTCTGTTTAGAAGGATAAATAAGCTTCTCCATGCTAAGATGAAAGATGTCTGTGTGTGTTCCTCTCTTGAAATAAAGCAGGCATCAAAAGTTTTAATAACTCCCAGTAAAAGACTGTCATGGCTTGTGACTTGAAGCAGGCCAGGAAAATACTCTTCACACATGTTCCTTCTCATAACTCAGCCTACCAGATAGCAGGCTTTTTGCTCACCTTATGTTAGCTCTGAAGGTGTTGACATATTGGACCTAGTAAAAATTTGTAATGGTTAATGACACAAGCCAAGTGAGAGCACGCAATAGATTATAAACTCACTGTTCCTCTTCATTTAGCATGAAGTTAACTTCAGAGCTCCACTGTCTACAGCAGAGCTGATTTGTTAAAATATTCTGCATTTAATTAGGAAAAAAGTGTATTTTGCTTTCAAAGGCTATGTAGTGCTATCTTCTCCTTCACTACAGATCAGAAGAGCACAGAATATGGCAACAATTTGCTAATATAATGTGTAACTTGTTGATTATATGATATTGGATGCTTACTGAAGTGATGGAATAAGACTGAATAAAAAAAAAAAAAGGAAGAGCACGGGGGAAATTAATACTAAAGCACCATAGTTAGGAATCAGGAGTTCCTGACTTTCCAGTCCTATGAGCAGATGATACCATCAACCAAACAGTGGTATTTCTTGCCTGTTCTTAATTCTTTCATGATTACAGGAGGAAATGGTAATAATTTCTGTATTAGACCTGCCTACGACTGCAATATAAAAGAGACTTGTGACCTTTTCAATGAGAAGCTTTCATACTTCCTTTTCTTGCTGCAGTCATTTGATATTCAGTAGAGGGAAGTAACCCTGAGACTATAAAGCTACGTTTTGTGTCACCCATTACATTCCTTGAGGTTTAGATGAGTTGTCAGTGAAAGATTTTTTTTCTTTTTACTTTTCTTTCCCTGAAAAGCTTTGTCAGCCTGCTAGAGTACCTCTTGGACCCTCTGAGGTGCTTACAACACTGCTGTTGCTGGAACAAAAGTAGCAGTACGTTCTTTACTGCATCTTGAAGATACTGGAGTTGGCATAAAAATAATAGCCTTTTGTCATCTCTATATGTGAAGGTTTAGGATTATGGAGAACATGAGACTGTAACACACTTTCCTTGCCAGAAAGTGCTTGTCCCAGTGACCTAATTTCCCTGCCCTGAAGCAACATCACCTGAGGCTGGAGCCCACCCCAGTTTCTGGAAGAAGTGAAAGATGATGGAACCAACATTCTATTCTGTCTCTTCAAGATGTCAGCCTGCTCTACTGCTAGCTGTTCTACTGTAGTTTATACAGTAGTTGTCTTGGAGACAGAACTGAAGAGCTGAAGTATTGCTGATGAAAATGAGGACAAGGGAGGAGTGCTTGGCACTGGAAATCCTTACAAAAATGGTATTATTTTGGTAAAAGTTTAATTGTTGAGCTACTGATGTTGGTAAAAGGTGAATTCTAATGCTCTGTGGTACCATCGTTGATAAAATTGCCTTTTTCCCACCTTGAGGATTCCTGTTGTCTGCAGTACATAGGCTACACAAGTTAAAACAAGCTTGCATGTAGAACTATAAAACTGGAATTTCCAAATTTTTGGATGTGAAGTTCTGTAAATTAAAGATTTAAGTTTTTTAACAGGGTTTCTTTGTTTGCAATTTTATTTTTTCTTCGAGGACTACTTGGGGATTCTGGTCCTATTGCCACTCCCTGTATTAAATCTATTTTACCTGTATTGTCAAGCTTACTACAGTAATTTAAGTGTAATGCTGCAAGCCAGATAATGTGCATAATACACAGCAGAAGTCTGAAATCATGTGGTCCAGGATCTTCATTTAGTGATGATATACTGAGGAAAATAAATTTAAGTGGGAAAATAACTATTTTGCCAACCTAAATAGCTCTGTTTAGAGAGAATGAAGAAATCCTGACTCACTAAGGTCCTGTAGAAGATTACAGTTGGTCAGGGCAGCCCCTTAGACCTATAACCTTAAAATGTTGCTCTTAGATACACGTTTGGCTGGCTGTGAGCATCCTTCAGCTTACTGAGAGGTATTCTTTCTGTCTGCAGAACAGCCATCTTTGTGGCTTTACAGTAGAAACTTACTGTTCTTCAGTCAAGTTCTGTTGAGATGCTATCTGTTAAAGAATAGTAACCGTTGCCTAACTTATCAATGTGTGATAGCAAATTTCTGACCACTGACAGCATTTTCTGCTTCCCCTTGCAAAGCCTGTTACAGGTAAATGTTTGACCCCATTCTCAGTTTTCCATAGAAAGTGTCAAATTTAAAAGGCTGGTAATCACTTCTTCCTTGACCTTCAGTTTTGCTGACTAAAGTATAAATGAAGCATATAAAAATTGAGACCTTAATGTGTGAATGGGAAGGTCTTTTATAGAGAGCTTATAGCTTTTCTTTAGATCAACTGGTAATTATTTGAAAAAAGTTAGACACATTTCCTTGCACAGCCCCGTTTCAGGTTTCCAGTCTGTTGGCATATTTAGAATGATAGAATCATTTGGGTTGTAAAAGACTTTAAGATCATTGAGTCCAGCCATAAACCCTACTGTACTAAGTCCACCCCTAAGCCAATATCCCCTGATTGTCCTTGCCTTGATTGGAAAGTTTTGGTGGATCTTACTTAAAGGTGGTGGCTCTTGTAGGTGACCTGGGTTGCTTGTTTGGACTAAGGCCTTGCTAACTAGCTTTTGGTTACACTGGTTGTTGCATTAGACCTCGGTGGACAGGGAGAAGCTTTGTTCTGGTGTCCCTCTGCTCTTTGCTTCCCTTACCAGCATTTGTACATGCCATACAGTATAGATTTTTGTGTTCAAAACAGCACCAAAAGCAGGTTTGTTGAAGTACTGATGCTACTAAACCAAACCTCAGCAATGATGAATTCCTCAAATTGATTGCAGCTAAACAGATGTTTTCCAATTATTGACTGACTTTCTTCAACAGAATTTTATTAAAGAATTATATGAGACTAAGCGCTTGTTTATGTATTTCTTTTCCTGGATATACTTAAGTGTAATGAGGTATTTCATGTTGCACTCTGTCCTCTGTTCAGTGGGACATTTTAGTTAATATGCATGGGAGAAGATGTTTCATTTTGAGACTCAAAAGACTATTGCTCAAATTGTCTTATTGTCTTAAATGGTTGTAATATTCTTAAAGAATATTTCTGAAATATTGGAACAAATACAGAAATGACATCATTCTGCCATAGAAAGGAAAAGGGTACAGGAGCATTTGTCTGCTTAATCAGCCCTGTCATTAAAACAGCTATGTCAGCATCTTTTTGTACCTGCTCCTTGGCTACAGCACTGAAGTAGAGCAGGATATGCAAGATTTTCTCAGCTTTAGTAGCTGACCTATAAAGCTATTTGAGTCACAGGCTTTAAAACTGGGACATGGACAGCCATACAGATATGCTAAAAATCTTCTCACCCACGTGTATATATGAAAAGTCTGTTTACCAACCACGTGACATAAAAGACTATATTTTTCTTTGATAAAATTATGTAGTACTTGAGAAATACTACATTGGAAGGATATTTCACTGCTGAATAGGTTCAAATGGGACTTGAGGTGAGGAGTTTAGGGAAAGGAGTATGCTATGAAGATCTTCACTCCCACTCCTCTTTCCAGAGCCAGGGAGCAAAACTGGCTTACACTCAGGTTCAGTGTAAACCTGGGGAAAGAGGGGAGTCTGGAAATCTTGGAGGGCAAAGTAAAGAAGAAAAACAAAAAAAAAGCCCAAGCAAAAAACCCCACACAAACAAAAAAAAAACCCCACCCCAAAACACAACCAGTGAACACAAAACAACCAAACACAAAACAACAAAAAAAATGCACAACAAAACAAAACCCAACAAACAGTGAAAATGTTTTACTGCATATCGTTCCTGAAACCTAATGACAGTAGAAGAGACTGCAGGAAACAGAGCCATCCTTACAGGAATGGTTGTGTTGCTTTGGTAAATTTATTAGATCAGATGAGAAAACATACAGTATCCAGTGCAACCTTGTAGGGCCTGTGTGTCCCTGTATTCAGTGGGTCTGGGACATAACAAGGTGAAGTGGACACTTTCTGTAGTTTAGCTTTGTCTCGGGAGCAGTGAGACAACTCACCCTCTTGATCATTAGTAGAGGGGGGAGCAGAGAACCAAACGCTGGATAATTTTTGCCACTTATTTTTGGTGGTTGCTTTTAGCACGAATGAAAACTCTATACAGCATTATAAAAAGTTCCTCTTGTGCTAGAGGTAGATGATGTGAAGTAGACTAATAATGCACTGTACTCGAAAAAGACTGCTTATGTATTTTAAGCTTTGCCCCTGTAAATGCCCACTGCTGGGGGGTAGTACATCTTATTTGTAATAGCTTTGGGATAGATGTAAGTCATTAATTTTTATTTCTTTGTTTTAGGGACTGCAAACAGAAAATGCAAGAAATAGCACTTGATAGGGAAATTGCTAATTATTGACACATTTTTCCATATAGTTAGAGCTGAAGTTTTTATTTAGTTGACTAATACGAACAATGTAGGAGGTAAATATCTATTAGGACTGCATGTATGGACGAAGCTTTTAAACAGGCCAGAATTTTAACGATGCATTCCTTATAGAAAAATGCCATATGTGGTAAATGATTACTGTAAATTACGAATGTTATTAAAAATAAAAAGAGGCTAGCCAAACTTGGCAGAAAATCATTAACCGTGAGAATGGTTTCAATATGTGCCAAGGATGTGTTTGATTCACAAAGGGAATACCCTGACCTGCTTAAGCTGCATGGCTTTTCCAGCTGTTTAATCTTCACTTACAGAAATCAAAGCTTCAGGTTTTCTGTATTAAGTGTTTTGAGTTATTTTATATTAGTTCTTTGATGCTGAAGAGAATCTGGCAAGAGACCTGAGGGGCTGAACCCCAGCACTATGCACTACTAGAGGCTATAATGACTGATCAGAGCTCAAGTATTCTTATGCTTGACTTGTCCAGTAATGCCATCCCATAGAAAATATAACACCAGCTTGGAATTTACCAGTGTTTATTCAGGGGTAACTTCCAGTTGGTACAATGTGTGTCTTTCTGAATTCTCAAAGGATTTAAAGTGCACTCTCTGTATTAACCACAGAGTCAAGACATGGCAGCGCATTGCCATGGTGGCTCCGCTCTCACAGCTTGGTTCATGAAGGAGGAACAGAGTATGGAAGGTTGCTGTTTCACATCAGGGAGATTTCCCAGTTCAGACTTCAGCTTTGCTGTCAACAAGAATACTAGATTTTTGTATGGTTTATTTTAAAGAAAAAATGTCAGTCTGAATGGAGCAGTAATGAATAGAATAATGATCAGTGGCCGGGCCTCTCCTTCAGTGTGTGGTGGAGAGTGAGCACTGCAGAAAGCCATGAAAACCAAGAAGGCCACAACTCCTTTGGCCTCTAGATAATCCATCTTCAAAAGGATTTGGCTATCTAGTATAAAAATGAGTGAATACATACTGTTAAATAAAGATGCTGTTCTTCAAATAACAAGTAATTTCCATTCTGGAGTAGATAATTTATGCCTACTACCCAAGTGGGAATTGTGATTAATAAGATGCATTAGCTGCTTGAGCAGATAAAATCTCAAGAGCTAAAGATCTTGTTTTCATGCAGATGGGGCTAATAAGAAAATCAAAGGAAGATAAACCCCTGAGAAAGTGATGTAATGCACCGAGCAAGTTATGCCCTGTTGAAACTGTGAAGTTTGAATGAAACATCGTCAGACTTTTCTGTAAAGAAAGTGGGAAGAAAAGCTTATAAATTGGGATACCCCAAGCTCCACACATGTAATGTGATGGAAATGGGACTGACCTGTTTTCGCAAAGAGGGTGCGATGGCTCTTTTTTCATTCCCTCCATTAAGAAAGCAGTGTTGTTTTCTTTCTTCAAGGGATGTTGTCTCACAGGCGGCTTGTGCCAAACACCACCACTGACAGCAGATGGGGTTTTGAGTTTCAGATCAGTTGCAACAAAAAAGACTTCTCTTGGTGTTCTCTTTTGTCTGAATCTAATAAAAAGTCCAGTTAGGTAATTCTTTCTCTCTTAAACTTATTAATTAAGGGTAAATTGTTTTCTGTATTTGTGCTATGTCTATATTTATGATATTAAATTTGATGAAATCCAAAAGGTTTCCCAGGGTCATCTAATTTATAGAATCATTTAAGTTGGAATAGACCTTTAAGTTCATAGAGTCCAACTATTGCTCAACTACTAAGCAAGTCTCCACACTCTTGGATGCAGCAATCTATGCTCATTATTCATCTGATTAATCATCCCAGACACTTATCTGTTAATGTCGCAAATGCATTTCTTTTCTGCTAGTAACCTTCTTCTCACTGACAAAATCACGCTTTCATTTTAAGATATATAATGACAGCATCCAGGTCATACTGAACACTGAGATGGGTGATGATAGTAGTAACTGGAATGAATACCTGCAATCTAGAGATTTCTTCTTCTGTAAATGAAACTAATGTTCTTGTCCACAAAATATTTAATTTTGAAAAGCATATTAATGAGAAATTTATGAAATTGAAGTTGTTATTCTCTTTCATAAAAAGATAGCATGTCATCCTGTTGTTTTCTGTATGTACATGAGCTGTAGATGGGACAGTTGCAGTATTACTCCATGGGAGTCAGTAGTCAAGTAGGAATTTTTTTTAATTATTTATTTTAAGCTTAGTAATCACTCTTCTATTCTTGATTAAAATTAGGATCTTGTTTCTCCATTTTAACTAGCTTGCACTATTAGGCTAAGCATATAAGTCATTAGTCTTTTCCTTGTTAGTATTTATTTGGTTGTCAATTATCTGTTTGGAATTGCTTTGAAATATATGATAGAATTTTTCTTTCAGTGTATCTTTTTTTTGGCAGATTTCTGGTTTAATTTTGATGATCAGGTGAATGCTTAAAGCTATGTCTTCAGCCATATCTGTGAATACATTAAGTGCTGGACTGATAGTGTACACTTGAAATAGAATTTGGAGACTCTAATGTTGGTTGAAAAAAACTGTATCTCCAGATTTTACCTTTTTTATGTGTTATATTCATGTATTATTTTTAAAGTACTGTATGTAATTATACCTTGAGGCATTTTGTCTTGCTGTGGTTATACAGTTTGTTGAGAAATTGTGCAGAAACAAAAAACAAACTGATGAAGTACAGTAAATTTGCATGAATTATTCCCCTTTCTTTCTTAGATATTTGGGCAATTGGCTGCATATTTGCTGAACTATTGACTTCGGAACCTATATTTCACTGTCGTCAGGAGGACATCAAAACAAGTAATCCTTTTCATCACGATCAGCTAGACCGCATTTTCAGTGTAATGGGATTCCCTGCAGGTAATTTATTTTCATTAAATCATCAGGCATAATGCTACTGAGTTCATATTTTTTTCTAAATGAAATGACTAGTTGTTTGTATAGGTATGAAGAAGCTGTCAGTTTGATGGATTTGGAAATGCTCACAATTATGGAACAATAGCACTGGCCAACATGTCAAACAACTGCTGTAGTTAATTCTTCTTGTGTATTACTTAACCTACACTTGCAGAACTGTAAATGCTTCTCCTTTCCCCCTCTCCCCTCACCCTCAAAGATAAAGATTGGGAAGACATAAGGAAGATGCCAGAATATCCAACTCTTCAGAAAGACTTCCGGAGAACAACGTAAGTGATGGTAACACAACAACAGTTCAGTGAATGTAGCAGATAGGCAGAAACCGGTTCCTATCCTCTGACTTTTTGGGGAAGGGATTTTGAAATGTTTGGGTTCTAACGCTGTGAGAACCGTCCTGTTTGAATTAGCTGTTTTGCTCGAATGGTGTTCTCTCCCTCAGCTGCTTTTATAAGCATCAACTGAGTGGCCACCTCATTTCTCAAGAAGGGGTCATTGTAAGTGCCATTTTAATCTGTGGCAGGCAGAGACAAATGAGCTTGCTTAAAGCACTTGTATTAGCTGTTCAAGATAACTTCATTTTGTGTAAGAACAGAGAAGCACCTCCTTGGTCCTTTTGATCAGCAGATACGTGGAGACAGTAAAGTAGTGGACAGACATTCCTATGGAAGAAGAAGTGTTCAGTAGGTTGTGATGCAAAGCCTATCTGCGAACTGAGAATTTTCCATTTTTCATGTTCCCTGGTGCTTTGGCTAAATTAGTCAAGTGGTGGGGATAGATCAGAGGGTGAAGGATCAACACACTCTACGTTGTAAGGCAGAGGATATGGATTCAGGAGTTTTGGATTCTGTTTCCAGCTCTGCCATGGATTCATTACACTGGCTTTAGACAAGATATGAAGCTTATCTGTGCATGAAGCTTCTTTCTTTTGAAAATGGCTTTAGATAACCTCTGGATTTGTAGATTAAAAGAAGGGCAGAGGTCATACATATTTGGGGCATTTCTGAGGTTGGAATTTATAAGGACTGTAAGGTTTGCTGCAGGCTGGGGCCAGGTAGATGGAATGGTAAACTAACTGCTCTGCCAAATTGCAACCAGAAACAACGTAACAGTTTAGCTGCTGTGCTGTTGCAAACTGCTGTATGCTTTCTGTTGGCAGAGTTGCTTTAGAAAACTAGAGTGTAAACTTCGAGTTGAATTTCTCTGTCATATGGCCATGTCAACATCTTATCCATACGATACAGAAGGTGCACGTTCTGTGGAAATAATCTGTACGCAGTTGATACCACTCCTGTTAGTGAAAAGCATGCTTCATGTGTGTAACTCCTAGATAAATACCTGATATGTTTTCTGACAGCAGTTCTCTTCACAGTTTAATTATTAAGGGCTGGTAAATGTTTTTGTGATCACTTGGTACAGTTTCATATTCTTAATGCTGAGTTATTTCAGAAATGTCTTTGTTTAACTGTATTTTTCAGATATGCCAATAGTAGCCTCATAAAATACATGGAGAAACACAAAGTCAAGCCGGACAGCAAAGTTTTTCTTTTGGTAGGTACAACTTGAAAAATCACTGTGATGATAGGAATGAAATGCATTTCTGATGGTCATATCTGTGTCTATTCTTTCATCTCATTCTAATGAACACCAACATTAAAACTGTTTATCGCTGATGAGCCGATTTTGAGATGTGTTTTCTTCATATACATTCATGCTGAGGGTGTGCTTAAACTGCTGGTTTTGAAGATTTGAAGGTCTTACCTAATTAAGATCTGCAAGGCACTTGTATACCCAGCAGTACCCTTAGGTCTGCTGTGCAAATAGCAGAGTGAGTATTATATATCCCTTGATTCTGTGTTGTCTCAGAGGGCATAATAACTCCCAAGAGCCGAAGAGATTTGTGAAGTAAAGGAAAAGGAAAGGAAATGTAATTATTTCCTGTAGTAATTTTTTTCCTTTTTCCTCTGATAATAGTCCACTTCGCTTCTGTGGGTGATTCCAAACCATATCTCTAAACATGTATTTGCTGGTTACCTAGTTGAGTCATTCATTTTAGGTGAATACAGAGTTGCTCTAATACTGCATTATTTCTGGATGCCTCTGTGATGAATTACTGCTGCCTAACTTTAGGAATGAAGTTCAAAGTGACTTTGCTAGTGATGTGAACAGGGAGTTTCTGTAATGAGGCTGTTATGGTACCTTGAGTTCTAGTGGTCTGTTTTCATCACCAGTTACAGATTCAGCATAGTAGTCTTCTTTCTAGGTCCTGACAAAGATTTGCTCTTTGATTTGTTAGTAGCTGCTGGATGATGATGCAGATAGCTGTGGAAACAGAATAGCTTGATCCCAAATGGGTGGTAGGGAAGCCTTCACGTAAGTAGTGTGCGACTTCAAGAAAAAATAATTTAAAATTCTTAAACTCAACTTACTGGGCAAAAATTGGAATTATCTGGGGGGAAGGATCTAACTGAAAAGATTACAATTGTAAGAGACATCATTAATTAGCACCTGAATTTCCCTGTTTTCCTACTAAAGGTAAAAGCCACCAGGAAGCCTGGTGAAAAGGCAAAGCAGAAAATGGATTGCTGTCAGCTTATATGGCTAATTTATCAAGACTATAAACATCAAGTTGAGAGTTGTCTTGGGTGGGTAAGCTACTTTCCCAGGGGAAGTGTTAAAAAGATCTCTAAGGAACACTGAACTAACCATATTTTGCCACACTGTGGCATATTATATGTGGGGTTTTATATAAAAACAAAGGAACTTTTCACAATGAGGTAGTTAGGCAATGTTATTACAGGGTGACTGAACAAATAGGTAGGTGTCTACCTATGTATTCCCCTATATAATTGTGAGAATGAGAAGTGAGATTTCAAAAAGTCTAAGGGCTCTTTCTGAATATAATGAAAACAACTCAGTTCGCTTAGCAAGTTAGGTTCTCTTAGTCAAATTTTTCTCACTGTTTGTAATCAGGGACGAATAAGGGAGCCTCAACAGATTTGGAGGCTGGTCTCAAATAGGTCAGGCTCCCAGAGCTCTATATAGGACTGCCAAGGAACATGGACAACCTTCTTGATACCTCATTGCTGCAATGAGGAGGTCCATGTAAATAAATTGCCACAGCTGTGCTACAGCAAAGAGGCTCAGTACCTGCCTTATTTTGTGAAAGATCCTAAAAGCAGCAGATCTTGGGGGAAAAGTGAGCATTGCTCTCCCAAATCAAGAGATTAGAAATGTTATCTGCTAATGAGCTCAGAGGTATGTATATTCTGAAGTAGTTTTCTGATAATTGCTCGTTGGTGTCCAGGGTAGTTATGTTTTTGGTGGTTTTGAGGTAGCCTCTATCTTGCAAGGTGACCTCTGAAGATCTCTACTCTGTAACCTTTGTTGGTCAAGACTTTATGCTAATGAGTACAGAAAGTGTGGCACAGAGAAAATATGGCAGCAAGCCGACCAGTGCAGGATAGCATTTAACTCTTGACAAATAGGGCGATATTGTGCCACTCTTCTGATTGACGTGAAATGATAATACCAGCACGAAGGGCAGAATGTTTTCCATCCAGAAAGAGGCATCTGTTCTTGCTGTCCTGGAAAAGTTACAAGCATAGTATTTATAGCTGTCATGTCAGGACAGTAGAGCCAGACAGCGAGCAATCTTAAGAGCTACTGAGAATTATGAGGCTGTTGATGAAGTCCAGTCTCACAGGATTTCTATATTGTGTTGGCAGCTGCTACCTCAAAAGCAAATTGTGTTCAGACGTTTTTTTATTCGCTTTCCTAGAAACAACAGAATCTACAGAAAACTAGATTTTGTCAAAGAAAATTGATTCACAGTAGCATCACTGATAGGAGGATATCTCACTTGATGTCATGTTGTGTGTAGTATCACCTGGAACTGGCCAACTGGTTATATCATCAGGGTGAAGGGGGATTACTAAAGGAATGAGCAGACCATTAAAAGGTCCAAGATATCTTCAGATCTTCTGCTGTGGTACATTAGTCTCACTTTTGAATAGCAAAGAATATATAGGTCATGTTTGGGGGCAGCTTGTGGTAATAGTTCTGTATGGCAGAAAACTGGAGGAGCTTTCTTTTGAGTAGTACTGCAGCAAGGAGTCCAGGGCGCTGAGCCTGATGTCCTGAACTCTTCTGTCCATAAGGACATCTGCTCTGAAGACCAGGAGTGGCCTTATACAGAACGTGAGTGTTTGTCCCAGCAGTCACTGTGGAGGAACTGGGAAAAAGAATTTTGCATTACCTGTAATGATGTCACAAGCCACTAAAAGTGACAGAAATTTTGGATGTAGGAAGAAGTGGTGATTTGAAATAAAGATACTGATTACCAGGACTGTTGTCTATGTTGTATCATGCATGAGGTCACCATTTAGGGAGCCAACAGCATATTAGAAGTTGAATTTGTTAAGATACACAGGTAATGGGGGTTAAGGGTTAGCTGACAACACAAACCACAGTAGATAAGTGTGCCATGCGAACTCTGCAGGTGTGTGTGATGCAGGACCATCTTGAAGCATATTTCTGGACAAGCAGCAGGAATCAGTTCAGGAGTTGGTTGTAAGTTAGCCGATAAGGGGAGAGACAGCCCACGTGGTTCTGTGTTGTCTATTGAGGTCCATGGCCCATAAAGTACGGGAATAAGGAGAGGTGGGAAGGAAGTGGCAAAAGTACAGATAATTTTGTAAGACCTCATCTACAAAACAGGTTTAACTACAGCTATTGAGAAAGGAAATAGAGGCAATGAGTGCTTTTGCTAAGGCTGTTTACCATATGTGTAGAATATAGAATTGTATATCAGGCTTTTGATTTATTGGAACAAAAAGCCTCAAACGCTCCTGTGAAAATCGCATTCTTTTGATGAATATCCAGGGAGTTTTTGTTGGAGGCCTTGAAGATAGAGTTTGAGCTAAGATGCCCTTTGCAGAAGTTTTATTTTCACCATTGACTTGAATTAAGCAAGACCCATGTGAGAGCAGGATACTGTATGATGTAATTTGAGCACCTAAATTTTCCCATTTAAAATGGTATGTTATCCCTGTAATTCCTGGTTTATACTACTAATATATTGTAATCCGCTTTTATAGCCTGCTGCAGTCAGCAGCATTCTAGCTAATAAGTGTATTATTACTTTCCTCCTAACAAGGAAGAAAGATTACTAGGAAGGGTCTCTTCCTCCTTTTCCTCATTTCAATACCAATTAGAGTGGGCTTGGGAGCTGCATGAGTGGCAGAATGCTCTGACTCTGGAATGTCACCAGTGCAAGATATTAAGATTTATTGTTTCCACCCCTAAAGTGATGTGGAGAAGTGCTGGTCATGTTCAGTCCCTTCTGACACTGTTTTCCTGTTTTGTCAGCAGTACAGAGCAGTATAAAAACTGTATATGCAGAGCAGTATTAAAGCTGATGTGCCACAAAAAAAAAAAGGCTGTTGTTTAGAAAAGATGCTTTATGAGCCTGTAATAGCTGGATTTAGCGTTGCTTTAGCACAGTGCTTCAGCCTTAGCAATTAATATTGCTTGATACACTTCACTGTATTTTTTTAAGTGAGAAGTGCTTCACGGCCAGAGTGCTTGGATGGATGTGCGTTCTAGTTCTTCATTGAACTTCATTGAACAAGCCATGCTGACTTAGGCTTGTCTGAACAAGCCACAGATAATTTAACAATCCAAGACATGTAAGTCATAGTTTGAAAAATGATAGCTTGATAAGCTTTTTGCTATGTTATGCTTTGCAGCTTCAGAAGCTTCTTACTATGGACCCTACAAAGAGAATTACCTCAGAGCAGGCTTTGCAGGACCCCTACTTTCAAGAGGATCCTCTGCCTACATCAGAGTATGTATTCCCTCTTCTGTGCTCTTCAGGGTGGTCTTCTTTCTGCTAAATACTAATCCCTGAAGTGAGACAACGGATGAAAAATTCACGAATATCTGTCTATATCCACAACAAGTAGGAGCTCAGGCATACTCAGTAGAAACTATTAGTGTAGTACTGAAGTGTCTATATCTACTGGTGCCAGAACCAAGTGGGTGTGGACAACTACCCAGTACTGCACTAGTGTTGTAATTCTGAAGGTACTCCTAAAGCTGGTGTGACAATACAATTGTAGTATTTAGAGAATTAATCTGTGCCCTGTTCTGTTCTGCCTTACACAGTCTCACAGAGCCCGATTCTCCATTGCCTGGATTTACTGTGCCTGTCCCTGCGACTAGGACGGTTCTCTGACCTACAGCCCCTTGCCATGCCCCCTTGCACAGGGTAACAGTGTGAGAAGAGAAAAGTGAAGAGAACAGTGACTGCCTGAAATCCCACAGGTCCCTTGTTCAGAAGGCTTGAGAGTGCAGATTTTATATCTATGTATATTACAGTGTTATGAAAAATTCAAATTCGATTCCTACTGGCAGACTTTCCTCTTCCAGTTTCTCTTCCCAGTTTTCAGATGAAGGGTGGTTCATAGCATTATGATCTATAGGAGCTGGATGCAGGGAAGCTTCCATCTTTGCTTTCACTGCTTTCCCAGATAGCAGGCAACACTAAAAGGAGGGAACAGCCACTGAAGTGCAAAAGGATCCTAGTTGAGAATAGTTGGTTTCTTGGTTTGTTTGGGTTTTTTTCTTTTTCTGTTTGTATAAGCCAAACACTACCTAGCAGCTAGATTAGGGACTGTTTACACACTTTAAAAAATCGTGTCATGTTGATTGTTTTCCGAAGGCTGGCACAGAAATCTAAGAAATTGATACTGGTTAAGATCTACCAGTAATTTTCTATTTCATGTTTATCTGATACTATCGTATGTAGAGCTATAGATCCCTATGGATTACAGGATAACCTTATGATAAAGTCTCTGTCATAAGCATTAAGGAATATTCCTAATGCCATTAGCCAGCTGAATTTAAAAGCTATCTTCTTGTCTCTGAACAAGACCCGAGAAGCTAATTGAACGTAACTGCAGTTGCGATTAGCAAATGTATTTAAGCCCACTGTAAGCCAAGGCGGGGATAGTAAGACATTCATACTCTTTGGATCAGGTGTTTTATTTGGTGATCCATGCATGTTCCACCTAGGTGTTGTGGAACCTCTGACACTGTGTTTGTTCATTTTGCCATCTGAATCAACAGGTGGTCATTCTGTCATTTGGGCATGCTCAACCGTGCCATGATTTCTAAATGATGGCCTCATGCCAGCAGCGAAGAGATCTGACACTATGATAACTGCTGGTATCTGCTACTGTCTTGGGTGCTCACAGTGCCACTCATTTATGCAAACAGGACTCATGAAATACAAGAAATTGTGTTATATTCATTTGGTTTTAATGTAGCATTAAGTAAATTTATGTCATATGTAAATATTTGTGAAGTGTTTACTCTTTTACTGTGTTTCAGTGTATTTGCTGGCTGTCAGATTCCATATCCTAAAAGAGAATTCCTCAATGAAGATGAACCTGAAGAGAAAGGGGATAAGGTATAATGAACTCCTTTTCTTTTCTCTTGACTATGCAATAAGAAAGAGTTATGGTGCTACCAAATGAAAACAAAGGAAACTTGAAGAGTTAAACAAAAATTTGTTTCCTAGGCAAGGCTTTCTTAAAACTGCTTCCCAGACAGATGCAAGGTATCAGATGACTTTGGGGTGTCTCAGGTGGTGTCATCAGCACAGTTTGCCATGACCCATGGGGCATGAGCTGGATGGGTTGTTCTGTCAGCAGTAGCCTGCTTTCAGTTGCCATCATTCCAAGCAGACCTTGCTACCTCCCCCGGCATCGCATGATGAAAGTACATTGTGATCACACGAAGAGAATGGCATTTCCATTGTATGACTGGCATACATCCAGCCATTTGAAAGTAGATGGCTGTCAGGGCCTCAAATAAATAGTGGCAGCCTGCTTCTGGTACAACATCAGAACATTTCATCCATCTGCACACAATTTCCTGATCATGTTTTAAGGGCTCTCAGACAAAGGAGTAATAAGGATCTGGTAGCAACAGTCTGCTCTGAATACTCTTTCCCATAGCACCACAGACATGGTCAAGAACTTGTTTGTGTGCATAGTAAATATTGGTGTGTTTGCAACATAATCTGACCTGCTTTGTGCGTGTAGTTCAGCTGTGCTACGTGACCACAGTGATTTGTCCCATCGTGCTGTGAAGACTGGACAATGGTGCTGTAGTGCATGAAACAGCTTGTTATCTTCACTTAGAAGCATACAGAGAGACGCCAACAGTAATGTATGGCTAGCAAAATGTGAAGAAAACAGCCTTAAACTGTAGTTATCTGAGGACTATATGGGAAGGGCTACTAATATCTTGGAGAAACCATTTGACTGCATGCATCTTATGCTTTCAGATTTTCTACTTGACATGAGAAACTAGCTATGAGTTTAAAAGTTTGCCTATCACAATACATCTCAGACAGAAAATGTTGTTTCACAACAGACATTGTGTATTTTTCTGTACTGAAAACAAGCGGTGTAACATCCTGGATTTTTGTGTCTGGATAGTTTTTTCCAAAAAGAGGAGGCAGACACCTAAGCAAAAATACAGTGAAAGTCATGATACTGTTTTGATTGTAATTTAGTTACTAGCTTTGCTTCAACTCTCACAGCTTCAAAAACAAGAATAAACCTTGTAAATTAAAATGACTCTGGCTTTTGTTAAGTCAGTGTATTTAAAAGTAAATATCTTTTTCCTGGGAGTGTTGAAGGAGGAAACAATGGCATGTTTATATTCTAACCAGCCATTATATAATTGGTCTTTGAGATTGCTGGGGACAGTCACGTATTTACGTATGCTCCAAATTAAACTTTTTTTCAGACCATTTAGGTAATATAAGTCACGCATTACTCATTGAATGTGTTCCCACAGTGTAGCAAATGTGAAGGTAAAGGATATTCCGAAAGTTGGTACTGTGCCATGTTTTGTTTCCTTAAGATGTTGTTGCAAATGAAAGGAATATTTTTCTTTTTTCTTTTTTTTTAATAGCGTTCGTTTCTGGTTTGTTTTTAAACCCATAAATATCTGTATAGTGCTTCAGAAACCTAGAGCAGTTCTCTGTTGTCATCATCTTCTTCTTCTTCTTCTTCTTCTTATTATTATTATTTAGACCTTGCATCTGAATTGAAGAACGTTTAGCCTAAGCACCCAGTTCTTTGAAATGGTCGTTAGTCCAGAAAGCTAAAATGAGTATTTGTAAAACAAAGCAAAAAGGTTCTTTTCCGATTCAAATTCTGTTAGGCAAGTTTCTGCTGGGTTTGTTTTTAGGTAGGACTGGAATTCCATTTTGATCATTTGTGCCTGAGAGGTGACATGTGTTCATATGTTAACTGCAGACTTTTTACAAACATTCATTTAGGAACCACCATGAACTAGACTGACCTGAGGACAATGGGGGGTTTTTGAGTGCTAATGTGCTGCTGTTAGACCCCAGCCAGAATCTCACAGAGTACATTTCAGTCTCTACCCAGGCAGCAGCAGTGGTAGCTGCACAAAAGAGCAAGCTCAGACTACTCAGGTAAATTTTGTGCTAATACCCAAAGCACAAAGCATAGGACTTATGACAAACTGTTGTCTTTAATGGCAAGAGCTCATGCAACACTTGTTTACACATGACAACATTGCAGCTTTTCACCTCTCACAGTAGCAACCACCTCGCTTGCATCAAAACATCCCTACGAAAAGACAAATTTTGGAATTCTAGCATAAATACTGCCCTAGTTATCGGCGTTTGTCGGTATAAGTGAAGATCAAACCATTATGAAAAGATAAACTCCTTCTGAAATTTTTAATTTTTTTACAAGCTAGCTTGGTTAACTTTTAAAATCATTGACATTTAAAACTCCCAGGAAAGAGAATCTGACTGGGATGGAATTTGAGGACTACAGTCAGGAGGATGCATTATTGGTTTTGCTAAATGTAAAATGGAAGTGCAAACCACCTCTAAGTCCTTGAAGACGCAAGGTTTCCTTGTAATCTTGAATGAACACATCATTGCAAATGTCATCTGAATGTGTCTTGGGAGAACACTGTGATGAATGGCAGAGATACAGATCTTATACGTCATTTATCTGGGGTAGCTAAATGCCTTTTTGTGATTGGGGGCATCAAGAATTTTCTGCTAGTGACAACTAGTTGTTGTGATTTCTGAGAAACTAATAGGGTGCGGTTTTTATAAAAGGCTGCCATATAAAAGCTGTGATAATTATATTAGCAGATATTCTAGGAAAAAAATACTATCCTATAGTGTTCCATATTGGGTGGGAGAGCAGTAAGGCGTTTTCATTCAAGCCATGACAATTGTAGGTTTTTTCCATGATGAGCAAGTGACATAGCTCACATTTGGAAGGAAATTGCTTTTCTTTGCAATCCTCTTACCTGCTTTAGTGCTCTGATGGAGGAGCCATCCCTGGTACTCAAAAAAAGACAAATAGGTGGTCTTTCGTTGTTACTAACCATGGAGGGCAGAGTTGCACTCTGTTGGGTTTCTACCTTTCCCTCCAGTTCCCTAATTCTCCTTGTAGTCTGTAGTCCTCTGAAGCCAGAAGAGTACAATGTCTTTTGCTCTTGTGTTCCCCTTCTTAACTTTTTTTTCCTCCCTTTCATGGCACTTTTTTTTCATTTCCCTTTTTGTCTCCCTTCCTGCTAGGTCCCAGTGTCATCTTAGTTGTTTGGCTTCTCTTCCATTGCTGGTCTTTTCTTTCCCTTGCCAGATTCTTCCTTCAGCTGTTTCCTCCTCTTTTGTCTTCAACTATTTGTCTCTGGTCACTTTTCACTTTGCTGCTATTTCAGTAAGATTTTCTGGGCTGTCTCACCATGGTGGAACATACTCCCTGCATACCGCTCTTTACAAGGTACTTCAAAGCACAGGAGAGCAAACCAATAATGAAACCCATTCTAGTTCTGCCACAGAACTTCCTCACAACCTGGAAGAACTGCAGTGTAATTTATCTGGTCTCAATTTGCTTACCTTTCTGACAGTAATGCTGCCAACCTCCTTTGGGTTATTGTAACGTGTCATTTGTGGAAGTTTGAAAAGTGGTTTGGATTCTTAGTGAACACAGCTGTTGAAGCACTTAAAATAATTTACTTTGGTTCACCACGTCTGCCACTGAGCACTAGTGAAATTTTGGGGGGTTTTGATTCAGTTCATTAGGCGATTACTCCTTTATAAATGTTTCCCTCCAACCTCCTCTCTGAGCGCTTGGCTACCTGTACGAAGCACTGGACTACCCTTCCAATTTTAGTCCAGCTTGCTTTGTTAAAAACCCAAAACAACTGCAAATGGGATACCCCCAGAGAGCGTGCAAGGGCGTACCAAGAACGCGTTTCTCCTGACACGCAGCCTTGCTGTGTTTTCCCATCACGCCAGGTGACCCTGCCTCCTTCTTCACAAGCGTGGTGGTGCCAGGCTTGACACCTCCATAAAGCTCACAGATGAGTTTGGAGCCAAGTGACCGTGCCGTTGTTGCTTCTTCCCCTAGAATCAACAGCAGCAGAATCAACATCAGCAGCAAACAGCACCTCAGCAGCAGCCGCAGGCAGCGCCGCAGCCGCCGCAGCCGCAGCAGCAGAACAGTGCCCAGACCAACGGGACGGCCGGGGGTGCTGGTGCGGGAGGAACGGGCGCAGGCGCAGGACTCCAGCACAGCCAGGACTCCAGCCTCAACCAGGTGCCTCCAAACAAGAAACCACGCATAGGGCCTTCAGGCGCTAACTCAGGCGGGCCTGTCATGCCTTCAGATTATCAGGTACCTTTTTCCTGCTTCTGATGCTTCAGGGCCAAAATGTCATTCTCCACTGCGAGAACAGATCGTGTTTTCATACATTTCCTAAGTAACCTGAGCAGGCATGCTATGATATATTAGATGAAAATGTGAGTTGCAAGGTTTAAAGTAAAAAGATTTTCTTCTGTGGTTAGTAATTTTCCATAGAATACCACTACAAGTTGCATCTGCTGCTCCCTGTAATGAGTTTAGGACTAGGAGAGCAATTAAATATATACTTGACTTCATGTTTGAGAGTATGAAGCCAGTGGAACGATTTCATGCACGTAAATGCTGCGTTAGATCAAGTTCAGGATACTTGGCTCTTGGCAACATTAAATTCCGTGTGAGAAACAAATCTGAGAAGATCCTGAGCAGAAGCAAAGTTAGAACCAAGTGCTCTCATTTGATTCCTGCTTGATTTTACCTCGTAATGTCACGTGTATGGAGCAGTTCTGTAGTTTATTCTAGTATCTTGCTAAGTCTACTGCTAACGTTAAAGACAAAAATGCATGTTAGCACAGGAATGATGTTTTGGTTCATCAGTGTGATTCATGCTGAAGCAGGGCACAAAGACACGCATTGTTTCTAATGTGACCAAAGTTGAATAGATTTCACATTTTCCAGTACAGTAGCATTCATAAGTAAAAGCAGTATCACTGAATTATTTTTGGATTTACATACTTGTCTTTGCTTATCAGAATTATTTTTTCCACTGAAAAAGTGATTTACACTAAATACAGAAAGCCTTGAACTTACTATGAGGGTCCTCAGTGCTTGTGAGTTTATACTTGCTGGGGCAGTAACGAGTTGAAAGCACGATAAGAGAAAGGTAGATATTAAAGGTAGATTTTAAAAGATCTTGATGATTCTGTCTGCTGCTACCCTTCGAGAAGATCCTACCTCGGAGAACGGTCTTTTCAGGCTGCTTTAAACTTAAAATAAGTAGGTTTTAAAAAAAAAAACATCTCTGGAGTTGCTTTGACTTAGCCCTCCAGACCTTCTCCACAGACAATTGATTTCTCATTGCCAGACATTTTTCTCCCATTTCTGTTTTACTCTTTTAATTACAAATGATCATGAAAGCATTGAGGGCAATTTAAGGGTAAAGACAACTAGGTTTCTTTTTTGAAAAGTTCCAGACAGGCTTGAGGTCTGGACAGATCACTACAGCTGTCTGACTACGCAGTATTTATGGCTGGCCTGTTTTGGTCTGTATATTGAGGACTAGTGTGCTGCATTTGATGATATCCATTATAGAATCCTTATACAGCTCTCTGAATTGTTGGCAAGCTTCCCCTTGTGAATTGCTAGCAGTCTAAATATCTTTTTCTTTTTTTTTCAGATAGATTTTTTTGTTTGGTTGTTTTTTTGGGTTTTTTTACCTCCTACGACTCTTTCCTTCTAAATTTTAACAGCACAGGCATGAAAATGATGACCTGTATGTTTCCTTTACATCACTCACTAAATCGTATGGTTTGATTATCCATTTTTACACTTGCATTTGGCTATCTGCCCTTAAATTCTAATTGACGGTCTTCTGTTTGAGAAAGGAATGTCTGCAATTTGTCCAAGTCTGACTTGGTTAAAAACAAATTCTCTTCTGTGGAACAAAAATAAGCATGGGCAAGTTAATGCATTCTTGTAGTCTTATGGCATTGTTTGTACTCCATTATATCTTACTCAGAAGTAGGAAGAAGATTCCCTTTGCTTTGAGTTTTATTTAGGTTGTGATCTAAAGTCTCCATTGAAATTTTTTTCTAGTTCACCCACCTCGATGTATTTTGAAATTTTTTTCTAGTTCACCCACCTCGATGTATGTTGCTTCTACAAGTGACAGTGTGAAATCCTTGTTGAATTTTACTGAGCATTCCCTAAGTAACCTTGGGCGTTTTGCTTAGCATAGTGAGCTAATGCTTTTCATCCAGAACAAGTTCCTATAAAGTCACAGCATTTACCACAATTCTTTTTCTTTTCTGTTAGAAGTTGTAAAAACTTTCAGAATTTTGAGGCACATTCCAGGTTTCAGACCCTCTGCTAACAATCTAACCATGCAGGCCAAGCATACTCCAGTTATTAACAGCATACATGCTGCTGGGAGACATCTCTTCCAAAGCCAATGTGCTGAGTTGTTATCTCCCAAACTGACCCTTACAAACAAGTGAAGTTACTCGGAACAACTATTAATTATATTGATGTTATATTGAGATACAGAGGTCTGCAAGATTGGACTGTTACCTCTCTCTCTTTAGTCTCCCTGTACTTCACCTTGAGAGCAATCTTCATATTCCTGAATTAGACAGAACACAGAAGAAGTACTGTGATGTTTTTAGGATTTAATAAGTTTCACATTTATGTAAAATTAAATGTATAAAGATATTTACAGAAACGAAGGGCACAAGTGTTTTACACTGCCTGAACTTTAGGTTCCTGCTCTTTGTCATCCAGCTGAAAAGTTGTCAGGAGGCTTTCACAGCTCTCCTGGTTGAGATCCAATAGTTAGATGAGACCGCTGACTGGACTCTTGCCTTCACTGGGCAGATTCTTGGTCTGTGGAGAATGTGGTATTCTTGCAGACCCACTATGTCAGTGGGATTTCCATTCAGAACTCAAACTTCTCTAGAGGCCTCTTGCAACTCATAATCCTGATAGTTAATCTGAAGGTAGCTTCTTAACACTTTTCCTAGGCAACTCGTGTTGGCTACAGTCTTGGACATAGCCAAGTAGAACCATCAACTAGACAGTGAACAGAACTCTTCTTGAATGGCTCTCTGACCCTGTGGTAAATGTGTCTAGAAACAATTTGCTGACTGCAAATAGTTTTGGTGGGTTTTTTGTAGACTATCCTCTTTTGTGGCCTGGGGTAGGGTTTACCTTGATAGAAAGTCTTCTATCCATTGCAGCACTTTTAATGCAAAGTGATTTTGCAGATGGTGTTATTTTGCAGCTCGTTATGAACTCTGGACAGGGAATGGATATGGTAATAAAAGGCACATTCAGCAGGCTGTAGGTCACAAATCATCCATGAATTTGGCTTGCTGAGATTGGAGTCCACTGGGCTACGAAATTCAGGAAAGTTAATGTTAGTCTATTGCACATACATGTGGCTACCTTTCAGCAGTTTTCTTGCTTCCAGTAGCTAGGACAGCAGGTTGAAAGAGTCACCTAAAATTACATTATTTTATCATACAGGACCTTTTTCATGTAGATAAACTGAGTAACTCTTAGGTCACGGTTGTTGGGTTTGGTTTTTTTTGTTTTGTTTTTTTTTATCAGGAAGGGAGTAACATGTTTCTCTGTAATATTTAGTGTTACCTATCTCAAAAAGAGTGTTTGTTGCCTTAGCAGTTTGGTTTTGCTTTAATAGCCCTTACAATAGTGATAGATGCAAGTTTAAGAAACAGCTGAATTTTGAAATGGAGTCTTCTCTCTCACGTGTTTTCCCTTCAGAAACTGGGTGTGGACTGGCTGTACTTGTAGGTGTCTGCCAGTGACTTTGTGTATTTTGTACTCTGTGCTAAGGGTGATTACAGATCAGATTGATTACTTGTTTTGTGGGACCTTAAACAGTAACAATGTTTAGTCCACTTCTCCAACGGTCGTGTTTTCATGAGCTTCAGAGAGCTTAAGAGTTTCCTGAGCTGCATGGTCTTAACAGGCTGGTTTTCAATCCCCTGATCTCGCTCTCTTTTCCTGCAGCACTCCAGCTCACGCCTGAGTTACCAAAGCAACATTCAGGGATCTTCTCAGTCCCAGAGTACAATGGGCTATTCCACGTCGTCTCAGCAGAGCTCCCAGTATCACCAATCTCATCAGTCTCACAGGTACTGAGAGGGCTAACAGGCTGCACTCAGAAAGGAACGGACTAAAAGCCAGAAGACTCCAGCAATATGAAGTTCATAACGACGAGAAGAACCAAAAATACAAACTATGATGCAGAATTAAAATTTGCGATGACAAAAGGAAAACTTCACTCACTGAAGACTTCCCACCCCTGCCCCACCCCTTGTCCCTTTATTGCCATACAGGAGATTGTTGTGAAGTTTTCCTTCCTCCCTGCCCTTGCATGTGCTCCGTTGTGGTTACTCTAATGAACCCTTCTGATCTGAACCCAGCACTTAACTTCTTTAACCTTTGGAATTTTGAAGGATTCCTGGTGCACCTTCCTTATGCTGTAGTGATTGCCATAAATCTGTCTTTTCAATCTCTTTGATGGGATTTTAAAGTTTTAAAATCTTGAACTCCCAGGCTTTCAAGCTTGTATATAGTTAGTTTTATACTAGGCAAACCAGTTTAGCTATACAGGTATATTGCACCTTTTTAAAGCACTATGTTATTTTCACAGGATATTACTGTTTTGCTCATGGATGTCAAGAACAGCAAAATTTTACTGTTCCAGAGTATTTTACTATTCTGTTTTTATTAGTCTAGTTTTCAGGCAAGGTCTTAAAGATTAAAAAAAAAGGTAAAAAATAAATAAAATTTTAAAAAAGAAAAAAGGAAAAAAGAAAAAAAACCCACCCAAGTCTCTGCAGCGACAAATAATGCTTCATGCTACTGGACTGAACGCCAAACAGAAGATTGCTGATATTTCTTAACTCATTCACATTGAATTCTTGAAATCACAGTGATCATGCTCTGACTAGTTTTAAATTAAACGTTACTTTAAATGAAACCAGGACAGTGACATAAAAAGGAGATGCTTTCAGGATCTGTCGGAACAGAAGAACAGAATGTCTTCCCAGGCTGGACACCAAAATAGTCAGGAAAATGTATTTACTGCCCTCAATTCTCAGTAGGAATGTGGATGATGGGCTTGTTTTTCTGTTAAGCAGGTGATTAATGTACGTGAGAGTTCTATAGATTTAGCTTTCCTTCACATTCCTGAGTCAGTTTTTTAAATATAAAGGTGACAGAAATACTAAGACTTGCGAAAACAAACGCATTTAATCATTTTATGTTAGAATTAATAATTAAGAGAAATTATTGTGCAGTTTGAAAAGCATGTTGAAAACTGTTCCTTTTTCACGTTTATAATGCGTATTCTGTGTCCCTCACATTGCTGTGATTAACCCAGATTAGTTACACCAGATGCGCTTGATTGCACTGAAATGTTTCTTTTTCCCCAGAGCAAACATGTTTTGATTGTGCCTAAGGACTGTAAGTGGATGGGTAGCTGGCAGAAAATCCCCAGTAAATAAGCAAGAGTTCAGAAGCGTAATCAGAGGATTATTGTCCAACTTCTGCAGCCACAGTTATTCGGAAAGACACAACATGTAATTTGGGACAGCTTTATTTTTCCTTCAGCTTTCAGAAATAAGGCTGGCTCTTGTTGCAGGCAACATGAAAAAAAACCACCAACATTTAGAAAGCTACCAGCAAGGTAACATCAGCAAGCTTCTGCAACTGGTGTCCAGAGAAGAGGTGAAGCAAGAAGAAGCTATATGTAACTGGTTAATGCTGCAGGCACTTTGTACCGCAGCGCCTTCTCTTCTGTCCTGTGTCCATGCTAAAAAAAGGAGTGTATTCCCGTGCACATTCGCGCTGAAGTTATGATCAGACCTAGCAAGCTGAGTAAATCTGTTTGCTCTGAGGAGAATGCTTTTCATCGCAGCCAGACACATACATGTTTCTACTGGATTTGATCTCCCAGTCACGTTTAGTGCCCCCTGCCTCCGCAAACACGTGTTGTTTTCATACCTTTTGTGAGCAGTTGCCTTGCTTTGGCCGTATCTACTGTCATGTGGTTTTGCCAACACTCAGCTTCTCTGGGAAAGCAACTAAAACCTGCTGTTGTCATCAAATGGGTAAGAAGGTGGTGAAAATGAAATGAAGCCCTTTGAAGGAAAGCAGTATTTCTAGGGGAAAATTCTCTCCCGATGGATGCTTTCAATGTGTAACCCTTGCAATGCTACATATTTTACATAACCTAGTAGCCTGTTTGAAAGACCAGGTTTTAATTGTTCTTTATTTTATTTCAGTGAGCCTGGGGTTACATTCTTTTCCTAAGTGGAATGTCTCACTTCTTACTGATGTTAGGATGAGATACCTTTGAGCTGATGGATATTGGTCCAATGCCATAAAGTAACACTTACTTCCTATTTTTGTGACTTGAATGTCACATTTCTCTAAATTAACCTTTGGCAGAGTAATTTTTTTTTTTTGTCCCTACCTGTTTTTAACTCCACTTTTCTGTTCTCTCAAAATCCTTTTGTCTTTTCCTTTTTTTCTACCCACTGTGACTTGCAGCTGATCATCAAAATTCATATAATGTCAGGAGGTGGTAGGGCAGCATGTTACCACACAATTAAGGTGGGCTCTTGTGCCAATAAGGCAAAATCATCATGTAGATTAATCTGTACGTAGGGTGTGAAACATCACAGCAATGTAAGGTGCTTTAATTGAGTGAGCTTCCAGCTTCTAGAGCAACTGCCACGACCTCTCTCTTAAGCTGAACTGGCATTTCTGCCTTGGTTAAGTCTGATAGACAACCACATGCCGCTCTTCTCTAGCTTCTGTGTGCACGCAAAGCTGAGCTCATTTCCTCCATTGCCTTCAAACTCACGACCAGGAGGACAGCAAGTAAAAGCAAAAGCATTTGCTGCAACATGTAGGCCACGCACGCTCTTCCAGTTCCTTCCTGGTGGCAAAGTAATTTGCCTTTTCTTGAGAGCTTGACGTGTGTTGCAGGGATGGGTGGCAGTTAGCGTGAAAGAAGCCTTGCTTTTCAGGGGCCATCCTGTGAGGTAAAAACACTCCGCTTTCAGAAGCGAATCGTGCAGTGTGTCGTGGGAAGCCAGGACCATGTCATTTTTACGTTGTTTTTTTTTTTTGCCTGTGCAGTTTCTTTAGTACTCGTAGCTCTGTCTCTGCCCATAAGCTTTACACCCTCACCACACTGGTTCACGCTGGTACGGAGAGAGGCAGTGACACTGGCAGAGCTGTCTTCTCCCCCTGGGCAGCTGGTGGGGGAGCGGGCTGCTGAGTACAGCTTTTCCCTTGGTTGGTCAGAGGAAACACATGTGTGGGGGGGGATGAATGGGATGAGCAGCCTGGTCCTCATTGGTGAAGTTTATGTAGCACAAACTGCACGATGAAGGAAAACTAGAGGGAAAGCTGCGAGTCCTGCACTGTATCTGTGACACTGTATCTGGGGAGGGGGAGGGAAGAGCATTGGTAGCGGGAGGGGTGGCGGGAAGCTAGAAGTGTTCAAACATGTATAATATTTTATATAAACATAATAAGCTTAGTTCCCCTTCATAATCTTCAGGAATGGTACTTTAACACCATTAAGCAAAGAATTGCTTTAGGATTAAATAAAAGTATTGTACATAAGGCCATACGTAATCTTCTAAAAATGTCGCCGGACGGGAGCGATGTGTATTACTATATGAAAAAAAAAAAAAAAGAAAAAAAAAGTCCTTAATGCACTGTTATCTCCTAAATATTTAGTAGTAAATTAATACTATTTAATTTTTTTAAAAATTTGTCTTGTGTAGACACTAAAAAGTATTACACAAAATCCGGACAGAACGTGTCCTTTTTAACAGCAATTTAAAGAACTTTTTATATATGTAAGGTAGTAACTTTTCAAATCGTTCTAGTTGTATTTTCCCATGTTTACTATTTGTGGAAGTGTGCCTGTCTCTATTCAGGTTTGTTGGGTTTTTTTTCTGGTTTTTGGTTTTTTTTTTTTCCTGATTCATGCACGCATCTTTCATTTTCGTAGTTTTCATTAGAAATGATTGTGTATGCGCCTCATGCTGCCACAAACCTTTGCCGCTCTAGATCTGTGGTGGCCACATTCGGCGGTGCCTGTGCCAGTGGGCTAGCAAAACCACAAAGCAAAATACTTGTTTCTCATTCTAGAGTTGAGAGTTTACTGCTTTTAAGTTGTCCTGATGTCACTCTTGAAATGACTGTTAAAAACTAAACTATGAGTTCATTGCATTTATTTTATATTCTTGGTTGTAATGAAATGGAATTGACTTTGCTTCATTGTGAATTTTTTTAATAAAATAATATACATTTGTAATAATAATAAAACGTTCGAATCAAATAAGCGTGCTGAAAAGTTTTTGTAAACATTGGCTTTGGGTTACCAAGAGGGAAATTATAGCCCACAAAATTGTAATTGTAATTATATGCAGGATGTTTATGATATCATACACCACACAAAACAAAGCTTGCAAAACCTCAGAGTTGAAATTACAGCTTTTAAGATGCCCACGAGGATATTCATGGGTATGTGTCCATCAAAATAGAACGAAGCCTTATGGAAAACAATCAATGGAGTGGTTCTCTTAGGTTTTGCCCTCTGCTTAAAAGCACTCTGGCGTGCCCCGCCAGTGCCACTTGTTGAGATTCATTATTACTTGTGTGACAATCATATAGATGTGTCTTATGCAAAAAAAAACCAAACACAAAGCTTTTACAAAGTTTACTGTGTTCTAAAGCTAAGTGCCCTCTGAGTTTTTCCTCCTGCTGGACCTTGGGGGATTTCAAGTGGTTCAGGTGACAACATAGAAAGTATGAGCTAGAGCATATTGGTGGGGTTTCAAAGTGGGGTTTTGTGTGCTTTGCTAGTCTGTGTGTTTCTGTTCCATCTAACCATTGCTTGAAGGTGGATAGTTAACTTCTTCCAAAAAATCCCACCTGTCTTCTTCCTCATGTTTGCACGGGTAAGAATGGTTGGGATTTACTTGTGCTACCAATCACATTAAGAAAGAGGCTTTGGTAAGAGGCTTCAGTTATTGATGTGCCCTTGCCAAAAAGCTTAGTCTGCATCTGTGACACCTCGTGGATAAAGAGCTGTTGCTTTAGCCTCAACACAGCTGCATGTCCCCAGCTCTATAACCCTCGTAGTTTCCTTTCTGCTTCTGCTGTCCTGTTTGTTGGTAAGATCATGCTTAGTCGGAAACTTTGACTTGGATGTCCTTAAAAGCCTCTTACGTTGTCTCTGTTCTTATCTGTGTTCTTCTATGGTGTATCTCACTGTTTTTCCAACCTAGTCATGCAATTTAGAGTCTAATCCAGCCTCATCCTACTGATCTGAATTGTGGTGTCATCTCTTTTTCTGTCCTTGACAGCTAGACAATTTACATTTCACAGCCCTTCAGAAAGTTGCAGAGTAGGTTGTTTATTAGTCTCTTGCTTTGACTTGTTGCCTCCTCCTTTGCATTACTGCCCTGGCTCTGCCATCTCTGTTGCATTAGATGTGAAGCTGCTCTCTTCACTGGCACATCAGTGCCAAAGCCTGCTGTTACCCCATCCTTCTTATTCAAATCAACAAGTTATGTAAGTTATCTCCTGGTCTGATCATCCCACCAGATCAGTCTCTACACTCCCCATTTCATATTTCCAAGTAAGCATTTTTATGGTCTGTTTCCCATTGCCCATTTTTCCTCAAGACCTGTTGCAAAAACTTCTGAAAAGTTACCTCCTAGGTGTCTCTGCATCCCTCATTAAAGCCCTTTGACTTTGATGTCTACCAAAGCTTAACATGTTAAGCTACTGGTGTGCTATGAGCTGTACCTAGTGTGCTAATGAAAAATGCCCCATGTTTCAATACACCCTCCAGTCTGTCTGCATCCATCTCTCACCTCCCTGCGCTGCCATTGTAAGCTCTCTGAGGCTGGGAAATTTTGTCCTGATACAGCAGCTTAGGAAGTACTGTTCCAGTAGCCAGCAGAGGTTAATGATGGTTTACCTGACATGTTTTTTTAACAGGTAGTGCTTTTTTACATTCCGGAGAACATCATGCCTTTGTTTCAAGATCACAGAAAAAACAGAAGCTTTGATTTATTTTGGTAGTTTTAAAGTAATGTAGGAAAACACTATTGCATGATTACTACAATGATTTCTTTCATTTGCCAGAAATATTTATTAGAACGATAATTGTTTGAGGTAGATTAAAACCACCACCAAGGTTATGAAAGATGTGTGTACAGTCAGAGCTATGTTGCTGAAATTGCTGTGGGAGTACCACAGTCGTTATGTAACAGATACCCAAGATAATCCAGAGTAGATGTTTAAAAAAACAATTATTATTTGAAGTCTGAAAGCAATGCCAGCCTACCTAATAATTTTTACATAATATGCTTGGATTAGTTTTTCCAGCTTTGTACACTGGCATGCTGGTAAGTGCATTGTATGGGCTGTGAGTGTGATTATTTTGTACTGTGTTCTTTGACGTGTCTTGAAGAGAACAGAGGACTCGAGAGTGTGTAACTTTTATGTGTACATTGCATATATTGAACAGATGGGTGAACGAAATATTCAGCAATACAATCCTTAAGCTAAAAAGTCTTTTAATGATGTTTAGTAAGAAGTTATGTGAAACCTCCAGCTGGTGTTTGAAGTCATCACAGAAAGGATACCTTTGCCCCAGTCCTTTGTCAGAATGGAGTTCTGCTTTGCTTACGCTAGCATTAAATGTTATAAATTAATTAGTAAAGGAGAATCTGCATTATTTTTTAAATATTACTTTTTAAAATACAGAACAAAAAAAATATATCAAGTATTTACTACTGAGTCTTGTATGTAACATGGTAGCCAGCAATAATGCATTTTATGCAATCTCCATTCCACAAGACTAATTATGGGTCTTAAGTAATAAAAAAAATAACAGTATGTGAAGTACTGAAGAAAGGCAATCTTCATACCTATCATCAGCAGATGAATCTTTAATTATGGATCAGGTCCTGCTGAATGATATATGGCTCAGGTGTCCTTTCCATGTCCTACACTTGAGCCTGCATCACTAAGATTCTTGCTTACATCCACAAACAGAAATTCCTTGGGATTTTAGGGGAGAGAAAAAAAACAATGTGGAAGTATGCAGCCTTTTGATTTTGTAATGGTTTTAATGCTCACAAGTTTACATGTCTGAAGTTCTCCAGAACATGATGAACTTTTTAATCATTTAAACGTGTATTCTTAACTTACATATTGTTAAAAATACTTTCTGTCCTTATCTGGGCAACGTGGCACGGTCCTGCTCTGGAGAGGTGACCTCTAACTCTGCATGCTTGACCTGGTCACAGCTGTCAGTTCAGAGTCTTGCAGACCATTTACACCATTGGACACTGAACTTTAAACCTGTAAGCTTATGTCACACAGGTCTATGGAAATGCAGTCAGCTTAAAAGCTGACAGAAAAAAAAGAAAACATACTTCTGTGGCTGAAAGGTGAGCCAGAGAACTGCAAAATAAAGGCTTATTCTGTCCAGTTTGACAGATAGTGCTGTGAGATGATTCCAGATTGTCAGATCATATTATTATTGATAGGCTGTACTCTTCAAAAACATCTGTTGTTGTTCATGTCATTATATGATGTAGAATGAGTAGTTTGCAAAACTCTAATGTATTCAATGTATTTTAATTGTATGATTCATTCTTGCAGTGGTACAGAAGAAAGGAGGACAGTTTCCAATATTTTGGCTTTGGCAGTAGAACTCAGAACATTAACTTGTGAACAAAGAGGAACCAAAGGAGTTCAGGCTTCTTCCTTGCTGCTGTCCTCTTTTCGTTGCAGCAGAGGAGACTCAGACAGGCAGATCACAGGCATGGTGATGTGTTGTAGCTGCAGTTTTCAGGTAACATTCGAGTTTGAAAAAGAAATGTTTATCTTGTAAGTATAGCATCACGACTGTAGAAGGTATACCTAGTGAAGTTGACAGAGGAGTAGGTCACCTTTACAAAATTCCCTGCACATAGCAAGCAGACTGACTCAGTCATGTCAAGAAGTTGATACACTTTGGTCTTACCTACCGTAAATGCATGAGAATGTGTATAATGTATGGTTTCAGAACATTCCTCTTTTTAAACTTTTTCAAAAATTCCATTATTAAAAGGTTCTGTAGCTTGCAGTATCCCACAAGCATAGAAATAAATCCCTACCCATTTAAAAAAAACAATGGGGACATCTACTAACGTGCCCTGATGGGTACGTCCCAATGGGGATTAGCAAGAGTTGCTTCTACATTGTGCTGCTGCTGGATGAAAGCTGGAAGTCCCCTATGACTTTGAGAGTTGGTTCGGGGAAGCAGGAATGAAATAACTTCTGTTATCACCCAGAGCGATATTAGAGCTGTTTAAGTGTGTTTGAGTCATCTGAGACTGTGACGTGTCTCCTATTTGCACAGTGGCTGTACGCTTTCATCTCCAAGAACTCAATCTCGCACGATAACATTTACATTTATTGCCTGTGCAGAAATGCTCAACTGGGGCTTGTTAATGTAAATCTTATAAAATACTTGTCAGTGGATCCTGTGTGCTGGAGGACGTAAGAAATCACCTGCCAGCTAGATCAGAAGCAGGCATGTTCTTTCCCACCTAACGTGCCAAACTCATATATCAGTCACAGGGTGTCATACTTTTATAAATACACAGTGGCTGTACTATTCCAAGACCGCGTTATCGCTGCAGCTTCTTGTGTATCAGAGCTGAGGTAATCCATTTCCATTCTACCTAGCTCCTCTGTGGTGTTTTGTGGGGACTGGGGGGGAACCAGCACTTCACTGGTCTGTGACTCTGGGTAGTCTATGTGCTACCTTGAAAATGAAATGAAAAGAGCACCAGAGCAGTATTCAGTCTCGCCCTCCTGCAGACTGAGATTCCAGTGCATGCAACATGGTGTTCCTGTGAAGGGAGTGGGGGAAGGGAGGGGAAAGGATCCCTACTTCTGTGGCGCCAAGGATGGTTTCTGGATATGCTACACGTGGATGGCAAGACAAAATACACTTTTGCTTTTAGATTTCAGGATCTTGACAGGCTGGTGAACTCCAGCAGTATGCTCATTGAAATTATTAGGATGTGTCTTATGTTTGCTGAGGCCAGCATGGCTACTAGAACCATGTTGACATTGACAGTCACCTGTCACCTGTTAAAAAGGAAAAAAAGACTAACCAAATTTCCTACGTCTTGCTCCTCTCATGCACAAATCCAACTGCGGAGCTAAGCAATAATTCATTTCCCAAAAACGCAGTGAGAAAGCAGGATCCCCCTGTGTAGCCAGAATAGCTGTACATACTAAATATAGCAATGCTGAGCATTCATAGACCAGGTTTCAGGTTTGCACCATGTACTGCAGCTTGGGATATTCGGGGTCAGACATCCCCACCCCATAACATGATCTCTTCCTTCAGCGGAGTGTGGGACCAGCTCCCAGCCCCACAGCTGCTGGTGGGGAATCAGTTACCTGATCCAGACCCACCTCGTCCCATCCAGACCCATCTCTCCTGCAAGAGGAGGTGGTCTGTGCCATTTATCAGCCCCTGCATGGACCAGGGCACCCATCTGATGTGGAGATTTGCTGCTGTGGATGTTTGCAGACTACTGAGTGGAGTTGGTTGTCTGAGAGGGTCTGAGAGCGGTGGGGTCATTGCAGAGGTCACCTTTTGGGTTGCTGTCGTGGTGAACGCAAGGGGTGATGAATGTGTTGCACCATCACGGGGCAGCTCCAACTGCAAGGTCCATGTGTGAAGATGTGAAGGGAGATTATCCAGCCCCCAGGAGCAACAGGCCCACCTTATGCAAGCTGTCAGCACATGTTGCAGGCAGTGGGTGTCTTGGGAAGGTGCCAGAAGCACCTGGGGTGAGCTGGGAGAGGGTAGCACTGCCGCTGCACTGCTCTCCTAGCTGGGACAGAGGGGCTCTGGCGGTGGGATCTGTTTTTTTGGATGCTTTACAAACACCGTGGTGCTTGAGAAAAGCTCTCCAGGCCCCCCGGGGCCTAGTCGCAATTCCTGCCCTTGTAAATTAGAGCACAAGCAGCGGGAAGCGTGAAAAAGATGATAGCCAGCAGCGAGGTGCCAGCCAGCGCAGTGCCGGGCGTGTTGCACTCCACCTCTCCTCCCCACGCACACCACTCCCGAGGGCCTGCGGGCAGCAGGGGTGGAAGGTGCCACGTGAGGATCAGCTCACTCCTGATGGTGAAAAGGTGACGCGCTGGGTTGCTGCAGCTCTGCGGTTGCTTGCCTCCGTGCAGCGGGCTGGTGGTACCCTTCTTCCAACGTGGTTTGGGCTGTGGTGTTTCTTGGAGGGTCTGATGAGTCCAGTACTTGAGTGAGGGTAGGACTTCTGGAAGGTTTCTGAAACATGTCCTCCTGCCTCTTTGCAGTGCCCCAGATCCAGACCTCCTTTGGCTGTGTTTAAGGCCTGTCCCACTGTAACTGGTAGTTCACTGGATTTGAGGGAAGTGTGATCCCCTCCAATCTTTTCCTCACAGCTCTGTTCTCACCTGCTAGGACTTCTGTAAGCTTTGGCTAAAATGCCCTCTTCATACTGTAGCTCAGCTTTGCCCAGTCCTACACAAACCGTCTCTTCTTTAGACGCCTGGCAGCCTGCACCTGAGGATGCCATTCTATGGCTAATGGTAGATGCATTTCAGAGAGAGAGAAAAAAAAAGAAAAGAGCATATTCAGACAGACCTTGGGTGGTTTCTTTCACTTTGGTTTTACTGCTGGAGAGGACATTCTGCTGCCTATGCTGCCTGGGGCCTGGCTGTCCTGGGAAACTGTCTGACAGCTCTGGTGTTTGTCCATCAGGACACCTGATGTTACAGTACAAATTTCAGAGCATGGCCTGAGCCATCTCAGATTATTGTCTTCAAATTTTCTTACATGTTATATACCATTGTGGATGGGAGCATCATGCATCTCATGGGAGACTACCAAGAAAGCTAGAAAGAAAAGAAAAATCCTACATGGGAGAGAGCCAGCCGGTTCACAGCATGGCAGACATCACCTGCCATGAAGCTGGACCTTCTGCTTGGAGAATGCAAGTCTTGCCTAGGAAATGCATCTAATTGACCTACAGGTCAAATAGAAAGTGCTGATGGATACTTGGATTCCTTGGCCATCACAGGCAAAAGAAAGTCTGCAAATGCTGTGCTCGTGCAGGGCTCCCCCCCGACCCCTCCGGACTAGGCAAGGTGGTTCTGTGAGCAGGAAGCTGCTTCCTCTGGAAATCATCTGCTGGGCCGGCAGCCTCATCCTGCTGAAGGAGGGAGGGGAGGCAGCAGAGGGGCTGAAGCAAGGAGGGAGACCCTGACACCCTGTAGCAGGTGCTACCTCAAAGGGCAAGGACCTCTGGTGCTCTGCAGAGAGAGACCCTTAGCACCCCGCTGGCATCACCTTCTCAGCCTCCTCCCTCTGCAGCCCTAGCTACCCACGCCGAAATCCCAAGTGGCAGCTGCTTTGCTAGAAGACTGCCAGCAAAAGACCAACACTGATTCAAATGACCTTCCCACTCTGGAAGAAGAGGGCGAGAGCTGGACCCCTCTGGGGAAGCCCCTGACAATGAGCACTTTTCCTTCCCTTGGCAGGTGCTGGCAGGGAACGAGCACAGGGATATTTAGGAAGGGTGTGAACAAACACTGCCAGAGCCCATCGGAGAGGCTGACATCCTGGGAGGGGGAGAGAGGTGATGGAGGCTGCCAGGCCTCAGGGGGTGCTCTTTTATATTTCATTTATGATCTGTTGATTTGCATCTGGCTGGAGTTTGAGCCCATATGATTCACGTTCACATAGGCAGGTGGGAGTGGCTCCATTGTTTTCTTTTGAATCACCCCACATCTCTCTGTCACCATAACATGCGTTAACAGCCACGTGTACATGTGCACGTGTGTATGTGTGCAAGACCCAGCGAGCCTGGTGGGAACAGGCTAGGCTGACTTTGTCTCAGCTTGGTGGACTTGGCAGAGTTAGGTTTACAGTTGGACTCAATGATCTCAAAGGTCTTTTTCAACCTTAATCATAGACTCATTTAGGTTGGAAAAGATCTTTAAGATCAAGTCCAACTGTTATATGATTTTATGATGTTATGATAGAACCATGAGCAAGTGTCATTCTGCAGGAGTTTCTCTCAGCTTCTGTTTTTTACAGGTTCTCCAGAAAGAAGTCAGGAGCCCCCTTTTTATTCCTTGACTGGGTTCTTGGAATGCCAGCATGCCAATTCTGCTTGCTGCATAACTGGGCAGCATGAGACACAGCAGTCACTGCTGTTAGACTCCAGTGGTGGTGGGGCCATCACAGACCTGTGGCTCCCACCCACTGTCCAGAGATGCATAGACTAAAATTTTCTTGCTTGTTGTATTATGAAGTGTAAAGGAATGAGTCAGTTCTGGCCTGTTTAATAAAAAGAGTCTAACTAAATCTAGCTACACGTGAGCAGGGCTGTGTCAGGCAGCAGCGTCTCAGGAGGGGGATTTGGAGCTGGAAGACAGGATTATCATCTCATGCTGCAGCAGCCTCAGTTGGGGGTACACCCAACCCAAGAGAGATGTTCATGGCAGGGCTCACAACAGCAATATGACAGCGTTCATCAGAAAATGCTTTGTGTGATGAGCAGCTTCAAAGTGCAACCCTCCACCCTTGGAAGGTTGGTGAAAGCTCCAGAAGGAGCCAGAGCCTGGGAGTGAAGGGCCTGAAATCTCTCTGAGCCACAGATGTGTAGGGCGCTCCCATGAAGACAAGGTGTAGGGCTGCCCAGAGCTGGGCTGAAGCAAGTTCAGGCATCAGGACAGTAGAGCTGTCACTGTCCCAGACCCCAGCTCTGCCCACAGGGGGAGTGCCCAGCGGGGACTGCTGCAGGGATGATGGCTGTCCTAGCTCGGAGAAGCCAGTGCAGCCCTTGGGGAACACATGCAGAAGATGAGAGGTATGGGGTAGTACACACCCTGCGTGGGCAGAGCCGATCCCTCCAGGGTGCTGCCACAGCTTCTGTCATACCTGGAGAGGAGAGCAGCCCTACAGCTGTACTGGGAGCATGCCAGCCTGTGTGTTGTTCGTGTGTGGGCAAGGCAGAGGTGGCCAGGCTGGTGGGTGCTGTGGGCAGCAGTCCCTCTGTGTGTCAGCCAGCCCTTGGCATTGCTAAGGGGAGGGCAAAAACCCACTGGTTTGCACTGGTTAACCAAAGCCTGGGAGATACATTTAACTCCTCTGAGCTGCTTACACGTGCATCTGCAAGGGGAGAGCCGCAGTGAGTGCCCAGGCCCTGCACATCCCAGGTGCCAGACCATGAGTAAACGTTCAGGCTGCGTACGACGCCCTTTGGCAGCTGGGAAGAGTATGTGCAAGCTGGAGGAAGGGGAAGAGCCCTGTTGCCCAGCCTAGCAGCCTGCAGAGCTGGGGCTGCTCAGCTGCCCTGGAATGGCTACAGAGCCAGTGCTAAGCCAATGCTGTCCCACCAGTGCCAGTCGTGGCTCCCGATGAAGCGGGGAGTGCTGGGGATTGCAGCCCTGTCAGCAGAGGTGGTGTTTAGGACGCTGGTGCTCTTTATCAGGGGCTTTATTTTGTGGGTTTCCCCCTTTTGATAGACAGCTACGTACAAATGTTGCAATTCATATTTCTCGACAAGAGTTAGTTTGGCTAAATGCTCTCCATCGCATAAACCTCAAACAATCCGATACGCAGGTCTGAGCCAATTCCTTTCCTAAAGCCTTTCAGAGCAGACTTGTCACTGGTTTCAGTGGGAGGCTTCAGAGCAAAGCTGTTGTAGTCCAACTTTGCTTTTGCAAACAGCTTCTTGAGGCTTGTAAATGAAATGCCTGTCCCTAGCCATCGTCATTTTCTGCTTGGCAAGTCTCTGTGCCAGCAGCCTCTGTGGTGTTATGATGGGGTTTGTAAATGTGGTTTTTGTTTGCTTGTGCCCTGGGCAATGCCCAACCAGGACGAGTAGGTACAGGGGCCCTGAATCTGAAGTCTGTGGTGCAGTACCTGTTTGCTCCTTGGTGTCGACATGGTCTTTGATAATGGACCGCTTTTTCCTTAAATACAAAAGAAGAATTTAATGTCAAAGGTTGACCTGAACAGATAACCCTGGATGGGGTCAGAGGCCTGCTTTTTCTTGCTTGTAAATTTTTACGTAGAAAGGTTTCTCTGAGCTAAATGTCCATCAGGCAGCTGCATGCAGCTCTCTTCTCTGCACTGCTGGTATTGGAACAAAACCCCTCCATGCACTCTTAGCTGAACTCTGGGTCTTCTTCGCCCACATCCTTACAGTACTGCAAACTCCCCCAGAGTGTTTGTTACTGCACCCACATGTATGGGTGGTTTGGCTCAGTGCTGCAGGAAGGGGCAGGAGAGCTGGGAGGAGACCTTTCTGCTGTTTGGATGAGACTGGCTCAGTAGCCAACTGCAGCTGGCCAGGACCTATGTGGCTGGTGAGGAACTCTGCCAGGGGTTGCCTGCCATCTGCTGGCAAATCCCACGGGGAAGGCTGGAGCACAGGAAGGAGCTGGAAAGGGAAAGCTGTTGTGGTCTGGTGGTATTGCTCTGGCCAAAGATGATAATATGTTTTTCTGGTAGGACCAGTGGCTGGAGGCCCATCAGAGTAATGCTTCCAGCTGGAGAGGCTGAAGGGTGCATTACCATCCAGCCTGTTTCCATAACCCATTGCTCTGACTGGCCTGCAAAGGGATGTGATCCTGGCAAAACGAAGCCCTGAAATGCCTGACCTGCCATTGCCTGGAATCCACGTACATCCTGATGCCAACATCTTGCCTCTGCATCTGACATTTGCTGACCTTCAGCAGAGCCCACAGTAATCACCACCCTGGCCAGCCTGTTCTTGTGCAGAGTTTTGTATCTCTGAGCTGTGCTGGATTCAGGGCTATGGCACTTTCTTGCCAAAGCAGGTCTTGTCATCAGTGCTTCTCCTCTGGGGCTGGAGGAAGATGAGGTGAGGATGATCCCATAGTGCACCATGAGCTGTGGGGCCAACAGGGCAAGGCCACAAAGGGAAGCACCCCTGGGATAAACCCCTCACTTGCCCATGCTGGGATCAGTGCCAGAGCTGAGGCGGGGAAGGAGCTGCCTGGCTGGGGTAGGCAGAGCCGTGGGGTCTGGCTGGGTGAGGGGGAAGCAGGCAGCCGGGCACTTCATCAGCGCGGTGGGGCAGATGTCAGGGAGTTCAGACTGGCTGCCTGGGAGTTTTGCACCTCTGGGAGGAGGCACCTGAATCTATTTACATACCAGAGTGCTCTTGTGGTCTGGAGTCTGGGCAACCAGGCAAAGAGGATCTGTATGTGCTCCTGGTGCAGGAAGAACAAAGCCATGATTTACAGCACGTGCCTCCCTCCCCCGTATCTCCACCGTGGAGATAAGCAGTGTTTTGCCTGAGCCTTGTTTCTTGCACAGGGAACCCGTTTTCCAGATTACTGGACACATATTTTGGCTTCTTCACATCTGAGTTGTCAGATAATTCTGCCGACTGAGTTAATGCACAGAGCAAAGGCATGCCAGGAACCCAGCCTGCTGGGTCAAGCACCATTAGCACCATCAGCGGGTGCCGCAGATTTGCCCACATGCCACAGGGTATGGAGCTGGGATGCTCCATGCTTCCTGCTGGTGGCTGGGTCTTCCCTCCTCAGCTGCCGTGCTTACCTCCTCTGTCACAGAGGCTTGTCAGAGAGTCCTGCCAGCAGCAAGGCCACTGGGCAGCCCCAGGCAGCACTGGGGAGGCTTTAGCAGGAAAGCAAGAACCAGCCCCAGCAGGCACTGCTGGTTGAGCTATTGGCTCAGTCTTGCTTCTCTGCTCAGGATTTCTTCCCCCTCTGTGAAAAGCCAGGCTGGAATAAACTGTTCAGGACTGCCCACCATGGTCATGGTTCTGATTTTTATTTCTCTGTTCCTTTCTTTCTTTTCCCATTAGAACTGGGTTAGGCTGAGTTCTGTGGCTGGCCAGTCTGGAGTAGTGCCAGACCCTGGCTGTGAGCAGTGGCACTTGCGTGGGACAGAAGTTTTTGGTAAGTTTTTCTGGAAGTCTGTGGCATTCCAGTACACCTGTCCATGAAAAACCAAACAGTGTGCCTGCTCTGGCCCTTCGGTACATTTTGAACCATCCCTGAATTAAAGCTATGTGTAGGCAGCTCAGAAATGAAGCTGGTAGTAGTTCTGGTACTGGGAGACGGGCATCCTCAGGTATCAACTCTGGCTGCTGCGACAGTGACTTCGTCTGCCCTGAGAGTTACAGGAGCCAGTACCTGTGATGCTTTTTGCTACATCTTAACTTTTATTTTTTTGTCTCCATATTGTCCTAGTCTGTTTGACTCTCTCTCGTCTCACTCAGGCATCCAAGCTATGCCTCTTTTGTAATAAACTTTCACCCACTTGCAAACACGAGTGCATCCCTAACCTGGGGAGGGGATTATTACCGGTCATGTAGAGTTCCCATCTGGCAGCAGCAAACCCCACTGTGATCGCTTCATAACAGCACTTAGAGGCAGACATGTGGCCTTCAAATAAGGCAGGTATTTGTAAGTGAGAGGGGTATCGTGACTGTAAAAAGACAAAGACACAGCTTAATGAGATGGCCTGTACTATGTATGCGTGCCACGTTTGCTGTGAAGCTGTAAAAACTGTCCAGCGTTCTCTCCAAGCTACTTTCTGGCCGTGTTTCTGTATACTGGATGATTTAGAGCTGTTGAAATAGTTCTAAACATTAGGGGCATTGCAAAACATAAGCTAACTCTACCAGTCTTGCTCAGAGGCAGAGGGATAGTAATGGCAGACTCTTTCAAAAAATACCTATGGGGGAGATCCTGGTTTCATTGCCTTGTTTGTTTTAAGCTGAACTGCCATATTTGCATTTGTTGGTGCCAAATTCTTTTGTTCCTTCTGCCACATAACTGAACACTGGTTTAATTGCTTTAAAATGCAGCCTGAAATAATTCCTGTGCTTCATCAACTGCTGGAAATCACACAGCTGAGGAGAAGAGAATTCAGGCATTTTCAGGAGATATTTTGGCAGTGGAAAGGGAAGGTGATGCTCAGGGAATTGGCACCTCACATGCAGCTCTCCAAGGAAACCTGGGCTGGGGCAGGAAGCATTTATTTGCTTGCAGAGCTGCAGCCTTTCACTCTGCATTCCCTGAGCCACCTCTTCACCCACCTATCATTAGCATTAAAAAAGATACCCTATTAATTGCTGTCATTAAAAATAGAGGGGTTTCTGTCCTTTGCCAATAGGGAGGATGTCTCTGCCTGAGCGCACAGCTCCCGAGCCCTTTTGGCGCCGGTGCGAGGGCTCCCACCGACTCCGGCGGGCGCTGGCTCCCAGCCCAGGACAGCGGTCACTGCCAAGAGCCAGGCTGCTGCCCGCTCTCCGAGTGAGAACCTGATACCAGGGCAAAACCCGGGACAGCTGCAGCAATCACACACCACTGCCCCATTTGGAGACTTACGCAGGGGCACAAAAATGAGCTGTGCCTTAATATAACTTACTACAGCCAGCTAAGCCACGCTTTGCAGAAGAAAACGACGTCCTCCACCACGTATCCTGAAGGTGTTGCTGCATCGAGGCGTTCCGAAGGCACAATAAGATCTTACGAATGCATCAGACAAAACAAAAACGGTTTTCTTACAGTGTCACAGCAATCCCAGCTAGGGCTGTAATGGACAAATGTGTGAGATACGCTGTTTCTTAAACAGGGGCTGTTTATGCAAGCGTTTCCTTGCTGTGCCTGCTGGGAATAAAGCCTCACCAGGAAAACGACATTTGCAAACAAATGAGCAGAGAGACACCAGCAAGTTCTCATCTCAGAGGGAAATTAGCATTTTAATATTCTGTGCGGGGCTTCACTAGACGGCCAGGGCTGGTAGGTGCTGTGTAATAATGACACCGATAATTAATAATAAATCTGAGGCTGAAATGCCACTGAGTTGGGGCTGTCTGCATCCCTGGCATGCAGCGAGGGCCCAGGGCAGGAGCTGTTCTCATGGCAGATGCCTCCCTGAGAGTATTTTACAAATAGGGATAGGAGATCATGGCTTAAATAAAGGGATAAGAGGGGTGGCTGGTAAGAGAGCTGAACGGCATGGAAGTCATGGAAAAACTTTAGTGCCAAGCAAAGGCAGGACAAAAGTGTTACAGGCCTGATGCTTCTCCTCATGTTGTGCTTGGATCGAGCATCCGTTGGCAGAGGGGAATTTTGCCTGACCTGGGGACAGTTCTGAGGCTTGGCTGAGCAGAAGGATGAGCTGAGCCCCTGCTGATGGCAGGCTGGGGGTAGGCAGGAGCTGTCAGCTGGCAGGGGGAACTGCAGTGTGCCTGCAGGGAAAGGCTGCTGTGGGTCTGGGTCTGAGTGCCTGGTCTGGATGCTCGCATTTCTCTTACACGGCCTTGTACAGAGCTGGGAGGAGAAGCTGCCACAGTTCCCAGCTGGCCCAGCTCTGCCATCCATCACAGCATTGCATGATACATCATGTAAAGATGGGGTGAAAAGTGACCAGAACCGTGTGGAGCAATTTGCATGGCGAACACATCCTGTCCCTGGGTCGAGACCACTGATTTAAGACAATTAAGGCTTGAAAACTCCCTGGCACAGGCTGTTGAATCTTCAGCAGCCCCAGTCCCATCCCGGGACTGTGGGATCCAGGCTAACTAGTAGTGCTTATCCTGCCAGACAGCTTGAGGGGTTTTATTCCCCAGCAGGAAGGCACCACGTGAAAGTTTTTCCCAGGCAAGGCACATCTCATAACATTACGATACGTCGCATAGCCACGGCCAGGCATTTCTGGCGGCATCTGACGCCGTGGCAATTAATTAACAGTGGGCACAGCAGGTGCCTCTTCAGCCCAAAGCTGCGATTTCACCACAGGCGTTTCCCCATAACCTGTCAAACGTATCTGTTGCTCTTACTCTTCTTTTTTTTTTTTTTCTCATTTTAATGACGGCTTTAACTCTTCTCACCAGAGCCATTTGCCAGCTGCCGCAGTCAGCTATTCCCTGCACATGCAGGAGAGGCACAAAGCGGGACTTCATTCCACAGAAGGTGAGAAATGCGTGGGCTGGGGCTGCTGACTGGCACCTCTCCCTCACCAGTGTGCTCTCGGACCCCTGGCTGCTCTTTTCTCTCCGTCCTAAGCCTGACCAGATAATCTCAGCCTTACCGCTCTGGGCGGGAGTTTCTGAGGCCTGACTGCACTTCGTTGTTTTATCTCCTATTTCTAGATGTGTATTTTGGAGGTCTTTCTCTGAGGTCTGCCTGGGTGGCTTTCGCCTCTTTTCTGGGATTCTAAAATTATTGCCCGATGCTTATTCTCTTCGTTGGGTGAAATGTTTATAGCCTCTTGCTAAATCCAAACGAGTCCTCTCTAATTTGGGTTTCTGTCTTCTTCAAACCCTAAGGAGAGAGAGAGATATTTTGAGTCCAAATTAGTTGTCTGGAAATTGTACTTTGGAGGAAAAACCATAGTGCTAACCGCTGCTAGCTGTGCAGTAGGTAAGGCTGAAACCCAACCGATAGCTGTGTCCTCCAGATGGGGAGGTTTAACCAAGGCCGGTTTCCTCTCAGACACCCATCTTGCTGGGCTATGTGTTTTGCTGTTTGTGTAAGAGGGAGAACTGAGTTTAGACCCCTGTTTCCATAATTACGTTACAGACTCATATAGGTAGTATCTTAACGCCCCGTCCAAACTACTGAATTGATCTCAGCTTCTTGTGTTTTGAGTCGCTTCTTGCCCTCGCTACCATGAGGTGTCCACAGGTTTGACATCTGCCGTTGCTCTTTTTAGGCCATGAGCTGGACAAATCCCTCCCAGTGAAACACCTGTGCAAACTGGTGTCACTGAAGCACAACCTGGAGCACCGGTGGGGGTGGATTCAGGCAAAACAAGGGTGAGGCTGTAATTTGTCCAGGCAATGGAGATGGGAAAACCTAAGAAATGCACCTGACAACAAAGGGCTCCCAGCTGAACGAGTGAGAGTGTTAGGGATGGTTTTAGGACATACAAAATGATCCTGTTTGTAACTCACAGAGTCTCTGGGAGAGGAAGATCAGGCCTGTAATTGGAGCAATAACAGGGGAAAGATCTGCTGTGGTCCATGTTTTTTTCAGTCCCTCCTAGTATGCCTGTAAGGTGGCCAGCCATGTGGCTTAGCGTTAGGCAGGGCTTTCTTATCGTGCCACCCTTTGCCTGTGCCTAGGACCACATCATTCATGACCACACCAGTCTTGCCCCAAAGTAAATGATATATCAAGAAATCAGGAATGACGAAAACGTTGCCGTTGCAATTTCAGGCAGGGTTTAGCCAGACCTGCTCTATTTTTTTCTTACAAACACATTGGTTCTTGCACAAGCGCGGTTCTGAAGGCAATGTGTAAGAGCTGGAAGCGTCAGAGCACATTTGACACAGAGAACTGTGGAAATCAGCGATTTTCAGTTTTTCACTTGCTGCAGGAAGAAAAGCCTGTAAAATAAAGGGAGCTTTTCAAGAGGATGTCATCACCAAACACAACTCCAGGATTTAGTTTCATTGGTGATGGGGAGGATGTTATTTGCATTCTCAGCAATAAATACATTTTCTTCACCTTTCTGGTGCCCAGAGTGTGCAGCTTCCACGATGAGCTGTGCCTTCAGGCCTCCTCTCATGCACTCATTCAAATATACACAAAGGATCACATGTGGAAGCAAGTGATAGAGTTGAAGTTGCAGTTTTTGCAGCTCTGGAAATCGAGCCAGGATCCCTGAGTGAGGTTGAAGATATTAGGTAGGCCTCCAAAATCAGTGTCTTCCCAATCAGGAGGTTGTCTGGAGCCTGACTTTTGGATTTATACGCATGTTTAATTTTTCAATCTCTTCTCAAACAAGTCTGTCATGCTGCCTCCCTGTTTCTCCCGTGTAGATGGAGATAAAGCATCACCATCTACTGGCGGCTGAAGGGATAACGGCAGAAAATTTCAGAAGATAATGAAATAGAACTGACTGTGCTTTTCGCCTGGCACCCATGAGAGAGGCTGCAGAGATCCCTGCTCCAAGGGAGGGGAGGGTGGCCCAGAGGGCCACTTTGCACTGCCTCACCCTGCAGGTCCCCTCTCCCAAAATCTCCTTGGCTGCTTTAAAGCGGCTGAAGCCTGGCAGGGTATTTTCTGCCTCACTCTCACTGGGGGTTGCACCTGCCCTTTGGTCTTGCGTGCAGGAAAGGGTGACACTCCTGGCACTTCTCACCCAGGTCTGCATTACATATTGTGTGATGCTCTGATGGGCTAGTGAATATGTGGCTTGGTTGCTTGGAAATGGGAAGCAAAGGCCGTGCCTGTGAACCTTGCTACTCCAGGAAGCAGCCAGTCCTTCCTCGCAGGAGCTGGGCTCAGTTTTCTGGGCCATGAAGGGCTCTAGCCAGCTGGGAAGCTTCCAGGCTGTCCCAGCCAGGTGTCAAATGCAGAAAAGATCCTGTTTCTGCTATGCCCTTTGCAGTGAAGTGACCAGTGAACCCAGAGCAGGGGTGTGTAAAGAAAGGAAGATGCTATTTGCTGCTCTGATTCACACGTGTTGTTGGGTCGTTGAGATCAGACGTGGATGTGGCAAGCTGTGGAGACATGGAGGACAGGGTGGAGGTAGGATCATGTCCTGGTGACAGGGAGGGTGCTCCATAGCCCATGACTTCGCTGCTGTCCTTGCCTAAAGAAAGGGGGAAAGCACAGCCATGGCTTGGCTTGAACTCTCCTGAAATGCCCCCGTGGAGCTGTGGCCTCCCACAGCCTGTCCACAGCCCTCAGCAGATGAAGGCATGGCTGAGCATGGCTAGAGACAGCAATGGTGTTAACAATGCTGGGGATGGGATCTCTTTGCTCAAGGACCCCCATAGTTATCAAGTCCCATCTGCTGAAGGCAGTGAGAGACAATGGCATATTGGCAGTGGTGCTGAGGTGGACCTGTGGCATAGGCACAATTTTGTTGAACTAAGACAGTAGAGTCCATGGAGCTGACCACCAACAGCAGGCAATGCTGGGCTAACCCATCTGGGCTAACTTCCTGAGGGGGCTGCAGACAAGTGCTAACCCATCTTTGGCCAGCACTCGCCAGCAACTGCAGGGTCTCGGGGAGACATAACAGAGGGGCAAGGGAGATGATGGGAGGAAACAGAGTGAAGGGGTATCAGAAAGCAGCTGGGAAACTGACTGAGACAGACAAGCAGTGGTGGGGGATCTCCTTCAGTAATAGCATCTCTTGCCATGTTTCCCCATGGTACTTGTGTGACTTGGCCTTCTAATAAAACCTTGGTTTATGTGCAGAGTCCATCAAGGTGACAGCCACCCTGGAGATTACAGTACAATGCGGGCACACAGCTTTATTCACTACATGGTCATTTCCCCTACTTGCTGGGTGGGTTTTGAAGCCTGGGCTGACCTTTGTGTTGCTGCAGCTGCCAGCGTCCAGGTTTTAGTGGGGACATAGTCTCTGCCAAGACAATGGGATAGAAACAGGCTGCACATGCGTTTGTGCCAGTTGTCAGCAGAGGTGTGCAGGAAATGTGTCTCTCCTTCCCAAGGTACTTGGACATATTGTGTTGAACACTCCTAAGAGGAAGTCCTAGGAACACCAGCACCCAGCAGATGGGTGTAGTCCCAGCATTGGACTTCTAGGATAGACATCACCAGGCTCTACTAAATCTTGACTTTGTTTCTGATTGGCAGTTAAAAAGCAATCAAAGGGAAGAGAGTCTAAGAGTCACACCATCTGTAGATGTTTTATACTTTTAATTACTAAGGACCTTATGACTTCTCTTTAAGCACCATCATCTTCCCCCCCGCCCCGTTTGCAAAAGGCCCTCAGAAAGCAACAAGAGACACCTCTGGGTTTCAAGAAAATATCATTCAGGGTGAGCCTCTCTGTCCACCCATCACTGCTGTTCTCCTCTCTTCAATCTACTGTCCTGGGCATTTGCAGTATGTCCCAGCCATCACAGCCCATGTCCCTGCCCAAGCAATGGGGGTTGCAAGTGCCGAGCAACTGCTGAGGTAGGAGAGAGCAGGTTGCACGGGGAGCCTCCTCTGACACTGTCACAGGGCAGTTTAATATTTTGGTTTTGTTCCACCTAGCCACAAAACTCCGGTATAACAGATTTTCTATGGAAGGGATTGTCAAAGTCACAACTGTGCCACAAAATGTTTCAACATCATGGAATTGGGAAATTCTAATGAAGGAAATATTTACACTAATTTTTCTCTACCCTTTCCTTGTGAGTAACGCATGAAACAAGGAGAACAGGTTCATCTTCCTAGGTCACTATTGGTACAACCATTAAGATTTTTGTCATTCTCAGATTATTTTGCTTTGACTTATTTTCATTGGAGACAAATGAAGACACTGAGAACTGCAAATGAGTAATGTCTGATCTTGAGCTAAATGTCTTCACTAATTTTCCCTGTACCACCATGAGACACAAGGGAGAATTAGGTTCAGCTTTGCAGTCCCTGTCTATTGAAAATGCTCTTCAATAAGCCAGTGGCTGACAGGGAATACCTGTGTGACTTTTAAGATCATCTTCTTTGTTATTTTGTTTTCCAGTACTAGTGCTTTTGCAGTTTCTTTTGGCTATCTCTTTAAAGAAAAAAAATCTTCCAAGCATATTAGCAAATCAGGTGTTATTTAGTGTATTTTATCCTATACTTCTCTGAAGAGCTCTAACAAAAAAAATTTCTAAGAAGGGCATTATGAAAATAATCCACAGCTGAAAAAAAAAATGTGGTTTTAATATCAAAACTTGTGCCTCAGCCATTTTTCTCTATTTTGCTGGCAACCACTGATGTTGAATCAGAGGGAAAATATGTTCCAAAATATATTTTGCAGTGACTATTTTGGATTCAATTGCCCATTTGATTGTGCCAAGCAGATCAACATTCAAAACACCTTATTAATAAAACTTCTGCTTGTTTGCAAAAGAAAAATACAAGACCTATTTATGGAGAGAGACACTTAAAAAACAAATATCCCGTGTCCCTGAATCATGTGCACTACAAACCCAGTTGTTTGGTTAGTTCATTGTCACTGCCACACAGACAATTCTGCTTCTTCGGCGTATTGTTTTCAAAGAGCTGCTTGCTGAAATCAGGATGTCAGAAGCCCTGGGTCTCCCCCGACATTTTTCTTTGCGTATTTTTGTCTCTGACACCTGTTGGAACCGAGTCTTTTCTGTCACTGGGGAGAAAGTTTGGGCTTTCCTTGCCAATGAATGCTGTATTTACTGATGCAAGTTGATGTGCTCATTATGGCTTCCTGAGCAGGATTCATATTCCTCACTGTCTTTTTTTAGCCTCCACAAAAATCTACTGGAACTACCTGGTGTAAGAGAGACTTGAGTTTCTTTGTGGTTTTGTGCCAGAGCTGTCCCTTCTTTATTTCTTCTCTCTTCAGTGAGGACTGGACATGGGGTATGTTTTTTACAGCATGTTTTTAATTATGTCCCTCATTTTACAGCAAATTAGAGACACTTTGCTCAGTGACATTTGTGTCAGTACACAGCGGCCTCATTTTACTGCCTATTGCCAGATAAACAGTACCATGGCATTAAACAGGATCACTCACACGGGGACAGGTTGCAGGACCAAGCCCTTGATCTAGATTCCAGTGTATTTTGAAGCTAATCCAAGGGAAAGCATTGATTTTGCTAAGTAAACTCTGTCTTTTGTATGAGCTGTGTAAAGGTCATATGCTTTCTTAGCTCTAGAGCTGCCCAGTATCAGTAAAGCACTTGGTCCTTTACCTCCACCCCTGAGCAGAGGCCCTGAACTTCCCTGGGGTCCTTGGGATAATGTAAGGCAAGAAACTCAAGACCCAGCAGGTCTATCATGGAGAGCAGGGCTTTGTTCCTGTTGTACTTTTACTGAAAACATAAATTCAAAGAGAATTTGGGGGGTACAGGGAGGATGGGGAAAAATTATATATATATATATATATATCAGCATTTGAATTTTTGCAGTGAAAAAGAAACTAAAAATGTACTACAGGAACAGGATCATTTTGTCACAGCTGGATAACTTGGAAATGGCCAGCTGGAATTTTACCACGTTTCTGAAACTTGTGTTTCAGGAAGCCAGCTAAAGAGGGTTGCAGTCTATAAATGATTTTGAAGCAAAGTGTTTAACAGCTCAGTATATACTTATGAGGTGCCAGCAGTGCCCTGTTGCCTGTGCTCCCTTTGCAGAGGAGGGAGTTGATCCATGCTTCCATGCTGGGCATGACCACTTGGTTAAGATTTACTTTGAAACTACAGTCCATAGCTTTTAGCCAAAGTATCTCATAGTTTAATAGTTAAAACAGCCTTAAACCAGCATCATCTGCCTTGCAGGATCTTTTCTTCCTAATTTGATCTGATTTTAATTTTTTTTTTTCTTTAATTTCAAAATGCAGGGAGAAAGAATACTCTGGATAGCACTGTTGGGACATCCTCCTCAGGGTACAAGAGTATGTCTCACCTGAGATACTAACACTGAGCTTGTCAAGTCCATGAGCATCCTTCTGGCAATGGGTTTGTCCATCGAGCTATGGCTGCTGTACTTGTTCTCTTTAACTGAAATATGCGAAGCAATTTCAGTTTTTTTAACTGAAATTAATTTAACTGGTTTTTAAAAAGTTAATTTACTAAATCAGTAAAAAAACTGACTGCGAAGCAATGTCCTCAGCACAAGGACACTCGCAAGACCCATGAAAGCTTTCAAGACCGAGAACATTTGGGATGTTTTGGAGACGTGGAGCCACTCCATTCAATGCATGGATGGGAATCCAGGCAAAGCTGGTTTTGGCAGTTCTTCAGTGAGGTAAAAAGCCAGGTTTACCAGGACATACAAGGTTCATTAGTTGACGCAACATTGTTTCTCCAAACACTGAAGTGCTTTTGGAAAAGCTGTCCTAGAGCACATCTCTGCTAAGTCAGCGGTTAGAGATTCAAGCTACAAATCACCCTCCAGCAGAAGTATCTTGGGATTTCATCTGATGTTTAAATAAATTTGTATCTGCAAGAAAGTCTTCGGATGTGCTATAATCCCACTACAGTAATCCTAGAATAAGTATTTATTTACTTGAAACGGGAAATCTGAAACAGCTCTAATAATATGAATAGAAACACGTGGGAAAAGAGCTTGCTCATTCTGCTAACAACATCACCAGGGTTCATGGCTAGCCTGGTGTCAATGACTGCACTAGATATCAATAATCTCAACAAATATGATTTGTTTTCAGCTGCACTTTTATAAATCCAAACTATTTCCCTGCTAGCAGAGAAATTATTCCATACTACTGTACTAGTAAGAGCCATGTAAGTAGCATTGATGTCATTATATCAAGCAGCTAGGATTAAAAATGGGCCTTTTGCAGTTTAGGTTGTAATTATGTACTTGATTTCTGAAGTGGGATCTAGTTCCATACAGTGTAATTAAGAAGAGTAAGAAAATCTGAAAATCCTTGAAGGTTTTTGAGGTACTTTGTAGAAACAGGCTTCCCCTTACATTATTGACAGGGATTTGCTCAAGAATCATAGACTCACAGGATGGTGGGGTTTGGAAGGGATCTCTGGGGATCATCTAGTCCAACCTTCCTGCCAGAGCAGGTTCACCTAGAGCAGGTTGCCCAGGATGGCATCCAGGCAGGTTTTGAAAGTCTCCAGAGAAGGAGACTCCACAACCTCTCTGGGCAGCCTGTTCCAGTGCTCTGTCACCTTGACAGTAAAGAAGTTTTTCCTCATATTCAAATCGACCCTCTTGTGTTCCAGTTTGAGCCTGTTGCTCCTTTTCCTGTTGCTCTGAAAAGATTCTGGACCCATCCTCTTGACATCTGCCACTTAGGTATTTATAAGCACTGATAAGATCCCCTCTCAGTCTTCTCCAGGCTAAACAGCCCCATGTGCCTGAGCCTTTACCCCTAAGAGAGATGCTTCAGTCCCCTCATTATCTTTGTAGCCCTTCACTGGACTCTCCCCAGTATTTCCCTGTCTCTCTTGAACTGAGGAGCCCAGAACTGGGCACAGTACTCCAGATATGGCCTGACCATGGCAGAGTAGATGGAGATGAGAACCTCCCTAGACTTGCTGGTCACACTCTTCTTAATGCATCCCAGGACACTGTTAGACTTCTTGGCCACGTGTGTTGCTGGCTCATGGTTAACTTGTTATGTATCAGGATTCCAAGGTCTTTCTCTGTTGAAAGCAAGCTGCTTTCCAGCAGGTCAACCCCTAACCTCTACTGGTGCATGGGGGTTATTTCTCCCTAGGTGCAGGACCCTACAATTGCCCTTTTTTTTTTTAACAGAACTTGGAGAGAGTTAAGAGTCACTTTCTTACAGAGAGGAAAACTGCTGTTGCCTAGTTTTAGCAAAAAAATGCATAACTGAGCTGTTTTAACACTCAGTGCCTCCACAATTATCTGTTGTCATCTTCACTGGAGCTGGGAAAACGAGCTAGCTCAGGCACCAAATGCGTTTCTTATCAGATGTCCCCAGCATTTCCTATGAAGAGGCTGCATTTGAAAAGATGGTGAAGAACTGTGCACAGGCACATTAACCCTTTCTTCAGAAGAGGTAAATCTTGACATCAAATGCAAATATTGTGTCCGTTATTTTGACAGATCCTCCAAATCTGTAAACAAATTCTGAAGACGATTTATGTCCAATGTATGTGCATGCTGTTTCTTAATGGTCTGGAGAACACTGTAAACACTATAAATAACATGCAATTAATAATCCTGAAAGTAATTAAAATTTACTATACTTTCTTTCCAAACAGGTATTTCTTTTCTAGTCATTTCTTTTTCTACAGCTTCATATAGATGCTATGACAGTGAAGGAGGAAAATCTCTAGACATGTCTCCTCTGCAGAGGCTCTTCTAGTGCCCATCTGCCTCCATGCTTGAACATTTTGCTTTAATATCAACAGGGCATTTCTGCCCAATTCCTTTACTGACATCTCTTTTCCACTTGAAGTGAAATAGCCTTTTGCTTCTCATCCTGTTTTAAACCTTTGGGCACCTTCCTCGAGTGCATCAATTGAATGACACCATTCACATACACTGTAGTTTGAGCATCTGAGTTTGAGAACCTGAGTCCTTCTGAGGGTAATTGTAGAAAGAGCACAGTAACTGCTCAGAGAAACAGATATTGAACTGGGAAAGCGTGCTGTCATGCATCAAGAGATATACCATCTCCCTGAGACTCAAGCCCTTTGGGTGCTTTGGTGCCTGCAGAGGCTGGCAGCTGCTTTATTCTACTCTTGAGGCTCTATGGCCATCCTCAAGTGTCCTGTTTAGCAGTGCTGCAGAGGCTGTCATGGTTCTGCCAGACTGGAGCACATCTTTGTGGACACGTTCTTGGTGTGGTGCTGGGACCAAGCCTTCTGCCTTCCTATCATCAGCACCTGGTTACTCTCAGGTTGGTCTTCCTCCTCTTGTAGGAATAGGAGTATAGGTCTTCCTCAGATCAGAGACTCAGGTGCAAATCTGCTCTGTGTGACCTCACCACTGTGCCAAAATCACTCAGAGATTTTTAGTCAAATATTTACCTATAGTGAGTGTTGTTAGACTCTTGGATACTTTCTAGAAAACAGAGCAAAGTGGAGATTTGTGCTTACAGCCACTGAGTTCCAGCACAGCCACTAGGCATGCAATTATTTCAGAGTTTCTGGATTTTAATATGTATAAAAAAAAATCAGATCTGCGCATTTTAGATGGAGTGTTAAAGGCTGAAATTCCAAAATAAAGCCTTTTTCCCATCAGTTAGCAGCTCGTGTGCCTGTTTCCTTCTCACATAAACTGCTCTCTCTCATGTGCTGCTAGCTGCTGAAATAGAAACCTGCAGGCAGACTTGTGGAGACTGTCCTGCCCAAGCCTGGAAGTTCCCCGCATGTGCCCAGCTCTGCTGCCTTCTGACAAGGTTCCTGCTGGGGAGCAGACAGGCTTCAGGCCCAAGGGCACTACCAGCATGTGCCCCTAGCTGTCAGCTTCTTAACTTCCAAGTGCCCCACAACTTCTGGCCGGGGAGACCACTGTGTCAGGGAACACACTGTGCCTTGAAGGACTTCGCTAACCATGGCATGGGCAGGTATGGTATGGTGCCTGTAGGCCCAGGAAGTTCTCCTGCCTGGGGAAGAGTAACCAGGGCTAGTGCCATTTGTTATTGCTGCTGTTTTCCTTCTATAAGGTAAAGAACAGAGGATTCCTCTAAAGAGCAGAAGGCAGAAATGACTGGTTTGCTGAGAACATGAAAAAAACAAAGACGAATAAGCTCCTGAGGTCAGTGGTTTTGAGAATATATTTTATTTCTTTTGAACACCGTCTATATTTTCAACTGCAGCAGTGTTTAATTATAGGAATGTATTCTTATTTTAAAACCGCAATTTAATTGTATGAATAAATATTTCCAGAAATTTGTTTTCAAACCTATAGCTTTACTCCATGTCCCTACTCTTGTGTGATGAAAAACTGTGAATAACTGTTGCCTGTCCATCGTCTCTGTGCCATTCCTGATTTTATGGGCCTCTGTCATCTCATATATCTTAGCTGGGGATCTGTCCAAGTGTTAGTTTATCTAGTTTCCCATTGCATGGAAATTACTTTCTCCCTCTTGGCTTTCATTTTCTCTCTAGTTCTAGTGTGCCTATTTTGGGATGGGAAGACAAAACTATGCCTGAGCAAGACAGACGTTCCTCATGGATTGGCATAGGAGTAGGAAGACTTCTTATTTTGTTAATTCCAAATGAATCACAAAGTCTCTGAGCACCTTGGCTCAGTGCAGCTCTCTGTGAAGGAAGAGATGAGGAAGCTGCTCAAAAGCATATTGGGAAGGAGGAGTGTCTCTTTGAAAGTGGTGCTGCCATCTGGTAGCTTTTCCTTAGACAGTTATTTGCCATCTTTTTCAATGATTCATGGGTAGCCTAACCCTTTCTAAAAACTCTTACATGGTTTATAGTTTAATCTGGATTTTTAGAATAACAAAACCCAGTATAACATGGGAAACCCATGGGGAATCCCACAGAAACCTTAGCAGAACAGCAAGAGTTGGGCTGGAAAAAGGTGCAGGAGAAAGCACACTGGAACTTCACCTGCTTCCACCATTCAAGCTCCTGCTCACCCTCTTGCTCAAACATTGGCCTCCTCAACCAAGACTAACAAACTGTCCCTTGTGGAATGGCAGATAGACGACATAAAAACCTCATGCACCAGTTCAGTCATCTGTTTTGTCTTGATTTTTTTTCTTTTCAGATGAACTGGTTTTGCTGTGCATTTACATAATCGGGAAATTATGTGGAAAGGGAAAGGGACACAGCTTGTCAGAACAAGCAGTTTGGTAGCACATCCAAAACCACAAACTGGCTCCTTTTTGTACCCCCTGTGTTTTTCATGTGTTCTTGAAATCAATCATAATTTGCTGTTTCTCAAGTAAATGGAAGATAATCCAGCACCTTATTATTTTACTTCTTGTGTTTCACAGCACTCTGCTCATTTTCTCTACCTCAGTTGAAGTGGTGACAGAGGATGGGAGACTTGATTTTTCCCTTTACCCAAGTTTAGGTCTGGAGTAACTGTTCTAGGATGATTTGCGTTTGTATGTTGGGGAATCTCAGAGAAGCATGAGATGCACAGTGAAGTGCACAAAATCACTTGCTGATATTATAGCTGTCAAAATACTGAGTGGTTTGGTTTAATTTGTTTTTGCAATCAAGTGCTTATGTTAGGCCTTGTGTGTTTTACTGATATTCTTTGGAAAATTCAGCTGTGTATCATCTGCTATTTGTTCTGAACAGAAACAATATTTAGTACCTTAAAATAATTGTCTCGAGAGGACTGGAAGTCCTTCAGCTTGTGCAGACTTAGTTCAGTCCCTCTCAAGTCAGCCAAGAAAATTCAAAAGTAACAGGAGCAGCATTCTAAGTGATCACTGCTTTCTGCTTGAAATCCCACATAGGCCAGCATGACAGGGTGTAGGAGGAATACTAAATAAACTGTTAATCCCCAAAATTTGGCAAGAACTCACTGAGCATACCCGCCTCACTGTGGTCTTTTAGCATATAGCAGGCAACAGCACATCCAGTGAAAGATAAACTGGGTCCACTGGGAGAAAAGCAACTGCAAAAGAAAATAATCAGTGTAATCCAGGTTATTTTCACTGCAAGATTTAAGAGACAAGTGTATCAAAGGGAAAGCAAAGCAGCAGAAATGCTGTAAGGATATTGACTCTGCCAGTATGTCACCAAAGTTCACGCTGTACTCTCACAGCAACATTTGTCCAAAGAATGACAAGACTCTACCAGTCGTGAAGAAACACACGTACCAATTTGAGAAGGGAAAAGGAGGGACAGCTTCAGCTGACACTGTGTTAAGCTAGTGGTGGTTGTTGAAAACTCACTTAAGTGAAGGGAGATGCTGGAAATGAATAGTTTTTTTGCTGCAGGGTGTGTGCTATAGACCGTGAAATGCCATCTGTTGTGGGACTCTACACAGACATGAATCACCCTGTAGAGGAAACTGAAGTGTTCCAGTTAAGTGCATAAAACCCCAAACTGCCAGCACATTTTGATGAAACATGTAATTTTTCTTGCCTCTATTGTCTAAGGGTGGTAGAGTGCCTGCAAGGTGTTGCTCAGTAGTGCTTCTTCTGGAAGGTCCTTGCTGTAGTATCTGTCATCTGTGATGCATAGCTTTGGCATTATCTTCATCTACTCCTGCTTCCCTTGCACTAATTCTGAGTGGAAAAACCCAGCTGGAGTATTGCTTGCTGCTGCTTCATATCTCTTAAGAAATTATGGATGTGGTAGCAGGATTTGGTATGAAGTTTTCCATGAGGTTGTGCTTGGACAAGGTTTTAGAATTAGAGTTTGGATTTGCTTTCCAGACATTTGTGGATTTCACCTGCCTCGGTTTTGCAGTAAGCGTTACAGCTTTGAAGTGTTTTTGTAGCCAACATCAGCCTGAGATGGAACTTTCTGAGTAGGGATGCTTGAATGTGTCTTTGGAGATTCAGCTAAACAAGTGTCTTTTTTCTTTGGCTCCTCTTAGCCTACATACACTCAGTCCAGTGAATGCAAACTCACCTGTGGCATTTTGTATCCCTAACTGGGATGCAGAATAGGAATGATTCCATAGTTGTGTAGTAATAACTTTTGAATCTGTTGACAAAGTTGCCTAAAATTTTTGCCTTCCAATAAGACTTTCTGATGAGAATATCTGACATTACCTGGCTGCGTATCCATGTATAGTCACCATCTGATTTTTGCCAAAACCACACCTCTCATTTTTTGTATGTTTCTTACAAGCAGGAAGTATTTTTTCTCAAAATTTTCAGTTACGCTTCATTGCTCTTCAGCATGTGTTAAAGTCATCTCACATTAGGAAATAAGTAGCTCCCACTGACGTACGGAATGTAATTTTTGCTTGTCTGCTTTATGAGCCAGGGTGCTATTTTGCAGTATACAGTACATGCAGTATGTATTCCAGACCCCTGAGGCGTTCGCGCTTGGCATCCTTCCTGCTCTGAAATCTGTGCTGTCACTTCCTCATTGCTGAGACCACCAACAGACACGATCTGGGAGTCCAAAATGCAGTGGTTTAAGACACTGCTGGCACTCAGGTCCAATCCACCTTTCTGCCAACATAGTTAGGGCCAAATAATATGAAACCTGTCCTGCAGCCAGCTTGTTTCACACACCATATATTTGCTGAGGCATCAAGCAGAGGGCCAGGGAGCAGACAGCTGGTATTGGTATCATCTTCAGTCACTTCATCTAAATCTGTCAGATCTCTCTTGACTGTGTCCTTGGTTATTTATGCTAAATAGCTTAAGCTAACATGATATGCTGCTGGTTTTTCTGCCCTCTTAAGAAGCCACACTGCTTGCCTGTGAGGTCCCACATAAACTCCACTTTTCAGAAAGAGCTCAGCATGGCAGCAGCAAAAGGAATTCAGGAATTGCCAGCATGGTTTAACAAATGAACTGCAACAAAAAAAAAATCCATATCAGTTTTCTCTCTGAATACATTTATAAGATAGAATGCATGCCTAATCACGTGCACAGAGAAGGATATAGACTTTCAACTTGTTCTATTATCTAGCTAATTTGATAAGTATCTCTCTATATGAGAATATCTCTATGTAAGAGACTGGCTATCTCTATCTATCTATCTATCTATCTATCTATCTATCTATCTATCTATAAAAGAGAAAACATCTAATTTGCTGATGTTTAGAAAATTTCCGGGGGTGATTCCTTTGGTTGATGGTTCTAGCGATTATTTACACTTTCTGTTATGGGCATGGACCTTGTTTCTCATTTCAGTGACTCTGGCTTCAACTTTCAGCTTCTGACTTATATTATCTCTGTCTCTGCTAATGTATAGGGCCACTTGGTAATTGTATTTTTTCCTTTTGCAGCATAAATTCTAGTCACTTCTTAATTCTACTTCTAACAAGATTACAAATTTGAACTCTGAGGTCCTTTCCCCCTCTTTGAAGCATTTTCTTCCCAGTATCTTTTATTTCTGTCCTCCTATATGCTTTCTCTGTACAAAACAGCAAAACATAACCAGTACAAAATGCAGGATATTCTAAATGATACATATTCTAAAGATGCCTTCTCAGTTCCCTAACGACATACAGACTGGCAAAGAACTAATTTTGTAACCTTGCTAACAGTGCTGTTGCAATCATACATGCTGCTGCTCAAGCAGGGCTCTTGTGAGTTCACAGGACTGCCTCATCACTCTCCTCGTCATGTTAAGGAAGCTGTGCTGAAAACCTTGGAGCAGTGAGAGCACAAGAGAATATTGCCCAGACTCAGCCACTGAGCCATATGTCCCCTGGCAGGCGTTCTGGTGCCATGTCCTGGTTAGACTGTGATCACTGATCTTACAGGAGGGAAGGAAACACACTAAAAGAATAATAATTGAAACAAAATTTAAAACTTTGGATTTTAAGTGTACCATGTTATATTTAATCAGAGCGTTCTCTTTGGAATTTCTCTTTAGACTACATTTTGCTAAAAGTTATTTTTAAGGTGTCTATCAGATTTTCCTGATTTTTATAAGGCATCCTTGAAGAGCTCTATCATAACAATATCATAGAGTTTAGCTTCTGCTTTCCCTAGAAGGCCAGGCCTATGTGTAAATCCTGATTTTGGGCTGCTACAGCTGTCTCAAGACTGCCCGGCCTGCTGCTTAAGTAGCGGCAGGGGAAAAAGATGTATTGAGCATATTTGTCTTGTAGCAGCTGCTGATAAAAGACTCTCCCATCAACCTTGCTATGGCTTTGGTGCTTTAAAGTTCATGAGACAATACTTGGACTGTCATGAGAAAACAGGGTTCCTTCCTGGACAATCCCAGAAGTTTTTGCATACGTGCACGTGCTGATCTGCTTTATCAACCTGCTTGCTACACTACTGACCATGTTCTTCAGTCTGTTAAATGTATAATGATGCAGAAGCTATTGCAATCTAATTGCAAAATCCCCAAACCACCAAAGTAAAACTTGTATAATGCCTTTTTTTTTACTTTCCAGCAGACAAAACTAACATTGGTATTACTTCCCTACTTCTTGTAAAGATAAGTTTTCTGCAAGCTTTTTTCAACACCAGCAATTCCATGGCTGACATTGATGTAGGTAAGACCCATTTGAAGGTTATTGTCTAGAAGCTTCCATTGTGTTTTCATTGCTGCATTTGCAATGGTCCTGCAGGATTTCTATGGAAGGGAAGAGAAACTGGTAATTTCAAAACAGGAGGTGAGAGAAGGTTACATTCAACCTATGTTGTGGTTGATTTCAGTGGGGCTTTTGTTTCACTAGTGCGATAAAAGCAGACACGGAAAACCACGTGGGGATGGACTCCACTTGAGTGCTCGTGGCAGCAGTTAGATCATTTCTGTTACATGCTCGACACAACTGGAGTTCCTGAACTCCCTGTAATACTGCTCCTCATCTGTGGGTTACAAGCCTTGTCAAAAGAAGCAGGGAAACAGATGGGTCAAAAATGGACTCCATTTAAGAAGTCCTTGGAAAGGTACTGGCATCACTAGCAGTTCTCTGCTGTCCTCAACACTTTGGTATTTAGCATTCAGCTGTAACTTGAAGCTCAGCATGCACATATGAATGTATGAGAACACATACAGAAATTCACATCATAGGCATGTTCCTCATACACTTCTCATATTTTGGTGACACCGTCATTTGACTTACAAAAGAGGAGGCCAGGAAAAGCCCTTACCAGTAGAAGTCAGATTTTTCCTAGTGGGAATGACAACCTGAAGGAGATTATTTTGTAAGCCATCTCGTCTCCTATTACAAGTTGTTAAGATGACTTCTTCCTCAAGGACTGTGCAACATTGAGTGTCTCTGTTGAACAACAACTTGCTTATCAATGACAGAGATGAGATTAAACCTGTAACTGAAGTTTTTTTGGTGATAAGCCATTGCCTATTCCCCTTGTGGGATTAAAAGACCCACAGTTTAAACCCCTAGAATACCCTGGAGAGTGTTGTCTATTGTGAACACCCTCAATCTTCCCATCCCAGCATTTTCCAAAGACCTTCCAGGAAAGGGATCACAACCTCTCTTCAGTTTCTTCTGTTAATAAAATCCCTAAAATTCTGAAGTAAGTAGAGTGTGGATGATGCCATCCTGATGCATTTTAATTATAGATATCTTTCGTTTCTTCTTTAGATGTTCCCTATATTTTCTGTAGCCCAAGAGTTTATCAAGCAGCATGATCCTTTGGAAAGAGAGCCAGGTACCATGCAAACAGTATGTGTATGTGAACAGTACTATGACTATTTCTAGGTGACTCCGGTGAAAAACAACTCAGTGAGGAATACCAAAGACTAAAAGCACAGTTACTACTTCATGTAGCATTGGTGTAACAGGATAAGAGGAAAGCAAAGCCTGTCATGCATCTTCTCAGGCTTGAAAGAAACAAGGCAAATCTATGACCACCACATGTTTAAGAGATCAGACATTGGAGACATTGCATTAATAACCTTTGTAAAATGCAGACATGTGGGAGTTTGTTATTAACTTTAACAGGATTGAGTGCAAATTTCCTTTCTTTACTCTGATGCGGGCCATAAAGTCATGATATTATCAAAGATGCAAGCATAGAGAGAAATGTGTGCAAGAACTCCTGTGAGTTTCCACAAAGAGAAAACTATGGATCTCTCTAGGTTTAAAAAATGGTGCTGAAATGGATGTATCTACTTCTTCTTTGCATGACTTTTACACCAAAATTGATATTCCCTAGACCATATTGCTATCTGATGAATTTACTTGTTGTACAAAGGAAGTCACTAAAACCAGGCACATGAAGAGCAATGCAATATTTAGCCAGAATGTTTACTGTTCACTGGTGTTTGTTTTTTGCAAATAACTATTTAACTAGCGTGGCTCTTTGGAGAAAGAAATGCTTTGTTAAAGTACCAGTGCTGCATTCAAGCACATAACATTTGAACCCTGAAAACCACTCCAGGGAAAAAAACCAAACAAACAGGAAGTTTAAATTTAATGCTGAGATATATAAGGTAAAACCCAAGCAATTCATAAATTCTTAGCAAAATCAAACAAATCCGTCCTTAGACTGACCAGTTTACCTATCCTGAGAAAGTAACTGCAACAAACTCTATACTCTGTTAAACTGTCCTTTGCAGATGCAGGGAGACACATGGGGAGCTGTGTCAAATGTAGCAATGCCTCCACAATTGCTGGGTGAGGTGAGGGGCCTCACAGCACCTAGCTGCGAGGAGCAATCTTCTGCTGAACTTAGAAAACTCAGATTCCTCGTTGTGTGATACTTGCTCGTTTTGCTGGTCTGGTCAGGAGTAAGTCAGAGCCAAGGAGCCTGACAAACATCTGCCTTTTCCCAATCTACGCTGGAACAGATTGTCACCCTGAAGCCCCAACATCTGCTCTGCACAGAGGAACAGTTGTGGTGCTTGCTTGGTGCCAGAGCCTCTTAAAGGCACATTTCTCTGTGAAGTGGAGTTTGTCAGCCCGAGTGGTAGCAGAAGTATTTGGGTCAGGTTTTGGAACAGGAAGGTTGACTTGCAATGATTTATCAGAGGTTTACTTCTCAGCTTTTTCTGTGCTTCCTAAGAAATGAAGTGTGTATATAATAAGATTGAATTGACTTGGCTTTTTTTTTGTATATGTTTTCCCTGAATTTTTCAATGGAGTAGCCCAGAAAGAGCTCATGCAATCTGCTGGAAATGTGTCTTTCATCACAGAATCATAATCTAATTTAGGTTGTAAGGAGACTTTGGAAGGCATCTGGTCTACCACTTCACTCAGAGCAGGGAGAGTTTTGAACTTGGAGCTACTTGAGAAGGAAAATCAAATGCTCTGGGGAGGAATAACCTTAAATAAGAGAGCTGCGCCTGCAGTAGTTTTTTCTGTACCTTGACCAATTCTCAGAGCCCAGAGAGACTGGGCTGCTAAAGTGTGTCACCCACAAAACCCACTGCTAACTTAACTGCAAAGGTCTCATGTTGTAACTCACTTTGCTAATCCTCAAACAATTTTGAATTGATTATCTTGGCCTACTCTGGGTAAAACAGGAAAAGAAATCCAAATATAACTTAAGGCTTCATTACAAGTTGAAGTACTAATGACAGTCATGCATGTATGGGACACGTTACTTATTTTACCTTAAATGATACTACTATTTTATATTGTATGCTAAAACTTTGAAAAAAAACCTCTATGTAAATTGCTAAGTAAAATATCCAAATAACAGAGCAGAATATAAGGCTACTAAAAATTACTCTGAGTATACAGATAATGTCCTGGGGAAAAAAATTGTTTATAATTTCCTTCAGTTGAAAACATCCACAATGAAATACACTAGTGCCTGAAATATCAGATTGATGATTGTCACAGGAGGATTTAAGCTCATAATGGCCTCTTTTAATTTAATTTTAATGGGGGAGGGGAGAAAAAAAATCAGAAAAGAAAAAAAAGCGCCTGGTGCTGCCCGAAGAGATCGGCAGAGCCCCATCCTCCCGAGGAAAGTGTCCGAGGCTCGCACTGAGTCTGCGGGAGAGATCCACCCGGTCTCCGAGGCCGAAAGCGCTAAGGCAGGAGCACAGGAGCCGTGCCCCCCTCTCGGAGGCCAGCCCGCCCAGCTCGGCCGGCGCTAAGGCACCGCAGGGCCCCCCCCCCGCCGCGGCCGCCGTTCCCCTCCCTGCCCCGCCGGGCGGCGGCTCCGCGCGGGGGACCGATTGGCGACGGGGCGGTGACCGTTGAGGCGGTGACCGTTATGCGCGCGCCCCGCCTCCCGGCCCGCCCGCTGAGGGGCGGAGGAGGTGGGGGGGGGGGGGGGGGGGGGGGAAGCTGGACGGGCCGGTGCCTCTTCTCCCTGGCGCCCGGACAGCGACACCGAGGCTCCCGACTTGTTGCCGCCCCGCCATGGCTCCCACCTCCGAGCGGCTCTTCGACTCCCTGGGACACTTCGGCAGGTACTGGGGCAGCCCCGTCCCCGACCCCGTCCCCGTCCCGAGCGGGGACCGCGCCGCAGCCCGCTGCCCCGCGCACTCGCACGCGGGGACGGGCACGGCGGCGGAGGGACCGCCAGGCTCGCGCTCGCACGGTCCCGCGCGGGGAGGGACGGAGAGGCGCGCGGGCAGGGTGCGGGAGCCGCCCCCGCGGGGGCTCAGGCAGGCGGGCATCCCCGTGCGGCGCGGGTGCTCGGAGCTCTGCAGGCGCTGCCGGGGGGTGTGTCACGCACACACGCACGGGCACTGGTACCGGCACACGGGGCAAGCGACGCGCCAACTACCCGTGTGTACCCACGCACGCCTCACCCCGGTGTATAAACTATACAGGCGGGCACCGGGGGATGTATCGGCAGGGCGCTGCACACCCCTCTATACCCTCGCCCATACGCGTGCTGTGACCCGTGGATGCGCTCAACACGCGCTGTGCTCACGCTTCTGTGTATGTGCCGCTCTCACGTATGCACGCACATAGGCTCACACACCTGTAGGCACCACGTGCAGTCAGATATACACTATGCAAGCGCTCTGAGACACATAACGTTCAACGCTTCTCCCGCATGTATGAGCGTACACCCGCACACACTGCACTCCCCTCCCCTCCCCTCCCCTCCCCTCCCCTCTGAGACCCGGGCCCTGGAACAGCCTGGGCGCTTCAGGGGCGATGGGAAGGTGCAATAGATGGTGTGTTTTTATTGAGGTTGGGTTGTTGCATGTGATAGACAGTTACGGAGTGTATATACATATATTTATCTGCAAGGGGCTATCTGGGTGGTAAATGGTGTGGGTTTTCTTCATTGTGGGTACGGTGTGTGTGTGCATTGTTGGGTGGTATACATGTGTATGCTTCTGTAGCTATGGATGCAGGGCTGGTACAGGAGGCTCTGCTTATAGCAGGTAGCAGAGAAGGAACGTTTGGCAAGAAAACAAAATTTTAGAGAATTACAAGGCTAAGAGGCGCACATCCTCACAGCAGGTTCTGTCCTGTACTTTCACAAGGCACTGATCAGCATGGGTTCTGCAGGCGTGTACTCCTTGGAGCAGATGTTTGGAACGGACCCATGTGTCACAATTAGGATACACGTCTAAGCTGTTGGATTGCAGTGTTGCACTTTCTAGCTCAGCTACCAGTAGGCTAGTCTAGCCTACCATGTTGATCTCCTCTCTATCAGGGGCAGGCAGAAGTGGCATTTTGAACAAAGCCAAGGGACTCCTTTTAATGGTAGAGGTGCACAAGCAAGCTCTACAACAGAACAGGCATCTGTATCTGGTGCAAGCAGTAGTGGTGGGTACCAATAACCTCTGCGGATGGTTAGGATGGAAAGTCCTTTTCTTAATTGGGACCTATGCTTAAATTACATGTTTGGTTAAGTTGTGACTCACATGCATATCTATCTGAACAATATCTCATTCATTATCGGTTCTGGGTCAGCAAAAAAAATACCTTGTTCTTTGTGAACAAGGAGAGAAATCCTAGCAATCAGATTATTTTGCTGTTGCTTTTCTGTCTTGCATGCTCTTCCTGGAAAGCAGGCACTTGACACTAAATATGGAAATAACGCAAAAGTAGTTATTCCTAACTAACTGAAGTAGTTTTTCTACTTGAGAAAATTTGTCGATGCTTTAGATAAAGTTTTCATCAGAACTTCTTGCAATTAGAGGGAGAGCAATCCTATTGTGATAACCTCAGGTCTGGAGGCCGCATTATTTGAGAGGCAGTTCAATAGGAGTTGCATCAGGTTTAGGACCTTTGAGATGAACTGCGGACTACCAAAATTTGCATAGCCATGTTAGACTTATGCCTGTTTGAGATGTCAACACACCACACGCCAAAAGTAAGTGTATAAGTTTATGGTGGATGCACCCATTTAAAAAATGTTGTATAAAACCCTTTATATATGAAATCCTTTGATACTGGTAGATAAATGATCATGCTTCATATAAAAGGTTGTTCTTAACTGTAACTGTGGAGTTAGTTCTGATTAGTTTGTATTTATTTGTCATCATGACACTGAAAGATAATTGATCATTTCTACACCTCAACCAAATCTTGCTTGAGAGTCTCATGTAACCTATGTAGTACATATAGATTCTCTAGATTTGCTACAGTCAGATCCTGAGCAATCCAAGCATGACTGTTAGTATTTTGAGACTGGTTTGATTTTCTTATAATCTGACAGATGCAGTAAAGAATGGCCAGCTGTCTATGTGTATATAAATATATACAAGGAGAAACTATGTATACATTACATATATATGTCACATTTCTAATATATATAGCTATGTAATGATTGTTCATACACAGATAATGTATAAATCTTTCACTTTGATTAAGACTGTGAATTTTGCAGAACTGATATTCTGTTGGATGCTGACCATGTTTTGCTTTCCATTTGGACTCTCCTGCAGCAGTCTCAGTGATGCTGTAGTTCTTACTGGGGTCTTGAGACTTGCGTGAACAACCATAAAAATGTAAGCTTCTGTATCCTTTACCATTAAAGGAAGACTTTATGCCTGCCTCAGTTTGGGCATGGGTAGCATCTGTGGCCTATAAATTCAAGACGGTTGTTTTAAACATTGTTCTTGAGTCTGTCTCTAGAGCACTGCTCGCTATTGCAGAGGTGAATGAGAAAAAACAGTCCTGCCTGCCTCAGATGGACTCATCTCTAGTTTACCTGCATTGAGCTGCACCCTTCTTCATACAGCGGTTCCTGACAGACTGTGCCCATGGGCTCTCCCTCTCTTGTCCCCTGCCCTCTCCCCAGCACCTTTCTGCCCACCCACTCCAACTGCAAAGGTTGGGTAGCACGGCACGTGCGTAGCGAGGAGATAGGGTTTATAAAGGACCTGGCTGGCTGGCTCATGCTGCCTGCACATCTAGTTCCCAGGGAAACTAAAGGATTTTTAATGACTTTAGTGACTTTAATCTACCACCAGGAGACAGAATTTACTTCTCTGGTTGCTGGTGAGAAACAGGATGCCTATTTTGCAGCTCTGATCTATACCCTGATAGGAGTGCAGAACGGAGACATGATCTAATTGGGAATAGCTGTCTAGGGAGGATTCTGGTAAGGTACTTCTTATCATAAGTGTGGATGAGAATAAGGATCTGATTTTACAGCTGGAACATCTGGTAGCTATGAGATGCAACTTAACATGGTACGTAGAGTTTTCCCTGTTATTACAGTTATCAAATCTTGGTTTATATTTCAGCTGAAAGCAGGTGGTGACAATTGTCAGGGAGAGAGGGGAAGGTTGGGAGTCACTGACACTATTTCTAGGTTTTGTAATTAAGTATTTCCAGAAACTTTTAAAACATTTCCTTTTATTTTTAAGTATTCTGTCTCTTACAAAGTTAAGTTAGTCATCCATATTTTCCAATGTTGGTTTTATATATTAAGTATTTCACTAGCAGTTAGACTATACAATAAATTAGCAGTGACTGCTCTTTACTGAAATATTTGTGTATTTATTCAGTTTTTAATATCTTTACATTGTTATCTTGTATGAATTTGTTGCCTCATCAGTGGAGTTGCTACAATTTGAACTTCAGAAGTCAGCCTATACAAGGACAAGCAATGGCTGCTGTGAGGAGGAGAGAAGCAGGACAGGATGCCTGTTTGGACAGGATGATCATCTGCTGCGGCCAAACATGGCACTTAGTAGAGATTAAAAAACTTACCAACAGCTTCAAAATTTTCTGTTGCTTTCCCTGGAACATTTCTAGTATTCATAAATAGACCAGAGACTATGCTTAACTCACAAAAAAAATGGCTTGACTTTTGTAGAGATTCTTTCAATGGACTTTAAAGACTCTGCTGGTCTGTGCCACAGTAGCTATATTTGAACACTCAGTGCTAATGCCACTTCTCCCTGCTTTGTAGGGCTCTTGGTTCGCTTCTAAAGTCCTACACCAAACGGTCTGTCTTCTTTTCACATCTCAGAAGTTTTCCAGGCTCCTACTTTCATGCTGATGTCCTTATCCTCTCTCTTCTTTCATAGCTCACAGCTCTTGCGATCGCATTACATCTTCTGCAGATTGTGGGGTGTGCCCGTGTTACTTCCAGGGATTCTTGAGTTTATATTAAATAACAAGGAGTCCCAAGTATCTCAAAGGTCATGCTCACCACTTCTTTTCACAAAAAGAGAATAATAATACTTTCAAGCAATGTTTTTTTCAAACTCAAAGTATTTTACAGATGTCTTGAAAGCTTCTTACGCAACAAAAATACATTTTTCAAGTGGAGAAATGTACTTGCTGAACATGTAAAGAAATTGGTTTTCCTTTTCCAAGTTAGTATAGAGAAACAGGCAATCGTATTCATATACTAGCTACTTTATACAGTGCAAAGCTTTAAGGCAACAGATCTGTCATTCAGTTTTCAAAATGTGTCAGTGGACAGCTGTTTGTGTTTACTGGAACGTGCCAGACAGAAGAATCTCAAATCTGAGTCCTCCCTTGGCTCCTAATCAGGGGTGGTGTTTGACAGAAATGCTTGATAAATATTCTTCAGCTTTGTAATTGTGCTATATTATAACATCTGAATCAGCCTGTGCTCATCTCAGATGATCAAAAGATAAAATAAGTGGACTTCGCTGCATTTAATTTTTTTCCCTTTTTTTGGAGAGGGCACGTGGGGAGGAACATATCTAGATAGTTTGCAAAAAGTACTTGATCTCCTCAGTTGAATGGCATCATAAGAGCCTTGGAGTAGATTACAATAATAGAAAAATAACTAAAAAAGAAGCAGGATGAAACTGGACTTGTACTATTACTTCTCTAAGGCTAAAACCTGCAATACAAGCAACTCCCAAAACTAGTAAATCAATTATGATTTGTAAACCAGCTGCTGAGATTCAGACTGCACCTCTGAAATGTTGGCAAAACTCCACTGTGGCTTCTAGACAAAGTTGTAGCACGGGCATAGTTATGGCAGCATGAAGCAGTTATCACACACATCAAGGAGCTGATGATCAGCTGTTTCATCCCGAAATATTATGGTACGAATGGAAATGAAGTATATAAGGCATTGCACAGCATATTCCCTGTAATACAATGCCTGGGACTGGGCTATCACTCCTATAAAAGCTCTGTCAGTAGTCATGATTTTCATCAGTACTAAGATTTGTGCAGATATGTAAGTACTAATAATGACAGTTGATTTGCCATATTGACCGTATATTTGGAGAGAAATCTCATCTGTCTTCGAAAAATACTGAAATTACCTAGAGAGCTAATATATACCTTAATAGACAGACAAACTATAATGCTCACTTTATTCAAAGCAGATAGATGTTCTCTGAAAGTCTCACGCAATGAAAATGTGGTTCAAGGAATCTAAAACCATCCATTGTCTCATAGACTGAACCTTTTCCTCAAGAAAACGTCTTCATTAAGAAATGAAGTTCAGTTTCTTCTTCCTGTTATTTAGAGACATTGCTACTTGGTAGCAGCATCAGAGGTGCAGTCTCAGCAGTGGTGCTGAGGCAGGAATACAGACAAGCCCTGGAGAATAGAAGGAAAAGGCTGATAAGGCAACAGAAAGTAAAGAAGTGCTGAAAAGGTGCTTCAAAGATCTGGGACCACACTCAAGATGGAGCTCAGTGCCATTTAAATGTGTTCTATCCATGATAACCTGGATTTTTCCAGCTATATTGCATCTTCTTTCTCCTCTCTAAGTTGTGAAAGAGATTTGGAAGGATCTAAGTTCCTACCTGATAGTATCTGTGTAAGTCTGTGGTAGCTATGTTGGGGAATCTGCTGTCCAAATCAAAGCACTAGTCAGCTCATCTCACTAACTTTACAGGCCTATATTAGAAACTCAAGACATCTTCATTAGCCACCTTGCCAAGGGGGAGAATTAGACCCTTTAAAGGCATGATTCGTCTGTCTTATTTTCAATTACTGGTTTAGGACAAGGTAAGTGGTGCACCTAGATTTTTCTGTGGTTCCTCACTAAGTGAAAAGGGGATCTAGACATGTAGTATAAATGTATATGGATTGCATACAGTTTATTGCAGTATACAGTATGTTGCATCTAAATGTACAGTATACATGCAGATTCTTTACTTTCAACCTAAACTAACTGTTTAAGGCTTAACTAGAATGTTAGGATGTGGGAAATGCTTCCGGCAGGATGCTTTGTGTGTCACAGAATTAGCCAGCGTCTCAGGACAACTTGAAGCTTCTCGCAAGATTCTTGCATTGCTCTGCTATCAGACATCAGAAAAATTGTCACATTTTCAACAATGTTTTGTGTTACAATGCTTGCTGCGTTGTTGGCTTTCCATCAGCAGTCCTTGCTGTCAGTTCCTTGAGTACAGGTCATTCCGGGAAAGATCTGTTTGGGTGAACTGTGGAATTGATCAGAGATCAAGCCTGTTCTAAAAACAGGGAAATCCCAAAAGTATGGAATGTGAGGAAATAAACCTGCAACTGATGTTCTGAGAAGGAAAAAGGAAGATTAACGCAATCATTTAGAATTTATGAAGTAGGCAAAAGTACGTTTTTTTAAGGCTGAAAATTGCAGGCATAGATCTTTTGTCCTTAATGAAAAATTAGAAAATATTACTAATAATATTCATTTAGCCCTTGTTCTATAAATAAATAATACTGTATCTATAACGTAGTACTTCATTTGGTCGATGTCTGTCTAGTGCTAAAGAGAAAGTCAAATACAAAAGGTGAAAAATGAGCAATAATAGATAAGCAGTATCCAAAAGGTTTTCTGACAAAGCCATTGGAAATAAGGTGAAATTATACTGGTGAGACCACATTTCATTCAAACAATTTATAGTCATGGCTTATGTTCCAGAACAAATTACTGGATGGATTTATTTTTTTCATCTTTGGAATGATGTAGATCAGCAGAGCTGGGAACTTCTTACAGCTCCCCCTTCTGAGAGAGATAATTTGTGTTAGTCCCAGGGTCAGAGCTACTGGAACTTGATCTCATTTACACTTGCATTTTAGGTTCTTCAAAAAACTGTCATCCTTTGTAGGTCAGTGTAGCCCAGCTCAGTTCTGTCTTACTTATACATTGAGAACAGAGTGGGCAGTTGGTGCAAAAAACTATTTACATAGAAGAATCCTGGTAGGTCTGAGCAGAATCCAGCTTCATTATTGGATTCTTCTGGAGAGTGCAACCCAGATACTGTTTGTAAATCTTTATGTAAGGTTAGAAAATAGCATTATTTCAGATCATTCCCTTAAGAGAGAGACTGAAGGAAAGAAGTTGACAGTATGGTGGAGGTATAAGCAGGTACAAGAGCATAATAGAATATATTTCATAAGAGGTCAAAGTGCATTCTTAGCCTTGGAAACAGTCAAATCTGTAATTTGTATTTCTTTGATTTAAATTACTTCCAATTTTCACAGTTTAAAGAGAAATGCAGCAGAATCATCATCTCTGAATAACAGGACATGAAAAGGTTTCTTTCCGTTAAGAAATCAAGAACAATATAGAATAACTCAGTCTGTTGGTCGTGGAAGAGATAAATGACCAGTAGAACTAAAGAAAATATTCTTCTTTTCAAAGATCAATAATACTGTTAAGATTTTGTCTTGTCTTCTTTAGAGAGGTTGTAGAAAAGCTCTTTGTCTAATTAAAATTAAAGTCAGTATGTCAAATATCCAAGATCTATTAAAGCAACTTTTAGTATTTCATACTATTTTATGTACTCTACAATATGTAAATCTCTCAGAGGAGAGAAAACAGACATACTTTTTTCTTGTCCTGTGAAGACACAGGCTCGCCAAACCCGTATCTGGGACTGAGATGGGATTTAAGTAAACAAAAATTGAACAGAAGTTCATGACCAGGCTTCTAATCAAAACAAACCAAACTGAAAAGCACTTCAGTGGGAATTAATAATTTAGCGAGTTCTTATTATGGGGCAGATTCCCATGACCGTGTGGGGAGAAGGAGTTGAGGACTTCTAGGCAAAGAGCGGGTTACACAATTACAGGAGGAACAGTGAGGAGGGAAGGTGAGTTACAAACCTGCAAAAGAAGCTGAAAGGCCTCTTGCAGTCAGTAACCTTCTTTTATGTGGGTTAAGAGATAACCTGCCTTGCCTTGGACAAGATAGCTTGTCAGGGATACTAATCTGGCCAAACAGGAACATGGGTGGGACAGACTGGCTGATCTTGCAAGAGCCTCTGACAGCCCTTGCAAGAGCTGATGAACAGTTGGTGCATCATGACTGTAGATGCCTGAAAAGAAAGGAAGAAGGGAGCTGTGTCTTACTCCTCTTTGGTGTTGTAACTGAGCTATAGCAAAGCCTGCAGAAGATAGAAGCCACTCTGTAACACAGAGTGATAAAAGCTGTTGATGTGAAGGCTGCTTCCCTTTTGAATGTAGAACATAGCTGCTAAATACGGATGTACTCAAACAATTCATACATAATCAAAACTAAGTTTTAATAGAAAACAATACTTTGACCATACCAGGCTGCATTAAATCAAATCCCAGAACTGTAGAATTGCAAGTGTAGAATTCTGTACAGGTAGAATTGCAACTTGCTGTATTCTTTCTCTTTGGCAGAAAAGAATCTCTGGCTAAAATGGAGTTTCCTTTCCTAAAGTGATGCCTTGATTTACGTGTTAACTTTGTCCCATATTTTGGAAGACAGGATTATCTGACACTTAATTCCCTAAATGTCACTTGTTAAGTGATTTTTTTTTTTAGTGAAATATTCTGAAAAAGCTAATAAGACAAACATCTCTGCTTTAGCTTTTCTATTTTGCTCTCTATGAGGAATTGTCATGGTTTAGGGTCAGGGAGGCCCCTTAGAGTTATAACAGACTCTTTCTGTTAACCTCCCTTCCCAAGGGGAAGAGAAAGGGGATAAGGGAGAGAGACTTATCAATTAGAAAAGGAAACTAGAACAGCTTTAATGAAAATAGTAATAATAAAAATGGGACATATACAAAACCAGTATCAAACCCAACCCCCCCGATGGCAATTTCATCACTGTCAACACTGATGCTGTGGAGCAGGCACCAAGAAAGTCCCAGACTGGGCCCAGCAGCAGACGGGAGCTGTGTTCAGGAGCTGGATTCCGGTACCAAATTCAGGAACACACAGAGATCAGGATCGAAGGCAGAACGGACAGAGGCCTCCGTGGATGTAAGGAAACCAGAAGAGGACCTGAACCAAGCTGAGCAAAGCTGGCAAAGCAGTCCAAGAGGGCGAGACCTCATGATCCCTCAGCTTTATACCTAATATGACATATATGGGCTGGAATCCCTTGTTGATCAGTTTGGGGTCACCTGTCTTGTCCACTCCTCCCTGCAGGAACAGCCTTTTACTTTCTGCACACACACACACACACCCCCCACCCCCCACCCCCCCCCCCCCCCACGTGGTACAGAAGATCCCGCAGTGGCCTTGGTCTGCAGACCAACCCTTGGTAGTAACTCTAAACACGGGGTGTTATCACTGCCAGAAGCAGACACTGTGAGAACAGGCTGCTAACTTCAGACAGTGCAGTTAGTTAGAACTGAGCTGAAAAGTGAAATCACTGAACAGAATTAGTTCTGTTCTCACTCAAACCAGGACAGGAGTCATTGTGGTGAAAGTCAGAATTAACAAAAGAACATTGGAAGACTTGCAAATGGTGCCTGGGAAATGGGAGTAAAATGATCCGTTATCCAGGTGATACAATGCTTTATGTAGTCCACAGAAATAGACCAAATCATCTTAATCAGTCTATCATCAGCCATGTCATCTAAGCTGCAAACTTAATGCTATGGATAAAATTATTGCTTGTATTAAGGAAGAAAGAAGAAATGGAGCTACCCATAATTCCATTATATTTCTGTCAAATATTTACAGAAATGTTTTAAACATAATTTGATCCATAGAGCTAATTTTCTGTCTTATTTCTAACTGAAAACTCGGAAGATACTAATATGTGCAGGAATGGTTTCAGATGTCCTGTAGGAAAGTGATATTACAGGAAGGATATGGACGTGCTGGAACGTGTCTAGAGAAGGGCCATGAGGATGATCAGAGGGCTGGAGCACCTCTCCTATGGGGACAGACTGAGAGAGTTGGGGTTGTTCTGTCTGGAAAAGAGAAGGCTCTGGGGAGACCTTATTGTGGCCTTCCAGTATCTGAAGGGGGCCTACAAGAAAGCTGGGGAAGGACTTTTTAGGCTGTTGGGCAGTGATAGGACTGGAGGGAATGGATTAAAGCTAGAGATAGGTCGATTCAGGTTGGACATTAGGAAGAATTTCTTCCCCATGAGAGTGGTGAGACACTGAACAGGTTGCCCAGAGAGGTGGTGGAAGCCCCATCCTTGGAAGTTTTTAAGACCAGGCTGGATGGGGCTCTGAGCAACCTGCTCTAGTGGGAGGTGTCCCTGCCCATGGCAAGGGGGTTGGAACTAGATGATCTTTAAGGTCCCTTCCAACCCTGACAATTCTATGATATCCAATATTCTTAAATGAATTATGTAGCTGTCTTACTTGTTTTACCTTTTCCCATGAGAACTCTCAAAAACCTGTAAGAATGTAAAATTTTACAATCATTTTCCATGCAGAAATATAGAAAAAAAAAAATCCTATATTTCCCATACAGAAATTTAAAGCCTTGGGTAGTATGCTTAACAGTAAGTGTGGCATGGCATGAAGAGAATTTATGTATAATTCAGTCTGAAAATGAGCTGTCTGCATCCAAATTTTATTAGGTGTTGCTATGAATAGGAAAAAAACCCAGTTCTTAAAAAGCATAATTTAATTATGACAACAGTCAGACTTAATTATTTTGCAAAGTAGTCTTTGAAGAATAGATTGTTAGTTTCATCAGAAAGGACAGTTTTCACCACTGTGAAATAGGTATTCAGTCCATGTATTCGTACCTTCAGCTATGCCAGGTTCAGAGTTTTGCAATAAAAATATGTAAATGGAATAACAAGTAAGTAATTCATGTGAAAACCAATTAGCTTTATTTGAGGTTTACAGACAGGAAAAAAAACCCCATTTAAAATAAATGTAAACTTCCATAGTTTGAACAAAGTTAGTACAATGTGTCATCAAGGTAAACAGTGGAAAACATTGGATTTCCTAAATGGGAAAGGAAAAAATTAATATAACAGTTTTACATGAAGTACTATCTCTATAATCAGATAGGATCTCCATAAAAACATTACAATTTTATTAGACAGTTTACAGATTATGTTGTGAAATGATTGGCTTACATAAACTGATGGAAATGCTACAACATGGAAAGGAATTTAATGCCTAATTTGGATTTGTTCCCAAATAAGATGCTGACCAAAAGAAAACAGTGTTACCAAAGATACTGGAATTGAGTTTTCCCTGTAACAAGTAGTGCTAGTAATATATCATACAGACAGAGTACATGCTAATTTTCTAAATGGCAGATGCTTATAAAAATACCATACCTGGAATAGAAACATTCAAGTGTAGAGCCTGAAGTGTTACTACTGTTCAAGTGTAACCACTCTGCTGTGTTTAGCACTGATTCAAGTAATTCCCAAACAAACCTGAGTGACTTCAAACCTGCACAATTGTCTTCTTTTCTAATTAAATTAACAGGTATATACCCTCCACACATGTAAGGGAGAAAGGACAAGAGGATAACTGGGATGAAATAGACTGAGTCCAGCTTCGCCATTGGAAGATGTTGGAATTGCTGTTGCAATCACAGTCCGTTCCTGCTTGCCAGACTTGTTCCCATTGTGATTTCTGCTCAACTGGTGGCTGCTGTAGCCCCAGTTGGAAGCACGACTTGGAGTTCAAGGACTGCTTTAGTGGTACCTATATGGGTGCCAGTGTACCGGAATTACAAAAAATTATTTCATCCTGATTTTGATAATCAAAAGAAGACTGGAGAGAAGAAAGTTAGAAATTAAAGTGCACCATTTAATATTTGACCATTGTTTTCAGTGCTAGTTTTACATTTCCGTTTTTTTTCCTCCCTTTTATTGCTTTATTTCTAGTAATTATAAGATAGATACTACAAATACATGAAGGAGGAAAACTGCAGTTTCTCCTCATAGCAAGCAAGATGTTTGGTTGGCATTTGTTATACGGGCAGGTCTTGTAGATCTCTCTCTTCTCTAGATACTCCATCTATAGATGGATCCCTCCATGGCAGGTTACACAGCATTTATATTTCTTTAACCCAGAGAGCTTAGAGTATGGTGCAAGAGCTGTGCTAACCACTCGTGTTGTCAAACTCTTCCAACTCCACTGCTGACTTCTCCAGAATCCTTTGTAGTTTACACATGCAGGAAAGCGAGTGGATATAGCCCTAGCAATTATGCATGACTGCTCCCAGTGATGTGGTCCCCTTCAACCAGAACTTACTTTCACAGAAGAGTCAAGAGTGGAACGTGTGTGTGTGTGTGTGTGTGTGTGTGTGTGTGTGTGTGTGTGTAGCTTGGTTGCTTGAGTGCAATTCCAAACCCTTTGTATCTAGTCCGGTTCCACTGCCAGTTGAAACAGAAGGCTGGGCACTGCGCTGAAGTGGTTGAGCTGTGAACACACTCTTTTTTCTAGCTGGCTCTCCTGGTGGGCAGTAACCCTTAGCATATGGGCAGTGGGAAACCTCGAGGCATCTTTAACATCATCTGTCCTTTCTACTGTGCACAGCTGTCCATAGATGAGAGCTATGCTACTACACCTTTGAAACACAATAATATTTATCAACTGGATTTTTTTGTAACAAGTCATGACAGAAACCTCACATAGCTGATTTAGTTGAAAATTAAGAACTTTTTCATTAATTGCAAAAAAAACCCGTTTTAAAAATATGGCCCTTAATTCTGTAGCACTAATTCTTGATTTTTACAGTAATGTGACTTTCTTCATCTAAGCTGTTATACCAAATGCACAGTAGTGAACAGACAAAATATTTTTCTTCTTGACTCTGGTGAACAAATGCTGGGCTTGTCTTCATCAAAGGGAAACCTGCATAAGTTTAATGGGATAGAAATGTTACAATTCTTCAGAGAATCAGTTTTAAATGACTGTAAGAATGATTTGGTTAGTGTCTGCTGTTCTGTGACTGCATGTTGATGCACACATTGTCACAAATGATGATATATTGTACCATATGGTATGATATGATTCTACCATATAATTCCTGGGGCCTTCCTGATTGCTGTGGGTTTTCTTACTCCTGCTGCATCTGTGCTGTTGGTACATTTAAACTGGATAACCAACATAGCATCTTCTGACTCTGAAAATAAATTCTGGAAATAACTATCTAGCTGATGTAGGCTGAAACCAAGTCTTAGCATAGTTTAAACTGCCCTTAGAAGGGAAGGAAGTTTACTTTTGACACTGTAAATCAAATAAGGCCATGTCTGTTGTATATTTAAGGCTGCTTCCAGATCTGCATCTCTGTTCCATAGCAAAAATACTGCTCCTGAATCTCATTCAACTCCTTTCAAAAAATAAATGTGTTAAGTGTGAGTGCATCACAGCTCCTTGGTTTAGAGCGGAAAGATTGCTGAATGACTTTTCTCACGTTAAAAAAAGCCAGGATGGAATATAGAGGTGAAAAGTGGTTACTGAACACAAATTCCTTCAGAAATAAATTTCTTTCCACTGAAGATATCCTGTTGAGTGTACACTGCACAACAGAAGCACACTGTGTTTTCTGACTAAGCAATTTGTTAACAAAGTGGTTAAAAAGACACACAGTAAAAATAGTTCTTGAAAAACCTGTGGAATAGTACAAATCTTTTGCTAATCACAGAACAGCCTTGTGACTCTATCCTACACTAAAAGTATAATATAATTTTTATAATTTCCTCTCTTGTCTCTTTGATGGACAGACAAGGAAGCAAATATTATCAGAAATATATTTTATCTAATATAAAATTAGTGCCTAACAATAAGTTTTCTGTCAGCTATACACTGCAATACCTGACAATGGTGATAGTACTTAGAAACTGGGCATTTATTCTCTAACATATATGGGGCAAATGTCCATGTTAGGTATTTTTGCATGCCAGATGTACCACTTTTCAAATAGACTGGTGCAGATTATTTGCATGGATGCACTATATATTGGATAGAGCAACTAATCTGGCTTGGTTTATTTTTTTAAATCATTATCTATTTTCTTTTTTTTTTTTTTTCAAGTTATATCAGTTCCCAGATAAAATTCATAGCTGATGCACATAGAAAGTACCACTGCAACTGAGAGTATAGTGCACTGTCTCAGAGGATAAATAAACAGTGGGAAAGGAGAACGGAGAAGCTATCTTACAGTAACAGTGCCACAGACACGTGTTATGAGACTAAGCCAGAGCAACAGTCATCTGAGATCTAGTTCATTATCTTTATGCAAGAATGTTTCTTCAATTTAGGTACTGATATTATGATATTACTGTCTGCTTTTCTTACTGGTGAGATCTGAAAACTTGTGCAGAAAAGTTAAAAAACATAAAAAGATTTTTTACTACAAGATGTAAACTGAGAAAAAAATAATACCTAGGGAGAAATTTCGCATAAATATTTTAAGAAAGACTGGAACATTTTCGTGTTGTGTCTTGCTCAAGTGTTTGTGGAGGTAATTTTATGCTCATTTGACTTCTGGCATTCATTAAGCATTTCTATACTAGAGCAGTAACCTACAAAGTCTTCTTGACTTCTATATTTGACACTCCTGGCAAGAGTGACAAAACGTACTTGCCAAATAATTATCTCCCATGGCAAGTCACTGAAGAGATGGAAAAACACTGAGAGAGATTATCATACCTTTTAGGACAGTCATCATGTTCACAGATCTTAAAAAATGTAACATAGTGGGTTTTTAAATGAAAAATATCTGTAAAAAAGGCAATTGAAAACTGTCTGCAACAATGTAGGTTATGTAATCTGATGTGTATATGTGAAGTTAACTGGCAGATACAATACCATTGCCAAAACCTGCCCTTTTTGAGACCAGTCCAGGAAAATGAATCATGGGCTTTCTTTTGGTGAGTTTCAAGAGTGTTTATTGCTATTTCAGTAGTATTTTCTTACTGTTTTGATGCATGAGCAGCAGTATTTCTTTACTCAGGGAAATTTAACTTTTAAAATGGAGTTTGGTGAGGTTACTAAAAGGATTATATTACATATTTGCCTGCAATAGGGAGATTTAAGCTTAGTAATAAAGCAGTTTCTTATCACTTAAATTAGTAATTTGGGAAAAAAGTTAATAATTGACAGTATGTAGCAAAGACAGCATAGACTTTAACCTGTGCCTCAGCATCAGTGAACTATATGCCCTGTATACGTTCTGCTGTGACCTCCTGCTGCAGCACAGCCTGCCACAGGGGCTGCACCAAGCTCCCCGAATGAGCGACTGTGCTCCCCCAGTACCAAGTCATCCCACAAAGAGGAGAAGCAGCTCAACCATTGCCAAGAAGCAGCGCCAGGGTTTTAAGATGGGGGAAGAGCATTGACACAGCCACAGCAAGAGAGCTGAAATAAAACTAATGCACACAAAAGGAGGGATCCCAGGGTAGCAATAGACCAGGCAGCAGCTTTATGTTCCTCCTTGCTCAGTGCTGCCTGCTGCCCCAAGCTCTGTTCAGTCAAAGCTGTGTCTAACCATGAGGCTAGTCCTGTGTCTCTCTCTGTCCCTTTTCAATCTTAAACTGTTCTGGAAGCAAAGTTTAATTCATCTATTGTCCCATCCCATGTATCATCTTCCCTACATACTTCTCGTGCTTTCTAGGTTGTCACTACCAACCTAATTAATTTCTATTTGGTAACTATGCAAATTAACAGTTTTCCTGACCTCTGTGCAACTGGTCCTTTCTACAAGAAAAGTTCTTCCTACGCACAGGAGATTCTCAGCAGCTTATGAGGTTGGGCTTTTCAATCTAGTGTCAGTGGGGGTGCTGTTACAACACTCCTGTAGTCAGCAGTGAACTCTGCCTTCACAATAAAAAAAGGGCTTTCGGAATATTTGAAGGGGAAGTGGGGAGGGGAAGGGAAGGGACGAGAGAGAGGGAGGCTTAGACAACCCGTTGTGGAATTTTACTGGAGAGAGCAGTAGAAACTTTTTACAGGCAGGGGAACAAGCCCATTAGTGTGGTGAGGCATGCCTGCAGCCATTGGTGCTGACAAACACTTTTCTAACTTAACATCAGGCCTTATTCTCCCTGATTCCTGCTCCCCCTACCTGCTCCTTGGCTTTTTCATGAAGCAGTTAGAGGTTACATTTTTGCTGTTGTTGTCGTCAGTTTTTGGTGGGTTTTTTTTAATGATAGTACAGAGTGGATATGTTCTTCAGAACTGAAATAAAATTTGCATAATACTGAAAATGAAAGAACATTTTTGCAAGAATAAATTGTATCTAGTTTTAAGGGAAGCCCTTGAAAGATGAGTGAAATGCAGCATGACATAGGTGATGCTTTAAAGTAAGTTCTTTAATGCTTTTTATAGAGGTGGAAACTGTTCGGTAGGACACAAAGGAAAAGTGAGGAAAGGATAAGGGACTGTTAATTTATATAGTTTTAGAAAGTAACTAGAGGGGGATAACTGATAATTCTGTACAACAAAGTAATAAAAGACAAGATTTGTTAAAGGTTGCACAAGGATGTTTTATAAGTTCCTAATTGTCTTACACTGGAAAAGAGGAAATCGAGATTAGATTTAATAAGAAATTTTCCAACAGAAAGATTTGACAGTGGGCCAGGCTGTCGAAATGGTTATTGAAGTATAATCACAAGAAGTGTTCAGGAACAGTAAGATAAAACTCTAAAGGGAGCAGTTAATGGAGAGATTAGCTAGAGCTGATCCACATCATAGACCTGGTGATGATCTTGGGATTGTGTTTTTTAAAAAAAGTGTATTGAATTGGTTCATACCATCTACTCAGTCTTACATATTCTTACAAGCTGTTATTTTGTTTCAAGCCTCTCCAAGAAGAAAGGGGTAGTCTTGCTTACTCTTACTGGGTACAAGAGAAATTACGAACTATTGGTATTTCTTGCACTGCGAGAGCTAGTTAAGAAACTCAAGAAGAATCCATAGGAGTTTGAAATTATTTTTTTCTTCCTCTGTCTGGGAAATCCCAGCTGGGCTATCTGATGCTGCAGTTTCCTGATGCATAATGACAGATATTTCAAATACTGAAGATCCTGGTTCCAGGTATGCCACTTTTTATTAGCTAGTGGAGGATGTAACTGCAAAGCTTACAGTATTTTAATTCGCCAGAGGTCTTCTAGTCCTGATTTCAGTCATTCTGCATAGCCCAAGTTGTTGAATTTGATCTTGCTCTGCTATTTTTAAAATGAGTTGTGTCTTCTGATGGAAACAGTTAAAATGAAACTAGAGAAGAGGAACTAAAAAATGTTGTTGACCATATTGGTCTGTATTGCTAGGGGGACAAAGGTTACATTTCAGCATAACCTTTGCTTTTTTTTTTTGTGGTCTAAGATAGCCCAAAAGCCTTTCAGAGCTGTTTTATCCTTTATTTGATTTGTGACTAGCTACTTAGTCCTCAAAAAGCTGTTATCTTCAGAGGGGATTGATAGGCTTAAGGGATGCTGTGCTTATGTTCAGCTTCTCTTGACCATATCTCTCAGTAGGTTTGATGAGAAAGAGCAGCACAGCATTTGTGTGAGGATTGCTTTGCAGTGTCTTCAGGAGGGAAGAGGAGCCAGCTATTGAGCTGCCACAGTGGGTTTAGCAATTCGACCCTCTTCTCAGAATGCGATGGAAAAGTCGATAGAGCTGTTGTCAAGAGAAAGGGGGATAAATAGTGCTGCACCTGAACAGCAAGAATGCTTTTAGAAAAACAAGATAGGCAACTGGGTTTACATTTACCAAGGGAAGAATTAAGAGTCACAAGACAAAAGGCAGGAGAGAATGAAGATGGTGAATAGAGTTAGGTTATACAAAAGAATTGTTTAATTGGAAAGCTTAATTGGACACAAAGACAATGTATCCAGAAAATTCTATTTTAAATACCTTGGTTATAGACAGTTTAGAAATCCATTAGAAATTGCGATGCTAGATTATTTAAAAGTCCTAGGCTAGGTACTATTGCAGTCTTTATTATGGGAATTCAAGGCTAGATTAGATATATTTTGGAGAGGAGTGACCTAGAGGTCACATTTATTACCGGAGCTGAAATTGCTCTGAATTTTCCCAGAAGACATTTCAAAGCAATTGGTTTTTAGACATTATTTACTGTACCTTCATCAGAGGTAGCCTCTGATCATTTGAAAAAAAAAAGCTGCTTTTTATTTCATGCTGTTGAAGCCCACTGCATACCGCAGTAAGCATGTATGTATACAATCTCATTGATTTGCCTTCAGGAAATAAAAAGTGGAGGAGAAACTAATGCTATGTTGTTGTTTTCTGAACAGATGTTGTACTAATTATGTGCATAATTTTAACATTTAGTTGAGGAGAAGACTCTTTATGCTTAGATTATCAGAAAGTATCTAGAATTTGCAGCCAGTGATGCTAGAGCTCATTGCAAGTCTTTCAGAATTCAGAATACACGTGCGGCTTATATACCATAAGATTTACTTGCTTCCCAAGCATGTTTTAAAAGCTGTTAAAATGCTAAAATTCAGGCTTTGCATAAAACATTCTTTTACAATGTTTGCTTTATGGTACAGTCTTTAATGAATAACTGCACACCCTGTTTAAGCCAAAACCCAACCCAGTTTACAGTTATCTTCTGGTACAAAACATTTCACACTGTGCAGATTTTATCTTCCTCTACATGTGTCTACGTGTATTCTCTCTTTGTCTTTTGGAGGCAATAAAGAGATGGAAGATAGATGGAATACAGTTATATAGATACAGTTAGGTGAAATGGTGTGATGCCTTTGGTTTATTTTATTTAATGCACATATCTCTATCCCTCAGAACCTGAGTTTACACCATTTTGTTTTTTCTAATCATTCCAGTAATGTAAGGCCTTATTTTGACAGGATGTACCACACAGAATTGGAGGGTGGAAGGTTGCTTCAAACGAAGTGCTTAAGTTCAGAGTTGTTTCTTTTTAAATGGTTTTCTCTGTGCGTTGCTAAACACATGACTAGGAGCAGCATTTATTTCCTGGCAACAGGTTATTTCTGCTGTGGATCTTTTCTCATCTTCGGTCTCTTGCAGGGCTTAGCTAATAGTGAAGCAGTGCTATGTAACAAAACACTAGACACTCTAATTTATCTCCATTTACTGATCCTAGCAAAGTAATTATGTTGATTTTTTTTTTTTTTTCATGTGTAGATGGCTTTTCTTCAATAAACTTTTTTTATTTCCCTTCACAGATTTCAAGCATGTATTTATTTTGCATCTGTGTTTCAAGCTATGTCATGTGGTATCCATTACTTAGCGTCTGTGTTCATGGCTGTTACTCCTAAATTTCTATGTGGGATCTCTGGAAATGTAAGTAGTGTTCTTTTCTACAACTCCTCCGAGTCGAGTATGGAGGACATCTGGACACTATGGACATCAACAGAAAATTACGTTGTAGTCCAGCTGGAAAATGGAGACATTTGGGAACTTAATCAATGCAGCAGGTCCAAGCGAGAGCTCAGTTTGGATCTGGCATATGAATATGATGGCAACAAGTCTGTATTTTCTTGTACTGATGGATTTCTCTATGACGATACAAAGTGGAAGAGCACTGTTGTTACGCAGTGGGATCTTGTCTGTGATCGAGAATGGCTTGCAAAATTAATCCAGCCTACATTCATGCTTGGAGTCTTGATTGGAGCTGTGATTTTTGGTGACATCGCTGACAGGTAAAGTGTCATCCTCTGAAAATTGTAGCTTCAGAGTGCAGTAACTCCATGTGAATTTACTTGTTTAGTTGCTGTCAATATTCATTGTGTATTCATAATTATGTATTCACAGTTAGGAGGTTTGGATATTGTTTTATTCACAGATATATTTAACTCAATTTCTTTTTCCAATAGCAAGTACTAATTTTAGAATGTATCTGCTAATCATTTGCTTTTATATTCCTTTTTGTACTTTATATCATAAATTGTTTTAGGCCTTAATCCTTCAAACTGCCCTGTGCAGCTAGTATTTGCCCTTAGAATTTCCTTTTTTTTTTTGAACAGGGACTGTTTATCTTGGAAAAGAGAAGGCTGAGAGGGGATCTTATTAATGTTTACAAATATCTGCAGGGTGGGTGTCAAGTAGAAGGGGCCAGTCTCTTTTCAGTCGTGCCCTGTCATAGGATGGGAGGTAATGTTAGCAAGCCAAAACACGGGAAGTTCCACCTCAACATAAGGAAAAACTTCTTCACTGTGAGGGTGACAGAGCCCTGGAACAGGCTGCCCAGAGAGGTTGTGGAGTCTCCTTCTCTGGAGACTTTCAAGACCCGCCTGGATCTGTTCCTGTGTGGCCTGCCCTGGGTCTTCCTGTGCTGTCAGGGGGCTTGGACTTGATGATCTCCAGAGGTCCTTTCCAACCCTAACAGTCTACTATTCTATGATAACAATAGCAGTAATAGCACCAGTTCCAGGGCTACTGGAAGTCATGTATTTTAAAATCACAGATTTCCTAACTTCTGCCATGAATACAGTTCTGTGGGGCTAATGGAAAGACTGTGAAGGTTTGATCAGGCCCCACATTCTTAAGATAAACGCCTATACACTATTCTTCCTTGCTGTCCAATTGTAGTTTTCCCCTGAATGATTAGTTTAAACTTCAGTCTCTTGAACATTAGTCCAGGCAGGAGGAAAACCAGTTGTCAGTGAGCTGTGCTATAGTTTCATTTATTTACCAACACGTACAAAGTTCTGTTTGAGTACGAGTTGAGTCAGCCTGTGGAGAGACTAGACCTGAGCAGGGCCTTGCTCATGGTGCCTTCAGCCTGCTCCCCTCTGACGCCTCCTCCCTGGGTGTTAGATCACGCACTGAGATCCAGCACCAGAGCTAGACTCAGAAGCAATAGTGAGATCCAGGATGTAAGTCTGTATCCTCCTGCTTCTCTTGGTTTTCTCTCTCAACACAAACACACGTATTCCTCCCTCAGAAGAACGCCCGTCTGTGCCCCACTATCCATATGAGAGTCAAACGCCTGAGCTACATTGTACTTGGTTTTCTCTCAGGCAGTTTATGTGCCTGTGTTTTGCTTTGAAGGCTGGTTTAGTATCATTTATCTCTTTCTATAAAGGAGACTGTTGACTAAGCTCTGTTAGGTGGAAGGTGACATTTTATCCCACAGCTAACAGCATAAGCAGAAAAAGGAGACCAGACGTGTTGTTTTCTGATATTCCTTCGTTAGCACATTCTACAGCGTGACAGTTGCAACATAGGAATGGAAGAGCAAAGATGATCTTCTTTTTAATCTGGATTTTAGAACACATGGAATCAATCCTGCCTCCTGACCCAAAGCACTGTAAAACCATGTTTAACACAAGACCAGACTATAATGTCAACATTTGTTCAGAGTCCCTTTAAATCATTCATAGGCTTCTTAATTAATACTCAGACATGATTTATAAGGTTATGATCATATTGTTCTCATTTCCATTAATTCAATCCATGGACAGCAGTTAAGAGAAGACACACATTCTGAGTTGCAGATTTACAACTGTAGATTTTACAGCTGAAAGTTGTCATTTTCTGACACATCCTGGCTTGTGGGAAATAAGTTTGTGGGTTCCTCCCAGTCCCAAAGAACAGATTTCCCAACAGAAGAGCTGTGACAGCTAGGAATCACGGGAATCACTTCTGGCAGGGATTAGGGACCAAATGTGTTTGATTCCAGGTCAAAGTTGGAGAAGAATAGGACTTCTTTTAATGCAGTACCAAATACGGAGAAATGAGCCGAAACTCCTGAAAGTTCTCAAACTCTTGTCTAAACATAATACCCATATCTGTGAAAAGCTTTTCACATCTGTGAAAAGAGTCCAAGAGAACATTAATCAGGGAATAAAAATCATTACATGTATTTTGTATTATAGAACATTTGTAGATGGAATATAATGAATCCTCAGTAGAGTCTTGTGTATCTACTACAGATTCTAGAAGTTCCCTTTTGCTAAATACCCTTCTTTTACACTGAAAATTACGGGAAGCTAGTATTTGACATATTTTTTGATGTCAATATACTAGCTTCCTGGATTTCTGTGTTACAGAAGCCTTTCATTACTATGCATATTTGTTTTTACTTTTGCAAGAGATGGCATGTGTTATCACAGCTAACTTTTTCTACAAATTAACTACATATTACTTAATATATCTGAAAAAGAGGGTCTTACCTACTCTCCTCATACACAAACCAGAGTAAATTTGCAGATTTGTTATATAGAAATTAAACATGAAACTAGAGGTGCACATATGTAATGTCCACTTCCAGCCAAGATTTGTGGAATGTAAGGTCCATCCATAGGACCTTCCTTTATCTTGGAAGCTGGAATTACAGGTAACAAAATCTGAGTTTCTATGGTGAGTGAAAGTATTAAGTACAGTATTTTCAGACTTACTTCCAGATAGGCTTTCTGGAGTTGCAGGTGTATTTTAACAGAATGTGGTTATTCATAACTTCATTATTGCTATGATTTGCAGACTGGGAAGACAACGTGTTATATGGTTCACAAGTGCTGGTCAGTTTGTATTTGGCATCTCAGTGGCCTTCACATTTGACTACTACAGTTTTGTGATTGTGCGCTTTCTCCTTGCTATGGTAAGAAAGGATGTTCACCCCGTCTCTTTTATGTGTCATTTCCTACCCCTTCTCAGGAAAACCTCCCTTTTGTTATTATTTTCTCCCATACTTCATTATTCTAAAGCCCCCTCTGTTGCGCTTATTTCAGCAAAGCAGGGAGAGTCTGAATATTCTTGGACCACAGCACTTTTCCTCTTTGAATTAATAGAAAGCATCTGTATGAAGCAGTGTTTGGTACTTCCTCCATCCCAACCTCTGCTGGACTGGTAATTAAATACCAAGTGTGAGCAGCAAATTCTGGATTCTGCATTGCAGCTGCCATTGCATTTCTCCTTACTGCTAGAAATAGATTATATTTTTCTTAAAATAACAAACCTATAATAAGTATGATTTTTATCTCTACCATTTTCACTAACGGATGAGAGATGCATATTTTCTCATCTCTTTAGTCTTTTAAGGTACATCTGGAATACTAAATACTTAGGTAGATATGTTTAACACCTAGATGTTTATACTGTACTTAAGAGTATTCCAGTATATGTGTTTATGCATCTCTATACAAAAAATTTTATAGATATGTATGATATATATCCAATACCTAAGATAAATTCAATAGTTATACATAGTAACCAATTTTAAATTACTCTTTTACATCCAAAGATAGCATATTTGTATTCTTTCACTATATAATGCAGAAAGAAATTAGAATGCAATCACAAGAAAAAATATAAAACTTATTTAAGGAAGGCTAGAAATTCTAAAGTAATCACATCATTAATTTCATTCCTAGTGATAGTGCATCAGTCAAGACAGGACCTTGCGCCTGGAGCTCCCTTTGTCTGATTAGAGCTCAGGAGGTTTTCCTAGCAGGAAAAACTGCATGGGCATTTCAGCCTTGAACAGTGAGATGAACAGAGGTTCCTCTGCTGAATCCCTTGGCTCTTGATGCTAGGGGCTGTGATACTTCAGAAAGTCAAAAGGCTCTCACCAGAATAATGCTGTAAGTTTTAGATGCCCACTGGAATGGGTTTGTGAGATGGAACTCTACAGCTCTAGCCCTGTACCACAGAGATCAGCACAGCTTTCCTGTCAGGTTCAGTGGGATTCAGAATGAGAGATTATTAACTGGAATATTTTTAACCAAAAAATTGATTACTCAAAACAATATACTGTAATATTTTCTAGTCTGGGATTTCTGTCTGTGTTTTGGAATGTTTTGAAATACCAAGGGTTGCTAGAGAAATTGAAATATATATATATATATTCAATAATATATAATCAATGAAGAAATACTATAATGCAGAACATTCAGTAATTGCCTTTGCTAGATACCATATGAGAACCTATAACCACATATAAGAGATTCTCTTCCAACATTGTAAAAATTTGATTTAATGACATAATTTACAAGGGTGTGGAAAGCAATTCTCATTAAATTTGCAGTTCCCTGACATACACATTTTTAATAGTCGACTTAAAAGCCAAGGTAAAGGTTTTCAAAAGTAGCAATTACTTCAGGGGACCTCATTTTCCCAAGCATCCAGTTTCTGATGTCATTAAGGGACCTGGTTTTCGGAGGAGAAGGGCTTAGTGACACCAGCAAATCAGGCTCCTTTTCAGGTGTCTCTTGCTGGCTCTCCCCCCGCTACAGAGAAGCTTCTCACGTGACTTTACATTTTTAAATACAGTGTCCAAGCTGTCTGAAGTTTTGAGTGGACTTTTTCTCCAGCTGATTTGTTGTCAGGGTTTCTTTTTTTTTTCTTTTCTGTCAGTGTGGGACATGCCAGTGCAGTGGCAGTTAAGCATACTCGAATGTGGAATACCATTAGCTGTTTGTTCTTACTGCTGTTGCACAAGGAGAGTTGATGCAAACCTCACTCTTTTGTTTTTGTGGTTTTTTTCTGTCTCCCACCCCCACAGGTTTCCAGTGGCTATCTGGTTGTGGCTTTTGTTTATGTGACTGAGTTTGTTGGCATTAAAGCACGAACCTGGGCTTCTATGCATGTCCATGCTTTTTTTGCTGTTGGAATTATGATTGTGGCACTCGTGGGATTTTTGGTTCGGACTTGGTGGATCTATCAGATATTTCTCACCATAGCAACTCTTCCCTTTGTCTTGTGCTGCTGGATGCTCCCAGAAACACCTTTTTGGCTCCTGTCAGAGGAAAGATATGAAGATGCACAAAAAGTAATTAATATAATGGCAAGATGGAATAAAGTAAGCACTCCCTGCAAAGTTTCTGAACTATGCTCAGTCCAACAAGACGATCTAGTCAGTGGCAGACCGGGTGACAATGACACATCCTCAGCAAAGAAGCACAACATCTTAGACCTGTTTTGTAACTGGCGCATTGCAACGAGGACCATCACAGTCTGGCTGATCTGGTTCACTGGGAGCTTGGGCTACTATGTCTTTTCCCTCAGTTCTGTCAGTCTAGGAGGAAATGAATATTTAAATCTCTTTCTCATAGGTAAGTGTTTTTGTACCTTATTCTGTTCATGACAGAACTAGAACATAACATTTAAAAATGTCTCTAATTTGACAGCTGATTTTCTAACTTTGTTCAATTATGAACCTTGTTCAAGAAGTTTCTTGCTAGCTTTTCATAAAGTTGACTAACATAGGAGTGTCATTCACTCCAACTCTCACTGTTTCTGGGGATATATCTGCCTTTGTGACTGTAAAACCATATCCTGATTGTCTTCTCTTTGCCCTGGAAGCATAGAGTAGATCCACACAAACACGAAGGGAAGTAGACCAGCAACACAGAATGCACACATCTTTGTTACAGGCACAAACTAGGAAAACGAGAAAATTAATTATTCCCTTAATCACTTACAGTCCTGATATGTCCAGTCTCTCTGTGTAGAAAATAAGTTAATAGTTGTCAGAAACAAGAGTCATTTTCGTTTTCTCAAAAGTGTATTTTTAATGTAGTTGTAGTATTCTTTTAATTTTTTTGGTCTGACTGTAATCTTCCTCTGGTACGTAAGTTGTTTATAAAGGTGGCTCAGTGCATTCAAGGCCTGATCCAAAGCTTGTTAAGATCAGTGGAAATAGTCCATTGGCTTCAGAAGACTCTAGATCAGGCACACAGCTCTGAACCAGCAAAGTACTCTCAGTGAAGTGAATGTGACTGTCCATGTAGGTAAGCACACAGAAGCACGGGGGCTCTCATGAATTCAGTTTGTGTTGTTACACAGAGTATTGGTAGACTGACACGTTGAAGAGTGGATGCTAGCATTGCACAGATGGCTAAACTGTTATAGTGGAGTGCACTGTGTAAATCACCGTATCCACCTCTTCCAAAAATGTTTTAGCAGACTAACAAACACCGAATAATTGCTTTTACCAACACAAGCCCAAAAGTGGTTTTTTCCTTATGTTATAGGTGTATTGACATACTATACATAACTTAGAAAAGGAATTCAGCATTTTGTTCAAGGCTGTATCTTATGTTCTTCCTTGGTTTTACATTGGACATAGTAGTATTCTTCATGAGGAAGTTGGTTTAAAACATGTCCAAACTGGCTTAGGCTCAATATATTTTGTCTAGGGGCAAATTATGTTTACACACGGTTTCTGGGCAGTCCTAGCCAAACTCCAGTTCCTTTAGAGCTACACAAGTTTTTCTCTGGAAAGAGACATTAGGAAGAGACTGATTTGCATAAGAGTGGGATATTGTAAGCAGCTGCCCTTTTTTTATGGAGAAGAGAGAAAGCTGGAACCACACTCTGTATTTCTGGAGCTGACTCAGAAAACTGGACCTGGAGAGACCTTGCTTGCCTTTTATGTTGGGGTGATTGGGGGCTGAAGGTGGGGAAGTGCCTATGGCTTCAGTTCTGTGTCCAGGTGGAAGCTGGCAAATCCTGAGAGGTGTGTCGTTGCAACACTAGCAATATTCCTTGTTGGCAGACTTAAGCTGTTGCTGTGAAAATACCTGAAGCAGATGAGCAGCAAATGGAGAGCTTTCAGACACAAGTGCCAGTAGAATAAAACCAGAACCACGGCCTTGCTGTTTTCTGCAGTTTTCCACCCAAAAGAGAACTAGAGCTGCTCTGTGCTGCGACACGTGTTTTCCTTGTCCTTCACCATCCTTCACTGCCAGATTTTAGGCCATTTCTGTAACCAAATGAACTAGCCCAACACACCAGTTATCTCTAGATTTCACGTATTTATTAGCCTAAATTAATCCTCATAAAGAGGAAGCTAGAGTTAAAACATGAGTATGTGTAATCATGACTTAAAATAATTTCATACTGACAGGTGCTGTGGAGTTGCCTTGCTATATCATTGCTTGCATTGCGATGGACAAACTGGGAAGGAGAAACACACTCATTCCGTTCCTTATTTTAAGTGCACTGATCTGTGTTTTAATTATGTTCATACCTCAGGTTAGTCATGTATTGTTGAAAGTGTTCCTATAGTAGACATTGATTTTAAAGGCTCTTAAGTCTGTAGATGTAGCTGCACTTTCTAAATTACAAAGCTGAGTGAAGGCTGCTTTTAAATTGCAGCTGCCAGTCTAAGACAGATTTCTGTATTTTCAGTACAGATTTCACTGTCAGTGCTGGAGTCACAGGTAAAATGTTCCCAGGGTTTCAGTCAACCAGGACTGGTAAAAAGTGATATGGACACTAGTTAGTTACTAAGACTGATTTTTTAAAACAGCAAGCAATAAGTATTGCTTAGTATTTAAAGAAGGGTCACAACTTTTGAAGGATTTAAATTAAGTTTGGAACAGTGTTATTCTCTGGTGATTTTTTTTTTATTTGTACTCTCTTTCAATAGGATTTCAATATATTAATTATCTTAGCAAATATGGCTGGAAAATTTTCAATAGGTGTGGCATTTGGCCTTATTTATCTCTACACAGCTGAACTGTACCCAACAATTGTAAGGTAAGAATTTTTGCCATATTTTTTGTTGCATTACTGTTATTTCCTTGCCTTTGTTATGCTCCTCAGCTGCTTCAGAGTTTGTCCATGCCATGTCTATACCAGAGTTTGACTATACCATAATTTTTAATTTATTTTTCATTCCATGTGTATTGATTGGTTTCTCTGGGGAACTAGAAGAATACTCAATACTTTCTTAAACATTATTTGTGCCTTTCTTGGAAGTCCTGGTTGTTCATCCTGTGGTGTATGCTGAATGATAATTATATTTTTAATCTTAATTATAGAAGCAGCTGAATTTCACAACAACATAAATTTACATTGGTGTAAATTTTAAGTATAGCCCTAGTGTGTGTGTGTATATATATATCCTAGCATAATTGCTTAAAGATACGTATCCTACTGATGTTTTATGTCTCTGTACATTTCTGATTATTTCCTTTATCTGCCAGAATTCTTATCCAAGCCTTTGCTTTATGTGTAGATCACTTGCTGTTGGAAGTGGAAGTATGATGTGCCGTGTAGGAAGTGTGGTTGCTCCTTTCTGTGTATATTTGCGAAGTGTTTGGATTTTCATGCCACTTGTAAGTATTTCTTTCAATGGTGAATGTTTCTGGTTTTGAAAAGGTGTACGTATTCACTTGTTTTCTCATGAACCAAAAGCTGAACTTTAATTTTGAAAAGGAAATTGAGGGAACCGTTCTTGTTCTAAATATTAAGCCTCAAAGATTAGAAACTTTATATTGTTAAAAATATGCAGCTAAAGCAAAAGGAAGACTTTGAATCACTGAAATCTTCTGAAATGTTTGTATGATGGAAGACATAAAAATACTTATGCACTAAATCCTAGAATAAAATTGAGAAAAATGTTTTCCATACAAATATATCTCATCCATTGTGAAACATTTAGGAAATGTCTTAGTCCATACTTATTTACACTGCAGGGCTAGCAGTTCTTGACCGTGCTCCTGATTTGTTCTTACCATTTGTCAAAGGCATAGCTGTTCCATGCTTGGAGATCACCATGGGTGGCTGTTTTTTCTTATATTATTCTTTTTTCCCTGGGACATTGCATATTTGAAATAGCTTTGCAAAACATGAAGAATGTCTTATGAGAGGTCCCTTCCAACCCCTACCATTCTATGATTCTATGCTTTCTATGCTTGGTCTTTGCAGCTGTCCCAAAGCTCCCTTTTTGTGTCTTTCATTTAAGAAAGAACTGAACAAAACAATTCATGAGATAGAGAAAGAGAAGCAAATGGTACATTGATGAGGTTCATGGTGATGCTAACAAGCAACAGAACCTTGGATTCATTAAGCACATCCTACTTGTAGGTAACTCTGGGTTATGCTACCATTAGGTTTTGTCTTCTACTACCTATTAACCCAAGAAAACAGAGGTGGGACCATTCCTTCATGGAGCTGGGCATTTTGTCTGCATTATGTAGCTTCATTTATTGGACAAAATATTTTATGCATTTCCCACTCACAGATGAGTAACAATTCATCATTTCTGTTAAGAAGCATTTGCTGCTTAGAAATCCTGCAGCTATTAAATCCCTTTTTCCTCCTCAAGGATAATTTATATCTATATATGTAAAACCAGAAGGAATTAAAAAGTTTATATTAAACATTTAAGTAGAGAAGAGTTTATGAATTATTTAAAAATAGTTTGAGTTCTTTCAAAAAACCCTTAGAATACACTGTGACTAGCACACCAATGTTACATGTAGATTATAAATGTCTCAAGGTGAAAATGTAATGTAATGTGTCTTTAACATGGATTCTTACTCTAATTTAGTCTACCACAGTGGAATTTTCTGAAAAAGGGGCATTGTGCCCTTTTGATTTTGCAACTATAAAAATACTGAAATACAGATGCTAGAGATTGGTTTCAGAGAATTCTTGGGAACTCATTTAATTACTTAATTACTTTCAGTTGGTTTGGATGAAAATTGAGAGGATGAAGGAGACCACAAATTAATTTATTCCCTCAAGCTCCTAAAAAAATGTTTTCTTTCTTAATTATGGCCCCATACGAACCAAGATATCAGCCCAGAAACGATGAAGAAACATCTGCACAACAGAGCAGTCATGGTACAACATTCTTTTTCTCTTGTCAGTGTTTTGCCTTTACTGGCTGAGATAAGCTTTATCTGCACAGAAGTGCTGCAGTTAAACCACAGATGGGGAATGCTCAAACACGCTGGAGAGCAGTACAAATGGCAGTATAAACAGAGGAATTATTTCAGCTATGAACAACTCTCAGTGTACAAAAAATGTCCAGAGTAGTTGTAGAGTTGTGTAGTAGTTCACAGTGAATATGTTTTCATTATTAGCTCCTATTATAAAACATTGTCAGTTTATTAAATAGACTTGTCTTGAGTTGGAGCACAGCATGCCAAGTCTCAGGTCAGGTAAGTGGCTTAGAATGGAAATGAAATGAAATGGATTACATTTGTAAGTAAACAGATCTACATCATGTTGATCTATTGTATACACCACACACTGTCAAGCTGTTACTCCAGCTATTTGTTTGACAGTCTGCCTCATGTACAGTTATGCCACCTGTGAATAATGCAGGCATCTTGTTTGAGTGCCTATAAATCTTGAATAACTTGCCAAGTATGTTTTTCTTGTGACAGTTTTCTAGAAAACATACAATAAAGCAACTTCTCCATGTATAAACTATTTCTGTTTCTCAGCTGTTAAGAATTATGTTACTGTAGCCCTTTAACAGACTTGATTTTTCTCTCAGGTAAACCATAAATTATAGATTAAAAAAAAACCCCAAAAACACGTCCATTGAGGTCAGTAAAGTTAAATAATGCAAATTCTGTGTCTAATACTTGTTGCTGTTTATACCAGGAGTGGAGAGATGCAGCAACACATAAAATCAGCAAGAGCAGGCAAAAGAAGCAACTTCATTAATTTCTAACCCCGTTTTATATCCCCTAGCCCCATAGGGCGATTGGTCAGTGATCACCCATCTCCTAGGGTGATTGGCTAAAGTCCTACAACACCCATTTCAAAATATTTTTCCAATGTACCCTAATCAGAACTTAGCAAAACACCACTTGTTAGTCCATCTTATAAAAACCATCCTACTGTTTTTCATAACACTGGTGAGAAAGGCAGGACTCTCACCGAATATTGTGAGAAGCTGAGAAAATCCCTCTGCTAGCAGCTTTTCAGCAAATACTATTAGATTTTTCAAGGGAAAATGTAACCTTTTTTGTTGAAGTAGGAATTTTTAAAATGAGATATTTTAGATTTCTTGGGATCTATCAGATATGGACGTGAATAAAAATATCAGACTGGAATAATAATTTATTCTCAGAAGTAAATTATTATTTTGTAGGGATATTTAGTTCAGATTATCTTTTGTTCTAGACTAAATATATTAAGTCCTGGTCTTAGACCACTGTGAAATTTAAATTGTTGCTCCAGATAAGGAGGAGGATATAGGAAAACTGGTTGTAAATCTGTTTTTGAAGCTTTTTATGGTAGCTGTTAGAAGCTGTTGGCTGTAATGAAGTGTTGGGAATACTTTGAGAGTTGGACTAAGCAGAGAGTCAGATTTCAAATATAGACCCTGAAAAAGCAATTAATTTAAGCAGGTACTCCTGTCAAATTAACTTCAGGTAAGCTTAAGCATACTTAAGTACTTTGTACAATAGTACACTTTAATTCATAAGTGTTTAATTCATTGACTATATCAGAAGAACATTTGTCTGATGCTGGATTATATATATAAAATAGTACATACATACAAAATGTACACATTTGTTATGAGCAAGCAAAGGGCTAAATTATATCAGATGCCTCCTAAAGAAACATGCTGAGATAAGACTGCAAAGGCCTTGCTTTGCCTAAATGTGAATAACTTCATTGATAAGTGTGGTTACTGCCCCTGAAAAGGTAGATGACATTTGAAAGTCCTTTCATTAATATGCTGTGACTTAATTGTTTCATATTCTGTATTTAGTAGGAAATACTGGAATGCTTTGCTGGGTCAGGGAGAAGAGAAACACACTGAATTAGTTGGCATGCAGGAGCTTTCACATTGAAAAAAACCAAAAAAACTAACACGTGATGGAATAGAGTTAAGAGAGCTGAGATGAAAAGGTAGGAAAGATGGTGGTGTGTATGCTTCCAGAATAGTGAGAGCTCACACAGGAATAAGAGGTTCATGAGGAAGGAAAACATGAGAAGAATTCAAACTGTCTGAAAGACTAAACAAAACAGAAGAGACACGCATACTCAAAGCACACAGTGTTGCAATAACCTTGTTCTGCTGGGCATCAGTAGTGACCTTGTTCTCATAAACTCCAAATGTATGGGCATCCATAAGCTTCAATATCTTTTACAGCTCTCAATATCCTCAAATATGAACTTGTAACAGCCTGAAGGATATGCCTGAGAGAGGTTACTGTGGAATACTGTGCCATGTGTCAATTCACCCTGTCTTGTCATGGCAGAAAACCATGTTTTCATGCTGGAGAAGAGTTTTCACACTCAGGGATGAGATTTTAATATTTCGGAATATATTTTAAAATATAATTTCTGACACATATATATGTTTACAAGGATTTCCCTTAATATGTCACTCAGTACCACTTCCTCTGGTCTTATTACTGGTAGGGTTTTTTTAAATTTTTTCATAAGAAGACTATTTTATTTTCACTGTAGTTTATAGTATTCAACATTATTTTGCTTTTTTTTTTTTTTTTTTGTCACCCAGCCTCTATATTTAATGTAAGTGGAAAAAGAGCAGTATATGAAACAGTGTGAATTCTGCATCTCAAAAGAGCGCTTGAGACAAGCTGTCCTTCTGAAGGGAAGGGAAAGCAAAAGCAGCATGGTGCACATGCATGAAAATAGCACTGTTTAAGGTTACTACAACGAAGAATTCCAAGTATAAAACACCTTTCTGGCTTAAAGAGAAAGTCTGGCTTAGCTGCAGATGGTAGCTGGCCAGTTCTTTGTCACAAGCTCTGAGCGAGAGACATGCATAGTTAATTCCAAATGTTCTCTCTCACACTTGGCAAGAAAGTATTAAACAAACAGGACAGACCTGAGAACCAGCATAGGGCACGATAAGGATAATACAGTATCAAAGTGTACAGTCATAAAATGGAAAAACACTGGGGCCAGGCGTGATGTACTGCGTGGAAGCATTTCTACCAAGAGAGAGTTGAGTCATTTATCACCCAGTGCTGGAAAAATGTCAGGCTTTTAATGCTGTTCTGTACTTCAAAGGAGGAAAGTGTGAATTGTTCTCGTTGAACAAGACGCAGAAATGAGGGGGGGGAAAAAGCTTCTCCAGATTCTCCTGGAGCGTGTGTATGCTTCTGTAACTACCCCATGTGATCCTGATCCTTCAGCACTCGTGCTGAAGTAAGCTGTCATTACAGAACTGTGTACACCACGGCCAAATCCAAGATGTGATCCCACTGCAAATGTCAGTAGATTCCTGCACCCCTAATAGCATTTTGAAACTGAGTTTAGCAAAGTATTCCTGTTGAGAACTAGCTTACTATCTGCTGAAGAGCTCTTCTCAGTGAGGATGTTCACTTTTGTGGCTGCAGGCCACACAGAAATCCTGATCTGGCTGTGTGCAGGAGGAACAGGCACACAGGTACAGGGGGAATAGGTTCAGGAGCTGGAGTGTGAATTGAGATTACAGGTGGCAGAGATACTGTAGCTCTATGAACATGCATGTAGAAATAAATGTATGCTATCCTAGAATCAGTTCTTAAATACATACCCGATAGTCGAAATACCAAATGAAGATATATATGTATTATTTTTTCAAATAGAATTATTCCTGCTTTCACTGTATTGATCCCTTTTGAACAAAATACTTCATTAATTCTACTGCTTAATTTCATTTATGCAACAAAAAAAGACAGACCTTCTATCCAGTCAACATTTAAGACTTAGGATCTTTGCTTTACATTACAGTTCCTTGTGCTTTATTTCAAATGTATTCTCGAGCAAGATCAAAGATATGCAGAACTTGAAAGACTTTTCTACCTTTACAGCTACTGTTTATTTCTTCTAGTTGCTTGTTGGAATCATGGCTCTTCTGAGTGGAGTATTAACAATAATGCTTCCAGAAACACTGGGAAAACCATTGACTAATACTTTGGTGGAAGCTACAGAAATGGGAAGAAACAAGAAAAGCTGTTCAGAAAAGACTCCTCCAGCAAACAGTGGTGCAGCATTAGAAAAGATAGAGATGTTTGGTCAAGAAACAGTCAGCACTGAGAAATAAAGCAACAGTAAAATGGCTATTCCCAGTTTTAATCATTATCTAATTTATAAGATCTTTTTATTCAAGAAATGTGACTATTGTATAATATCTGTGCCTTTTACTTCATATCCAGTCTTGCCTTTTCAGTAGAGCAAGTATATAATACCTTTTCCATATTAACTGAGGTACTGCAGAAAACTTGGTGGGATTTCTAGATCCCTTGAAAAACTTACGCAGACTTCAGAAAAAACTATGTGACTTGCTGTGACCGGTTGGAATGATTACTTTAAATGTTGGAACCTACCTGATTACACATATATAAAAAATACACTGGTTCTTTGATTCACTTTTTCTGCAGTTAGATTAGTAAACCCACCACCAGGTGCCCTGTCCACTCTCATCCTTCTGCAGCTGACACTTAAGAGGCTTCAAAACACGGTAAACTCAGACAGTTATAATTCAAGAAAGAAGCCTTAACTTTGCATCAAGTCATATCAATAATTTTAAAGGTCAACTAATTTATTAATTTTTCCAAGTTTTCTACTAGAAAAGGTGCCATTGCTAACAAAGGAAAATGTTCTGTGAAACAGGTTCTGACTGAAAAAAAGTAAGTTTGCAAAATGTGCAAGTAGTTTGTGTTATTCATTCTGTTGAATGACAAATGTATTTTTATTAGTGGTTTAGGAAAACTGTTCACTGGATTTACTGCTGTCTTAGTAAGTTCTTTTTAGTTTGGGTAAAACTCAAATTCCTGATGCCTTTGAAAGTCATATTCATTCCAGATCATTAGTTCATTGCTGCCCTTCGCACTCATTTCAGCTCAGATCTAGTATCAGATTCTTCATAGCTTTTAAGAGCTACACAAGCAACTTTGCCAGGCTGCCTCAGTCCTCAGTGGAAAAGAGTAAACAGTATATGGGTCTTATTCAGGCACTCTGCACAGAGGTGGACTTAGTTATTAATTGATGTTTAGTAGGTGTGATATATACATGGCATTTTTATCCTAAATCAGTTCATTTTTTCCTTATACCACACAAAATTGTTTAGAAAAATAGAATTTTTAAAAATGGTAGCTAGCTGGAGGTCACTGATCAACAGAAGAGTTGCCAGTTTTAGTCATTTTCTGTAAATGTCCCACTGTTTCTACACCTCAGGTGTGCATTATTTGCTGGTGTGTTGATTCTGCCTTGTGACTATGGACCACAGAAAACTGATAGATAGGAGTGCATCATTCTGGCTGCTGCTTTATGGCTTTCTGTCCCACCTCCCCTTTTTCAGCCTACGTCCACACCTGGGGGTTTCTTCCTTGACTCAGGGTCTGTATCCTCATCACTTGGCCACCCTTGGTTTGAGGGGAGCAGCACAGAATCACAGAATCATTGGAGTTGGAAGAGACCTCTAGAGACCATCTAGTCCAATACCCTCACCAAAGCAGGTTTGCCTAGAGCACATTACACAGGATCACATCCAGGTGGGTTTTGAATCTCTCCAGAGAAGGAGGCTCCACAACCTCTCTAGGCAGCCTGTTCCAGTGCTCCATCTCCCTCACAGTAAAGTTTCTCCTCATATTTAGATGGAACCTCCTGTGTTCCAGCTTGTGCCCATTGCCCCTTGTCCTGTCACTGGGCATTACTGAAAAGAGTCTGGCTCCATCCTCCTTGCACCCACCCTAGCACAGAAACCCTCTTTATGTCAGGCTTCAGACAGCCCTCTCTTGTGTGGGCTGTGTGAACCCTGTCATCCCTGGTTGAAAATCATAATTTTTCTCATCTTAGGCACCTAGCTAATTGGTACAATCTCATCAAAACAAGTCTTCCTTGCTTAGTGCTTTTCCATGCACCCCAAAATAAGATACCTATATTATTGTAGATAAATATTCTATGTGCTACAGAACTTCCTGGTCCCATTTTTCAATTGTATCTGCCCGGTCATATTAGTTTAAATAAGTTCTGAAACCAGAATAATGGTTTACATCCCCTTATAAAATTTTTTTTTTTTTTTCTTCATTGCACCTGTCCTAGAGTGTCAAGTAGCATTTTGGTCTTGATATTAGAACAAAATCATATCCTGTGTGAGGACTAACATGCTTCAAAGCAAGCAAAACTCAGTAACTTTAAATTCAGGGAATTTCTGTGTGATAATTACATGGAAAGCAGAAAGGAATCTCTGTGCTCCCTTCAGTTCTGTGGGTGCTCCAGCGTTTGCAGAGAAAGCCTCCAAAAAGAACGGCATAGAATACTGTGGCTTCTGTCCAGATAAACTAGTTTAGCAAAAGCATGTGCTTAACCTTTCCCGCGTGAGTAATCACATCATTATTCAGCAAACGACTTGAATACATACTTTGATGACTGGAGATAAGATTACTCATATGCTGTGGCTTTTTGTTCTGCTGAAGAGCAGACCTAGTATTCTTCCACTGCTGTCAGATGCCCCTCCACCTCCCAGAGCAGAGCAACTTATCTACAAGATCTGTTGCCAAAGCCTGCACGCCCTGCCTTAAACAAGAGTATAACCATGCTGAAAAAGAAAACATGCTGCAATACACCTAACCAGGAATTAAACTGGTACTGCCTGACATTACAAGCACTCTTCCCCCCCAACAGAGCTCAAAGTAACTTTATTATTTTAGGATTCTTTCACACAAATGCTCTCTTTCATTAGTAAAAGGTCCTATGTTAAAGTTCTTAGTCTTGAGTGCTGGGAACACTACAGTCTATTTCTAACACGGTACTGAAGAACAATTAAAATTATTTTTTCTACTTTCTTATCTGCCAAATAACTGATTTGAGGGTTACCCTGCTAAGAACAGCCAACGGATGTTCTGTGTTCCCTTGACTTGAGGGATTCGGGACCCAGCCATCTGTAATAGGTATACGAAAGGTAAAGAAAAACAAAAACTTAAATGCACAATGATACTGAGCAATGCTTACAGGCTAAAGGTTAATGATGATTCTAAAACACAATGTAGCTTGACAGCTTTTAACCCTAAAAGCCATTTCCTTCTATCACTGAAATCAGTTAGTATTTGGTCTTTGATTCAAATGAGACCTGAATTTCCCTGAACTAACGATGTTACATTTTTCCCTTGAAATAAAACATTTCTTCATCTACAGGTACACCTTTTGTGATTTTATGCATGAATAGCGTAGAGGTTGCCTTGGAGTATCCTGTGCTTTAACCTGAGGGAGCATATTACTGTAAAAAAGGAAATAGCATGTGTCTATAGGTCTTTAGCATTTCTCTTTACTTGGGTTTTTTCCATATGGACAAAAATACATTTAATACTAGGCATACATTATAAATGTAGCATAGACAGGGTGAGTTGGTTTCATTTTCTTAAATATTTATAGATTATCTCAATCCTCTTGCAAGAGTGCACCAAGTTAGAGAATAAATGCTTCTGTTCCTGTGGGGCATATTTTCCTCTCGTTGCTCATAAAAATAATTCTTTTTCATAGTTTCTTATCTGAGTTCTCTAAATTCTTTTATTTTTTTATTTGTCATCTCTATCTTAATGTGAATTTATTGTGCTCTGGAGTTACAGAATGGTTTTATGAGATACTGGATTCGAATTCTTAGCTGTCTTAAGTGCTGGTCACTGTTGCACAGTGACAAAGATTTCTGTCCTAAATTTGATTTCATATTTTATTAGACAGTTGTGTGATTCACTAAGTACATCCTTTCTGGGTTAAATATAGGAATGAGAGCAATTATCATTAGTTTAATGACAGCTAAAGAAAAACAGTAAGTAAATGTGTTTGATATTTTCAATCTGTATTTTAAAACTATAAGAAAAGATGTATTTTGAACTTAACTCAATTCCTTTGTGCAGATTTCTATAGTTTAAACAGATATGTAGAAAAAAAACCAACAACTATTCAAACTATGTGCAGTCTGTCAAATGCTTTGGGTGGTACCCTGAATGTCTGAAAAAGAGGGTGAATCCTGCTGAAGTCTGAGAGCTTTTGTGTAATGGCTCTGTGGAAACAGAAGATGGTCTGACATCCCAGCTCTGGGATGGAGTGGAGGACTCAGTGGCATTGGCCTGTATCTTTCACAGCTTATTTATCCCAACACCTTCAGTGCAGACACTTAGGAAGTCTCTGCAGCATTTGGCTCAGCAACATGTAAGGCCTGTGAGTGCCTTTTGGAAGGGCTTATAAAAAGGTGAGGTCATTTGTGCCATGGAGGGCATGATGCCATAAAGGCCTTTGTAGCTGCAAAAGGAGGGTCTGGATTCACCCTATGCCCTTTACAAGCATCTTAAAGATGCTTGTCTGAATCCCAGAACAGATTCATAGGGGAGAAATTAATGTCAAAGATTTTTAAAAAACACCAACAAAAGAAAAACCCACAAAAAAATAAAAACCAAACAAACTATGAGTGTTGACAAAAACCAAGTTTATTCTATCAGGAAAAATTCTAATAAACACAGTCAGTTAAGCAGTATCTGCATTGTTATATGTCTCATGAAGAAAGATTAAAGCACTATATATTGGTAACCTAATATTTTTGTACAAGATTCTGTACCAGAATAGTACATCTAGTACCAGGTAGAATGTGCATTTTGGTAACATGGGGGAAGTATGTACTCATAGGAAAGAGTTTGTTTGCCCAGAATATGTGGATTTAATACAACACATGTTAATGTTTTGGGGTTTGTTTTCTTTCTTGGTTTTTTGGGTTTTTTTTTTTTTTTTTTTTTTGGTTTGGTTTTTGGTTTTTTAATGTGTATTTCTTATCTACAGTTATGTGCAAGAATAAAGTCAAACACACGTTATTTAATATTTATACCTTTATAAAACTTAATTAACTCCTATCACCAACTCTCAGTTTGGTACATGCTCCCTTGCAGGAGCTGGGCTGGTGCTTCGATGTTCCGTGGAGATCCCATGGTTTAGGCTGGCAAGTATCATGTGTGTTTCTTATCCCTGTTTGTGTCTGCAGGTTTAAACCAAGGTTTGGGTTATGTGTTAGGTGGTCACTATGAGAAAATGTATATTAAAAATGTGACATGTTTAGCGTTTCAGTTTCAGGTAGAATATGATTTTGCCTTTATTTGTATAAGCTGTCTGGGGCAGTAGTCCCTAGGACACACTCAGTAGTGACAAAAATAGCTGAGAATATTGTAGACTGGGTGAGTTGATCAGAAAAGAAAGGAGGTGACTATAGGAATGACAAAACAATATAACTTGTAACCGCTTGGTGTTCAGTGAATGTGAAAACTAGCTGTAACTTCCTTATGCAGGAATTGGAACAGGCAGACAGTGCAAAGAAAGTGAGAATTACAGCAATTTATAGCCCTGTTCTTTGTGATTTGTCCCCTTAGCCCTTCTCACAAACCTATTTATTTTCCACTTCCCTTAAATCTCTAATTAGTGCAATTTACTCAATTTTCCATGCATACTTTATTAATCTTATGGTTTGGGGCCAAGTTACACCCCTCACTCTTAGCTTCATCATTCATATGTAATGGCTTTATATGTGCTTGCCAGATAATTTAAGTTTCTCCCTGAAAGTAAACAGAGTGAACGGTTCAAATTTTTGTTTGCTGAAGTTGAGAAATATGAATCATCCCTGATACACTGATTTCAGGAGAACATAGCTCAACCAAGCTGAGAAAAATCAAGCCTAAAATGTATAAACCTCAAATGGGGTAGTATGCTGCCTTTTTTTTTTTCTTTTTTTTTTTTTTAATATATGACTGCTATATAAAAATGATTGCATTCTCTCTATTGAAGAGAGTACGCAAAGCAAAGGGAATGCAAAGGCAAAGGGGAACACTGATTGATCTGGGGTGGTGGTGTGCTGGGATGCCACTGCTGGTGCTTCAGAAACAGCTCCAAGTACAATCAGGGTTGTGTGTGTTCTGTGCCAGAAGACGGTCATGCTCTTCCTGAGGGAATAAATCATGACTTGCACTCAAAGGGTTCAACAGCCGCTACCACAGGGTTTGTCAGAAGCGTTCTTGAAATACAAATAGGTGAATGTTGCACTGGGAATACTATTTAGCCAATTATTTGTTAGTTCAAAATGACATACTTTGCACAGTAGACAGAAGAACATATACACAAACATGCAAGGGGTCTTCAGCAGTTGGGCTGTTATGCAGAGCTTCTTTTCTGTCATTCTGCCTTTTACCATCTTTCACATGAGAGCACCAACATCTGTAGCAAAAAACTTCTCATCTGAGGGCCTCAATACAGAATGGATGATCTTCAGATAATCAGGGCTCTGGGAGTTAGACCAAAGAGGCTCCATAATGTGCTGTTCATTTTAGGGGAAAGCAGAGGTAAGAAGACCAATGGCATCACTAAAGAGGTAAAATTGTTTCCCCTTATAGATGCCAGCATGGGTAAACAAACATTTGTGGTGGGAAGTCACACATCTAGATTTCATAGAAAGGACAAACAAATTTTCTTCTTCATCCTAAAATAAGATGTACCTTAGTTATGGGCACTTCAGCAAAACACAGCATGTTCACCCTTTCAGAATACTTTAGCTCATGGAAGAGCAAGAGTTTCTCAATGACATTACTGTATGAGTTGGTATCCCAAACCAGCCTGCATTTCCAGAGTCTCATTCTTGGGATAAGTCACACTGGGAATACCCTGAAACATTCAGCCTTCCACAAACATCCAACACAGAAAATTTCAATCCAAATCATTCAAATTCGGCAGTTGAAAGCAACAAGAAGTACTATCTCAGGAGGAGAAGTAGCGGGCAATTTTAAGCTTAGCTGGCACTGTGACCTCTGTTTATATTTGGAGATTTCCATATGTGAAAAGATCATCTCCAAAGCTACTGCAGATTCCCTGCAATGGTGTAGAATACTACAGATCAATGCACCAAGCTGATCAACAATTTCACTTCTAAACAAGCAAACCTCCTCCATTCCTCTGCCTCCTTCTCTGTCTTACTCAATACCATTTTCAGAACACTCAGAAAACTCAAGCTATACTATAATTTTGACAGCATTACTCCTTGTTCCTTTCACTATTAAAGGGGAAAAAAAAACCCCATAAAAATGATGCATCCAAAAAGGTCAGTGATTATGTATCTGTAATGTATCATGGCTTTAGTTTGGCCACGTAAGAACCCAGCTAGATTGGGAGGCAAGAACAGCTGGTCACGTGTTGTGCATGCTGTGCATTTGTATATACAGATGCTCATCGTATGGCTGCTGGCACGTATTGAAATGGCTAAGAAGAAGAGGCACCTGCTTGGAAGATCTATGGCAAATGCCGTTCAACAGGGCTGGAGGGGAATGGTCTGCAAACACTGTGCTGCTAAAACAGTTCAGGGGTGAATGCCCAGGCTGTTAAATATTAGCCAAAATGTCCTGCCAGTGGCAAACACACTGGAGCCAAGAAACCCTGGTAGACCATTTCAAATCCTAGTGACCCTGCAGACAAGGCTTGGTTTTGACAAAATTGTGGTTTTCTGCTGCAAAGGGTTAATCTGAACAGTCCTGCTTGGATGTGCTTGTCAGGCATTTGTGGTTTAGCAAGGACTCATTCTTCATTGCCCTGTGAGGACTGAAATGAGGAGGCACGGGGACACGCTCTGTTCCTGCTATTCTGACATACCCTGACACATCATCCTGACTGCTGTCACGATTGCTCAAGCACTATGGTGATCTTAAGGCAGCTTCAGAAACATTCAGCACATACAAATGCTTGTAAAAGAGGAAAAAAGACAATATATTCTGTGCAGGACTGTGGGGCCTCTTGAGCCTACTCTGGAGAGCACTGGGGAAATCATAGAGGAAAAGAGTTAGAATCATAGATTGTTAGGGGTTGGAAGGGACCTCTGGAGATGATCAAGTCCAAGCCCCCAGGAACACCTCGGGCAGGCCACACAGGAACAGATCCAGGTGGGTTCTCAAAATCTCCAGAGAAGGAGACCCCACAACCTCTCTGGGCAGCCTCTTCCAGGCTCTGTCACCCTCACTGTAAAGAAATTTTTCCTCATGTTGAGGTGGAACTTGCTATGTTTCAGCTTGTGACCATTGCTCCTTGTCCTATCACAGGGCACCACAGAAAAAAAAGAGACTGGCTCCTTCCACTTGACACCAGCCCCTCAGATATTCATAGACACTACTAAGATCCCCTCTCAGCCCCAGTTCTCTCAGCCTTTCTTCACAGGAGAGATGTTCCAGTCCCTCCATCATTCTCGTAGCTCTCTGCTGGACTCTCTCCAGCAGGCAGGTCCCTGTCTCTCTTGAAGCGGGAGCCCCAAGCCGGGCACAGTATGGCAGCTGCAGTCTCACTAGTGCAGAGCAGAGGGGAGGGAGAGCCTGCCTCGACACGCTGGACGCACTGGAGGTCTCGGCTCCGAGGGCAGCGCCAACGCGCGGCTGCGGCCTCGGTCGGGAGAGGTGCCAGCGCTGGAGGCGGCCCCGGCCCGGGACAAACGGCTCCTTCATGAGCGGAGCGACGCGGGGCCGGGCGCTCGGAGGGGGAGCTGCCGGCGGGGCTCCAGCACCGCCCCCGGGCCCGCGCTCCCTGCTCGGCCGCTCCGCTGTCCCGCGCCTCCCGGCAAAGCGGGGCGGCTCTTTCAGGCAGGACCGGGGGCGGCCTCCTCCTCCTCCTCCTCCTCCTCCTCACCACCAGGTATTACCTTCTCTCCCCGCTTGTTGGTTTGTTTTTTGGACCTTACTTTCAGTGGAAGAGGGAAGCGTTGGATGAGGGAGCCCTTTTGCTGCAGAGGGCGGGGAAAGACGCCCGCAGGGCACCGAGAGCTGCCCCGGGGACTTTCCACTGGGGGAAGTGGAAATTTCCCGCGGCGCAAAGCATCTCCTTGAGCTCAGACAGGGAGGGCTTGAGCCCACGCGTAGAAGTCTGTGGGCGTAGCGTAAGCGCGGTGTGTGTCACGGCTGGTCCTGATGTGAGCGCTGAGCCGCAGGGCTGGGCCGGCAGAGTGGGAGCCGGGGGGAGCTGGGGGCCAGACAAACCTCAGCTTCTCCCTGCGCCCCCCCTGCCCGCACCGGGGGGCAGCGGGGCCAGCAGCCATCGCCCTGTGGGCAGGGAGAATGGCAGATCTCTCCAGCGTCGGAGAAGGGCGAAGAGCATCGCTGGTTGTGCATCGCTACTGATGGAGCTTACTGCTGTTGGTAGCTTATAGGGTGGGTATAAGCTGCCATCCTCTAGGAGATGTTTCCCGTGCACGCAGATGTGAACACCTTCCTGAAAAGAGGAGCTCAGGCCTCCTTGGTACCTTCTTGGTCTCCTGTGATGGTGGCTCAGAGACGCCTGCTTTCTGGCAGTGGTGCTGTTTGTGCTGAAAGGGATCCCAAGGATTCTCCAGAGTCCCATGTTTGGTGAAGGGGGAGCATCCTCACCTTCCCCCTGTGGCAGGTCCCAAATGTACCTCTCACAGGGCAGCCCAAATGAAAGTCACAAAAGGCCACAATCAGGGCATCCTTCTCAGCAACCCCCAGGAATGGATTTAGTGTCATGAGTCTCTGTGACTACCTTTAGTAGAGAGCCTGGCACAACCCCTCTTGCCAGTCAGGCAAAGGGAGGCCACTCCGAGGGTGTTTGTAAGCTGGGGAAAGAAAAAATATGAGTGATCTGCAAAAAAAAAAAAGAAAGGAGAAAGTGCTCCGCATCAGGCACGGATGGGGACAGTCGGCACAGATACCCTGATTGACAAGGAGCCCCTCGGGCAGGTCACAAAGGCTGGAGCCTTTGCCAGGGACTTCAGGTGATCCAGAACAGTATTTCAGCACTTAGATATGCTGAGAGTTAATTTAAAAAACCCCACAGGACTTCAAATATAGCAGGTTTTGCTTTTCTTTACTTCCTTCCTGTTGCTTCATTTTCTGGTTGACAGTTCAGCTGGGCTTTTTGAACTGTTCATCTGGGCGTGTAAATATGCTGAGTTTGGTAGGGCAGCCGGGTTGTGACACAAGCTAAGAGCAGCCAGCCTGCTGGGGAAGCACGCACATGGAGCTGGGCCATAGGGGGAAAAGGGCAGGGCGAAGGTCCACGCCTGTAATGCAGAGGTGCCAGAGCTACAGCCCTTCCAGCTGAGGAGTTCCAAGGGTCCATCACAGCCAGAGGGGCAGCCTCGAGGGACTGTGGGCTGCAGCCACAGCTGGCAGTGGGTGTACATGTTCCTCTATGTGTGTGTACATGTTCTATGTGCTGCGGTTCAGTGTATTTATCCATATTGATAATATTATCCACTGTTAGAATGCCTTCTAATGTTAATTAGAAGGTTAGTGACACTCAGTGGTGACACACAGGTACGTGAGGCAAGGAAGAATAAAGACCTCCTTGCGTTATGTGAGGCTGACGTTGTCTCAGCTGTGGGAGCTGGAAGATTGAGTCACACCGCGGAACGCTGCAATATTTTTAAAAATAATTTGTTCTGGCTTAGGAGGTGCAGGAAGGTAGCTGGGGCACAAAACCCATGTCAGGCAGCCAATGTTCTCTTTGCTGAAGAATTACAACTCAAGGTGGCTCTGTCTGGCTTCTGTCCCTAAGAAAGGACAGAGGGCTAAACAGTACCTGACACCCTTCCCCTCCATCCCCAACAGTTACTGCAACTGATTGGCCTTTTAAATGTTGCTTTTTGCAAGAGCCTCAGTACAAGCCAGTCTGAGGAGGTGAGAAGTGTCACCCCCAGTGGCATTAAGGTGGCCTGCCACATCAGCTAAAAATAGTTTCTCCTCCTGTGTCCTCCCAGCAAGGTGCAGGGCTCCCAGCTGAGGCAAGTTGGGCTGCCAGTGCAGAGCCCCAGGTGAGCCTTGCACTCGCAGCGGGGTCAGTGGCTCTGCAAAGCCCAAGCTGCGCTTGCCGACACAAGCTGTGTATAGCCTCTGCTTTGCACACGGATGATCTGGGGTACATTGGCACATTCAGTCTTGGTGTGTTCCTGGATTGCGGCAGTACGTGCTGGAAAAACATGTTTGGCGGGTGCCCGTCATAGCCTTATGAGTCATTCCTACAGGCTCCAGGACTGCCAGCAGCCCCTTCCCACCCTTACTGGCCACTGGTATCAGTTGATATCAAACTGGCTCAGCTGCAAAAATCCCATCCAAATTGGGAAGAGTCGTGAAACCTGAACCCCCACCAAGCAGCAGCTCCCCTTTCTTCCCCAGCGACGAGGTCGGTCAGGAAATTCAATCTCCATCAGGGTCCAAAGGTTTCAACGAATGAGAGCAGTGAGGGACACCCGAGAGCACATCTCTGGCAGATGCATAATGTGCCCAGCGTATATATTGCAGCAGGACTGTGGTTGTCCATGGCCTGCTGGAAAGCTCGCTGGGCGTGTTGACTGCCGCATGTGATTTCCCCAGCTGCCAGTGCTGAGCAAAGTTTCTTAATAAAAATGTGTTTAGAGACCTTTCTCAGAACCAGTTTTCCTAACAAAAGTAATTTCAGCATTATTAAACTCCCCTAATTTATTGTTACTCTTTTTTTTTTTTTTTAATAGCTATTACAAGTAACAAATATTCCATAGACTCTGTTAGGAAGCATAGGCTGTCCATGCTTGTCCTGACCCTCCACAGCCGTTCCTGGTGCAGGGGGCTGAGGCAGCCTGGTGTGATGGTAGAGCTGAGAGGTGCAGCTCCCATTCAAATCAGCATTTTTTTCAGGTTGGGTTTGTGAGTGGCAGCAGTGCAGGCTGGTGATACTGGTTCAGGGTTCATCTTTCCCTCTGCAGCACATCCTCTTTCCCTGCTGTGTGGGCAATTTTAGAGTCAGCTTGAGAAAGAAGATGTAATAATTAACAGGAAGAAACATAAGTGTCTCCCTGAGAGGAAGAAGGGGGGTTGTAACAGTCCTTGGCTGCTATGCAGAAGGAATGTAATGATGGGCAACTCTTTCCCTTCCTACATAGTAGGGACATCAAATTCCTCAGGGGTAAGTGAGAAGCTGTGTGTTCTAAGCAAGTATCTCATCAGTAAACCTGACCTATCATAATCCCACACAGTCTGTCTTGTCTAAACTTGAAGGTTTCAAAAGCTATGAGAAAATGGTAAATCAGCTTGTCCTTGATAACTACAGGCTCTGCTTTCTGGGAAAGGTTCTTGGAAAGCAATCAGTGGGGCTGGATTTCTGCAGTAAGGAAGAGTGAGTCCTGTAGGAGAAAAGAAGGCTGTAAGGGAGCAAGACCAAAGGTCCATATTACTCAGCATCCTCTCCAAGAGTGAGTATTGATAGATACTCCCAGGAAATGTAAGAGCTATAAGCAAAGGTGATTATCCCCCTACATCCCTGCTCAGCTTCTGGGATTAACCCTTCAAAGGAGTATGTGAGCCAGCAGGTGTACCCCAGCTCAAAGCTGCTGAAGGATTTACCCCCTCTGACATGGCCCGGTCTCTTTTGGGCCTGTTTAGTTCGTGGCTTTTGCAGGATGGACCGAGTTGCATGGTTCAGTTGTGCTTTGTGCTTCTGCTGGTGTGAAGCCTGCCAGCTGGCTATGGCCAGGCACATAGGCTGGCACCTTGCTGGGACGGGCAGCCAGGAGCTGTGTGCTACTCACCAGGGCAGTGCCAAGCTCTCAAAATTGGCCAGGACAAGACCCTGCACCTCCTGGAGTGGCAATCAGCAATTGAAGATGCTGAGTGGAATGAAGATGCTCCAGGGTATAAAGCAGGTTATAAAGCAAGGCAGAGAGAGGCAAATATACAGGCTCTTGGAGCTTCAAGGCTGGATGGCTGCTGGGGACCACCATGTGCTGCTGGGAGAGTGTGGCAGCCTGGATGCCCACAAATCTGCCCAGGACAGTGGGTCATGCTGGCAGGTACAGGAGCCAAGGACAGGTTGGAGGCCTTAGGTCACTAGAGGCACAGAATTCACCAGGATACAGGTAACTTCTCTTCCCGTACTTTTACCACCAAGGCATCATGGCCTAAACAATTTTTGGACGTGGGAGTGTAAACAGCCCCACGAAACAGTGAAACTGTGCATTTTGTTTAATAGCTAAAGTTCACATTTTCTAAGACAGAGCTAAGCAAGTAAACAAATCTTCAGGCTCAGCAGGGAAACTAAGATTCATGTTAAAAAAAACATCTTCCACAACACACTGGACTCTGCTCTGCATTTGCCTCCTGTATGATTTGCTTCTGCTGCTTAGGCACTGACAGACCTCAGTGCTGGAGATCCTGGTGTTCAAACAACTTCTTTTGCTCATGGTGCCTAAAAGCCAGTTTCTCCAGAGCTCCAGCTTTTGCCCTTGACAGGATGGAAATCTTGGTGGGTGCCTCACTCCCTCAGACTTTAATTGAAAAAACCTTGTCCCAGATTGCACAGCCCAAACAGCAATGCTGTACGTACAGATCACTCTCTTGCCCTTTGCTCTTGTGCTGAGGATGAGGCAGTGGCCATTGAAATACTTGCCATACCCAAGGCTGATGATTTTTCTGATCCTCACCTTAGTCTTGGTTGTGTGCAGCAGTTAGTTTTCAATTATCTGCCCCAGGGGGGTTGTGTTACATCTTGCGTGGGTATTTCATAGCCTAATGAGGGTGTCCAGCAGGGATACCAGTGACAGGGGATATGTTATTTCCAAATGCAGGTGGGTACCTCTCCCCTCTGACTGACTCTGCATCCTGGAGATGACAGCACCCAAGGTCGCCGTGATTGGCGCGGGAGTCATCGGCCTGTCCACAGCACTGTGCATTGTGGAGACTTGCCCCAGCTGCTCCGTGACGGTCCTCTCGGACCAGTTCAGCCCCCATACAACGAGCGATGTCGCAGCTGGGATCCTCATCCCTCACACCTACCCAGGTGCGTGCAGCCCAACATGCCATTGCCCATGGCACCTCCTGCAGCTGCCTGCCTGGGTGTGCAGTGATGCACAGAGGTTCAGGAAGAAAAGGGTCATGGCCTGTGTTCCCTGTCTCGTCTCCTGGACACTGGCTTGCACACTTCACTTCTTTGTATTATTCCTCTCTGCATGTTTGATTTTGTTTACATGCAGGGACACCGATACATGTGCAGAAGCAGTGGTTCAAAGAGACCTTTACTTACCTTTTTGCCATCAGCAACTCAGCTGAGGCGTCAGAGGCTGGAATTCATCTGATCTCTGGGTAAGAATGGCCCCACTGGGCAGCCTTTGGTATGTTTGTACTGTGTGCTTTTGGTGGGTTGACCCTGGCACGGCACCAGGTGCCCACCAAGCCCTTCTATCACTCCCCCCAACCTCCGTCAGCATGGCACGCAGGGAGAGAATAAGACACAAAGAGCTGTGGGTTATGATAGATAAGATGTTATTCTCTACTTTCCGTCCTCAGGCAATGTCGGGCCGAATCCAGGAAGCAGGGCTCCAGGAACACGTAGCAGCCTCTTGGAGGACAAAGCAGAATGCCCCCCCATCCTCCTCCTGCCCTCTCCCTTTATAGCTGAGCTGACATCATCTGGTATGGAATATCCCACTGGTCAGCTCAGGTCGGCTGTATCCTCTCCCCCATCCTGCCCCCCATCCTCTGGTGCCGTGTGAGCACTGGCAGTCACAGCACGGGTGTGTTATCAACACCCTCCAGCTCCCAGTGCTGCATCATGGGGGCTGGATGGGGAAAAGCAGCTCAGCCAGACCCACTATAGTGCTGGAGCAGGCAAAGACATTCTCCTTGCTGGATTTTCAGGCTACTCCCTTCATGGAGCAGCTCATGACCATATTCCCAAAAAGCTGCATTGCAGCTGCTCAGCTATGATGTATCTTGAAGCAAAACTCATGCATAGTCATGCACAGAGAAACTGTCCAAGATTGGCCAGCACCAGATGTCTTTGAACAACTGATGTTTCCCATACTGTCATTCACCGGTTGCTTGCAGCAGGGATGTTCTCCATAGGTACAAGACTGCAGGATCTTCTAGCTTCAACAACTAAGTGTAGGGATGCGGTTGGGGTGTATGTGTTGGGGCTGTCTTATGCTGCCTGTTATGTACACAGAAATCTGCCTTGTGGGAATGTTGAGGCTGGACTCCTGTAGCTTTATGGGTACCCAAAAAAATACAACCAGGTATGCAAGTGGCCCTACGTGAAGGTCAAGCCAGGGTGGCCACAGATGTGGTGAGGAAACTGTGTGAGGGGAATTTGTACTTCTACAGCTGGAAGTACATGCAGTATAGATGGAAGAGCTCTCTCCAGTTTATTTATTCCAGTGTGTCATGCTCAAACTCAGCTGTGGCAGCCCTCTGCCTGTTTGCCAAGGTGGGTCTTGCAGTAGCAGGCAGCAATGTTTCCCCATTGCTCTTAACCTTTCAGAGCTGCACTGAGGAGCAGGAACAGGTTCCCAAGTCTCTGGGTTTGTGGTAAGAGTGCTGTGACATGTAACATGGCAGAGCAATAGCAGCTAAGTTTTGGAGCTTTTTCTCTGTGTCCTTTTAGGTGGCAGGTCTTTAAAAGCGCTCCTAAGGAAGAGTTACCTTTCTGGTCAGATGTTGTCCTGGGATTTCGATTGATGTCCAAAGCAGAACTCCAGAAGTTTCCTCAGCACCAATTCGGTCAGGCCTTTACGACACTGAAGTGTGACTGTCCATCCTACCTGCTGTGGCTGGAGAAAAGGTTGGTTTTGAGCACCCAGAATGAAACCCAAGCAGAGAGACTGGGAGAGAGCTGAGGACTCCTTGAGAGACTTAGGTTTGAATAAAACTGGAAAAGGGCTGTTTCTCACTGGGGAAAATGCAGCAAGCCCTTCCTTGGAGAGAAGCACAAGAAATAAGTACCCAAGTTTTCCAAGATGTGAAAGGCTCCATTTATGCAAAGCCCACTTTCTACCACTGTGGCTGTATTGTGTGGTGTAGAGTGGGAGCATCTCTGAGCGTAGGACTGACATAGCCACAGGGACTGCACTTGGACAGCCAGACCTTGAAAGTACATCAGGAACCTGCCATGTCCTAAGAAAATGTGTGGGTGCTCCTCATTTGTCAAACTTCCCAAGTAATATCTCTCTGTTCTTGAAGATACATCCAACCCCTGGGAGAATAGGCATGTCTGGTAAGATGTCTTATCTGTAAAGACACTTAAGAAGTAGATGGACTGATTCATCTAAAATTTGTTCAACAATTGGGGTAATATCTTAATCCAGTCAGGTGACAAAAGGTGAAATCATCATCTTGTAAGAAGCCTTTTGGAAATGTTTGCCTGCATAAGATGGATGATGCATTCCCTCTGAGGAGTTGTGGTGTCAGAGTTCACGCCTAGATTGACATGTATGTTAGAAAATCTGCCAATTTCCAAATTTACCCAAAATATATGGATTTTGGAGAACTGTAGGAGAGTCAGGATGCAGATCTAAAAAGGTTCTGAGACACAGGATATGCATTTAATCCATTTAAGTGCCCCTAAAGGGAGCAAATAGCTGTCTCTGCTTGAGGGAAAGCAATAGGCTGTGAGATGATTTGAGGTTAAGTAAAGACATGTGTACTGACTCCGTGGTACAAATTGCCAGCTCAGCTGGTTGCTTGGGTGCCTTTCATCTCACTTCAAAACATGAAAAAAACATTTCTTGTTCCAGCAGCCAGCCAGGCCGGGGGTACTCCAGTGGCACCAGTGCCACGTTAGTTCTGTGCTGTCTCCTCGGTACACATGCTCTGTCATGTTTCATTGCCTAAATGAATTGGAAATTGCTGCTGAAGCGCAGCTAAGTTGTACAACCCATTTAGTATCTGCCACGTGATTTCTGCTTTCTCCTTATTCCTGCTGTAGCCTTCTTATTTCTCAAAGGATGTAGTCTAATACAATGATCAAGCTCCTGTTCTTTCTCTTCTCTCTGGTGATGAGAAATGAGAGCATATTAAACATGTAACTAATTCTCAAATCCCTAGTGACCTGAGCAGTGTTTATAAACCATTCTCTTGGCAATCCACAAGGAAAATTGGTTTTGTACCCAGCTTGCTGGTCGAAAAATGGACTTCAGGAATTTCTTCCTGCTTGCTTGCCTGAATTCAGGAGATTTTGGCCTTTTTTTTTAATTGCTATATTTCTTATGGCATGATGTCAGAGTCCCAATTATAATGCTTAGGAGCTCTTCCAGCAATTTGTGCATCCAGAGCTGCGACACAAGATGTCCCCCCTTCGTCCCAGCCAGCCTGAGTGTCCTGCTGCACCCAAATCCCAGTCCTCATAGCACCTGCACTGCTCTGGATCCGCAGCTCACTCAATGCTTTGTGGGAAATCACTGCCTCTACAGTGGGGTTGATCACTTTGCCAGCTGCTCAGAGTATTGCAAAGGACAGGATCTCCTCCTTAGACATGGACCTGTCTTCTGACTTAACTCATGCTAAAGAGCAGGCTCCTGGCTGCTTCTCTAGAAGGGTATGGGTCTCCTGAGGCGGTCCTTTGACACATCTGCCCAGCCTGCAGTGGTGTCTTGGGTACTCCAGAGCTTCACACATGGCACTAGATGACTAAGTGACTCCTGGTATCAGGGCAGTGAGTTGGGAATGAACGTGACAGCGTGGAACAGGCAGATGAAAATGAGTGTAGTACAATAGTGCTGTCACCAGCAGAAGTAAATCAGGGAATATGTCTGATATTTTTCAGCTTGCTTGAGCTGTTACAGCTTGGTTGGTACGGTTACAGAAATGAATCCATGAGACTGTGAGGACCTGACTGTCTGCGTAGTGTCTCATGCCAGACCCTTCTCCAATATTGATCAACTTGCTGTATCTTTGCAGCCCAAACAAGCTAAAAAATAACCGTGATGAGACAAATCAGACAAATCACAAACAGAAACCCCATGGCATTTTCTTTGCTTTTTGTCCTGTCTGTTGTTTGGTTGTAACCAGTATGTTAAAGGCAATCTGTCTCATTTACTTGATGTGCATAATAATTGCAGGAGGATTTAGTGATTTCTTTTCTGCCTCACTTCTGAAGTTTTTTTTTGCAGGTTGAAAGCAACTGGCGTCCAGATGTACACCAGAAAAGTTTCAGACCTGTGGGAGCTGCACAGCGAATATAACATTGTCGTCAACTGTGCGGGCATTGGAGCCCGACAACTGGTGGGGGATGAGAAGCTCTTCCCTGTCAGGGGACAAGTGCTCAAGGTTCATGCTCCTTGGGTGAAAAACTTCATCCGGGATGGAGATGGCTCAACTTACATCTACCCAGGGGTACACAGGATAACCCTAGGTGGAACCAGGGAAAAGGAGAGCTGGAGTCTCTCCCCTGACCCTGGCACTACCAAAGACATCTTTGACAGATGCTGCTCCCTTGAGCCCTCACTGCGTGGAGCTCAGGATATCACAGTGAGGGTGGGCCTGAGGCCATCTAGGCAGTGTGTGAGACTGCAAAGAGAGGTCTTGAGCCAAGGAGGAGTTAAGCTTTTGGTGGTCCACAACTATGGGCATGGGGCAGGTGGATTTTCAGTACACAGGGGCACAGCCAAAGAGGCTGCTCGCCTGGTGGGAGATTGTATTGCTGCCCTGCAAGGCTCCTCATCGAGGGCCAAGCTTTGAATCCCAGAGGCTCCTTTTCCATTTACAACAGGCTAGTGTTGCATCTCGTAGTAGCAACTTTGGACTTTTATTCCATTACTGGATAGAAGAAACCTAAGCCAACAGCTTGTGCTGTGGTAGCTCATCTGGTTTCCACGTGCCAGCTTGGGAAGGCATGATGGGTTGATCCAGGTATTAGTCCAACTGTCCTTCTCCTCCACTTGGCACTGTTTCTGTCTTGGGCATTTCTCCTAGCCTCATGTTAAGGAGAAGGCATGATATGTAAATGTTCTTCATATAACAGGAATCAGATTGTTGCAGTATAATAAAAATAGCATCAATTTAGCATTTCTTCATCTGCATCTAAAGGATATCGGATGCAGTGGGTTCAGATTCAGTTAAAACTGGTTCTCTCCTCTTTTACCAAATCTAATCTAGTATAGCCATCGCTCCTGCCATCTTGCTAACAAACTTTACCATTTTCCATGTGATTTACAAGGAAAAGAAAACCCCAGGCAGTGTTGCAGTACAGTGCTCCAGATCTGCTTACAGAGCGCAGTGTTAGGTCACTGTCATGCAGAGTGAGCAGGCCAAATGTGATTTTAAGAGCAGGTTTGTGACACTGATCACTGCATTTGCTCATATGATGCCTCAGGGAGCTTAACGCAAAGTTTCTGCAAGAGGAAGTTTCCCCATATGAGCTACAGTTCTGTGCATCTTTTCTCACACTTGTTTGCAAATCATTTTTTCTTCAAGCCTCTCAGATTTTCCTCTCAGATACAATGATTTTTTTCTCTCAACAGCAGCATTGCCATGGCCTGTGTTCTACAGAAGAGGACTTTTCAGGGTGGGCTTGGTAGTGCAAGCATCTTTTTTCTACTTTGCATCTGGCTGCTTTCCTTGCAACAGCTGATATGAATAAATTGGTGACAAGCCAGCAAGGATCTTAACATCAGCTTCATTTCCATAAGAGAGAAGAGCCATTTAAGAGTAGACAAACACTCCTAAGGCAAACTTGTCTGTAACTGGATGTGAGCAAGCTCCTCTGCCATCAGGAAGTTGAGCCACCAGAGCCCACTCTATTGCAGACGCTGAGCTGAGCTTCACTTCACACTCCTCTCAGTAATTCAAGTCCTTTGATGTGGCTGAAGATAGTGACTCCCCAAAACTGTAACTTACCATCAAAGTACAGGTCTGAATGTTGGTGATTAAACTACTCAGTAGATCTTAAATGGTTCATTCAAAAGCATTAGCATCCATTTTTTAGTCTTTACAGTTACAACACTAATAAAAATCCTTCCAAGAACTCACATGATTAAAATGAATTGATAAATAAAGTTCTAATAATGGAGCAAAAGTCACTTCTGTAATGTTTCCTTTCATAAACAAGGGGCTTTCCCTCATTTAGGGTGGCCTGACAGGGCCAAGAAAGGCCACATTCAGACATGGCTATCAACTCCTGATGTTACCGGGGGAGATGAGAACAGTCATCCTTCACAAAAGATAGCTGTCAGAAGAAACATCACCCAGTTAAATTGTAGGTCAATAAGCACCTGGGATCAGCCTAAGTCAGCCCTGCCTTCAGCAGCTTTGCCCTCTTCTCCTCAGCTCTGAAGGCTAATTTTGTATTACCCACCCCCTCCAAGAGCCGCTGCTTTTGGCAGCAGTGTTGGTGTAGGGCTTGTCAAACCACAGCTTTGTTCTCAGCTAACACAGAGGATAAAAATAGGTGGGAAAAGAACATGAGAATGGGCTATTTTTTCATAATCTTGATTTTAATCTTATAACAAACAGTATAGTTTATCCTGGAGCAAGAAGCACTACTAATGCTAATTAGTACTACCCATGAGAAACCAGAGCTTTGGTTGTGCACTTCTGCTCTGCAGAGTGGTGGGCCTTCTTCTAACTTGCTTCTAAAAGTTGTCTGGTTGATAAAAATGTCAAAATAGGTTAAGGTGCAAGGCCTATCAGTCTGGTATATTAGCTCTGGCCATGGTCAGCAGTGGACAGGGCCACTTCTAGCTGTTCCTGGCTCAGTGGCTTCCTTGACTGACGAGTAGCTTAGTGTTTCATGGCCCTCAGTTGATTTACCTTCCACACATTTGTTGACTAGCTTCTGAAACCATGTATGGTGCTTTTGTAATCCCTGACATACTGTGACAACAGGTTCTGTAAAGGGAGACACTTCTTTGCCCAGGATCAGAGCTCCTTGCCTTCATCCTTGTCTTGAACCTGGAAACATCATTCGATGCCCCTTTCTTGCATCTTACAAGAAGTGGTGACTAGTTATTCTCCATGACCCTTCTTGAATTTATAAAGCTGCACCATACTCCATCTCAGACTCTTCTTTCTCATATTGAAGAATCTTGGTTTATGTAGCTGCTACCCACATAAAGTCAACCCATATCTTTGCTCTTCCTCGTGGCCCATCTTTATACCTTTCCTTGCTGTAATGTACTTTTTTTATGATGGAGGGACCAGAACAGCACACAGTACTCACAATAAGAGGATGAACCTTGTATTTAATTGATGACATGTCTCTTATCTTCCTAATAATCTCCTGTATTAAATTGCTTTATCGTCACTAACAACGTTTTAACTGACATTTGAATAGAACTACCTAATTTCCATATATCTGTCCTGGATGGTATTAGCTGTTTCAGAGCCCGTTTCCAAGCCCAGGTAGTGAGGGAGTCTTCCTCCCAGATCACCCATGTGTTTTTCTGTGCTGTTATCCACAACAAATTCCACCTGCCATTACTGTGCCCAGGATCACGAGATGGTTTTTGCAGCTCTTTGCAGGCCCTTTGCGTTTTGCTACCTTGAATAAGCTGGTGCTACCACAAGACTGAGACACTTCACCATTTATTGCCTGACTGATGGGTATGTGGATTAGCACTGGCCCTACCACAGCTTCTTCTGTGATGTCATCTGTGACTTCTCTCCACTGTAAAAAGCAGATGATTTATCCTTACCTTGTTTCTCCATGCTACATGTGTTCACTGACTCATGAGAGAATCTTCCCTCTTATCTTGTGCCATATTAGCTTCTTCATGAGTCCTTGGTGACAGACGATAATAAAGGCTTTCCAGAAGCTGAGCAGATCATACTGAGCAGATTGCTCTAGTCTGCAGCTTCACTGTTCCCTCTGAAGCCATAAGAGGGTGGTGAAGCACAGCTTCATAGCTCCTCACTGCAGAGTTCTGCTGATTCTTCCCTCCTAGTCCCCATCTGTCCTTGCAACTATGCTATTGCCATGGCTTTTACCATTTGCCTGCTACGAGTGTCAGATTTAGTGGTTTGTATTTCTCTAGATCCCTCATAGCACTTAAAAGAAAACTATGTCATGGGCCATCCTCTTTTTTCCTTGGCTGTTTTAAGTAAAAGGTTATACAGCAGCCCTAATACTGCAACAATTTCCCATTAGCATTCCTTAAAAAACCCATAAGCAAGTAACATCTGCTGCTCATGAATTTGTTACTATCCCGTGCATCTATTTGTTCTAAAATCTCATATAATGGCCCTTCAATCCAAGGCAGCTTCTCTGCATTATCCCCTTAATAAATGTCTCTGCTGTGGGAATTTCACTAAGCTTTTCTGCACCAAACGCAGACACAAATAATCTGTTTAGCTGCTGTATTAGGGCTTGTTTTCCTTCAAACTCCTTTGCCACCCTGATCATCTGCTGACTGCATGCCCTGGTCACCTGCAGAACCCTCTGTCAGCCTCCCTGCTCCTGCTGGGGTAGAGGAAGCTTTTTGTCTATTAGCAAGTTATTTCTTCAAAATCTTGTTTATTCTGCCTTCAGAGCTTGTGTGCTTTCTTTCATTTGGACAGGATCTATTTCCGTTCTTTTCCATGTAATTTTTATCATGCTATTACAAGGAGTTGGTAACTATAGTTCTTCTGGAATGTCTCTGGTATTTCAATACCCTTATATAAAAATCAAGTATTTTAGATCTGTATCTTATTTTCAGACTTATAGCAACAAGCATACATACTATCTTGATTGCTCCAGCTCCTCTGCCCTGTTGAAAGGGGCTTATTTGTCCAGATTGCGCCTTGCCGCTTCCTTCCTACTTGTGGTTATAAAATGGCCAAAATGGCATCTTTAAGGACATGCCATCATGAACTCCTCTCTGCCTGCTCGCTCCCCCCAGTCTCTAGTTTGAAAAATCTATTTAAATCTTAGTCTTTCTTGCAGAGGCTTTCTTCCCTGCTAAGGGCGTGCCGCACAAATGCTGAGCATCCTACTCGGGAACCTCAACTTTTTTGTTCCAGAAGCTTTCAATTTGCCAAGAATATGTCCTAATATTTTGGGAATAATTGCACATCCCTCCCTCATTTTTCTCCCTAGGCATGGAACATTTAAATACTTTGACATATATCCACAGATACATAGTGACACTGCCCTGTACCAACTATATAGCTACCCACAAAGGGGAGTCGTGACGTTTTGATGCCTGCAGGCTAGCTTGCTGACACTGTCTGCTTGGCTTTTAGGCAGCTGCAGTCTGTTGAGATGAGTCCTTTCTTACTTCAGCTGCCCAGCCTCAGGTGTCAGTCTCTGGCAGTATCTCATCATCTACCCATGAGTTTCTGCTCCTCACCCAAGAGCCTTGCCAGGAGCTGAAGAGAAGATGTGGCCTGTGTTGACTTTCCAGCTCCAGATGAAGCTGAGCTGGCAGCCGAGGAATTTCCAAAACTCCATTTTGATCCTACATCTGTCCATGCTGTTGCATCGTCTCTGTGGTCTTCATCTGGAAATATAGAGCAAGTGGCAGGGAAATGTTTGCACATGGGAGAGGATTAACCGCGGAAGGTCATTAAACCTCCCTGACTCCCCATGCTGATGAAAGGTGGCCTTAAAGGCTTAGCTGTCACCTGTGCAAAGCATTTTATGCTTCTGCTGTCCCTTAAGTCCATGGGTGTTTTGGACAAAAGTTGACCAGACCATACTTGAGTTATTTCCTTCTTATCTGCACTTTCTGATCTACGTTGAATAGGCACTCCTGGCAGATGGCAACCGATCTGTCACGCTCACGGGGAACTTCAAAGGCATAATTATGGCACAGAAAGGGAACGAATATATTTTGAGACATTTATATCAATCTTTGCGATTTCAGACAGCAGATGGGCTGTATGATGGATTTTAGAGTTTGAGCACAAAATAATAGTTTACTGCAACGGGGAATTTTGTTGATTTTCTTTGCAGAAACAAAGCCATAAAGATGTATTGTCTCGATATAGGCTTTTGCCTCCATTTTAAAACAAATTTACTAAATTTCTGAAAAAAACACACGAAAATTGTCATTTGCCATTCATTACAATTCTTTGCCTGTCTAATACTATTTGAGATAAACTTCATTGTGATACATTCAGATTCATTTGGACTGAATGTAGCAATTAGAGAGAAAATCATGGCCTGGACCGAGATCTGATATGTGTATGTTGTGCGAAGCTTTACTTTATCCTGCTTTATTCCGGTTTCCACCAGAGGGAGATGTTGGATCAAGCAGTTACTGAAAGAAACCCACACACTTTAAAGAGCAAACGCAGTGATGCTGAACTCAGGGGAAATGTGTGTGCCTGTCGGGCTTCCACCTATCCATAAGATTTGGAGGACTTGAGTGCTGGTTTAAGACACAATCACGAATCGGTTAGGGTTGTAAAATTTCATGGGGAATGCTTAAAAAACGTAAGTACATTGAAGAACTAGAAATGTGAAGGTAGCAGCACACCAGAAGCTGTTGTTAGTAAAAAAAAAGGGATTATAATCCTGGACAAAGCTGTTGCTATAGCATCATGTCCCAGAGCTTTTCCTCCCCCAAAAGGCTGGAGTGGAAACCACTGTTTTGGGTAGCCAAGTGTCCTTAGTTCCTCGTGTTGGAGGGACTTGGGGTGACCCAGCTCCTCAAGCTGTGGCTGCAGCCTGGCCCATGAGCCTGCTGTCTGGTCAGGCTCCTGGCAAGCCCACACACCACCCTGGGTGCTCAGGTGTTAGAAACCATCACTGATTTAAAGGCTGATCCAAAATGGTCTGTTTTCTTTCTGGGAATTTCCCCCCTACATGTCTGTTTTTCCTCAGTGAAGACACTGAAGTCACATATTTTGGAGAAGAAAAAGTAGACACGATTCAAAACTCAACCTTATGAGGAAAGAGAATGGCTGGGGAGAAAAGAAAGCAGATAAACTTCTTCTGAGAGTGAACAACTTCATAAAACTGGTATTCTCAAATGTAAAAAAAGTTTCAAGAGAATTGTGTTTTGTTTTTCCTCCTTTGAGACTGTTTCACACCACTGATGTCAGCCAGCACAAGGAGAACACTGTCCCACAATGCTTTCCTCTGTTCCTGTTTATGTTCATTACCTACCATGGGGACGATCTGTTTCTCACATGGTAAGAGGCATGCACCATGGGCACCATGTGCATCACATGCCATGCTCCTGTCACTGCCACCTCTCCTGACTTTTTATTTAAGTAATGCAAAGTCTTGGTTATCCAGCTGATATCTGAGCTTTCCATTAGCCTTTACTTACAGTTATGAGCCAAACAGGATAGGAGAGGGTTGTTTATTTTCTGTGTCACTGAAGAATTAAGCAACCGAGCCAGCTGTCTGTGTTTCTGAAGCACCTGCAGTTGGCATTTTGGCTAAAGCAAAGGTCTGGAAAAGAACCCTTAAATTCGAGAATGCACTAGAGCTATGGAGGGAGCCTCACGCTTGCTTTCCTCCTTGCAAAATGAGTGCAGGATTGGGCTTCAAGGAGGTGAAACCTCTCTTCCTCAAGCGTCTTTCAGCCTGGTGAGCTGAGTGGTCTCCTGGTTGGTGGGACAGCTGTTATCCTCTGAGCTGCTCACATCCCATATTGCTGAGACAGTGGCTACAGGAAGACTAATCCTACTTTTAGGTGTTTTTCGAATGAAAAAGCTCCTTCTGATTTTTGAAAGAAAGGGTCTGAGGCACCTGAAGTCCATGTAAAGACTCCACGAAACAACTCACTTCTCCACAGACGTAAAGTGTAAGTTAAAGACCTTGAGGAGCACTGGCTACTGCACTTCTGAAAATCCCCCCATAAGCCTCGATGGGCAAGGTATGCGCCTTTTTTTCCCCGTGGTGAGTGTATCTGCACAGTGTCAGTATTCCAGAAATAATCACGGGGCAAATTGCCACAGAGATTTGCAGCAGGATAATTGCCTCAAACAGAAGGATAAATAGCTTTTTCTGGCATTTAATGGGCCTCTTAAGTGAATGGCAATAAGCACTATGCGAACAGATGTTTTCCCTCTTTTTTCATCCCTTTGCATCTCATCCATAATTATGCACTAAAATCTTCTTGTCTGGGTTGCTGAGAGCAATCTTGCTACCATTTGTGTTTGCAGTGTAAGACTGAGCACTTCAGCACAAAGATTGAGCAAAAAGCCCTTGATTCCTAAAGGCTCCCATTGCTGTACATCAGTGATCATCTTCTTTCCTTCACTTTAAGCCTGAGTGAGGACTGAGAAGTTAGTGGGAAAAATTTGCCTCTTCCAGCCACTGCTCTGCAGGTCCCAGTGCTGGTGTCTTTCTCTGCCTGCACTGGTGCCCTGGGCTCCAGTCAGGAGGTTCCTGTGCTCACCTTTCTTCAGGTATTGATCCAGCTACAGCTCAGAGTAGTTGCTTCTGCTTTGCTGTGTTGGGGAGGTAAGTGTCTTCCAAGAATCCTCTGTGCTCTATGCCACCTCTCCTGTGCTGACTGGATGGCAGTGATACAGGCAGGGCAGGCTTTCCTCTGTAGCCACTGGCTTTGCCTTCAGCTTTGCCATCAGTATTATGCTTTCAGGAGTGTGTACTTTGCCTCTTGACAGATGTCCTGGCTTGAGTGAGAACAGAACTAATTCTGTTCAGTGATTTTACTTTTAAGCTCAGTTCTAACAAACTGCACTGTCTGAAGGTAGCAGCCTGTTCTCACAGACAGTGTCTGCTTCTGGCAGTGATAACACCCCGTGTTTAGAGTTACTACCAAGAGTTGGTCTGCAGACCAAGGCCACTGCTGGATCTTCTGTACCACACTGCAGGGTGCAGAAAGTAAAGGGCTGCGCCTGCAGGGAAGAGCATCCAGGACAGGTGACCCCAAACTGACCAACAAAGGATTCCAGTCCATATACGTCATCTTCGGTATAAGGCTGAGGGATCACAAGGGTCAAGATCTCTCAGCTCAGGTCTTTCGGCTTCTTGCTCACTTCTTCCTCAGAGCACCTGAGGAGGACTCTGTCCATTATGCCTCCTGATCTGTATGCTCCTGAATCTGGTACCGTAATCCAACTCCCAGATACAGCTCCCATCTGCTGCTGGGCCCAGTCTGGGACTTTCCTGGTGCCTGCTCCACAGCACCAGTGGTGACAGTGACATGATTACCATCGGCGGGGGGTTGCGTTCCATACTGGCTTTGTATATATTTGTATATATTCCTTTTTAATATTATTATTTAAGTCTCTCTCACTTTTTCCCTTTCTCTTCCCCTTTTGGGAGGGAGGGGGGTTAACAGAGAGAATCTGTTACAGGTCTAGCAGGCTGCCCTGACCCCAAACTGTGACAACAGAGTACAGAGAAATTACCTTGATCCTGAAGAAGCTCACTGCATTCTGGCAAAGGGATCTCCTCCTAAAAAGGAGCCTGCAAACCAGGTAGGAGCTGGGGCAAAACCACAACGGTGGGAAGACCTGTGCTAAAAGGATGTCCCCTGAGGTAACACCTAATTTCTATAACACTCTTGGCTACAGAGTTTATTCCAGTTTGAATTGGTACCTCTATCTCCGCATCACTGATGCTGCTTTACATGGCATTGAGGGCAAACCACCTTGAAAGGAGCCTGTGGGAAGAGCACAGAGTTTTATCCTCACCATCTGGTCCCAGACAGGCTGCGCAACTGCAGGGGAGTTGTGGCATCTTTTCTGCTGAGGGCAAGGCCATTTCTCCCCTCCTCCTTAGGACTTTGCTTAAGACATTTAAAGTGCAAACAGTTGGAGGAGAGGATTGGCTGACCACATGGTAACAGTTCAGAAAGGCAACCTTTTTGTTACAGGTAAAGACAGGGATATTGAATTTAGAGTCCTGAAAAAATAGGACACTTTTCAGACACATGGGTGAGACGTCTATTAAAGATGGATGCAGATTATTAAATTGATCTGCATACCGGTCCAGGACATTTTTGCATGCCTCCTTATCCTATAAAAGCTGCTTTTTGCCCATCAGGTCCATCAGGGATACTGCCAGCCACTCCCAGCTTTTATCTTGTTACCTTTAATGAGGCATAAACTGTACAAACATATGCCAGTTTATCAAACAACGTTGCAAGACAGACTAGAAAAAGTGCACAGAGCATTAATTATGGGTTTTAGTTTCTTTGTGAAACTGGTTGGGTTTTTTTCTCCCTAGCAGTCCTGGCACTCTTGCTTCTTCCCTTGGAGAGCCCTTTTCCCCAAGTGCTCGCAGATGAAAGTCACTCCCCATGATCAAATTGTGACATCTGCTCGATTACTCCAATGCCATTGCTGTCCCTTGTATAAATACTTTGGCATTTGTACTGTACTATGTAAAGCCATTAAAAACATGTAATAAAAAAGCTTATATAACTTCTTAAAACCATAATTACTACTCCAGCTGTGGTATTTTGTAGAATTCTGAGCGTTACAGATTTATTCCTTGGCCGAATTACATTTTATAATGAAATATATTAATCCTCGAGCTCAGAAGTGTAAAAATGGCAGTAAAATTGATTGGATCCAAAAAAAGAGACAAAGCTAAGCCTGGAGTAACAGCCAGGTAATCTTTAAAACATACAGAAGTTTGTAGTAGAAACTAAGGGTAATTTTTAAGCAAAGCTGGGCATCTGTCTGGGATTACAGCATAGATACAGGGGAAGTACATATAACAAAATAGTACTGCAAAGATCTTTGTACAGTAGCACATGAACAGCATATGAGCTATCACTGCTTTATTCCTGTAAATTGGAATTTATTTTTTTTTTTAAACGGTGATACAAGCTTTCAATTTTTATATCAGTATCTGTTCAATAAAATTGCCTCGCTTTAAAAAACAAGCAGAGATTTTTTTGCTTGTTCAGAATGATTAGACAACTTAGTAAAAGGCAGACAATAAAATCACTGTTGTTCCTCTTCAGGAGAGAAAGAGAGCTGCTGGAGGCAGCGGTTGCATTTGTAGATACCACAAAGATTAAGGTTAAATAAATAAAGATAAGGCCCAGGGATAGCAGCGAGCTACAGAGCATCTTCTACTGAAAGGCTGTCTCATTCTTCTCATTCCTGCAGCGAAATGTATGGGTACAGGTATGTATGGGTGCAAATGCACAAGAGCATGATTCAGAGGTGAATCTTGGTCTGTAATCCTCTCTCCAGGCCATTAATTATCAACTATCTCTTTCATCAAACTCAGAGCACACGTGGTGTTTGAATCTCTCATAGCTGGAGGGAACAGCTTCTGCCGGTGCCTGGCGCGGAGCTGCCGAACAGCAAGATCAATCTTGTGTTAAGCTGCCTAAATAGCCCACGAGCTTGAGGAGAGCTAATGGGAGACTGCATGAACATTTTTTTTAATTTTTTTTTTTTTTAGCTGTTATTTCCACACCTACCAGTGCTGAGCTGAGAAGTGGTTTTAATGATCCACACAGCTGAGCTTTAGCCTTGACAGCTCTTCAGACAAGTATTTCTCAGCAGCGGTTAAGTGGGTAATAGACCAATGCAGCCAATTTACCTCATTGCTAACATCTAAAAGATAACAGAAAGAGATTCTGATTCTCTGAGTTTTCAGTGGGATTTAAGGCACGGGAAGGAGTAAGAGCTGCAGCTCCCTCGCAGAGCTGCTGGCTGTGTGCAGGCTCCAGGGAGGTCTGTCGCTCGGTGCAGAGAGAAGTACTTCCAGGATTTCCAGCTGCAGTTTTAAGGAACAGAAGTGAGACTGAGCTATAAACATTTCATTCCATGTTTCTCAGGGCCACAGCAGAGCTTTGGCATGTAATTGTGCAATGCAATAAAGCAGGCCAGGACTAAACCTCTGAGCCCTGCGGACTCAGAAGGGGGCTGTGGGGAAGGACACATGGTGCTTCTCTTCAGGCAGCCACTTTTAAAATGACCTTGTGAAAGCTGCTACCCAGAACCTCTCTGTTTTCCTGTGTACGGACCAATGTCACTCCAGTTCTCAAAGCATTAACCGGGACCGTAGGAGGAAGGAGAAGGATAAAAAAAGGCTTCCTTTGCTCTGTCCTGTAGATTTTGACAAGTGACTCATACCAAATCCAGTGGGGATGTTAAGCAGAGTCAAAAAGAACATTTTTATTCCTTTACTCCTTTTATAGGAGGAATGTTTGACTCCCATTAAGAGCCCTTGGAGAATCCAGGGAAATCCCAGTGGTGTTTTTCCTGCCTGGGGTTTAATTTTGCACAGAGATCTGAGCAGGCATTTTGACTAGCCAGAAAATAAATAGAAGGCTGGACAGTGGGGGGGAGGCAGAAGATGGATGGTGGTAGGCAAGATGTTTGAACTGAAACTGGCTCTAAGCGAGATCAGCATTAAATAACTGTTGCAAATGAGAGATTTTGCTACCAACAACATCTCAGGCAAGATGTAATTTATAAGCAGCAAAGGCAGCACCAAAGCAATGAACTTCCATCGATGTGAAACTTTTTCCTTCCAGAGGTTTAGCACTGTGCTCTCAACCTTAGACGTGTTTGTAAATGCAGGAGGAATTTCAACATTTTTAAAGACTATTCCTGGAGAAAATAAGGGAGCTATAGAAATCTGTGGCACCTACATGAAAAGTAGATACAGGAGGACCAATGTTTGATTTTGGTTATCAGGGCATAATACTCACTGCTCTCAGCAGAAATTGCACGCTCATATTCAGAATCGCCGTTTTGGTTGCTCCTTGCGTAACACAGCAGTACTTTGTGCTCTGTCAGATCTGGTGTGATGTATGTTGCTCTAACACTATCCATCTTGCTTTGGGGAGAGAAGGGAGGGGAAGCTATTTGCTGCCCGACTCAAAGAGTGAGCATGTTTTGCTGCTGGTGTGAAGCTTTGCAGAAGCTGTATTTCCCAGCAATCGCCTCAAAACGGTCCATCCTCCAATTGAACTGGAGTTGCCTGCATTACACTGTGATTTTTATTTGGGTTTTTTTTTTTTCTTAACAGGCGTTGCTCACATACAGGTGTCTTTGCATCTGATTAGTTTATCATTCACTTGTTAAAATGGAGAGGGGAGACTGTTAAAGGTACTATCTTAATTCCCATTGATTCTCATGCTAATCAAGATCAGATTTCTCCTTGTTCCTGAGATCTTTCTCTACCACTGTTCCCTTTTTCTCTATCTTTAGAAACCCTCTGTTGTGTTTTAAACAGGCAGACTTACATTCAAAAGATATGGAGAGGAAGCATGAGAAATTCAATCGTTTGTTAAAACACAAAAGCAAAATGAAATCACTGAGTTAAATTTGTGAACTGTTCTTTAACAGGACCACTCGTAGCATGTTCGCAGCTTGGGGCTGATCAGCTCTCTAAGGAAATGAATGTCTTGTACAAGGTCAGCATTTACAGTTACAACTCAACAATGACAAGAAGAGTGGCTGGATTGAAGTATTTGAGCTTTCTGTTGAAAATATACAATGAGAGAAGAACAACAAATGAAACTGCAATCCTGAAACCAAGACCTTGTGTTGTTTTATCCTGCTCAGTCAGACTTCTTTTATTTGAATATGCATTGTTCAAGCTTTTAGGAAAGCTTTGATTTCTCAAGGATTTAACTTCAAGAGAGGGCTTTAAAGTGTATTTGGGCACTTTATACTTTCTGAGTCTTGACCTTTATTTTCTCCATAACCATACAAATGCAAGCTTTTGTTTTAATAATTCCTTCACGCTCAATTATTTTTTGACCAGATGCTGACAGTTTAAAATAACCCCGGTGCTAAGGATTTTGTGATACAGTGCTTTTGGCTAGCAGTACTGCAAGTCTTGTGTCTTGTCACATTTATCCCTGCATTTAGCATACTTGATATATGTCTAAACTTCTGTTCCTCAAGCAGCAGCACTACTTCTGTCCTCCAGATGAATGATGCCATTTCACGTGGAGGAGCAAAGTGATGCACAGGCAGCCCCATGCCTGCCCAAGAAACCTTCTGCTGCTGAACTCCAGGCAACGCTCACGGATAGAAGCAGTTACCCGCCTGTTAAGCCAATGTCAGTCATGGGTGTTGCAGTCACAGTCTCCCTTTGCCCTCAAAAATGTGTTCCTTGCACTAGCACTAGGGCTTGTCTGGTCCACTTGTGAGCCACCCTACTTGTGAGGGGGCATGGAAAGAGAATGTGATTGTCAGACAAGCCATAGGCCAGAGCTGACTCGCTTCTCGGTGGCAAGCACCAGAGCCTGCCCAAGGGGGAGAGAGGGCAGGGGGCAAGTGCTCTGATCTGCACTGCATTTCTCCAGAGGCATAAACCACCCAGAGACTGCCGCACCTTGGCTGTAGACTGATCAAAAGACAGGAGTACCAAAAAATGGTGTGAAGTATATTAAAAACCATTTCCAAATAGAGGTTGGGGTATTTTTTAGTTGCTTTATATCTGGGTCATTGCACCAGTTTGGCTTTGTTTAGGACAAAGGAGGCTCCCTCCTGCTACAGGAATATCAGGCAGGACTGTCACCTATCCCCTTCCATGAGGAGCCTGCATTTAGGGAGGTTTAAAACAACCACAGAATTGCTTTAGCCTAATTTAAAAGAATAGTCTACCTAAAAAAACCAAAAAAGGACAGCAATGTTTAAATGTCAGGGAGAGGGAGCACGCACCTGGCCTGCCAGTGCATCTGTGCTTGGAGCCACGCTTGAAATCCCCTTTCTGCAGACAGGTCACTGCTCCCTCCCTTATCTTCCTGCGCGCTGCTCACTCTGTCCCAGTGCCAGCAGGTCTGGTTGCTCGGCTGCTGGCAGGCTCAGCTGCTCCCAGTGCTCCTCTGTGACCTGCTTCCCCAGCAGCAGCCAGTTTCGGCTCGGCCCCGGGCTGTGATCAAACAGGAGAGGTCAGGGAGGAGCAGTGCAGGCTGCTGCCAGGGACAGGGCAGCGGAAAGAGGGACGAGGGGCTCAGCGCAGAAAGCCTCACCCCTGCCAGCAGGCAAGGCAGGGGCACTGGAAGCACAGCACAGCACGCGGGGGATGAGATTCACCATCTCTCTCCCCTACTCGGCAAAGAAACGTGTCCTGCACATTCCACCTGGGAACAGATGTATTTCTCACGGAGCTGCATGTGCTGCAAACCGTCTGCCATCGCCTTCCTCCCTGTTCCTGCAGAGCTCGCCCCCTGGCATCAGCACGTCTTCCCACCGGCGGTTCCCACTTCAGAAAATGCCACCTCCCGCCACTTACCCCCTCCCTGCTCAGCAGTGGTTTAGTATTGCAGCTTAAGACCAAAGCCAACATGTGCACTTCGTGTTTCTGTGTCATGTGTCCCTGTTGCCGGACAAAAGGCCCCGTGTGCCCATGCGGAGGTGGGCAGGACACTTGTCCTCTCCACTAAACCCTGCTTGGCTCACCTGGAGTCTTTCTTTCACGGCTGAAACCAAGGATATGTCATGAAAATCTGCAGCTGGCCTGTGTTAACCCAGGAGAGAGACTGGGACATGAAGTATAGACTTAAAAGAGTTATTCATGCGCATGAGGTGTGCCAGACAAACTGGGGCACTCCAGCTGTGGTTTCACGCAGGGTTCTCATACCCTTCAAAACTTCATGTCTGACACAATTTGACTAATCAGTAACACCCACACTACTGCTTAGGAATAATAGTCAAACTTTGCAAAGCAACATTTCTGAAGCATTCTTGCTTCTTGTCTATTGATCCAGACGTGCCTGGAGTCAGTTTGGTTGGAGTTACTTATCTGTAATGCCACATGATACCGGGGGAGTTTCAAAGACGTGTCAGAGGGGCCAGGATGCTGGTGTTATCTGAGCTGTCCAGGAATGTCCTTTCTGCTCCACGGACAGCTCTAACCTTCAAAGAAGCAAAGTCCTTACTCCCAGGGGCCAGCCTGTGCTGTGTTTTACTTAAGCATGAACAATACCCCCATCTCCAGTAAAATTCCACTAGCTCATGACGTTACAGCGTATAACGTGAACTAATACACATACATTAACAAGGTAATGCACTTCCGTACTACCGAGACGGCTTGCTCTAATAGCGAGGGGAGGTTCTGTAACAGATATCGCCTGTTGTGCTCAGCCTTGGAGGGCAGCGCGGGCCCGGGTGGGTGCAGGACAGACACTCACATGTGCCACGCCACACGGCCAGCCCCGCGCTCCTGCCCGGGCACCGATCCCCGGCCCTGGGGCCGCCGGGGCGGGCAGCGTCGCACGGGCCGGGCCGGCGGCGGGCGGGCACCTCCGGGAGTCCCGCAGCTCCCGTCGGGCCGGGACGCGGGCACTGCGGCCCCTCCCCGGCCAGCCCCGCTCGGGGCGGGGTCTCCGAACTTTCGGCTGCGGCCGCGGGGTCCGGTTCGCCGGCGGCATGAGCCCTGCGGCGGGGCGGAGGGGCGGCAGCGCCTGGCAGGGCGAGCCCCCGTCACCATGCCCAAGGAGCGGCCGCTCTGGCGGGGCCCGGCCTTCCGCCTCTGCCTGCTCTCGGCCGCGCTCTTCCTCTGCCTCCAGCTGGGCATAAGGCGATCCTGGTGCCCGGAGGAGAAGCCCCGGGCTCCGGCGGCGGCGGCGGGGCGGGTTTCCCCCCCGGGCCGCGGCACGGAGCAGCAGGCGGGCTTGGCGGCGGGCAGGCGGCGGGTCACCTACGTGCGGAGCGGGCGGCGGGGGAGCGCCGCGCCCGGCTGCTGCCCCCTGCAGCCCGCGGACGGCCGCCGCAGAAAGGTAGGGCGGGTTGGAGGCGGCGGGAGAAGCGCTCTCTGCGGCGCCCTCTCTGCCCCCGAGGCGGAGCTGAGAGTGACCGGGCTGCTGGGGGTCCCGGTGCCGCCCCTCACGGGGTTGGGCCGGGGCACAGCCGAGTGCAGGAGCCGCGCTTCGCAGATGTGGCCTCTTGCCGTCCCTGCAGGGTTGCTGGTACCTGAGAAGAGATGACTGGAGGGTCTCGGGGAGGGGGTGGGATGGTGGCTTCCTAGGAAGGTGTTTTGTGGTCAAGAGAGCTTTTGAGCGATGCTGCTTAGCTGCAGGAGCGGTGGAGTGTGCTGGTGCAAGGGCTGAGCAAGGTCAGACCATGGTCTGGAAAGGTAACCTTGTCCCAGAGTCACCAGGCTTGCTCAGCAGGCTGAAGCACCTCCAACAGAAGCAAGCTTGGGAAAAGTCCTCGGCCCTTGGCATTCTTGGCGTCCAAATGACATTTCATTCACTGAAGGCTATCATAAAGTGTTTCTAGCACATGGTCTGTGTGAGAATTGAGTTAGATAATGAGTTGGTAAGTAGACTTGTAATTAGGTTCAGATGCGGTAACGATTGTAAAGCCTTTTGGAGACATGACAACCATCATTAACATGTGGACTTCACCAAGATTGAGGAGTGCCAGTACTAAACTTACTCCCCCAGTTAGCTGTCTGTGTCACCAGTAGTGGGATGCTGCCTTCTTCCACAAGCTCCATACCATCTTTGGGTTTGCCAAATGCCGCTCTCTTGGGAATCACTTACAGATTGAAGTGTTTATTTTGTGCAGTTTTCTTTGCAGTCTTTCAGGGGAAGACAAGCCAGCTTTTTGAAGGCCAGGAAAGAGGAGATTGTCACGTATTTTGAGCTCCTGCTGCCAGGTTGCAGTCTTAATGGTCTGTGTGGAGCTGTGTAGATACTGTAGAAGTTGGAGTGACTTTGAAGAGTAACAAATGGGCTTTTGCTAGATGGGACTATCTTCTCGGTCAAAGTAAATAAGTATCTCTGAGATTTCCCTTGACAGGAATAAAACCGGTTATCTGTGGAATGCCTAAACCTCTCCTGTCCTTAAACTGCGGCTTTATCTGGGCTTGCTCAGACTCCCTTGGTGAAGAGATGTTTTTCTGACAACATCCAAACCACGATCTGAGCAGATGTCCTGTGATAGTGGGGTTTTGTTTGCAAATCTGCTTTCTTTGCCTGTGTGCCCCCAGTAATTATTTTTTTATTATTTAAAGAGGAGATGGACAATGAACTCCTGTGTAGCTTGAATTTTAGATTCACCTCATCTTCTGTGGGGAGCTGTGATGGAAAAATAAACTGCTGTCTTCTCCCCTGGTTTCCTGAAAGGTTTAGAAGGAGAAACAGGATAATCCCTTGCTTCCTTCACCACTGTGTCAGTGGTAAGGACAACACTGTCACACATTTCTTCAGCACAATGACTATTGTCGTTTCCTGATGTGCTGTGATATTGGTACCGTGTTGAGGCATCTAAATTTCACAGTGTTGGTTTTTGTGATTTTTTAAATTATTTATTTTATTTTTTCTGTTGTTGTTGTCAATGCCGTGTTACCCAGTATTCTCCTAAAGCCCAAGTTTTAAGTGATTGTGATTATGGAATAATTTCAGCATTCACAGGGAGGAAAAAAAAATCTAATCAAGTGGAGTCAGATATTTTCTTGAAAACGCGTGCTAAGCATGGCATCAAAAAACAGGAGGCAAAAAACAGCATATGCTAATATATTTAATGAGGAAGCCCTAGTGGAGAAGTAGTGTCAGGAGAGGCTGCTCCTTGTGCCGGAGAACTGGCAGCTCCTTGTGGTGTTGGAGAGCTTGAGGCTCTGGAAAGCCCACGGTACGTTTGCGGTGCATCTCCAGGTGAAGTGTGTGAAACATCGCTGCTGTGCTTTGTGGTGACGGGCGTGTTGCTGCTGAGGTCTCATTTGAATCCCACTAATTAAGTCAGGTGAGAAATAATTAGTATATATAATACAGGGTGGAGTTGCAAGGTTGAGACTATCATGTGTCTTTCATGTTCAGCTATTTGACTTGAGCATGTTCCTTCAGGCTACAAAAAATCTACTTAAAGGGAAGATAAGGCTTTGGCGGTAGTGGGAAATTCTGGGAATTACTGGCTTTGAAATAAAGTTGTTAAATAAAAAGGGTGTCATGGCTTTAAATGGAAAGAAGGTAGATCAAGGGTCAATGTAAAAAAGAAGCTCTTCACTATGAGGGTTGCAAGACAGTGAAATGGGTTGCCCAGAGAAGTTCTGGAAGTGGTCAGTCTGGTTGGGTGGTGCTTTGAGGAACCACGTCTAGTGGGAGGTGTCCCTTGCCACGTCAGAGCAGTTGGAACTAGATGGTCTTTAAGGTCCCTTCTAACCCAAACCATTCTATGAGTCTGTTAATATTTTTCATCAGGTTGTATTTCACTTCAGACTGTTTTAAGACAAGATGGGGTCTCTTATCAGAAAAGGCTGCTTAAATTGGAGGTCGGTGGCCCCCCTCAGCAGCTCTGGAGGAAGGTGGTAGCAGCAGCAGTGTGCCAGCTGTTCCCAGTGCATCATGCTGGTGTGTGTTAGTGCTGTGCAGGGGAGAGGGACGGGATCCTTGCACAGCTCTTCTCTGCTGTAGTGCTGGGCTGACTTTTTGCTGTGGGTTTTACATGGTTTTTTTGTCATCTGTCTGTCTGCAAACCATTGTCAGTCCATTTCTGAAGCCTGCAGAGGCTGTCAGGTGATTTTTTTCTTTTCCCTGTTGCTGGTTGTGGTGGTGGTGTTGGAGTATGTTGTTAATATGTGAGGCAGCAGGATGGCAGTAATGAGAAATCCGAGGCCAAATTTTACTCTTTTTTTTCCTAGTGCCTCTTGGTTATAACTCTGCTCACACTTACATCACTGAATTAATGCAGAAGACTGATGAGCAGAGTGTTTCCACAGATCAAGTTGAATATCCTACTTTGTGGCTGTATAAAAAAAAAATAATGCAAAAACACACAAGGAAATTGTTGGATGCCTACATTGAATCACTTTGAAAGTTTCCTGGAGCAGAGTTATGTTATTTATTTCCCAAGCACAACTGCATCCAAACAACCAACAGCACCATAAGAGGGGGGAAATAAAAGACCCAGACAGGATGGGAAAGATGGAGACACCTCCATAAATGGCCCTGGCATCTGCAGGGAACTGCCCTCGCAGTTGTGCTCATTTCCTGACTTCTGGCACGTCTCCCTCAGCAGAGAGTGACTGTGAGGCAAGCGGGAGGATTTGACCCACCGCGTTTACAACTGTCTGCTTGTGCCTTAAGACGCACGTGTAAAAAATGCTAACTGAAACCAGCAGGGAATAAAGTGATTTAGCTATGTGACAGCTCTGGGAGCTGCCAAAGCTGCCTGTTCTGATGCTTTCGGGAGCTGTGTTGCTCCCTATGGAGCCTACCAAAGAGCAGATGATGCTGCTGTTGGTGACAATAAACCAAATTGGTCACTGAGAGCATATGATGGTCATCTGAAGAATGGGGAGAGTTATATGCTGTGCTGCAAATGGAAAGCAAGTGGAAGTTTATAATCCCATTTGTATTTTGTTGAGAGTGCTTAAAGCTGTGTTGTTGCTAATAAGATGCCCAGCTCTGTTTATAAACAGTGATTCTAAGCTCTGGTTCTGTTCTGGTAACAAGTGTAGCAGGTGAAAATTCCAGCTGTGTGAAAACACCCAAATTCTGCCAGATGTACCTGTTCTTGCAGTAGGTATTAGTGAGGTCTGCACCCACATAGTGCTGCAGACACTTGACACAAGTTTTAAAATGTTATTGCAGGGTGTGATGGTAAAAAAAATTTTGCATTTGCATTTGGAATTTGACATAACAGCAAATTCTTATCATAGTGATTGCGATAACAAGGATATGCTGGCTCCTGTGCTCTGAAAATGGGGAGGAGCCCTCTCCAAAAGTCTGGTTAAGTCCTTTGCCTTCTGGGCAGATTTATTTCTATGGAGGAGGAAAAAAAAACCCCAAAATTTATGTAGTTATGCATGAAAGGGAAAAGGCCAGTGTTGCTCTCGGGCAGGTGTTTCAAGTTCTGCAGTTCTGCGTGCTGATGCAGCAAGTGCTGTGACTGTCTCACCTGAAAAACAAGGTTCAGGGTTTTTTCTCTCTGTGTGGGTGTAGCTGGGCTGTGCAGTGGGGGACTCCTCCTGGAAGGCTGCCTTAGAGAACTGCTTGAGGCTGCTAGGCTGCAGCCACAGGTACATCTTCTCAAAGCGTGCCTGCCAGAAGGCAAGAAAATGACTAAATTGAGGTTGAAAATCATAGTTATCAGCTGGACATCACTTTGTCTGTTGTTGTGGCTGCCCAAAGGTGGGGAGGTGGTACGCTGCTGATGTGAAGCTGATATTGCTTTGGGTGCTTTTTCATCCAGTATCTAGGGATATACAAATGTTTGCCTTCAGTGATGAAAACCTAGGAGTTTGATTTGGCTGCTGGGGCCATTTGTATTTTGTCTGGGATTATAACATATTTTGGAACATGAAGCATCTTTGCCTAGACCAGAAAAATCTTGTGAGATAATATTTTTGTAGGTGTTACTTACACTTACATACATTTGTATTTTGGTTCTTGTTAAATACAGACTAATAATCTTTTGGTTCTGCTTGTTGGATTGCAGGTTTTGTTTTTCTTTAGATAGGAACTGTTTCCAAGAGGTGACTGCTTCTCTGCAATAATGACTGATAACAGTCTCATCTTTAATGTAATTAAAGTCTGCAAATTATTTTGAAGCAGTATCTTTGAAGTTATGTGGACAAACTGTTTGGGAGATAATAACATGGCAGATTCAGAATAACCTCATGCAATTTAGCACCACTTTGTTGTTGAGATTTTACTTCAATTGTACATTTTATTTTTAATTTAAAATTGACAGTGCTTATTTTTACGTTGGTGATATGTAAGGCTTATACAAAGAGCCCTTTTTAGTTGTTCTACAAATCTGGTAAAAAAAAGTCTTAGATGTTTTCATTGCCTATTTATAGGTATGCTGTTCTCAAACTGACTCCACATCTTTAAAAATTTGCTACTAAACTTTGGGTACTATTTAAATAGGAAGTTACTCTGCCTTTTGATGAGCAGGAGACAACATTCTTAGAGAAAACTTGGTTCTTCTCAAGTCAGATGTATCCTTCTGTCTTTCCATATCCCATGGTGTAATAGCTGGGCTGTTTGGGGACTTAACTTTTATACCAGTTTATTCATTATGTGCGCCTAGAGCAACGTTTTAACAGCAGATTTTAACACGACGGGCTTTGGAAGCTGTGCAGTGAGTCACAGCAGACTGTGTTTAAAGGAGCAGATTTCCCAGACTGAGCCAAACCAAAGGAGCTGCTGGGGCAGCAGCATGGGTCAAGGGCAGTCTTTTGGATCACCTGGTGAATTGAAATCCACAGCTTGTTCCAGCCACCTCACCTATGTACCAGACATGACAAGCTTTCCAGCGTGCAGCACTGGTCTCTAAATGCTGTGGTGAGGAGTGAATAGCATCCTGGCTTTGAAGAACATGTGTGGCAGCTGTGGCTTTGTTGCAGTGGAGTGCCGTGCTGAAGAGGTGGATATCAGTTATTCTTTTGAGTGTGCTTGCTCCTGGGCATCTCCTTTAATAACAGATAGACAAGCTGGAGAGACTCTCAATGGGAGGAAAAAGGCATTAAGAGGTGAAGGAAGGCAGACCTGCAGGGAAAGCCCAGCAGAACTGGTACTCATTCTGAACAGGGAAAAGTAGGTTTTGAGAGGAATGTGCCAAGACCCTTCAAACTAAAAAAACCTATTTTTTGTCAAAGGGCATAATGACCGATTGTTCCCTAGGTCCACTGCAAATAGGACAAGAAGTAACTGGCTTAATTTCCAGGCAAGTTATTTGGAAAAATCTTCTAACTCAGCAATTGGGTAAGTGGTGGAAAAACTCCCTAGAAAAAAATGTGAACTTTGTGTATCCACATAGGGAAGGTCTAGGTGTCCTTGGCTGTCCTTCAGGGCAGAGAGGTAGGTAGAGTCAGTCAACCTCCTGAGGTCCCCTTGTCTACGTTTACCTGCTTTGCAATTAGAGAAGCAGTCTGGCAGGTACATGTGATTAGCCAACCTGGAATTTAGCCTTAACAATGATCTAACAGCAATGTAATAAAAAGAGGTAATGGGGTCTTTAAAGACTATAAGCACTTACTTAATGTCTCACTAGAGAGACCAGACCCCACTGTACTCGTCCTGTGATAACTTAGTGGACCCCAGAGGGAGAAACGCTACTTGACAACTTTTTTATCCCTCCAGCACTTGGAGGTCTCTTGCCAAATATAAACCAATGCAAAGTTGCTTGGCTTGTAAGATTAGCACAAGGTAGGAGCTTATGGCTTCAGGCCATCAGTGCCTCGGGAACAGCTGGGAGAGCCTTGGTTGGTTTTTGTTCAAATATTCAGGCCAATAGTGCAGACTGAGTTTATTGTGGTTGGAAGAAAAGAACAAACTTCTATTGATAACTGTTTTCAACAGCAGACGACCAACTCTGGGGAGCACCAGCCAGCTCTGCGTGTAAATGAGGGTAGTTGAGGCACTGCAAGGTACCCAAGCATGGGACTCCTCCTCCAAGTAGCCAAGCAAAGGCAATACTGGGCTTTCACTGTATTGAAACTGCAGCTGAAATGTGTTTCTGGTAGATGGTAAAGAGGAGATGGTAATGGTTTATGTTTTTTTCCGACAATGATGTCACTTTGAGCTTGTGAGGTAAATGATTACTCAGAATAACCTTGATTCTTTCACACTTTTTATTACCTAAAATAGGTGGTTCTTTCATGAATTTTTGAGAAGTAGCTGGTGGAATATTACCCTTCAGAAAGTCATTACAGCTTTTTGAGATATATATTATTGGATATAATTACATTTCTTTCAAATACCTACTCAAAGCTTTTTTTTTTAGCATATAAAGACAAGGGAATGATTTTTTTTTTTTGCTAAACATCTGTGGCACATAAATAATATTTTTCAGGGTATATGAGCTTTCCTATTTAAGAACATAACCCAGGGACTGAGATGGTGATTTCTTCTGCAAATGCCTTGCTCTGTGATGGCTATTACAGTTGTACCATCTTTTTCTTGAACCAAGCTGGATGGTCCACAGGTCTTGTACAAAACATGAATCCATTATGGCTGTGGTAGCAGGTGCAGAAAAAAAATCTCATACTGATCTAGCCCTGCTTGTTGTCTTCAGCTCAAAGTGTTGAATGGGACTGCTGTGCAAGGAAGCGACCCACACTGCCCTTCTCAAAAAGCTAAGCAGCTCTGGTCATGTCCTCTGTGTCCCACTAAAGGGCATGAGTTCAATAAACACATCACTCTGCTCTCACCTCTTTCTTCACCCCTCCACAGTTCACTGTGTTGGGGTACTGGGTTGTGATGCCTGGTGTACTGGTGCTTATCAGGCCTTGTTAGCAGTGACCAAGCTGTGTACGTGCTCAGAGGATGAAGGATTTCTTCTGCATGAAAGCAGCTGTCGAGCAGGAGGTGGGCACTGGTATGGAAGTCAGTTGCACAGCATCACAGTCTTATCGTGGGAAAAGAGCGGGAGCCCCTGAAAGTTGAAAATTTTGAGAGCTCTGAAGACAGTGAGCAGAGTTAGTACCAAAAATGTTCTTTTGTCATGTTTTATTCTGGAAATAGTGGAAGTGAGGACAGTTTTTCAACGCATAGCTTTCCTTGCTTAAGCAGTTCTCAAGGTGCCCAAGCTTGCTTCATTCTTTTCTAAAACTTCCTTCTTCGGGAGAGGCCAGAAAGAGAGATCTAGCACAAGTAAAATTCTTCCAGAAAGCCTTGGGGTTTTTCCTTTACATCTCTGACCTTTAGCTGCCTTTTTAGGAGACAAATATTTAACTTCATCACTTGTAAGGTTTTCATCCCACCTTGTTCAGTCAATGTGCATCAACAGTTACCCATCCAGGCAGTTAGCAGGGATGTGTGTCTACTTTAAGGCTGCACGGTAGGTGCTAGCATGCCAAACACCTCTCTCATGCCACTTTTACTGAACTGCAGGCATGGTTCAGACTGAGGTGCAGCTGCTGGATCTTTAGTGTGAACTCAGCAAAACTCCAGTGGCCGGTGACAAGGGATACGGTACAGAAATTCAGTGGTGAAGAACAAAACCCTCCAAGAGCTGCCTTGCAGACTCGTGCAGACAACACGAGCACATCACCTCTCTTAGAAAACTGATGCAGAATTTGGAGGTTTAGATTGTGTTAGCGAGGGACGTCCAGTCTTTACACAGTTTGGTTTGGCTGTGGTAGACCATGCGGTCCTCCTCCTGCAGTCTGACCATGATGGCTGTCACTCATGGCACAGCTTAGATAAAAGACTTAACACTTAGGTGAGAAAGTCCGTGTGAACCAGTGCTAATCTTTGATGGCATCCACAGCAGTCCCCTTTTATCGCTTGTTCTAATATTAACTTGGAGCTGTGTTTGTCTTGGATGGCTGTTCAGCCCTCCAGAGCTGTGTGCAGTGGATGTGAGTCATTTAAGCAACTCGAGTGATTTCGTAGCTAGCAGATACACACCAAGATACTGTTGTGTATCATGAAACATTGTCCAGAGTCCTTCTGTGATGTGTAAGTCTAAGATTAAATGACATTCAGTTCAGTGAAACAAGTAAAAGGGGTGTGGGGGGGGAGAAGCTTGATTTAATTTCTCTTTTAATTGTGGTATAGCATGTATATTCTGGAACCTGTAATGTACATTACTCACCTTGATGTTAGTGTTTCTGTATAAAAAAGTGTCAGGGTGACACAGTGTCCTATTTTGAATTAGCAAATCTCTAAGGGTAATAGAAACCATGTGCACAATTTGATTGATGCCATGGCTAACAGATAGATGAAAGCTATGACTTTGAACTTGCTCTTATGGCAACAACTGGGTCAATTTAAGCAGGAGATGGCAGAAACATTCCCAGCTGTTTATGCAGCTCTAAGTAGAAGAGTTTGGTTCATCAACAACATGTTTTTGCCTGCCTGATCTACTGTCCTGTCTTTAGTAGTCTTGCTTTTAAATGTGCCATCAGGCTCAGGTGCCAAGAAGAAGGGTGCTGGCTGTGAGGTGCTCATGGACTGCACTGTCAGGGAATGGGTGGCCAGGCTGTCCTGGAGTGACTGCTGACCTCTCAAAGAGCACAGGTCTTGGCTCTGGGGGAACCCCTTGATGGTTATTTTGCCCCTTCCTTCCCTTCCTTCCCTTCCTTCCCTTCCTTCCCTTCCTTCC
>JANVCC010000018.1:48786409-49004888 GCA_025345505.1 Todiramphus chloris collaris | reverse complement strand
CCCTTCCTTCCCTTCCTTCCCTTCCTTCCCTTCCTTCCCTTCCTTCCCTTCCTTCCCTTCCTTCCCTGTAATTTATGTCCTCCCTGAAACATGTATACATATGATAAATAAACCTATCCTTATGTCTTTGTGTAATGATAATTGTAATAGTTCCAGCAGCTGTTACCACATACACAAGAATCTTGCTTCTCGTGGAAGTCTTTTCTATATGCTCTGCAGACAGGAACAAAATGGCTTTGCAGTGCTCTTCTAAAGTCTTTGAGAGCACAAAGGCTTTGGCTTTGCAAATCCTAAATCTGGGGGGCCCTTTTGAGAAGCATCCTTCCTGCTGTCACCTCTCCCAATCATATAATGGGGCCTTCTCTTGTCTCTGGGAATATAGGACCACGGGGACTTTTCAGTGAGCTATTCTCTTCTGAAGTCTCTCAGAATTTTCAGGTCAAGTCAACTTTAGATGGAAAACCTCAGGGTTTACATGCTTGTTTCAGAAAGAGCTAACCAAGTGACCTACTGTTCCATTCCCTGGCAGATTTCAGGTGCAGTTTCAGGTGTATTGCTGTAGGTTTTTCTGGAAGTGAAAAAATTGTGGGTCATTTCCAGCATTGACCTCGTGGCTCCTGCAGGCTGAAGGAATTGAGCCCTCTTCTGTTCTTGGGGTGTGGAAGACAAATGTTGTGGGCCTTGAGAACTTGGCAAGGAAAGGCCTTTAAAGAGCCAGTGAGCCAATTTGTATCTCGTTACTGCTAAAATGGTGGATGCTCTGTGTTCTTGCTGTTGGTTTTGATAAAAGGAGCAAATACCAGTGATGTGCCAGGGGCTGGACCTGGTTGCGAATTGCATGGAGTTGAAAATGGTATTAGAAGCAGTGAATGATAGCATCGTAGAGCCACTGACACTGCTTTAACCTCCCTGTCCCCCCCTCCCCCTTTACCACATCTGTCCCCAGCCCTTTTTCTCATTCCTCTTGTAGTAGCAGCATCAAATAATTAACTGGGAGCTTCAAAGTCAGTGCTCTTTATTTAGCCTTCTCTTTCATATTTTACAAAGAGACAGTGTTTGAAATGCTAGGAGGAAGAGATGGTAATGTCTATTGATACAGCATGTAATGTTAAATAATACTTGCCACTTAGAAGCCTAAAAATGATAAGAATCAGCTTGAAATCCTTCCTGCTTCCTGCAGCGTTGACAGCACTAGTGGAGAGTTGGGATTTATCCCAGAGATGAACGCTACAGGATAGGAGCTGCCTGAAAAACCCTGAAGGAAAAAAAAAAATCTGTTAATACTGATGTCATGTCTCTCTTCGGGCTTTCCTCGTGGTTGGCCTGCAGCACTGAAACTTTCAAAGAACTGAACTTTGTTTCATCTCGAATAGAGCAAAGCGATGGCAGGTTGTTCCTCTTCCCTCACTCTTTTGAGAAAATTAAACAAGAAGCAATTATGTGCCAATTGGCTGCTCCTGCTGCTGATGTTGCTTCTTCATTAAATGTCTTGATTAATGATTTGATCTTGCAATTATTCGTTATGAAATCTCTGGGAATTCCGGGTGTATCAGGAGTTCAGGGTCAAACCATGTAGCTGTTTGGTGCTATATTCTGTATAATGCTCAGAAAAAGTAATAAGACACTGGAAAATGCCCTTAACTAAAGAGGATGGTGCATATTTGCCAAAGACCATTGTCCAAGGGCTTATGATACTAGGGTCTATACTTGTCTTGAACAAAAACCATTTTGAAATTATGTGCTTTGAAACGAGCTTGATTTTCTTATTTATAAATTGGAAAGAAAATAAATGTGTTGTCTTGTACTTTAAATCCTAATAACTTGTAAGCCAGCTCTTACTCCCTTTCTAGACATTTGGAAATAATTGCCCAACATGCTGTTTTATTTTGTTTGGAAGACTTTTACATAGCTCTAGACCAAGGGCAGTAATCCATAATCACACTGAAAACAAGAAAGGGAGTATGTCATAGGCATTCAAAGCAAGTATACAAGCTCCATCACCTTGTTTTATTAGTGAATGCTTGTATCAGATAAGAAGTTGAAGAAGAAAAAAGTGAAGTTTGGCTTTTTAAGTCTGCCCTGGCTGTCCGGAATGATCAAGTGAACTGATGGTGGGTTGGAGGGATGGAAGCCCCTTGGTACTTATTGTGAATATTTTCCTGTCTTGCCTTAGGTTTTACACTAGGAAATCTGAATGCCAGTAGAAGTCACTCAGCCTTTCAGTTTACCTGTGGATAATAATTAACATTTACTTGCTTTATGGCATTATAGATGCCTAGTGACAAATACTGCCCTCATCTGCTCCCTGGGCACAGAAGGTCCTCCTCGTCCTTGCCCAGGAGGGGCAAATGAAGGGAAAGGAGTTTTCTGATGCTTCGTACCTCCCTTTAGGTTGGAAGGTGTTGTGGGCCATTTCTGTCCAGACATTTGCACTACACTTGGATGGAAGAGAAACCTGCACGAGTGTGAAATGCTCTTCTTGTGTGAAATCATTGTTTTACTTTAAAGCACCTTCTTTTTCCTCAGTTCTTAGTCTCAGGCAGAGCCTGCTGAAGCCAGTGGATAGGCTTCCAGAAGCATCCCTGTCTGTAAATCACAGTTAGAATGTTGGAATTTGCACAAAACAAACTTGGCTTATCTGTCTAGATGAGTGTTGGTTGTACGCTTTGGTTTGAATATTGCAATGAAGATAACTTAAAGGGAAATAGCTTTTTTTTTTCCCCCTATTGCCTTATGACATGTTTTTCTCAACCAGACCACTTCGTTTAAAGCAATTATGAATACAGGTTAAAACCGTGGTCTTAACTCTGCTTAGCTTAAATCCGAATTTGCAATGACCAATAATTGCTGTATCTGTTTCTTGCTGTTACCCTTAAGTGTTGGCAAAGGCATGTAGTCACTGGAAAGAATTCATCTGATTATTACAGGCTTAATCGGTTTTGAGAATTCGCTTCCATAAATTTCAGTCTGTTTTGGCTCCTGGTTTTATCTCCATCAAATATAAATTATCACGCTGTCAGCCTCTGGATAGCGTTGGAATGCTGCTGCACAGTTTATTTATTTCATTTTATTACCATAGCAAAGAAATCCCACTTGACTGTTTTTTAAAGCCATGCCTCTCTTAGCAGAGTAAAACCAATCTCTCTTTTAATGAACACCTATTTCTCCCTGATGCTGCTGGGATTTCCAGTGGCAGAGCTGTCAGTCTTTGGTGGCCTTTGAAGATCTGAGGAGGGGTTTCCCAGTGCGATGCTGCCCTTTCCTACCTCTGCAGCTCCCAGCTTCGTTGGTTGCAAGGTAGTTATTTCTCATAGGTAGCCAGGGGTGGTGGTTATGCTGTGTGGTGTTGGGGGCATGGCTGGACTTGATGATCTTGGAGGTCTTTTCCAACCTTGATGATTCCGTGATTCTGTAAATGATAAATTAGACGCAATGCTTTCCAAATTCATAAGTGCCTACAAATTAATATTTTGGCAAGTGTTCTGAAACACGTGCTTCCTGTAAGTCACAGATCTGCAGCCAGGGTGATGTACATCAGTTGCTGAAGCCTAGGTCTACTGGTGAATTTACAGGAAGGTGACGACAACAGCTAATTTAAACCTGGTAAGCTGGTTCCCAGTACCCATTTCCTATGGAAGTCAGCATTTCAATTTGAATTCAGTGGAGTGTTAGTCACCTGAATCCCTCTACATGTCTGGCGGTGTCATGTTAGTTTTAGAAGACACTCTTTTTCCAAAGCCATATTTTCTCTTAAAGTGATAAAAATTCTGTCACTTAAATTCAGTGCCAAGCATCCTTTTTTTTTTTTTTTTCTTCCTTTCTATGCTTTTCTTATGAGGCACTTGTTTGGAGGAGAAGACATCAAACTAAATGTAGAGTTTGAGAGAGCTTGAGTGTGGGCTTTGAGTGTGAAATGCTGAACCTTGCAAGGCATCAAAGGTGTTGGTGTTTTGTATCAAGGTTGCTGGCGCGGCTTGCCTGCAGGTTAGGCCAGCACTTCTCCTGTGAGTGTGAGAGCTGTAACTTGTGTGCGTGTGGCTCCATTTCCTACCCTCAGGTGGGAAATCAGAAGCAAAAGGAGCAGAAAATAAACATGAATATTAACAAAAGGAGAGCAGAGGTGAAACGCTTGGTGATTGCTGCCTTTCCAAGGGTTGTTATGTATGCGTGTTCAGACTGATTTGCTCTACAAGGGTAAAGACTCTTGGTTCCTAACAAGAACTGAAGTCAGAAAATTGCTTTCTTCATTTCAATGTAAAACTTTACATTCAAGAAGTGATGCTTTTTTCCTTTTCCCTGACAAGTGTTTTACTTATGGTGCAGACTGCATCCTTGGGAAGCAAGTGCTGATAAACTGCTCTCAAGCGAAGCCCTCTGGGTGATGCTCAAAGCTGTGTAAGTTGGCTCTCACAGCAGTCACATCCTGCTCGTAGGCAGACAAATGTGTGATGCACTGCAGAGGCTTGGAGAAGGTTATCCATATAGAGTGTGGAGCTAGAGGAGAATTAAGTGCATCCTAGAAGTTCAATAAAAGAAAACAAAACACACGTATCCAGACATAGAAACACCTCTAGTTATTAAAATTCTTCATACACAAGTCATGTCAAAGACTCACTTAAACTGAAGACACCCACTTAATGCAGGAAATGCTTTTGTCACAGGACGTTTCTAAAGGCAGAGTTTACTGTGGTAAGTATCTATGCTGCACAGGAGAGTTGTGCCTTCTACAGTGGGGTGACTGTGTCAGTGATCAAGGGAAGAGTTATGGATGTCACCTGCCTGGACTTCTGTAGGGTCTTTGACACGGTCTACCACAACATTCTTACCTCTAAATGGAGAGTTGTGGATTTGATGTATGGGTTGTTAGATGGATAAGGAATTGGCTGGATAGCCACATCCAAAGAGTTCCAGTCAATGACTCAAATGTCCAGGTGGAAACCAGTAACGAGTGGTGTCCCCCAAAGGTCCATACTGGGACCAGTACTGTTTACTTTGAGCAGCCCGATCTAGTGGAAGGTGTCCCTGCCCTGACTTGTTGATCTTTACTTTAAAGGGCCCTTCTAACCCAAACCATTCTGTGATTCTGTAACAAACAAACACACTGTGGTTTTACAGCACTGGAGCTTGTCTGTGGGAAGGACTCTCTACATGACCTGCTTGTCCCACTGCACCAGCCTGACCTGTACAGAGGATGGAGCCATCCTTTGGTGGCCGGGTAAGAAGGTGGCCGTGTGCTTGCGTGCAGTCTCTTGTCAGAGGTGCCTCCACTTTATCAAAACACAGAAAAGTAAAAAATGGGGAAATAGATTCCCTGTGTTTTTATCCATCCCCCCATTCATTATAAACTTTGTGCAGCAACTGAAAGTTTCACTGTTGGAGAAAATCCTCAGTTCAGGTGGCTGCAGAACTGGATGTCGGCTGCATTTCCCTGTGATATTCCCAATGCCTGAGAGGGAACCCACTGCTTTTCTCTCAATACAGGCATGCAGAGCAGGATTATATGGAGCAATTTCTGACGTATAGTTTGTTAAGTGAAAACCTCATATGTTTTAGAAAGCCAAACTCTAAAGAAATACAGAAAATAGTACTATACAAGAAAAAAAAGGAAGAAAACAGTTTAGACATGTAAGGATGGAATACCTATAAAACCAGCCATGTTAGAAATTAATTCGCTCAGAGCTTTAAATATGAGTCATAGTCACTTTGTAAGCCTGTGTTTTAAATTACAGCTCACTGAGCCTGTGCATGTCCCAGCTACTTCTAAATTAGCGAGGTCGCGTAGCGCGGTGTTATGAGTGCACCTCTTGTGAGCCCTCTGTGTGATGCTGATTACATTCAGCTAAAGGGGAACGCATGAACTGACCTTTCTTGAGGAGGTTTTTGCCAGGGCTCACTTGTTCTTTCCTAATGACACTTCTGCTTTGAGGAGGAGTTTGCCACTTGCGCTGCATGTTGCTGCTCCAAACATAAAACATTTGGAGTTACTCAATGCTGCTGAAGAATAACACACAATTAAGTGTTGTTTGAAGCGCACAACTAAAGAGTAGGCTCAGCCTTCTAAAAGACAAGGTTTTTTGCAGCATGACATATATAATATTCTGGTTTGGGTTTCCTCTTCTGTGATGTTGAATGTCTACAGTGTAGATGCATCTGAGCCCATCCTCCAGGCCGCCTTTGAGAGAAATGGATGTTTCCAGTGTATGACTCATGTTACTTATTTTAGACATCTTCATCATTATAGTGAGATGAATCATTCCTTTAAAGAGCCTGTCTGCCTCGGCTGTCCTGTCAAATAGCTTAGCTCCCAGCCCACTGTGGGAGCTTGCTCCCTGGTTGTCCTCACAGCAGGAATGTTCCTGCACTCCTGGCTCTCCCTTGGAGTCAATGCGCAAATTGCCCCTGCAGCTAACCATTGCCATTCACGAGCAACCGTTTGCCACTGGAGCTGCTCTGCGTCGTCAGTGAGAGGAGCAGCACTGCCAGGTTTGGCTGCCTCCTCAGAAGCCCTCCCACTCATCTCAGTAGGCTCTGCACTTGTTGCATGTCACTCGTGAGGCAAAGTCAGTACTTGCGTGATCTGCAGCATACTGCTGTCACTATTTAAAGTGCTTTTAAATTGTGGGGGGGAAAAAACCCCAAACCCACAAAGTAGTATGCATGGGCCCACTGGAACTCCAGAGCCCAAAGAAAATTATGGTTAAGCCCTGTAAATCATGTCTAGTGTCAGTCTACTCTCCTAAGGGCTATCCATCAGGAGTGCAATCTGGTAGATACATGTTTGCCTTATAGATGACTGAAATTTTTCAGTTTAAATCCCACCCATAGCATTTCAAACTGATAAAAAACCCCTGCAAAACTTTACCCATGAGCAAGCTCTGTTCTGCTGTACCCTTCCAAAAGGGGTGAATGTGGTGATACACGGACTGCAGCCGGAACGTCTGGAGATGAAGGTGTGTATGTCACTTGTTTCTATGGCTAGCTAATGCTATTAATTTTTTTTTCCATGTAGTTTATTGCCACAACTGCTTTCTGCTCATATTTGGTCCTGCCTCAAATGTAAAAAAGTCGTTGTTGCACAGTTTAATCAGAGGATTTTGTATTTTTCCCTTGGTTAAGACATCTGCGTATGTATTGACAAGTCTTTTGTTTCTTCCCTGGAAGCAACAGACTGTTTGGCAGGGCAATGGGATTCCCAAATTTTTGTTCCCAAACATGGCTACTATTGTTTTTTTTAATAGTCTGTTAAAGAGGAGATTAGAAAAAATGAGTCGAAAAAGATGGAAGTATGGAAAATTTAGTAATTCCCTTTCAAATCTAAACAGAAGGGGAGGGAGGGGTTGGGCTGTTTGAGTGAGTGCCCTGAAACTGTATAACTGCTCTGGAAAAAAATGTAATGATTTACACTTCCGTGTTCCAGTTTATGCTAGGGAAGGCAGAAATTTTGCAAACCTGCAGTTTTACACCTGCTCGTTTGTGAGCACTTTGCACGTGTTGATTTAAACTTTAAATTATGCTTTCAGATTTTTAGGACAAATGGTGTCATATGTATGCTACAGATTATTGAGGGATTATCAGGTGACTATCCTAGATGGCTGGTGAGGAAGAAAAATCTAGAAGAAGCTGCTCCTCAGCCTGTTTTGTAGAGCTGCCACAGGGACCAGCTCTCCGTTAGTAACCGTAGAGCTTTCTGTGGGACAAACGAGAACATCCAAATCCTGATGCCACTGCCATGCCAGTCACGTTTGCTTTGGGAAAAATAAAAATGCAAAGTCCAGAGGGCAAAAACTCCTCAAGATAAGGAACATGTGCTTATCAGGAATAAATGTGATTTTCACAAAACAGTTGGTTCACAGGGACTGGGTGCATTTAATCTGCAGAGCTTATTTGAGAAGGCTTGCATGGAACAGGCTGAAAACTAACCTGAAAAAAACTGTAAACAAAGAATACATAGGTTATGGCTCCTTCAGGAGGGTATTTCCTGAGTCCTCAACATACCCATACTGCATCGCCAATACCAGTGAGTTACCTGCTGGGAAGGGTGTACCTAGTCCAAGAGAGGGACTGGATTTTCACCCCTCTTCATGGTCTGTTGAGTTTTATTGTCATGCTGCCATTGAAGTGCCTGCCCTATAGGGGTGTTCAGTAGCTGTTAGGAGCAGACCTCTCTAATATATTCCATCTATTAATGGGAAATGGGTTGCTGCTTAGTAAGGAGCCAGGAACCAAATGTGAAGTTTGATAAGCTATTCAAATGCTTTGCTGTCAAACCTGAGCTCTGTCACAAAAGTAGCATTTGTGTAGTCCTCCTAAATTTAAAGAACTATAGAAAAGGTTAATTAAAAAAAATAGTTTTTTAAGTGAAACTGCATGAAGTCACTGGGGTTTTATCTTCATACTTGCTTGTTTATTGATACATTTTGGAGACAGTGGAAAGGCAGTTTGTCATCTTAAAGATTTTAAGAACCTGAGAGAAAGCCACAGTGGCTCTTTGATATTGCACTCTGCTGAACAGGAACCTCATTCACGTGGTCAATTATCGGGATTTTTTTTCTTTTTCTTCCCCGTCAACTCTGTGCAGAGGGAATTCTTTCTGAATGGTGCCATAATGGCCACCCTGCAATCCCCCTACTTAATGAGCTACTTCTCACACAGATTTCAGAATAACTGGGCACAGATGTTTAGTTGTCTAGTTGGGGTTTTTTTGGGGGGAGGGGCTGAAAATGATTGTCAGTCTTCATTTCCATTTCAGCTTTCAAGCCTGTTGAAATGGCAGCATTCCTATCATTGCAGATGTTATTCAGCCATGTGAACTGTGACTTCTTCTGAAAGATTTCAGGCATTTCCCTCCCTGGTGTGCACCTATCCTCACGCTGTTAGCTGTTTGCAGGCTGCCTTCTGCAGTCAGCGGGTCAGGGGGATGAACGTGCTTCTGCAGAGCTTAGTTACTCGCTGCAGGCAGCAAGTTGCAGGGTGGGAAATGCTACTTCTGTCTCCTTTCGGGAAAAGAAAAAAAAATCTCAAATGTCCTTTTCAGCATTTCTTTACAGTAAAAAGGAAAAACCAAGAGCAAGACCTACAGGAGTAATAAACCTCATACAGGTCTCCTGGCTCACGTTCATTCCAGACTATGTTTACTGAAGCTGCAAAAATACCAATTCGTGATATCAGCTCAAGGCTGATAAACACCATCTGGTCTGGTGGTCCATTTTAATCACCTTTCTTTTCTAACATCACCTTCTCTTTCTTTGCTGTGTTGCTCTCTGGTATCAGAGGATACCCACTGTCACTGGGCTGGCTCTTCTGGCCTGGCAGCCCAGCCCAGTGGTGGGGTTGTCCTTTGTGGCAGAGCTCAGCACCTTGCTGAGCAACTGGTTAGTTGCTATTTCCTGTACCTTTTCCAAGGCTTCATCTGAAATAAGGTCCTGTGGGAATACCGAATGGCGTTTCTGTTTGTTTGGTATTTTATTGAATGTCAGCATGAACCTATGGGGAAAAAAACCCCACTATCCTGTTCATTATGGAAGCTCAGTTAGTTGGCGATGATGAAGGGAGGCTTGATGCTACCTGCTCAGCCATAAAAATGAGTTATGGTGCCTGAAGATGAAAAGCCGTGAGGAATCAATCTGAATTTAGTACAGCTAACACCGTGCTCGTATTTTTATCTACATGAGGGCAAGAGATAACACATCTAAACTTCCCAGGGTGACAAAAGCGGACAGAATTTGGAGAAGGTGGCACAGATGGGAGCACAGAGCCCCACTGCTCTGCCAGCACGTGTCTGAAAGACCTCTTCTGTCCCACTCTGTCTATGTGGGAAGTGTCGCTGGAAAAGCTGACAGGATCCTCGAGGTTCAGAGCTGAGGGGCCTCACAGGGAGTACAGAAAGCATCCACCAAAGCTACTTCCCTGGGGTTATGAAAACGAGGAGTGGCTACAAGGCAACCACACTGACATTTTTTCAGGAAAACAATTCTGATGTAGCTTGTCAGGCAAGCGTGGTAGAGGGAGAGGACTTTTTTTCAAAGACCACAAAAAGCTTGCTTATCTATGAATCTAGATTTTAAAATAGGAAAGAGATTGTTTGCAGAGGTTTACTTTGGAAATCAGTGTTTGCAATCCAAGTTCTTGTTTCAGTGGACATTTAAGTGGAGATACACAATAGATAGAAAATTAAAATTATTTAACTGTTTTCAGATGTTTTGCTAGAGGATTTAGTTATTCAGATCTCTGGTTTTTTTCATGCGTTTCTACAAGCCAAGCCCCTCTTGGGTGTCGTAGAATAACTGTGTTGACACACATACCCTGGATGAAGAGCCTTGCTTTCTGAATTACTGACATCTGCTTTCAAAGCTGATTGTGATAAATCATAGTTAGATGCTCTTTCACTGTAGTTCAAAGCCTACTGTATTTTGAAATGGCTTTCATGTGTAGGCAAGCCATTAAGAAACCATTTTTATTTGAAATTAAATCTCCTTACTTTATTAGGCCTTGCATTTCATGCTTGTACCAAGAAACAAGTCCTGTTCCTTTAAAGTGTTTTTTTGTCCTGCTTTGCTTTGCAGACTGTAAGATGGCACATTGAACTACAACCATGGGCAAGTCCAAATCCTTCCCTCAACTACGAGGCCTTGAGGTTCCTGAAGTACATTGGCACTTCTCAGGTAAGTTTTGCATTTCAGTCTCCATTTAGAAAACAGTTTGCCTGGCAGAGACCATTCCCTCTCGGGTAAGGAATTAACCTCACACCAAACTGGTTTTGAAATTGCTTTGTTTCTGAAGTTGCTTAGCCTAGCAGTGATGATCAACGTGAACGGCAATGTCAAAACAGAGGCTAGAAAGAATACATTATTTTCTTGCTTTATTTCCATATGGGTTCATGTCCTGAGAGGAGTACGATATGAATGAAATTCCAGACGTGGTTCCTCTCCTGTTCTTCTCTCTTTCTCACTCTCTTTCAGACACAGAAAAACACAGAGCACTCTGTAGTGAGAGAACTGTGTATTCAACCACCCCACCTCTCAATAACAATGTGATAACCTGGAACGTTTTAGTGTAAAAGGATGCATTTGAGGTTCCCAGTAAACTGAGAACAAGGCATTAGTCCTTAACTTGTACAAGTTGTCCCAATGGTACCAATACAATCCTGATATTTTGAGGACAAAAATGATGACCTGGAAAATCAGTGGTTTTATGTGCTTTTTCAAAGGTGACATTTCCAAATCCAGATTGTTTGACAGATGCTTCCAGGGTTCAGCATCTATGGAAATTGGGCCAGCGTGTCTTAATGGAAGCATCACTTCTTGACAACAACATTTATGCATGCATTTCCTGGAATAAAAAATAGAAAAGGTGCTGGATGCCCACAGTTCCGACAGGCCACCTGCTTTCAGAACCCAGATCTACCTATCTATCAGCAATTGACCCTTAAATACAGACTTAACTGCACCATCGCTTACACTGGAGAACAGCAAAAAGCCTCAGGTGCTAATGTCACCGAAATGTCATTCATGTACTAAATTCTTTGTTAATGGAATGCTTTCAAGGCTGAGACAAAAGACCCATTTGAAACATGGCTAAAAATATGCTGCCGTGATGATGGTGTGTTAACTGGGAGGGTAGCAGAGCATTCACTTATCCACCAGCTTGTGGGTACCCCTGGCTAAATGCTGAAGAAAATGACATCTCTGCCTCCACTCACGCCAGCTCTGAGGGGGCAGGAGTCAAGATGGTGCATGTGGACACAGCAAGAGATGGCTGTAGAGCTGCTTCCTTCGGTGTACTGAAGTTTAGGCTGCAGCAGGCATATTAAGCTGAGAGCATCCTTCATCTTGGTGACTTAATAAACAGTGGCAGATGCTGCTAAACGCGACTAGTTGGTACAAAGCCTACAAGGACATCAATTAGCAGATAGTTTATTGTTGCTGACACACTAATCGAGAAGTTTCGTTCCCAGAGTAACTGACCCTGGTTGGGGGGACAAGTCTAAGTGAAAACAAAAAAATAAGAGACATTCTTGTCTCTGACCTGGCAGATGTTACAGGATTAATAACTGACAGGATAACACCATGACTGGTGTGAGCACTTCTGGAAATGGGATCCTGCTTATGTAGATGAGCAAGGGATCTCCTTTTCCTTGTTTGCTGAGCAAGTGTCTACTAATTACTGTGCCTGAGTTCAGCTCCCTGCCATTAGTGTAGAATGGCTCAAACTGCTGCAGGGGGAAGATGCCATGTCAGCAGGGCCGAGCTGGGACCAGAGAAAGCTTTTGCAATGCTGGTATCTAGTGGTCAGAAGAACCATCTTACGCGTGCTGTTATTTGTATTACAGTAGCAAGTAGGATGTCAGCTCACTGTATCAGGGTCTGTAAATCATTTAACAGGCTGGTGATGGTTCTAGAGGCAGAGTTCAGTTGTTTTTTTTTTTAAAGAGCTATTAAGTAGCAAGAGCTATTAAAATTGCTCCAAATTCTGAGTGTTGTAATTGCTCGTAATACCATGAGTCAATTAAGTGGCAGCACTGCAGAATCTTAGCTCTCTGTAGAGAGCACATTATTCTTCTGTGTCTTAAAATTAGTGCTTGTTATTGCGATGCCATTTATTCCTTGATTGTTATGTGCCTGAAGGGAAATGGGTGGTGGGGTGCAGTGCAAGTCATTGCTTAAAACTTAGTGAATCCTGAGAGCAGCATGAAGAGATGCTGTATAGCTTTTATGAATTTTCCATGGGAATTAAGAGCTGAGCAGGAGCAGGGAGGTGGTGTTGCAGCGTGCAGCTGTTTGCATGTAATGCTCCAGATAATGATCTTTCAGAGCTTAAGCTTCTTAAAGAATGAGAGTTTTATTTACTTATTATAAGGCACATGGTGGAGTGTGCCTACCACAGCAAAGGCTGGATTCCAGTTTTCACTCTCAGCCCTGTGTAAACTTTTTCCATTTCTGTGGTTCTAGGTGGGGCCAGACCTGTGCTTTTTAGCTTGGCTGAAACCAAGAGCTGAGCAAGGGCAGTCTGCTGTAAGGGAAGGAAGGAGCAAAATGAGAACAGTCAGTTCAGAACTGATGTTTAACCTGATTTTATCTCCACTACTGTTCTTTCCACCTTTTCTATCACTGGCTTTCTGCCCGTGCCAGTTCCCATCCCTGCAGCCAGGGTTGATACTAGGCCTAAAGAACAACTTTTTGTCATGATGGCTCAACTGTGTTCCTGCAACTGTTCTCAGTCTTTGCTTTCCTATCTGCATGTTAACAGCCAGTGCCCTGCAACCCCTGAATCTGATGGCTGGCCTGCACATGGCTTGAGAATCCCTTCATCAACCAAACGTAAACTGCTGCTGGTGCAGTGCAGCACAGTCTCTCTTGGGCAGGAGTAGCTGCAGCTTTGATGCTTACTTCTGCTTCCTATTACCTCCTTACCACTGCTATGGTAACGGCTGAAAGTTGCACTGGTTTTCCATTACCCTCTGTGCCCTGGCTCCTGAATGCTGGAAAGGCTGCAGCACCACTTTTCCAGAGTGGGTCTGGAGGAAGAGGATGATGTGAAATGGTGTGTCAGAGCCTGGGGATGAAGTGCTGGCTCAAGCTGCCGGGTGGACAGGCAGAGCTGGTGCTGCAGGCAGGGGCTCCTCCATAGTGGGTCACCCACAGAGCCATAGCTTTGTTGGCTCAGTCACCACTGTGTTTAGGCTCTAGGAGTCTTCTGCTCAGCTGTGGCAAAGCTGACTGCACCTCTCAGTTAAGTGATTTTTGACATTTCCAGGTTTCTGATGAATCCAGTGCATTTTAGTCCTTGCTTTCTTGGTCTTTACAAGGACTTTGGCTTACAGCATGGCTCCCTGCAGGGTCTCTATCTCCTCTCCTTTTGCAGTGCTTTTATCCTGGCTTTAGCCTCTAGATGTCTAAGCCAGCATGTGTTATGATTCCTCTGTTTAGTTAAGCACTTGCTTAAATCTCTTTGTTGTTGGAGAGAGAATGTGTTAGGATAATGATTAAATCCCTTCTGGAGCTAAGATCCAGGACACTCTAGGTAAGGTATACAGCATACACAGCAGTGACACTGTAACTTGTGATTACAATCTTGAATCATGACGTGTTTTTAAACGTTATTCAGGATGCAGAATCCACTTCAAGGTTTGCAAAGGGAAAAAAAAAAAAGTAAATGTTTTAATGCGGAAATAACTCGTTCTCAGGAAATTGATTTTGGGGTCTAGTACTAATGCTTAATTATTTGCTTTTCAAACTGCATTCCTCTCTGGGGGATTATGTAAGCCTTAAATTTCACCAAGCGGAACAGACGAACAAGGAAAAAAAAATCATCAAATCTCTGTTAGCTGTGTATCAGATTGACAATCAGATTTAAATGAAACCAATTAACATTTTTCTCCTTTCCACTCTTTCCCCAGAAGGCAAATTAAAAGCAAATTAAAAGTCATGTCTTAAAATAAACATCCTTTGATTTCAACAGATTTCATGTGAACACATGAACCTGAACAGCCTGAGAGGGTACTCTGAAACCGCAAAGAAGCCCTGGTCGATCTGTCTTGATGAGAGGTTTAGCCTCATCCATCGAATCAGAAGCAAGCAATGCCGCCTGTATTCCCTTGGGTAAGTGCCCTCTTTGAGAGACAGCAAACTGTTTCGTGACACCTAGCTTTGAAAAGCCCTATAAATGCGACGCAGGCTGCAACAAAATATGTCTTTTAAAATGTAGACACTGTTCGGGTGTGTTTTGTTACTCGTTGATGTGCTTCTGTAAACTGTTTTTGGGCGAAAACCTTTCTCTGTCAGGGTGTTTGTTTTCCTTCAGTTTTCTAATATCAGTATGAAAGCAAATTGCTAAATGGTGAGTAGCTGGTGGTAGTTCACAGAGAGGAAGATGGAAATTAATGAGATAAACTGAGAAGCCTACAGCATCTTCTGTGAGCAGAAATGACTTGCACAATTGCCGGGTACTTCAGCAGCAATACTTATAAAACTTCATTAATTACCCTTGGGACAAAATAGTACATTTTGATACGAGAGTGTGTTTGCTAAGCACTTCAGGGGGTGACATGTGCCAAAGTGATAATAATAAAGGCAGTTGTGGCTTTATTTTAAAATGTTTGGAGTGGTTATGATGTTTACAGCAGTCGAGATTGAAGTTTTCACTCTTCACAGAACAAGGGTTTTCACAGGTAGTAAAACCACAAACGCAGCCTGTTTGCCTGCTAATAAAACACTCTGCTTCCCAGAAGGATGAAGGAGGTCAGTCTTCAAAGTATGTCAGGCCACTGGCCTGTTGCATTACCCATCAGCACACCGTTGCATTAGGAGGATGATCTGGAGTTTGTTTCACACAGATCACCAACTGGCTGCTACCTAATGAAACTGTCTTTACTGTCCTGGGAGCCAGCTTTAGGTTAGAGATGTAGTGAAAGGCTTCATCTCTCTTGAACCAGCGCAGTTGGATAGCAAGGAACTTTGTCTGGGTGGCATTTCTCAGTTAATTGCACATGGCAGTCAATACCAGCAATAATGTAAAATGGATGCAGAGCTCACTGCAGTCAAAGCACGTGTTTTCTGTTAATTTGTGGGGGCTAATATTTGCATCAAGCTTATATTGAGCTGTAAGAAACCACACTCCTCAGAGCACAAGGGGCTCTTGGGTTTTGTTAACTGCATTGCTCTGTGTCAGAAAAACAGTAATATCCCCTTTAAAGACAAATCACATTGCACAGAGAGCAAACTCCTCTTCACTACTGTTACTTTCTTTTTTTTTTTTGAATATTCTTTGTATTTCAAATTATACCTACCCCAGTTTTAATGCAAAATACAAGTTTACATATTTTTTTTCCTGTTTTTCACATTCTTGGAAAGTTAGGAGAAATGCTGTGTTATCCCATGCTCAGGTCCAAACTTTACCTGTCAAACTGTCTAATTGCCTGAGGCAGCTTCTAGTAGTCAGTAAGAAGAAGCAGGCACATACAGGTGGAAAATCAACTAAGCTAGGTAACATTCTGGAGGTAGGTATAGCTTTCCTTTGACTATAGAGGAAGTCAGGAATAATGTGTCTGCTGACTTGAGATGTCTTGGCAGAGTACTTAACAGTTCAGTGGAATTAATCTGGACCTTACTCATGAAGTTACGTGATCGTTAATATCAGACCTGAGCTCCTGTATTAATGTCCCTCTTCCCTTTTGCTATGGACCAAGTGTGGGTTGAGAATGGTATTTTTGTAGAATTGGCCTGTAGGCACAACACAGGGTTGATTTTTGTCTGTTCTAGGAAGTGCAGATTTGGCACAAAGCTGACCAGCACAAAGATAAATTGCTGATGGTTTTGAATAAATCTGAGCTAGTGCATGTATACCAGTGCTATATATGTGGTGTTCTGGGCATGGTACAGGGAGCCTGAATGATGGATTTTTAGTACTGATGGAACAGTAGGGCTTAGCAGAGATTGATGCTGGTTCTCCCATCAGTCAGGTAGCACATGTATAGCAAATACCTCACCACAATGCATCACGTGAAACAGATAAAAAATAAAAGGGAAATATTTGAAGTTAAGGAGGAGCAGTCTTCAGTCCTCCAGTTTACTTCTGCAGCCTTTGGAGCTCATTACTGCATAATTCTTCTCTCAGACTCACTTCCTTCAGTTTATGACAGGCGGAAAAGCAATTTTGTTCTCAGCAAGACAAAAATCCCCTTTAAACATTTTTGTTATCTCATACACTTAATAAAGAGCAAAGAGGGAGCAGCTGCTTCCAATGAAGAGCATTCTCTGCAGAGAGGATGGATGGAGGACAAATGTGAAAGTTCACTCTGCCCGTTGCTGGGAATCCTGAATTAAATCCATATATCATTAAGAAGGGAACAAAATGTGCCACTTAGGCTTTGCCTTCTTGAGTGCTATAGTTTACTCGTGAATGGGAGCAAGAAGTGTCTGTAATGTCTGGAGATCTTTTTAGATTAGTGTTAGTTGCTTCCACTACTGGGAGGCAGCAATGTTTTTGCTTAGGGGACGGGATTTCCCAGTATGGTACATAATTGCAATATGCATTAGTGAGCTCTAGTTATTAGTGCTAAATCTGCTTAGATTAAGCTAAGTCTGTTACAAACACCACAGGCAGGCACTCAAGCTGGGATAGTATAAATGAATAGGATTTCAGAAACTTAAGAGTTGAGCTTTAAAGAGTCTTGCTGCAATAATGTATAATGGCCTTTTCAGGTGGGTCTTGAAGTGTAGGGGCTTTAGGATCCCATCGGGGGATGCTTCTTTTTTTCCCTGAGCTGCAGAGCTCAGTTTTGTTCCTTTGAAGAAGAGGGGGAACACAGAATGGGAAAGATGGACCTTAACATGCATGTTTTTACAGCTCTGTCCTGTGGTCCCTGTGGGAGAGGAGTACCTGCAGTTATCAGGCTGGATCAGCTACAGGCATCCACTAGAGCAGTGCTGGAGAAGACAAAGCAGCTTCTGTGCTACCTGCGCACTCGCTGCGCTCCAAGATGATGCGGGGGCCGCTCAGTGCAAGCTGCAGCCCAGCATTGTATTCTGAGTGCCAGGCTCTGTGTACAGTGACCCTCTGTGAACCCCGGGAGCTGGGGACAGCCAAGGGACATGGCTCCCTGCTGTGCTGTGCTCTGTCCTGGGTCAGCGTCCCTGCCCTGCTGCTGTCAGGGAGCTGTGCCAGCAAGCCCTTCCTTTCCACTCGCACGCAGGCTGGGAGAGATGGTCCCGCGGGTGCTGTTCCTGCTGCTTCCGAAAGCCCACCTCGACCTCTGTTGTGGGGCACTGCATGCGACTGGTGACTCTCTAACCGAGCCCTCTTCTCCTTTACAGTAAAAATAGATCAGTGTCTTTAGCAGATTTTATTTCGCTGTTGCTGGAGGCAGCGGCTGCTCTCTCCTGGTGGTGGGGAAGGGCCTCTCTAGTGTTCGGTGACCTCCACGCCTTTCTTTTAAAATCACGGTTAAGTAACACAAAGATCTTTCTTAGCAGACCTCATTTGGTTACCTTTTTCATGCTGTCTTATCCTTTCCAATGGTCACATGTGAGCCAGGAATTTTTCAAACCAGTTCTTTCGGAGATGACCTCATTTTCTCTCCTAAATATTTGTTGTTGTTCAGATCTCTCTCTGGGCATAAATTTGAGCTGTTAGCTAGAGTGCCAGAAGATATATCAGCACCTTCTTCACCCTCATCTATATATATAATTTATGGGGTTTTTTTCTGTTTTGCACCACTGTGAATCTCCCTTTGCCATCCACATAAGTATCAGTCTGTTTGGAGGCAGCCTGAGGTTTGTCTACATGAAAAGCATCTGGCCCTGTGGATTATACCAGCTGGTACGGTTAGAAGTGTGTCATGGACCCATGTGTCTGTCGATGGCTGGTCGGCTCATCTCTCTAATGCTGTAACTGCCCCCAACAATTCACATGTTGTTGGTTTTTAGCCAGCTTCTCATTCCTAAGAGATTACACTGATCTTTGTTCATCAGTGTCCCCTCTGAAGAAAGCCACATGCAAACAAATATGTTGTTTCACTTGGTTAACTTCTGAACTTTTTTCCTAATGTGCTGAATGTATTAAAAGAAAACTCCTTTCTTTTCCTGCAAGGCTGTATGGGATGGAATCCTGTGAAATAGATTTGTTCTTAAGAGAACGCTGAGATGTTTTTGCAAACTCCACCTTCTCCTCCTTTCCCAGGATGCCTGAAGGGGAAGATGGTTGAGGAGAAGACCTAATCCAGGGCATCATTACCCTGTGCTTAGCCAGCATTACAGCAAGTGTCATACCGTATTTGTAACTTCCAAAACACATGCTTTTCCAAGCATTGTTTCACAAGTTGGATTTGGTTTAGTTTACCCCTATGTCATCTGTGTAAAGCATTTAGTGCTGGCTTAATGTTCTACCATAGTGTAGCATCATTTAAAATGTATCATGTTTTACATATTGGTACAAAACAGAATATTTCAGACTCAAACTGTTTCTAAGGATGATTGTGGTGTTGTGTAGTGTAGCAGGTGCTTTGACAGCACATCTAGGAGTACTGCCCTGTAATGCTTTCTGTATGGTAGATAAATGCTGTGCTGTTGGTACACAGTGGATATTCTCATTTAGTACAGCTGGTTAAAGCGCCGATTTCAGAACCTTGATTCTCTTCCCACCACTCCATCTGTCTATATCCAACAACATAATTTTGATTAAGTTTCAAGGTTTAGCACATAACTTGAACCACATTTGGAACAAGCTTGGAGGATCAGGAATGAAGAGGACATCCTGGTTTATGCAGTAGGGAAGGCCTGTGGTCCAGACATGATTGCAATGTAAATGCCAGATTTTTTTTTGTTTTAATGTACCCTTTGTGGACCAGTGGGCTGTAGGAGTTGGGAACATGGCACAGCCTTGCAAAGTACATCATCTTCTTGCAGAGACAGGGACTGAGACAACGCTGCTGTACAACGGGGCTATTCATTTTTTTTTTCTGCTTCAGGGTCTTTGCCAAATTAGCAGCAATCTTTCTCTTAAGTCTGCATAAAAACTCTGCTACTATTATGAAGGGGTTATTTTTAAATTTTCTATTTTATCTGTTTCTTTCTGTGCACAGAGAAAGAGAGGCATTTGTTTCTTTTGCCTTGTTCCTATTGGTGACCGTTGTGTCTCATCTTTGTAACACTAGACACTGGAAAGTTTGCCTGATTTTTACAAAATAGTATTGTATAAATTTTAAATGCATTTGCTCTTCTGCCTATGGCTTGGTTATGGAAGGTTTGTGCAGTGGGAACTAAGGAAAGTACTGTAATCTTATAAAGAAAAAGCAAATTGAAAATAGAGGAATATATATAAATATTAAACAGAAATAAAGGAATAATGACACGACAAAGGTTCAGATGGTTCATTTACTTTCTTATAAATTATGTCAACTTCTGAATTTAGAAAAAGCTCTCTGGGAAAATTATCAGCCTGGCTAGAAGTGGTTTATTCCTTGCCTTGAAAGGAGCCCTTCATCCTTATTGTATACAGTATGTTGCAGTGAGCTTGAATTTTCAAGTGAGGTTAGTTCATCCACTCCACTCCAGTAGTTCCATTCTATAAATGAAAAATTACGTTGAAGGTTTCTTAAGGTCAATTATGAATGCGTCATTGGGGAAAAAACACATGCTCCTTTACGTTTTCTTTAGCTAACTACTTATTCCAAATCTTCAGCAGGTATTATTGTGGACCATCAGCTTTTATTTCTGGTTATCTTGTCAGAATTAGGGGTAGATTATGCTCAGTGCTGTGGACGTATCGCAAGGAGCACAACAGCTCCTTCACTTTGCTTCGGAAACAAATGGGTTGGATTTTACCTTCTTTTACTATCAAGAGTCCTCAGAATGCCTTACTCACTAATAGTTCTTTTTGCAGCATGAATAGTTACATCTTTTTTGTTTTGTAGGCTGGGCAACGATGACAACCAGTTTGAGGTCAGCATGGCCAACAGTGGATGTGAGGTGCATCGCTTCGACCCCAGCATCAAGTCCGCACACATTCAAGAGGGTCGGCACCTGTGGTACCATCGCTTGTCCATTGACTGGAGGGATCCCAATCCAGCCATTGCTGCTCATAAACTTCATAGCAACACAAAGAAGCTGGGCACGATATTGAATGAATTTGGACATCAGAAGGTAAGGACTCAGGGGTCAGGTTTCTGACTGCAGGATTAGGTGTTGGGAAAGCTGCAGAACTTCCTCCTTGCTGTCACAGGAGTTTGGACGCTTTCAAAGGTTATCTTCTGACAATGGGTCTTTCTTTAACAATACATGTGATGCATTTCTTGTAGCGGTGCCTTTTATTTCTTGCTTTTTTTTCTGTGTGCTGGTAGCAGATGCCTTGATTGTAAATCACTAGCCATATGCTAAATACCTTCCTCCTTGTCCCTTTCTTTTCCTTTCAACTAGCTAGTGACATTGGATACTAGTATTTTCAGTCCTGTTGAAGATCTGCTCTTTGCCTCAGTATGAACACTAAACCACTCATACAGCCAAGTTTATAAAGAGAAAAAAATATTTGCAATAATAATTAGAAGAGAAGAGATAATGGATGGGTTGTTTACATTTCCAAGGTCACTGGTCCTAATTACAGTCTTCAACAACAAAAACATCCTCTTTTGAACTTGGCAGCAATCTGTGGGGTTTTTAACATTTTCCAGTTTGTTTTTAAGGAACTGAAAATATGTGAGAAATCTTCAAGTCTCAGATACCTGTTGCCAGGATATATTTGAGGTAGTTCCTTAAGTTGCTTTTAGATATTTTTTTTTCCTTCAGAGAATATACAAGCATGAATTCAAATGCTAATATACTTCATTGCCTGCAGCTAGTTCTGCTTGTCTTTGTTTTTTAAGAAATAGGCAGCCTGAGCTAAGGAGAGGCTTTTCTGTAAGATTTACAAAGCAAGCAGTGCAATGTTTGGTTTGTTATTAGAAAATGCAAGATGTCCTTTTCAGTTCACTTCTTGCTTTTCTTCAGTTTTTTTCTTTTAGTTCAGCTCTACTGAGTAGACTGTTTTGAAGATAAGAGCAGAAAATAAAAGGAGCTTTTTCCTACTTCTTAGTAATACCATAACTATTCTAGGCTATGCTTTAGTGAAACATCCGTGGAGAAAGATGGTTTTCCTTTGACACGTGTCTTACATTGATGGTTTTGATTTTAGGAGAATTAGTCACAGAACAAATGATTAATGACCTGATCCAGAAGAAACGTATGAGTCTTGTGATATACCAGACCTGCTCAGAATAGTCAGTTCTCAGGTTCTCATGGTAATACCTTCTGTAGCTATGATTCTGAGTATGTAACTTTCTGGGTGAAAGCAGTGGGCTGAACAGCAGCCAAGGAAGATAATGCACATGTAACACAGGCCATCAGGCTTTCCTCTGGCTGTATACACATGGCATAGGATTTGGTCAAGTGTGTTGGTGCATTATGAACAGTGTATAGAGACCCTTGCTCTACTAGCATTCAGGTAGCTCCCCTGTGCAAAACTGTGGCATTGGTGAAGGCAGGAGCTGACTTTCTCCTGGTGAGGATGAAGCTGTTACGCACTCGGCACTCTTCCATTACTTCCTATTTGTGAAATACCTGAATGGGCTGACTCTCCTTGTGTTGTTCTGTTTTCTTTCAATTTGAAAGGCAGCCTAAGAAGCTGTATGTTGCATAAAGCCACCAATGAGCTCCAATTTATGAAGAGAACATCAAAGTAAATACTGTGACATTCAGGTTTTCATTCTTCCGGTGAATGTGAGTGGAATGTTCCCTCAACTGAATAAATAAGTTAATTCAAAACAGTTTCACAGACTATTTTCCAAAGCTTTTTTCTTTTTTTTTTTTTTTTTCAATTAGGCTAAAACATGTTATTCATCCCTTTTTAATTTTAAAACTCCTTCCGTCTACCCTCAAAGTTGTTCCATTCCCACTTCAAGGCAGGAATTCCAGGCAGCTGCATTTGAAGTTAATGCTTCATTTTCTCCTTGCTTTTATTCTTTAAGATTTGGGACTTGATCCAAGACCCTCCAAGTTATTGAGACTATTTCCACTAATGTCAGAGACTTTGGATCAGGCTAATGGAGAGAGGACAGACAAGGCCTCCTGGAGTCCTTGCCATTGTAGCCTTGAAAAGAAAATATGCAGTTTGGAGGCTTGGTGTGCAACGGGATCAAAGAACTCGGATGGGCTCGTTTACACTCTGGCTCATATGAGAGCACACCTACTATTCTGCAGTCACTCCTGGGACCTCGTTCACACACCTACTATTCTGCAGTCACTCCTGGGACCTCATCCACAGAAAGGGAAGCCCTTGTTATGGCAAAAAATGTAAGCAGGTTTTGGTGTTAGAGTGGATTTGAGGAAAGATTAAATGAACTTGATCTTTCTAATTGGCTACGTGTCCCAACAGTCCTCAGCTCTCTGGGGAGTGTAAATAGCCTGGAGGTAGAGGATTTATACGGTACTATATTAGGATAAGACTGACAAAGGAAACATGTAGTCAGAGTATTTTGGTGAACTGTTAGAGTGTGAAATCTTTTAAGCCCTGGAATAATCTCCAGAGGATGTTATCGAGGGTCTTATTTCCTGGTACACAAATCTAAACTGAAAATTTACTGGTTTGTCTTCTGAGAAAAGCAGTATTTTATTGGCCTACAGGAAAGGATGAAGATGTAAAAATTGATCTTCAATCAAAAATTGATCATCATCCTTCTTTGCCCTTCCTCTCCCCCCACTCATTTTTTTGCTGACTGTGCACACTCTAGTGCATTGCTGATGAACAGCTACAGTGCTGGTGTTCCCCACGGATGAGTAATAGTTGGATGGAGAACTTCCTTTGTAGAGAGTTGATGGATAATTCAAGGCAGAAGAGATCTTGAGAGGCCTGTAGTCCAATCCCCTGCTCAAAGCAAGGCCAGCTGTGAAGTCAGACCAGCTTGTTCAAGGCTTTATCCACTCTGGTCTTAAAAACCACCAAGTCTTCTCCAAAGTGGAGACTGCACAACTTCTCTGGGCCAGCTGTTGCCCTGCTTGACTGTCCTCATTGTGAAAAAGTTTTTCCTTATATACAGTCCGAGAGCTACCAATTTCAATTTATGCCTGTTGTTTCTTGTCCTGCTTTTATGCACTGCTGAAGACCCTGTCTCCACTGTCCTGATGACCTCTTTGTAGGCTCTACAGACTGAAGTTAGCACCCCCCACAAAGCCATCTCCTGCCTAAGTTGGACAGGCCCTATTCCCCCAGCCTCTCCCTGCAGGTCTCCAGTCCCCAACCATCTTGGCAGCTCCAAGCTGAACTGACTTCAGTTTTATTATTGTCTGTCTTGTGTTGTGGGGACCAAAACTGGATGTAGTATCTAGATGCACTCTCACAAGTTCTGAGTATGGAGAGATACTCGTATCTCTTGGTCTGCGGGCCATGCTCCTGCTAATTCATCCTGAGATGCTGTTGAATTTCTTTGCACCATGACCCCTAGGACCTCTTTGCAGAGCTGCTCCTCAGCCAGGCAGGCAGTCCCCAGCTTGTATCATTGCAGGAGGTCCTTCCTCTGTAGGTGCAGGATTTGGCATTTGTCCTCGTTGAATTTCATCAGGTTCCTGTCAGCCTATTCCTCCAGCCTGTCTGGTGGCAGCTCTGCCCTTGAGTGTGTCTATTGACCAGTCCCACCAATTTGATATCATCCACAAACATGGCCTTTAACACCTCCTTTAGGTAACTGGTAACAAAGTTAAACAGGACAAATACTAGTACAAACCCTGTGGCACTCTACTTGTAACTGACCTCCAGGTAGACTATAACCCATTAACCACTGCGCTCTGAGCCCAGCTATCAAACTGGTTTCTTAATCATGTGGTTGTCTCTTCATCCAGACCATAACATCCTGACTTGGATACAAGACTACTGTGGGAGACAGTGAAATACACATCCCAGTGCTCTTCTAGACTAGTCACAGCTGGCTCCATGATCTTGCAAGGGATCATCAGTCTGAATTTTAGTTACAAGGGGGCTGATTCAGATGTTTAAATAAACCATTCACCTAGTCCCAGCATAGATTTGCACTGTGTATGGTATTGGTGTCCTCCTCAGAAGGCTGCTATGTTCCATGTAGCCCAGATTTTAGTATATGCAATAAAATTACAAGGGGAAGACTATCTTGAAACGTGAGCTCCCTCTCCCAGCTCCAACATTATTCCCTCCTCATAAAGTCCTAACCCTTAACTAAAAATTTAATCCAAGCTACTACATGTATTTTGTATTCCAAAGGTTATGTTATAAAGCAAAGTTAAAACCTTTGACAGAAAGGCCACGAGTAGCAGAAGCAAGCAGGAGTTCATTCAGTCCTAAATGGGCACACATGACCAAATCATGTGTGTTCAAAGTTGCAAACTTACTTTAGTAGTAGTTTTCCTCTTTCTGGAGCTCTCTAGGACAAATCTCATGTGGTGCCATCAGTAAAGTGCTATGATTTTGCATTTCTTGGCAGTGAAGCTCAGCAGTGGATGAGATGGTTTCTTGGAAAACAAATCAAGCTGGAAAGGAGAATCGGAGAATGCAAAGTGAAACCCTCATGTAATCAGGAAGTGCTCATAGGTGTAATTTCAGGGGACATCAGAGTTGCATTCAACTCCCGACATTCACATCTTCGTGAACAAATTGTGTAAGAGACCAAACTGTGTTTTTTATTATGAAAAGAAATGCAAGCCAGTCTTTTAAGTCCCTGCTTCATTTTATTGAACAGGCTTAGATTTAAGGTTTTGAAAGGAAAAAACATTTGCCTTTCACCAGTTGTTTAATACTCAACACAACTTCCAAACACTTCAACCTGATGTCATTTTGATGAATGACCTCATCTCCTCCTAGACAAGCAGTTTCTCACTTGCTCCTCTCCTAAAGCAGATACTGTAGAGTCTATTTCATGCTGCACTTTCAGTTTTGTGAAGACTGGTGCTTGTTTTGTGAACAAGCAGAGATTAAAGAAAATCGATTACCCATTTTGGTTTAAAATCATCTCTGTCGGCAGCAGACAAATAAATATAAAATAAAAGCCCTGGGAAGACTGTATAATACTTAGATTTGATTAACAAAACAAGAAAATTAACTCTCTAGATTGGAGAGTTCAAGTTTTTGTTCAAGTTTTGGAGCAACCAAATCCATGCAGTTACTCTTTACTACGCACATTTTGGGACTGAAGGGGCCAGAATAGTCTTTTGAATTTTTGACCCTGCCTAGACAAAATCATCTGATTATCCTTTGCAAGGGTAGACTTAGGTATTGCACAGGGAGATGGGGAGTGAGTTAGTGTCAGTTATGTTCACTAAGGGGCTGTTGTGCCCGAGTTCATTATGTGGTTGCCACCAGTGTTTATAAACTCAGCCCAACTCACAGAAGGTCTTCAGTACCAGCTGCTGAGCACCTGCAGACTGGTTTGTGTGCTGATGTGGAAGCTTGAGTTCAGGATGAGAAGGTAGAAGCTCAGAAGCCTAGGAGCTCTTGCAAGGACGTGAGTCCTTGCCAGTGTTGCTGCTGCTGGCAGGGAACAGCCCTCTTCACTTTGCTGGAGCGGGAGGCACAAGAGCAGATCTGCACCCTGCTGAGCATCAGAAACACCAAGTGAGACCAGATCTCTTGGGTTGCTGCATCATACAAATCCTTAAATAAATGTTTGGAGTTCTGCCTTGAAAGGGGTTATCTTTTCTTTGCTTTATTATTCTTATTTGAGGCTTTTCTAGAATATCAACTCTAGAAAGAAAAAGCCCACCCTTCATCTGATTTTTAGCCTCATTATTTTCACAGGCAAATTTTCTCGTGCAATAAATGGTCTTTAGATTTAAGTGTCCCTTTTTCTGCAGCTGTTCTTTACCATCCAGATATGTTTGTACCATCCAGATATGGTTGTGAAAAACAGCCTTTGCTTTGGTAGGGTGATCATACCCACCGCTTTAGGTCTCCTCCAGCATGAGAGATCCTGTATTTTTCATAACATCTTAGTAGTGATTTTGCTGCCCCTCCTGCAGCTGGAGAATCAGCAATCAGTACTGTTCAGAAGTCCCAGTGGGGTCTCTGGTAAGGCTCAGCCTGTGACCGCTTTATTCCCCTTCCTCCCCTGGAAATGTCTGCACTGCTGCCGCTTGTCATCTCATTTGCTTTTATGTTGATGCATCAGACTGTCTCTTTGTTTGATCAGTTTCTGCTTGGAACAGCAGAAGGACTTTTGTCCCAGAGCACTGGTTTTTTTGTGTTTTGTTGTTTATGTTTGTTGCTTTTTTTTCTTTTAAAGAGTGTAAATGCTGCTCCTGGACCGTTTGTAGTAGGAGTAACTGCACAGTAAAGTCCCATGTTAGCACTGGACCCTTTTCATCAGACAGATGTAATACCATAGCTGTAGGAGCTTCTAGTCCAAATAAATGACCTGCCAGGGGATGAAGGAGCATGAAAGTCATATCCATTAACTTTAAATCCTACATTTGAGATAGCTGTTGAGGTCCTTATAAACCCAAGGGAAACTGTTAAGGTGCAGTTCATCTTATTCAAGGACAGATGTTGAAAACAGGCTGAATGATGTGACCTACACATCACAAACTGCCCTTCAGAAGTTCCTGTTCCTCTCTGTGGTCTATAAAGTGAGCTTGGACAACTGAATTAGATTTAGATGTCTAAGGCTGAGTGAGGTACATCCCATCTCAAGTGACTTGCCCGCAGGCTCAGCTTTGTGCTCAGAATCTGTCTGTCTGAGCTGCTGTCTGCGCTCAGCATCTGTTTGGTAAGTCCTGAGATCAGGACCTCAAAGTTCTGCAAGTCTGCCTCACCCACCTGATTTCCAATGCTGGTTGTGCTGAAAGGGGGGGTGCCAGTGATAATAACATCAGGCAAGCTAGCACAAAACTGTACAGTAACTTTTTTTTTTTTTTTTTAAAGTCATCCCATTAAAGCAAAAGCACAGAGTGCTGGAGAACATGTTGTTCTACAGTAAGCATCTGCTTCTAGCTCTGTAATTTGATTTATGAGTTCTTGTGAGACTTAGGGCCTGTAACACATGCATTCAGTCCCTTTGAGGTTATGTTTGCACATGCTGAGTCAAAGTCATTCGCTGTGTAACGTGACCGATTTCCTTGGAGTTACAGCAGAGCTGCAGTTTGAGCGCTGCCCTTTGATCCGTGTGAACCTTTTATTTGGGGGGCTGTCACTGAGTTGGTGAATTTTACTCCAGTTGCTGAAAAGGGGTGATCAAACTGGTGCAGACGTTTCCAGGAGCAGTTGGAAATGCTGCCTTCTGTAACCTTCTAATGATTGCCCCTGAGTAATCTACAAGCTCCTGCCACACAGTGTTTCTTTGCTGGATGGATATATTTTTTTTAATTTTAACAATAATGAAATCAAGCTGGTAATCACTCTGTATTTGCTTGGTCAGCTGAGTCTGCTTCTGCATAAAGTATTTTAATCGTAACTAGACTGAAGATTTTGCCTGACTTGACAGTGATTTACTGCTCACCACCTCTCCCACTCTCTGTTGTATGCAAGGAATGCCTCATCCACATTCTTTTATGGGGTTTTTCTCTAGGTCCCTTACATTTCCTTTTGTCTCATTTAAATTCTCTCCAGCAGGAGACATTGTTAAGGATAATGGTGTTTCTAGGGAGCGACCTGAAGGTGCTGTGTAGTATGCAATTGTCAGGCCTGGAATAAAGATCTTTTTAATGATACCGTTGGCTGAATGTGGTATGATCCATAGCCTTTTCTTCCTCTAGGAAAAGGACTAGTGCAATGCCTGAAATGTTGAAACAGAACTTACACAGGCCATCTTTAAAAAAATAATAAAAAAAGCAATGTCAAAGCATATTACTGTCTGCTAAAAATTAGGAAAAAAAGGAGGATTTTGTTTGGGGGTTTTAAAATTTTTGTTTTGTAGCCTTTGTCGTAGTTGTTAAGACCCTGTAGAAGAAAAATAAGGTACTAAAAATCTGCTTTCCCCTGGCTTTACTAGAGGGCTGCACAGGCTGCGTTCAATTCCCAGCACAGTTCGGTGCAGTAATATGCCGTTCCACCTTCTTCTCGACAGCAGGAGCAGCATTACCGCGATTTCAGCGCCGAGCAGTTGCATTCAGAAGAGCTCAGCACTCGCTGCAGGCACTGTGGAGTCATCATTGGTATGCTGCTGCTGTAAGAAGCCAGTTACTCCAGGTTCCCTCCTCCCACCGAAACTGGAGTTCGGCGGGAGCCTGGGGAACCTGCTCTGCTTCATAAGGTGGTGCCAGATGCAGGGCACCTGATGAGCTCAGACCTGTGTTCACGCCCCCCCAGCTCCTGCTTAAAGCCATTTAACACTGCCTTAAGCACAGCAGTATGAATCTCTAACGTTTTAGCTGGGCCAAGGTGCTGAATATCTTGTCAAGATGGTGGTCCATGACATGACACTGGTTTTAGTAGAGAATGGAGAGCCACTCCCTTTCCATAAGGATCTTGGTCTTTCTCTGCTACCCATCTTTCTCACAAGTTCCAGAGGGTAGTTAACATTAAAAAGTCCTTTAGATAAATACCCTATCCAGAGCACTTAGGAGCTCTAGGAGCTCTCTAAAAAAATGGAATGTCCTCACCGATACATTTGTACCTAGTAGCTCATCCCTCCTCCTGTCACTGTTTACAAGCTCTAGTCATTAGCATTGGCCATCTCTTGTTTGAATGCTTTCACCTTACAGCCTGGATCCTTTCTGGTCTCATTTTTGATCTGACAGCAGTTTAAAGTATCTGTTCTCAAAAATTTGAAAGCCAGAGGTCAAAGCCACATCAGCTCTCCTTTCTCCTCCTCTGCCCATCCCAGATGAAATCCGGTAGTCATGCAAGCAGTTCAAGGGTTTTCTTACTCATGTTTTCAGGAACACACAGCTTTCTTCCTGACATGGTTGCAATCAAACAACAGCGTGGACAGACAAACAGCAATGCAGAATTGAGGCAAGTTGTCACCTTGGACCAGAAATAAGAGTGAACCAAATAGATCCCCATGAAGGAAGTCCAGAGGAAATGTGGGCCCGCTGCTGAATGAAGTTGGTGCCCTGGTGACCGAGGATAGAGAGAAGGATGAATTACTGAATGCCACCTTCGCCTTGGTCTTTACTACTCGGGCCAGCTACCAGGAGTCCCAGGCCTTCAAGACCACAGAGGAAATCTGGAGGGAGGAAGAGGCTTGGGTTAGAGATCAGTTGAACAAACTGGATATCCACAAGTCCATGGTCCCCGATGGGATACACCCATGAGTGCTGAGGGAGATGGCTGAGGCCATTGCTAGCCCACTCTCCATAATCTTTGAGAGGTCCTGGAGATCAGGAGAGGTACCGGAGGACTGGAGGAAGGCCAATGTCATTCCAATGTTCAAAAAGGGCAAAAAGGTGGACCCGGGTAACTATAGGCTGGTCAGCGTCACCTCCATCCCTGGAAAGGTGATGGAACAGCTTCTTGCCACCATCTCAAAGAACGTGGAGGAAAGGAGGCTTATCATGAGTAGTCAACATGGATTCCGTAAGGGGAAATCATGTTTGACTAACCTGATAGCCTTTTATGATGGCATAAGTAGTTGGACAGATGAGGGGAGAGCAGTTGATGTGGTATTTCTTGACTCCAGCAAGGCTTTTGATACTGTCTCCCACAGTATCCTCACAGCCAAGCTTAAGAAGGGTGGATTGGGTGATTGTGCAGTGAGGTGGTTTGGGAACTGGCTGAAGGACAGAGCCCAGAGAGTTGTGGTCAGTGGAGCAGAGTCTAGCTGGAGGCCTGTGACTAGTGGTGTCCCCCAGGGGTCAGTGCTGGGTCCAATACTGTTCAATATATTCATCAATGACCTGGACAAAGGGATAGTGTACCCTCAGCAAGTTTGCTGATGATACAAACTGGGAGGAGTGGCTGACACTCCAGAAGGCTCTGCTGCCATCCAGCGTGACCTGGACAGGCTGGAGAGATGGGCAGGGAGAAATTTAATGCAGTTTAATAAGAGCAGGTGTAAAGTGCTGCATCTGGGGAGGAACAACCCCATGGATCAGTATAGGCTGGGGGCTGATCAGTTGGAGAGCAGCTCTGGGGAAAAAGACCTAGGGGTCCTGGTGGACAGCAGGCTGGAATACTGTGTCCAGTTCTGGGCACCCCAGTTCAAGAAAGACAGCGAGCTACTGGAGAGAGTCCAGCGCAGAGCCACCAAGATGATTAAGGGTGTGGAGCATCTCCCTTATGAGGAGAGGCTGAGGGAGCTGGGTCTCTTTAGCCTGGAGAAAAGGAGACTGAGGGGGGATCTCATTAATGTCTGTAAATATATAAAGGGTGAGTGTAGGGAGGATGGAGCCAGACTCTTCTTGGTGTTATACGATGTTAGGACAAGGGGCAATGGGAGCAAGTTGGAAAATAAGAGGTTTAGGATAAACATAAGAAAAAAATTTTTTGTGGTAAGGGTGACAGAGCACTGGAACGGGCTGCCCAGGGGGGTTGTGGAGTCTCCTTCTCTGGAGGTGTTCAAAACCTGCCTGGACACGTTCCTGTGTGACTTGATCTAGGTGATCCTGCTCTGGCAGGGGGGTTGGACTAGGTGATCTTTCTTGGTCCTTTCCAACCCCTAACAATCTATGAATCTATAAGGGGTGCACTCTGAAAGGCCTTTATTGCAGTGGCTGGTGCAGATGGGCACCAGGTCCTTCACCAGATTTAACTGGAGCTACTCAGTTATACTGAGGCTTCATGTTCTCATCCTGCAAGAGATGCAGTGTGGTGAATGTTGTTTGAAGATGGGACTTGGAGCCCTTTCTTCAGTGAGTTATATTTTGAAGGCCCCCATGGGCACTGTATTAATAAAGAATAGCAGGCTTTGCAGCCAGTCTGCTGTTTACTGTGCACAACCATTTTACAGTAGCCTAAGCTCTCTGCCCCTTACACATGTGCACACACTTGAAGGTCTTGCTCCTCTGGGCTTAAGTGATCATTTGTTGCTTAGCTGTTTGCCTCCTAATGCAAACTTCCTGTGTCGACTGCTCCCTCATCCCCTCATGATGCATTTATCATATTGCTGCTGGCTTTCTCCTTTAGCAAGACTGGGATAACATGGCTTTATATCAGCATGGAGCTGGGTCTCGCTGTCCTTGCTTGGTGCTGGGGCAACACAAACAGACTGCAAATGTTTGTTCCCCTTTAATGAAGAGACTTGAGGGTCCAGCGTACGGTATTTATTCTCTTGAGTAAACATCCGTTCCCACAGGCATCCAGCAGCATCTGGCAGAGAAGATCAAAAGAACAGAAATGAAAGGATTTTCCGCCCTTTGGAGGGGGAGCGGGCAGCAGGACATCTCCTGAGGGATTAGATGGCTGAGTGCACCCTTTGCAGAGCAAGGCGCGCGCTGGGCCAGGGCTGCGCAAGGAACGGCTGCACTTCCAGCCTGGGCTGTTGGCTGGTAGAGAAATAAATGCAGTATTCAAAATATCTGTTTACAGCATGGGCTTTGGCGAGCAGAGCTCTTGCTGATGATCAGGCTGATAAATAATTTAAGGTCAGGTTTTTCTGCAGCTCCCTGGTGGGATTTTCCCCACTTGGGCAATCTAGTCATGGGATTGAGGGACCTGGTGAGGGGATGTTGTTTCCATCTTTTTCTGTACAACAGAAGAGCCGTGCAAACTGAAGAAGGTAACACGGTGCAAACGGGAGCAGGGGCATAGTGTTTCTGTGCAGGGATACGTGCTTGTGAGCTGCTGCCGCTCTGAGCAGGTGGGAAGGTCACTGTTTGAGGGCTCAGGTCCTCATGGTGGCTCTATACCCTGTTGCCTCTGAGAAAGCATCACTCTTTAGTCCTCAGCTAGTGGTAAGGTTCCCATTGCCTGCTCAAGATCTTTCATACTCAGAACTTTTGTGAGGGGGGAAGGTTCTTTCCCTCAGCATTATTTACGTGTAGTGCCAGCCTGCCCCATGCTAAGGGCTTGTAGATCCTGTTGTCTGGGTCACTGTACAGGATCCTTGGTCTTGCTGGGTAGCAAGCTAGACAAGATATTAAGCACAACACCTGTAGCTTTAAGGTCATTGCAGCATAAAGCTAACTAAACCCATCAAACCTGTCTGAAAATCAATTCAGGTTTGGGGACTGCATTTTTATGACTTATTTTATGACTAGAAGATGATTAACGAGTGAGCTGCCATCTCTGACTGGTCCGGTGCACAGTGTGAGTTAAGATGGGAAGATGCCAAGAACTAATCCCACGGCCAAGAAAGATGTTTGTGATGACAGGAAGGTCACAGGTAAAACCCTGCAGCCTCCTGACCAAATGCAGCTAGAGAGAAAAGGTTTTGGGCCATGCTGATCTCCTAAGTTAGGTGGCGGTTGTTTGTCCTCTGGTAAAGTAGCACTGAAAAAACCCTCCCACCTGTTAAAATGCCTTTTCTCCTCTGTCCACTGGAGTACGAGGCACGGCTTAACTGGGCTGAACTGGAGAATGCTGGGGAGCGTCTCTTTCTGTAATGAATCTTTAGAGAGAAATTGCTTTCAGATGCAGAGAGTACGTGGGAGACATCTTGGCATCAGAAACCAAGGCAAGAAGTGGGGGATAAAAGTACCAGGTCATACCCATGCTTGGGCTCTGTGGCTGTGGGAGGGAATCACTTGCATAGGTCCTCGCTGGGAGCAGTCTTCCGTGCGACATCGTGGGCCAAGTGCTTGTAGTGCTCCAGAGCACTCAGCTGAGACTGATGCCTCCTGTGTGCGCTGGGTGGGCTTTCCGGATGGGTACATTTGTTTGTGGGCATTGCTGCCTCTGGCAAGCTGTTTCTACACTGATGATTAGCCATTAGAGAAAGTTAAATAACTGTTCTTAATATGATTTTGAAACATTTTCTTCAGCTTAAGTGGTCAACATAAAATGACTTAACATCCTGCCCCTGCTGTGTAGCACTTTCATGGCAGCACACCACTGAAACTGGGAGGAAGAAAAGACTTCTCTGTCACTCACAAGGCTGTGCCTGATCAGTGGTGAGAGTGAAGGAACGAAGCTAGTCTGCACTTGGTGCCAGCTTTCTGTTCCGGTGATGTGTATATTGTACAAGTGACTTCAACTGGACAGTTGCCCTTTGCTGTAAAAAAAGAAGAGCAAAGACCACGTAAGCACGCAACTGCACAAAATGGCTTTGTGGCTTTGATGCCTTATGCGGATGCTTGAAGATGTGCCCGATCTGTCACGTTGGGAGCAAATACTCTCAAATGGCACATTTGTCCCAGAGCAGTTTTGAAGTTGATGGTCTGTATGACCGTTATGGGGGGGAGGGGCATAGATGCAAGTAGGAAAGAAGGGAGGTAGTTTGAAGAAGTGCTGCTGTTTGGAGCTGTACATTATCGACCGGTGGTGACTGACTTTTCTCCCTATTTCAGTATCTGTGTTGCTCAGACTGTGCCTGCAGAAGTTCCAGTCTCCCTGCCGGAGGGCTCAGATTGAATCGGGATGGTTTCCCCCTCCCACCGATCGCAGGCAGTCGCAAGCTGCTTGGAGCATAATTTGCTGTTAGGCTACGTGGCATCCTGTCTGTCATCAATTACAGCCTCGGCTGGGAATAGAAGGGAATGGAAGGGACTTAACATCCAAGCCCTTGCCTGCTGCCAGTGGGGGGGCTGTGGATGCATTTTGAAAGGTGAGGGAAGTACCATGCTGAAAGGTTGCAGGTGGGAAAAGAAGGAAGCCAAATTAAAAAAAAAACCACCTTCAGGAACCTGTTTGTTACCTGCAAAATTGTGTGCTATCAAAATATGCGTTAAACAGCTTTTTGTAGAGGTTTGTTTGCAGAAAACAGAGAACTTTACTTCAATGGAATGCATACTGATGCATAAGCAAGCAGAGTTTGTCTTGCTGTAGAGCCAGTGTCCAAACAGGAACCTGAGCAGAGGGTTATTTCTCACAGCCTCAAATCCCAAGTGCAGCACCATGGTTCAGGGGGATGGGGTGGTTCTGTGGGAGCAGCTCTTCTCTCCCTGCTCCCAGCGTACTCTGCAGAGCTGCTCCAACAGAACAGGAGGGATCCTCCTCACCTGGCCTGTACTGCGCTTGCTGTTTTTGCCTTTCCGTGGCTGCTGCTTCCACACGCTGAGTTCATGCTGCAAGTAATACAGCTAAATTGCTTCCTCCAGCTACTCTCTCTCAATTGACTCTTCTCCACGGGGAGCTTTAAATGGTGCCCACGGGGCAGCGCAGAGCCTGAAATTGCCCTTAACCCTGGTATTTCAAAAGCGATCGATGCAAACAGAGCTCTGATCTCTGCTTTAGGAAATGATGTACAGTTGTAACAAGTCATTACCCTAAAAAGAAGAGCTGAGCCTTTATACAGTACGTGTTAACCTTCTCTAACTAAAGCACATTCTTTTTCAGCTTTTTTTATATGCTGGCTTGTGCATGAGGACAGGGGGGGTTTTTTTGTGTGTATCTGGTAGAACGCTGCAGTGCTTTTTCAAGGGAGCTAAACTGAGAAAATATATAAAAATCCACATTTTTTACTATTCTGTGGTATCCTAGTTAGTTTGTGGGCGATAAGAGGATTTGTGGAAGATAAGAGGAACTGGCCTTTGTGAGTGCTTGAAACTGGCGGGCAGTCAATTGCCATCTACCTTCAGGCACTGTAGATCTTTGCCCTCCAGGATTTACTCCCAGCAGCAGACTTCAGCTGCCCTCCCAGGTGAAAAGAACTCTGAATTTATAGATTTGTCCACTAATCCTTTCACTGTCACTTTGAATCAAGGCATCTTGAAAGTGGTAGTGCATTTCTTATCTGTGGTGCGTTGCTTATCACTGATGGTAGATATCTCCTGAGTGGTCTAATCATCACAAAGCTTGGCGTTCAGTGTTAGCAGGACACTTGTTACTCACTCAGATAGTCTGATGCAGTGCTGTCCTGCCATTTATTTTACCCTATCCATCGCATAAAATGGAGTCTCTGGGCTGAGATGGGTGCCTTGCCTGGAAAGCAGTCACAAAAATTGGGGGGTAGAGACAGGTATCTTCTGCCTTCCAGGTCTCTGAGCATTGCAGGGCAGTAAAGGCAACAAAGAGCCTCCTGTGTATGCAGCACATCCCGCTACCCTGGTGTTTCTTTCCTGGTTGGTTCAGTATGTGTTTAAGCAGTTACTGTGGTAACTTGTTTCATCCTACTGAGACAGTAGTTTGCAGACACTTTTCAGATCAGCTTTGCAAATACAGGGCCGAGCATGCTGAGTGCCAGAGCAGCAGTCAGTGTCACAAGAGAAAAACAAACAAACCTGGGTGATGACTGGAAACACTACCATGGGAAAAAGATGTCCTATTGTTTGCCATAAAGCAAGATTATGGGAAAACAAAAGCAAATGCATAGAAACATTCTCCCCCCGCCCCAAAAAAAAAAAAAAAACCAACCCCAAAGTTGTACATAATTTGTCTCCTGTCAAAGTTACAGAAGTCTCACAAAATTCAGATTCTGTGGTTTTTGGAGCACGGCAGCATGGCAATTGCACCCGTGTGGAATCAACTATTTACAAAATTACATTACAGGTAGAGCTGCGAGTTCGTATCTGAAAAATAAGTAATCTATTTAAATGTATAAAGGAAAGCAAGTGAGCTCAACCATGCAGTAGTGCTCAGCTGAAATGTCACGCGCAGCATCATTTGCATTCAGCCCCCCCCCGAACTCAAAGGAGCGCTGTGTTAAACTGTTTCACTGACCCACGGATGGACAGACTGACAGGCTCTTTGTTGCAGAGTCAAGTTAGGAAATACCAGAGCTAAGGTTGCCTGTGCAACCTTCCTCTCTGGTCCCCCTGCGGACGTGCCACAATATGGGCCTTAGTTCCATAATCCCTCGGTCATTCTCCACTGGCCCCCTGCCTCCCTCTGTGTGGAGGAGGAACAAAGCTGCCTTAATGAGCAGACAGGCAGCGGCTTGGCTTGGCCACTGTTACCGTGGACCTCATTTAAGTCTCGCTCTTCAAGTCCTGTTCTGAAAATAGCGTTCTTTTCAGCTGTTTTACAGCTTGATCCACGAGAGTCTCTCAGACCTTCATAGGCACAACCCTTGCGACCTGCAGAGGCTGTTCAGTGGTCAATACCCTCGTTTTGCAGCTGGAGATCAGAAACATCAAAGCATTTACGACCTACTGATTCTTGTCATCCTATCTATGCCTGTCCATAGCACCAGAGCAGAGTGCCGGAGAAGGGCTGCCACGGCTGTGAGAACTCTGTACCTCACCCAGGTGCCTCCAGTCAGCCATCCAGAGAACCAAGGAAGGTGGATGTGGCCGCTCTGGCCATGGTCCCGTGGTTCCTGGCTGTGGCCTGTGCGAAGCAGAGCTCTGGTTGTACAGGAGAGGTGCTCACAGCACAACCCCGTGCATTCACGGGCAGGGCATGGCCTGATGCCAGCAAGGTGTCTGGGGATGGTGCAGCTTAGGAAAGTAGTTGCTTTGGCAATTCTTTTACATCACTCACCCAAATTTCTCTGCTGTAACTGCACGGGTGCCTTTTCTGGCACCACTGGGACAGGGTAGGCTGCAAGAGAGAGTCAAGGGGGTTTATTGATTTTTTTTTTTTTTATGATTATGTGATTAATTTACTGTTCTTGACTCTAAATTAAGTCTTCAGTTTTTAATATCAAATTCATCTTAAGCGTGAGTGGATGGGCAGAAGCAGCAGCTCAGGTGGAACCAGCACAGGGAAATCCTGCTCTCACAGGGGAATTTCCCCCATTCCGCTCTGAGAAACACAGGCCCTTGAGCTCTGCAGCCTGTGACCATGGCTGCTGTCATCATTTTCTACCAGCTGTGAAAGAAGGAAGGAAGGAAGGAAGGAAGGAAGGAAGGAAGGAAGGAAGGAAGGAAGGAAGGAAGGAAGGAAGGAAGGAAGGAAGGAAGGAAGGAAGGAAGGCTCTTCTTTTTATTAAAGCATACAACTCTCCTCCCCCAGCCAATCTCCAAGCAAAGTCAACCCACAGTTGTGTTGGGCTGTGGGAAGTTGGATTGCTGAATATCTTACTACAACATTAAATAATGGTCTAAAAATAAAACAGGGTCCTTTTCTACTGGATATATTTTTCCCTTCACATGCTTCACAACTTCTTTCCTGCTATCCCCTTTTCTTTGGAGAAGCTGCCCCTAAAATCCTACAGACTCCTTGCATAATTCTCTTTTGATCTGGTCCTCCTCACTCAGCATCTGTAGTGGTGCCTGCAAAAGCTCTGGACAGTAGCTTGGCCATGAGTAGCTGGTGACCTGGGCTGCTCATAGTATTCACTCACTTTGTCCTTTTCTTGTGCTTGTGTGGTGTTTGTAATCTGGCACACAAGGACTTTGCTGTACTGTGGTGCAAGTAATCACTGTTAGTGTGTTTTGTTCTGTCACAGGATTTTGTGATGGAGAAATAAGGAATGGCAATGTCTCACTGTCTTTGTTTAGCTAGATGGGTTTCTTTTTTCCATAGCTTTGATGCCACCACAAAATCTGTGAAGGAACAGTTATATGCTTGGGTTGTGGGATGAGCTGCATCAGACACCTCAGGGTACAAAGCTCTTCAGACCAGGAGTCAAAGGCGGTAGGAAAAAGGCTGTGAAAAGGCAAGCGTGAAATTCCATGTGCTGTCTGTGTTAGCCCTACGATGCTCTGAGATTGTTTAAAGTATTTTTTTTAAATAGAAAAGGAATTGTACATAAGAACAATTATGTATATCATAAAATGAACAAGCCTGGCCTCAGATGTGACTGACAATAACTGCAAAACCTCTCATTTTGACATGGTAATGGTGTTTTTGTTGCAGATTGATGTCCTCAAGGCGGATGTGGAGAGTGCCGAGTGGAAGATTTTGGAAAATCTGATCCTAGAAGATGTTGTTGAGCAGATAGGACAGCTGGTCTTTGAGGTGCACATCCACTGGCCTGGGTTTGAGGTCAGTGGTAATGACAGCACCGTGGTGCGGTACTGGTACAGTCTGCTCCGAGAGCTGGAGCTGAAGGACTTCAGGCTTTTCCATACCTACAAAGACTTATCAAAACCACAGATGTTTCTGAAAAAGGAAGCCTTCAACGCCAGTAGCTGTTACACACTGAGCTGGGTAAATACAAGATGGAAATAGCAGAAAGGAATTTATGATGTGTGACTGTGAGCCATCTGGCCCTGCAGCGTTATTGAAGAGGACTCCGGCGTCACTGGCTAAAGTTGCTAAGTATGCACATGGTGACTGCTAACAAAACGGACTGGCTTTTATTTTTGTATGTTGTCAGAGGAACTGACAACACTAGAACCCTTAGAACACTAGGAGAAGATAAGTGGTGCAAATTTGTATAGCAATATATTTGCCAGCGGGTACGCTGTCTCAGGGGACAGGGGCTTCTGTAAGGGTCTTTGTGGGGGGGGGAACAGCACAGCTTTCCGAAGCTGTCCCAGGCTGCCCCGTGCCTGAGCATGCTGGTGGAGATGCCATTGTTTTGGGCTGCCCTGGAAAGCTCTGCCTGCTGAGCTGCCCCAGCCCCCGGGCAGGGGCGTGCTCTTGAGGTGATGCCTTTCCCAGGAGAGGTCTAGTGCTGCTTCTTTAAAGCAATTGTCTTTGTTTAGCACCTTCTTTATTTTGGCCTTGTTTCCTATGGAACAAATTTCAGGCAAACATTACATTCTTGAACTCAATGGCAAATTTCAGCCAAATTTGTCAGAGGCAGAAATCAACAGCGAACTTCATTTCTACCTATTTTGTTGAGCAGCTTCTGAGCACTCCAGCTTTGGCTTCATAAGGCAGTCTGGCTGTGGAAAGTGAGTTAGCGCTTCTGACACAGGAGATGGTGGGACAGGGAGACTCAGCTGCCAGAAAAGCTGCCACCAGCACTCACCCTCCAGGGGCTTCAGCCACAGATGACAGGGCTTCTCCAGTTCATATGCAGGTTGTTTCAAATTACTCTTGCAACGGCTGTAGCAAATATTATTTTCATCTAGCAAGATACTTACGTAAAAGAGCTGAAAGTGAAACCTGGTCTTGTTCGTTCTGGGGTTTAGCTGAACATTTTGCTGCGTGCGTTCTCCAGCACTGCATGCCTGCTACCTCCTTGCCACCTCCCTGGCCTGGCCACCTCACCCTGACACAAGGAGGCCAGGCCCTGTGTCTGCACCAATGCTGGCAGAGGTGGTGGCATGGGCAGGTGCCCTAGTCTGTGGTTGTGCTGGGGCTCTGCAGACTGGCATGAGGGTTGGCTGCGGTGCACTCCCAGGAGCCAGCCTTATCTATTCCTTGAGGAGCTAAGGGGTGGGGGGAGGTAAAAAATATATAGCAGGTTGGGGTTTTTTTTCTTATTTTTAGAAGAATTTTGACTAATAAACTTTGCATTAAAATACAAGATGACGTTACTTCCATGTCTTCTATATACAGCCTTTGTAACTGCCTTTGGTTTCCAGCTTCTGCAGTGCTCAGTGTTCCTCCCCTTGGTGTGCCTCGGCCCAGTGCTGTGTTTATAACAAGTCTCTCTCTTTCTCTGTTCCCATGTTTTTCCTTCTCTTCTAATTTGGGCATTTCCTTCTCTCCCTTCATGCCCTCCTGTCAGCAGTTAGCCCATATCCAAGGATAAACTATAGCAAGTGCTCTATTACCCAGTGACCCCTTCCCAGAGGAGAAGGGGAATCGGGAAAAGGAGAAGAGACCTGGGAGCTGAAATGAAAACAGGTTTAATGAAACAGCAAAACTAATACCAATGCCAATATAAAGTACGCCGCCCAGCAAAGGTATGGCAGTCACAATAAACAGGAAGGCAGTCCTCAGGAGCAGGAAGAAGAAGAGAAGGAGAACCTCGATCAGGAGGCCCTCCACCCTCAGCAAACTTCTGCATTTAACATGCATTTGATGTTCATGGTATGGGATATATCTGTAAGCCAGCTTGGGTCAACTGCCCAGGCTGACTCAAGACTGCTAACTGCCTGCAGACCATGGCTGGCCTGTGATTTTGTCCAAGTGAAACCAAGACACCTCCTTTCATTTTTCATCTACTCTGCTGCCTCAGCTCCCTTGTGTCCTCTTTCCCAGAGCAGGACCCTGCACTGGACCCAGTATTCCCACAGGATCTCAGCAAACAGCCAGAGGTGGGGAAGATAAGTGTAGGAGCTCTTCCTTCCAGACAGGTGAGTCAGCTTTCTCCCAGAGCCACTGCTGTGCCTCACAAGTGGATCAAGCCATTCCCCTCACCTCCCCCAGGCTTTGCCCCAAGCCAGACATCTGCTTTCTTCCTCTCCCACCTCTCTGGGGGATCTTGCTGCCCCAGGGTGGGCAAGGACGATTCTGGGAGAATCTTCAGAAGCTCTCCAGCTCCCTTCAGCCCTTCAGCTCAGCTCCCTTTCTCCTAGGAGAGGCCAGAAGGAGGGTGACTCTGCTAGGGTGACAGCCTTCCTCCCACCATCCTTGCTCTGGGGCTTTGAGGAGCAGCTTGCCCTGGCCCCAACCCATCTTGGGGCTAGGAACTGCTGCAGTGAACCTGACTCTGAGCAACCATTTTAGCTGCCGAGGCCAACAGACCTCAGGCTGCTTTGGAAAATGCAGAGCCCTCCCACCCCCTGCTTCAATGGTGAAAGACTAGGGTGGAAATGGAGTGGGTTTTAATCTCCAGTGAAAGCCAGCTCTGTGCCCTCAGGTTTGTATCAGTCTTCCTAATCACCTTTGAAATTTAAACTTGTGGCTAAATGTCAAACCCTTTCTTTTATAACAAATGCACACTGGTTTTCAGTCTTCTGCCCTTCAGTTACACTGACAGTGCCTTGAGTTGTATGGAGTTGCTGATTTACTGCCTCCCCAGTTTTATTTTCCTTTTAGAGAGAAATCCATCTACTTCTTTAGTCACACTAGGATTTGCTGAAGTCCCGTTTGATTCGAAGGGGACTTAACATGGGCTTCTGCACATCTAACAACTCATTTAGGGAAGAAGGACGATGTAGCTGGACCGGGACTACTGATCAGGTGACAATCCCAGCTATGCCTGTTGTCACAGGTTAGGGTCAGGGTGGCCCCTTAGACCTGTAACAGACACTCTCTGTTAACCCCCCTCTCCCTCCCAAAAGGGGAAGAGAAAGGGAATGAGGGAGAGAGACTTAGTGATTAGAAAAGGAAACTAGGACAGCTTTAATGGAAATAATAATAATAAAAATGGAATATATACAAATATATACAAACCCAGTATCGAACCCAACCCCCCGATGGTAATTACATCACTGTCACCACTGATGCTGTGGAGCAGGCACCGGGACAGCAGCAGACGGGAGCTGTGTTCAGGAGCTGGATTCTGGTACTGGGTTCAGGCACACACAGATTGGGATTAAAGGCAGAATGGACAGAGGCCTCCTTGGATGCCGGCCAAGGAAGAAAGTAGAAGAGGACCCCAGCCAAGCTAAGCAAAGCTGGAAAATTGGGCCAAGAGGGGTGAGACCCTCCTGATCCCTCAACTTTATACCAGGTATGATGTATATGGGCTGCAATACCTTGTTGGCCAGTTTGGGGTCACCTGTCCTGTCTGCTCCTCCCTGAAGGTGCAGCCTTTTACTTTCTGCACCCCCCAGCATGGTACAGAAGATCCAGCAGTGGCCTTGGTCTGCAGACCAACCCTTGGTAGTAACTCTAAACATAGGGTGTTCTCACTGCCAGAAGCAGACACTGTCTGTGAGAACAGGCTGCTACCTTCAGACAGTGCAGTGAGTTAGAAGAACTGAGCTGAAAAGTAAAATCACTGAACAGAATTAGTTCTGTTCTCACTCAGACCAGGATATCTGTACTAGTAAATTAAGCAGTGTCAGGCAGCATGCACAGGAATGGCTCTCTGGTTAGTTAATGAGATCTCTGTCACAGTTTTGGCTCAGGCCATTGAGAACTCTCCCAGACAATTCCTAGGCACATCCATGGAGTTAGCTGAAGCCAAGGACAGCTTGGTTATAGCCACCTTGTTTGGGAAGCTGAAATAGTTTGGTAAATGGACATTGCCAGGCCATGTTTGCCAGCTTGCCTCAAGGCTGGGGAATGCCTCCTGGCACTGTTTTGTTTTCTGGTATAATTTAGCAAGAGCAAGTGCTGGATTCTCCAACAGGGACAGTACAGTCCTGGCTATATCTACAAACTGGGAGAAGAGAGGCTGGACAGCAGCCTTGCGGAAAGTTTGGGTTGATGGCAAGTTGAGTATGAATCAACAGTGTGCCCTGGCAGGCAAAAGGGTCAGCTGTGTCCTGAAGTGCATCAAATGAACTATAGCTGGTTGAGAGAGGTGATTGTCCCACTCTGCACTGCACTCGACGTGCAGCCCCACCTTGAGTACTGTGTGTGGTTTTTGGCATCTCAATAGAAGAAGGGCATCAAATTATCAGAGTGTGTCTGGAGGAGGGTCACCAAGGTGGTGAAGGCAAGACTTACGAGGAGTGGCTGAGCTGACTTGGCTTGTTCCACTTGGAGAATAGAAGGCTGAGGGGTGACCTCATTGCAGTCTACAACTTCATCAAGATGGGCAAGGAGGTGCTAATCTCCTCTCCGTGGTAACCAGAAAGAGGACACAAGGAAATTGAGTGAAACTGCATCAGGGGACGTTCAGACTGGACACTAGGAGAAGGCTTGTCACTAAGAGGGTGGTCAGTCACTGGAACAGGCTTCCCAGGGAAGTGGTCATGGCATCAGGTCAGTCAAAGCTCAAGGATCATCTGGACAACCCTCTTGGGCATATGGTTTAGTTTTAGGTAGTCCAGCAAGGAGTAGGGTGTCGGACTCAATGATCCTTACTGGGTCCTCTCCAACTTGAGATGTTCTATGATTCTATAAATGTAGCTTCTGTTTCTGCTCCTGCATATTTTGCCTGGACTGGGGAGGAAGGAGCTTTGCAGTCACTCAGAGCAGGGTGCCTTGGGGGCCCACCATGTCCTCAGCTCTGCACTGTTCAAAATCAAGATGACATATTGCAGATGCCTTGGATTCCCCATGCCCAAGATGTTGGGCAAAGCACTTTCCTTGGGGCCAAGCTGCTTATCGCCATCCCCGAGCCAGGTGGCGTGCAACCCAAAAGATCTATCACCTCTGAAAATGAGTAGGAAATGCCTCTCTGTGACAGCCATGCTTGCTGCTGAGGTTGTTTAACGATGCAGAGCTATGAGGAGATTCATTAAAATGTGAGAGGCTGCCAGGATTTCCTAAACCAATATCTAGCTTGTTGGAATGATCGTGCTCGCTGCTCCGCAGAATGGCTCAACTCCCATTTTTCAAATCAAGGGGTGGCAAAAGCCCAGCTGTGAGTCCTGATTTTTTAATAAAGCGTGGAAATATGGGCTCTACCACGGCACAGGTTTTTCCTCCTGATTAGTCTTAGAGTAACTAGCCTAGTGGCTTATTACAGTTTCTTTAAGAAACCAATAAATAGAGGTTAAAAAACAAATTACATGATCTCTCTCAGATGATAAAAATTCCAAAGCGGTATGCATTTCCATCATTTATTGCCCTGAAGAAAAAAATGGTGATATATATGTAAATGCTAGAATTGGAGTAGAGTACCATGCTGGTTCTCCTTTGCTTAAGAGTTTAGCAAACCCTCAGCTAATCTCTTGCTCAGGATTGCCAGGTAGTGTCAGGAACAATTCAGGCTGCAGCAAATACATCTTCTGCAAGAAAAGATTCCAATAACTATGGTAATTTTTAAGGAAACCTTATCTCAGATACAGGGTAGATAAAAGCCATTTATCATTCTCGAGGCGGTTACGTGATATCATGGGAGAAAATGAACAGTTCTTATTTTATGCACTGTCTGTGCCTTTCTACTTCACATCTCTTAAAGCTGAGTTACAGCCTTCCTTTCTGAGATCTTGCTTTTTTTGTCCTTACCCCTTCCCCTTTATTGATCTCTTTTACCTAAAGGAGAGACTCTTAAATGAATTCAGTTCCCTTCTCCTGTGACTGAGCTGGTGGGTACGTGCACAGGGGCACCAGGCAGCGCGGGCTGACTCTGCCCCAGTGGACAGGCTGGCTCTGAGGGACACTGCATGGCCTAAATCTGTGTCCACCCACTGCCACGCTGTAGTGGGTCTGGCTGAGCTGCTTTTCCCCATCCAGCCCCCGTGCTGCAGCACTGGGAGCTGGAGGGTGTTGATAACACACCCGTGCTGTGACTGCCGGTGCTCACACGGCACCAGAGGATGAGGGGCAGGATGGGGGAGAGGATACAGCCGACCTGAGCTGACCAGTGGGATATTCCATACCAGATGATGTCAGCTCAGCTATAAAGGGAGAGGGCAGGAGGAGGATGGGGGGGCATTCTGCTTTGTCCTCCAAGAGGCTGCTACGTGTTCCTGGAGCCCTGCTTCCTGGACTTGGCCCGACATCGCCTGCGGATGGGAAGTAGAGAATAACATCTTGTCTATCATAACCCACACCCCTGTGCTTTGCATCTCATCCTCTCCCTGCGTGCTGTGCTGAAGGGGGTCGGGGGGAGTGATAGAAGGGCTTGGTGGGCACCTGGTGCCGTGCCAGGGTCAACCCACCGCACGCACCTCGGCATGATTGATCCCTACCTGCTGCAGGGTCCCAGCTCTACACCCCACTCAGGTGGTATCTCCAGCCTGTTAGGGACTGTGCTGAGAGAAAGGGAGGAATCCAGGACCACTGGCATCCACAGACTCACATTGCTTCAGCCAGAGCTGAAGATCCACCAGCCAATACCCCCAAGATGCACAGCTGAGTGCTGGCTCTCAAACATACCAGCTACCTTGGGACATCTGCACAAATTTGACACCCATGTCTAAGCCTGCCTTGCTCCAGTAGCATGGCTCCTTGCAGGAGCAGCTCTGGAGGAGTGCAGACTGTTGGGGACACCATAAAGCATGTGAGGAGCTTGTTGAGATGATCTCCCTGCAGTGAGCCCTGCAGTAAATGCACACCAGTGTTGTATTCCACATCCCTTCCCAGATCAGACCTGCACAGAAATCATGGTAGCTACTCCCTTCTTCAAGGGCTAAGGTCGGAGTGCATCGTTAAAACCAGCATTGTCCCGTGATAGCCAAAGCCTGGAGACTGGTCACTGCACGGCCATTCCCAGGCAGGAAGAAAGGTGCACTGTCCTGTCCCAGCATTGTTAAAATATTCCTGAATGCTTGGTCTGGGTGACGCCCAGCAACTCCTGCAGAGAATGCAGCAAAGCCTGTTTTTCCCTCTGCTTGGTCTGAGAGAGATGGCCCTTCGAGGACCTGCTGCACGGCCCTGCCTCAGCAGTAGCTGAGGAAGAAAGTCAGACTCAGCCTTCAAACTCCTACTGCCAGGAGGTGCCTGGACCAAATCAGGGCAGGAGCACAGGGGCCAAATCATCCCAAGTCATCAGGTGGCAGATGGCAAACATGCATCTCCAGCCTGACCTTGCAGCAATGTGCTCAGTAATGCGCTTACACGGCAGTTCACTGCGAAGGAGTGTTGTGTCCGCTTTCCTAATCCATACTATACCATCTACCAGGTGCTTCTGGCACCTTCATCTGCCCCAGATCAGTTCAGCATTACTGTTACAGGTATTGCATTGCCCAGCTCCCCTCCCCTCCAAGGCTTCTGGCCCTCAGTCCCCAGGTGTGTTGGGACAAGAGGAAATGGCATCAAGTTGCACCAGGGAAGGTTTAGGTTGGACATTAGGAATAACTTCTATACTGAAAGGGTTATCAAAGACTGGAACAGGCTGCCCAGGGAAGTGCTTGAATCACCATCCCTGGATGTATTTAAAAGCCATCTAGATATGGTTCTTAGGGATATGATGTAGTAGTGGCACCAGTAGATAACGGTTAGACTTGATGATCTTAAAGGTCTTTTCCAACCATAGCGATTCTGTGATTCCGCACACTCCTAGCAGGTGTCCCCATCAGCTCTCCAGGGCAGCCAGCCCATTGCCTCCAGCCTGGCACTGAGTGAAACCCGGCCCAGAAGCCTCCTTACTGCCTGCACACCAGGTTATTCATGGTGGCCACAGCCAGTGCCAGCCCCAGCTAACATGGACACAATGACCAGGTCTCGTTCCTGAAGTGAAGTCATTATTGGACATATATTGACATGTATTGGACAATATTGAAGTCATTAGTTGGACAGATCCACCAGGCAATGTTTAAGCTCAGTCTAAAATAGATCTGTGCAGAGATGACCTGTGTGTAGTGGCCATTTTATTTGCACACATCCTTCTGTGGCCATGAGGGCATTTCCCTTTCAGACAGGCCCGCAGTGATTTATAAATCACACGTATTCGTGGATCATTATTTATGGGTGCTGTCTGTGAACTGGTGAGATGGAGAGCAGCAACAGATGTGAGTCCCCCAAACTACCACAGTTAATACGTGGGCTTTCCATAGAGAGCCCAGAGAAGCACAGAGTGAGATGTTAGGACATGAACACACGTCTCCAGGGAAACTAATTCCTTAGTCAGTGCCATGCTGGCTTCCTTGGAGGTTCCAAAATTTAACCAAAGAAAGGTCTGTCCTCCTGTCGCACTCCAAAACCTGATGTTTACCACATGCACTTCTAGCACCAGGCTTTGATCCCACTGGTGAAGGGTTGTTCTTCACAAGCACCTCTCGACTGTGGAAGATTGAAGAAAGTGTAAAGAGAGCATATGCCTGGCCCTTCTTGACAGATGCCAAGAAGACAGATCACCTGGTAGCCCACCTGAAGAAATAGCACTTGTTCTCTCTGGTGGGTTATTTAACAGGTGAGACCATCTGGTTCATTCAAAAACTTTGATTTCATGAGCTTCATTAGCCACTCCCTTGCCCTTGAAAGGAGCCTCAGGGTTATTCAGTAGGAAATCACTCTTGATTTCCTCCTGCTTGTTAACACAATGTGACATTTAATTGCAGTCAGTAGAGCCCTGCTTTAGCGCCGGTGGAAGTTCAGCGCTGACCTACATTCAGGGACATATTTATACTTGCCTCCTACCCCTGCTGTAAGAAGTTCCAACTGGTTCAGAAAGAGACCTTGAGCCCTTTGCAGAGCCAGCTTGCGCTAAGCCCCTTATCCCGACGGGCAGACCCTTACGCTAGGGGAAAACAGGAGGCTGCTGCACGCTGCCTAGAAATGATGACTCGAATGTGAATAGCAATGCACTGTCCCTGCTCTTTTGGGGGCATTGCCACCATACGTGTTTGTTTTTCCAGCAGTTTTCTGGAAGAAAGTGTAGTGGTGACAAAAACCAAACAAACCCAGCTTGGGCCCTGCCTCAAGGTGCTCCCAACGGGTTGCACCAGGAGCTTGCTGCAGAGACGCTGCTCTGACAAAACTCAGTCTGGTTTTGGAAACTCCGGAGAGTGGACCTTGCTGCTTGTACCTGTGGATGTCTGGCCTGACAACTGACTTTGTTCAAAGTCTTGACTTCCGTCTCCATCTCCTGCGCAAGGAATACTGGAAGGGATTCTGTTTGACAGAGTATACACAGAGGAGCTGGAGGAGGAAGATTGTATCAGGATGAGGAAGCAAAATATAAACAAGTGGCCTGGCTGAGCAAAGTCACAGCTGCACAGGGAAATTAGCCTGGTGCAAGCAAAAGTGGGAAGAGAAATTGTTTCGGGTCTTCTAAGACAGACCTTTCTTTTTTGTTATTGTTGGTATTTTTGTAATGTTGGCTTGCAAGAGTTTAAATTCTACCCCAAGAAAAGGAGATTTATTCCACGATTGAAGAGTTTAGCTGGGGAGTTAGAGCAAGACACTAACTGTGAGGCAGTTCCGCTGGGAGAACTGGAAAGATTTGCAGCTCAGTTGTCTTGAGGCTCCATAAAGTTCCTGTTACTGAAATGACTCCCTAGAGGATTTGTGGTGTTGTTTTCCTCTCCCAAATTAAGAGGAAAAGCAGGCTCAGTCGGTCTTGACAGCTTTCAGACTAACCAAAAACCTGAAAGGCCCAATGAGAACCTCCTCATCTGACTCCAAACCCAACGCAGCTGCAAAAGCATTTTAGCTGTCTCCCAGTTGCATGAAGTGCAGCAGGTTAAAAGGAGACTCAGAAAGGATCAGTGCTTTAGTGTTTAACACATTTTACATGTCTAACGTACAACATGATAACAACTAGGTCCAAGGTCAAACTCCCAGTGTACCTGCTGAATTTGTAGGTCCACACCCCGTTGAAAGGCATTGCAGCTTGTTTCTGAAAGCTTTAAACTCTGCAAGGACCTTCTGTAAACACAAGGCTGCCACAGCAGTTTTCTCCGAGTGCTGCAAGACAGCCGTGGTGTATCTGTTTGGGGTTTTTTTGGGTTTTTTTTTGTTTTATTTTTAATCAGCAAACCTGACAGAGAGGACATATTTTACTGCAAGATATGCCTTAAATTTTGAGCGTATGCTAGTGAAGTCAACCTACAAGTAGCAAGACCTTAAGCAGTCTCCAGAGGAACAACCTCCCTGGCAACTAATTTTTTCTGGTGTGTAAGTTCAGCTGTTTAAAGTCTTCCAAGCAAAACCCCCCTCCCTCCTCTGCTCTCCGCGTGTTCCCCCTCGTGCAGCCTGCTTGTCATATGGAGTCTTCCTAGCAAACGGGAGCAGGGTTTTGTAATGGCCAGCTGGTAGAGAAGGAAAGCACATTGTGTTACTGGGCTGTCAGAGCTGCAAGGCACGCTGTTTAAATCAGCCTTTAAAGACCACAGTGTTCAATGATATATTGAATATCTGCGTGTTGCTAAAAATTGGCTTTTTACAAGCCAATCTTGGACTTTTCTGGATGTACAGTAATGCCCTCATAATGAGGGCAAAGACTGAACAGCCCCATCTTACTGGGGACAATTATAAACTCTGAGCAAGACAGATGCCAAGACCATCTGCTTCAAGAAACAGGCTTCTTACCAGCAAGTTGCATGAGGATATGTGGGATATTTCCCCCTCTCACATAAGAAAAAGATGGCACGAGGCCAAAGGAACAACCAGGTTTCCCAGGCAGAGCTCCAAGAATGATGGAGATAGTTCACTTATCTGTAAAGCTTCCACTGGAAAAGCAATTGGTATTAATAAAAGTGCCAACATACTGACACATCATTTCTGAAAGTTACAGATGCATGATCATGGGGAACAAAATCATGATACTTGGAGAGCAGCCCTGCACTCCAGCTTACATGTATTCCTTCCCACAAGAACAACATGTTTGCCTCCAGACCCTCCAAGAAGCTCTCTTTGGATCATTTTGTTGCATTTTCCACCTAATGTTAGAGGATAATAAATTGGGGGAACTCAAAACACGCTTTTCCCTTTTCTCCCAGTGCTGCCTTTTCCCTGTCTCTGTCTCCTCACACGCAAAGTTCAGCCTAGGGCTCTCGGTCTAGACTTGTTCTGACCAACATTTATAACAGACCAATTTCTGTCGACATATGAAATTGGGAAGATAAGAGAAGGACATGATTTGAGTTAATTAGCCCAGCAAGAAATCTTCTCCCAGGTGGCTGCTGGAAAGACAAGTCTAGACTCGCACCACACCAACACACACCATCTATCCCTGTGCACGCAAACGTGAGCTTTGGGGGTTTGCAAGCTGACATGAGGGAATTATCCTCATAAAAATTTCCCCTGCAGGCTTCAATGCAGATGTGAGAAATTCCAGAAAAGATTAACATGGTGACCAACTGTGAGGGACAAAGGATTTTATCTGAAAGTTTCTAAGGGAATGTTGATTGCAAACATTTAATCCCAATTCATCAGCTCCAGCAAAATTGATTTGAGTCAACATTTCTCATCTTTGTTCCCTAAAGGCAACACTCGGTATATTAGTATTAAAGTTTATACACTTATTTTTATACTTAGTATATACACTTGTGCGTGTATGTACATATATAAGTATATATTTATTTCTGCCTGGTGGGTGACACATAGGAAAAAACCAAGTACAAAGCCAAACATTTTATGCCTTACAATTTAAGCATTTGGGAAAGAAGTTTCTGATACAAAACTTACCACAGGAATGTATATTAGCTTCCATATCTTCTCTACTCCTCCTCTTCTCCCTAATTCCCTGCACTTATAAGCTGTTCATGCTCAGGGCACACTGACACACACCCCTTATGAAATGTATTCAAAGGAAGAACACCGTTCTGAATTATTTCAGCGCTGAAGCTGAAATATTATTTCTCCTGAAGCATACATCAGAGCTCAACTCCCAGATCAGGAGTCAAGTCTTTCCTGGGAAAGAACCACATCAGTTGTTCACCCTCTGTGACATGGCAGCAGCTCACTTCCACCTGCACCCGGATGAGGTAAGAAATGTGAACAGCCTCTTCTCTCCCTGCAGAGGTGATGGTCCTCAGGACACACAGAACTGACTCTTTCCTCTCTCTCCCTGCTCTAACATTTCCTATCTCAGCAATTGCACGGGTGCAAGGCCATACCACCTGTATACCACTTGTGAAAACAGCATGTGAAGTTTTTCAGGTAGACAAGGCTACTGAGATAGGAAAATGAACAGAAACATGTAAACTTGGCACAGTTATGCTATGGCACAAATGGACACCGGAGGCTCTCAAGCTCAGCTTTAGAGAGTTGGTCTTAATCTGCATAAGCTCCATGTTCACTCACAAGGGCCTAACTTTAACAAGTACCCTTTGATAGAGCAGAATTGTATTGCTATCAATCAAAAAACCCAAACTCGACAAAAAACCCACAAAACAACTAACCTCTTTTCTTCCACCTCTGTTGAGATTCCCTTCGCATCTCATCTACGGCTGTGCCTTATCTTCTATTGTGCCGCACGTTAAGGCAGTTACTCCTTTGGTATTGTTTATAATTGATGAGTAGTGACTGGATTTATAGTAAACAAGATAGTGTAATCCCAAACTGTAATTAAAGACTAATCAATTGGATAAATTTGTTACACATCTTTATTTCCATTATGTGCTCAAAAAGAAAGGGGAGAGGGAGGTAAAAGGACTCCCCCCCCCCCCCCCTTGCTTCCAGGTTGTATTAGTTTAGTACAAACAGTGCAAAAGAATTCAGTTCATCTGAAGGATGGTAGTACTGCAAATTAAAATATGAAAGGGTAAGAAATATTTTATATGGACACTGCTAGCCAGATGAATTGAATGAAGATAGCAGACTTTTTTTATAAAAAGATTTATTAAAAATAAGTTCTTTAAAGAGGAAAAAGTGTGACATGTATATACAGTAAATTGTGAAAAACTTTATGGGGCTTATAATACAGTGTATTCCAAACTGAGAGACATTCACTTCTTTTTTTGTTGTTTTTTTTAATGTGTCATGCTTATTGGAATGTAACAGCATAAGAGAAGAGGACAAACAACACTTAAGACGCAACCATTACAAAGCAGAACCTTGAAACTGAGGGGTATTTGTAAAGATGAAACTCTGTGATCAGCACGATGCTATTGTTAAATACAGACAGAAACCAGGAGTTTATGAATAATCTTCAGATGGTACAGAGCACCTGACGACTTGGAGCTTGATTAATTCTTCATGTCTACTGTGAATTAACAGATCTTGGCAAGTGGGGTTGTGTTCTATAAAAGACAGAATTATTTTGGGGACAATACAAGACCACACAAAACCAGGTAAACAAATCTTTTCCAGCTCTATGGCAGTAGATATCAAAGATTTCTTCTTAGGAAGACAGTTACATAATTGCTGGTTTTCTCCTTCAACTTCCCACATCTCTGACAGCGAAAACCACAAAAATAGATTTTCTTAAAATTATTTTATTTTACAAGAGTGTTTTGCACAGAAAGTGACACGACAAACTAGCACTTGATTCTGCATGCTTAGATGACCTCATCTTCTCCTACTCAAGAGGTCACGCTTAGAACTACATCCTTTCAGTTGCGTCTTCTGAGTATTTCCCATTTTTTAGTGCATATATACAACTAGCTGAGAAATGGAGTATTACAAATGTCTACCCATCCTTACAGCAGAATTCACTCATCTCAGATGCACGCAGGACTTACAGCTTCAGAGCTTTGTAGCATCCTCCTTAGTCCCATAGTTTAATAAGGCCATCCCAGCCGCATGTAATGACTTTAGATGTTTCATGGGGATGCCACACTGCACCGATACAGACTTTATCGTGTGCTTTTAATCTGCTGTAGAGTTTTGTTGTCTTCCAGTCCCAGATGTTAAGTTTTCCATCTGCATCGCCAGATATCACATAGCTATATCAAGAGGATTAAAATAAAAGCTGTATCACGTGTGAAAACTGCTTGTATTATAATACTTTTACATTGAGAAATGGAAAAGAGCATCCCCCAGCGAGCTTCCTGCCTGACAGTCTCCAAACAGACCTACCAAAGAATTAGCATTCATACTGCGCTCGAAGGCACATGAGTCCTGCAGAAGGTGATTCATCAACTGCGAGGCAAATGTGCTAAGCAATGCGATTATACCATACACTCTGTTACTGGAGCTAAAGAGAATATATCAGCAAAAGTGCCAGAAGTTTCTCTAAAATTTATAGACACTTCTCTCCACTTTTTCTTCTAGTCTTGCTGAGGTTATTATTCTCCATTTTTTATAGTAATGAATATCTTATGTAGGTACAGTGGTAAATCTAGAGGCATATTATTAAGCAAACAGGATGAAAAAGATGGTTCTCTGAACAATAAATGAGGACGCCCACACCAGACCTGCAAACTGGGAAAACCAGGCAAGTGCAAACCCCAGGTATTCCAGACAAGAGCATATTGTGGGAACAGACCCTGTGCTGCAAACCTGTGCAAAAAGAGCCAGATGCACGGCAGAAGCAGAAGCTTCTGTTGTACCAGTGTTGTACCAGGGCTGGGCAGAACAAGGGGAGTCTCTGGATGGCTTAACAGCTGCATAAATCATCTTGGCAGGCAGGGTGCTGGCACTACATGGGCTGCTTCCTAAATGTTGCTCAGGGCAACCGCTGAGTATAACTTAGTCTGATCAAATGACAGAGTAAACTTTCTTGTTTTGCTGCTTGGCTAGAGAACTGATGCTGAGTTAACAGGATGGCTGTGTGTCAATGAATGTTGCAGAAGATTCAAAAATAAATGTAGTGTCTGTGCCAGCAAGTTTTAAGATGAATCTCCCCTCCGCAACCCCCACCCCCAACTTACCTCATGTCAGGTGAAAAATCTACTTGACAAGCATAGCCAGCTACCATGTGGCCTTTGAAAATTTTCTTTTTGTTTAATCTGAATCTGTTCTGAGCTCCAAAGATCAGAATTTGGTTATCCATTGACTGGCAAGCCAACCATTTCCCTGTAAATACAGTAAACAAAGGTGGTATCAGAGTGCTGCATCTGAAGAAACAGACTTAACTGGAATGTTTTAAAGATCTTTTAGTAACTTTTCTTGCAGTCTTAATGTAGATATTCATTATTTATCAGGGTCAGCAGTTGATATTGCTTCTTCCTGGTACAACAGCCAAGAGGGCAAAACTTTACATTTCACAGAATTTGGGGCACCTCTTCCTACAAAATGCACTCGAGGCTCTACAGAAACTCTGGCTGTTGCAACAACGTGCTGTATCAACCCCACTGACTTAGTTTTTAAGCCATTGAGTAAACTTGCTCGTGCACATGATCAAATAATTTGGATGAGGAGGAAAAAAACAAAACCATCTAGCTTCAACCTATTTGACTACCTGTTTTTGAGCACTCTAAGATGGTCACTTTTTATTTTCCTTAGGGGAAAAACAGGTCTAAGGTAAACTCAGGAGTTTGAAAATCCTTACATTTTTGCAAGTATTTAGAATTCTCTGCCCTAATGGAATGCAATTTAATAAAGATACTTTGGTGAAAGAAAAAAAACCCAGGCTTTTCTAATACTAACTCTATCTTCTTTTGCATCTTGGCAGTATATTAACTCCTGCCCAATCATCCAGTGAAGATGATGTGCTACAGAACATCACAGTGCAGAGGCTTCTGTCCTGACCTCTGCCTACTGCCCCTGCCTTTACAGTGTTTTATACAGACAGTGGTAACATAAAATGTGCTGATTTGACTGTAAATCTGATCATACTTCCAGATACTAGCTTGGAATCTGAGGGTTTTCTTCAGCCTCCTAAAGAAACAAAGTGCGTACTCCTTCATATTCTCCTCTTCTACTTTTTAAAAGTTCTGTTTCCTGCATCGCTTGGGAGGAAAAATTTAAATAAGATTCATAAATCTGGTCCACATCTGTAAAATTTTCAATTTACTTTTCTTTATCTGACTCATTTAACCCCAAAATGATGCATGATGTGTCTGGTACAATCTGTAGCATAACTATCCCAAAAGAACTTGTTTTGTGTGATACTGGAATACTGTAGGTCAAGATAACGTTAGTTAATGTGACAGGTGATGTCTTGAGCTGAAAAGATGACTACATAATTCCTACCATCATTTACTGTCTCACCTCAGAAATCAAAATATTCAAATGCTGTCCAGGCAAAACTAGAAAAAGAATGAGAAATCCAGTATTTCAACATGGAAGAATGAGAAGAACTGAAATAACAGAGGTTGAAAAAGTCCAGCCTGGGAAGCTAACTTTTTAAATGAAGCTCTTCCTCTAGAATCTTCCCTTTTATATTAGGAACCCACTTCTATTGTTAAAGTATTTACACTACTAAACAAATACAATTTGATGCTGAGAGCTGGCTGAAGACGTTAGCTGTGCTAGCTGATCAGCCACTACTAAGCATAATGGGATTGTTAACTGTAAATCTGGCAACACTTTAATAATGTTGACACTAAAGCTATTTAATTTTGGCCAAAACAGATACCAGAGATTTTTGTCCTGTTAGAAGGATTTTCACTGATTACTGGAGGCACTAAACCTTTATTCTCCTTCAGCTGGATTCTAATTGAAGAATGTAAACACATTAACATACAGAAACATTGAGATAATAAGGGATTTCTCTTATGCAAGAGTCATTTGGGCTATGTTCAGAACAGAAAAGAACAGCATTAACAGGATGATGTACAACAGCAGTTTCTGCTTTAACAGTGACACCACAAGGACTGCTGAACTTGTTTAGTACTTCGCAACCACCATCAGTTCCCACCATTGTTTCTCTTAATATTTTAATTACAGCAAGGAACACATCATACCTCTGTGAAAAGAAGAGTCTTTTTACCCTGTCTGGATGAAGATCTAAATTTAAATTCATAGTTATCCTGCTATAACCCCTCATTTTGACATACTTTTCTTCTTAAGACTTTTAAATCAAACCCAGACCCAGTCAATCTTGGAATAAATGCACACACTGATGGGGGGGGGGGGGGGGGGCTAAGGAGGATACTGGGGGGTGACAAGAGGATGCAACAAGGTAACATTGCTGAGAAATAGTACGACATGACTAAGAAGGAAGAAAAGTGTTAACCTACCATTTGGAGACAGAGTCACGGCTGGCATCGAATGCATACTTGGCTCAGCTATGTACTTGAAGTCTACAGGAATGTCCCTGCAAAAGGAAGAAGTATGTGTTTTAAGAAGACATGGAGATGTTCCAAAGAGCTGCCTCCAGTCAGCTGATTTATTTATCCACTGAGCCGTGGAGAGCACATGGTGGTGTCTAAAGGAAGAAGGGGAAAAAGCTCAAAAATATTATCAATGCCCACCTAGAGAGCTCCAGCTGCGCAGCCATCTACAGGATAACTCTGATAGAGTGAGGTCACCCAAATCAAATGACCCAGAGTTTAAAGCAGAACTGTAATTCCAATTGTTAAGAGTAATACTGAAACTGGAGGCAATAGAATATCTTTGTGTTAAACTGAAGCTCTTATGCAAGTCTTAAATGGGTAGCAAAAATAGACTGATAAATGCACATATCTTATTGGAACGTCTTATCGACTTATTTCCACCTTTTCGTAGGTTTTTGGTTTGGTTTTTTTTGGTTTTTTTTTTTTGTATTTTAAGGATTAAAAAAAAGAGTCTCACAGAATCACAGAATGTTAAGGGTTGGAAGGGACCTTGAAAGATCATCTAGTCCAACACCCCTGGCAGAGCAGGATCACCTAGAGCAGGTCGCATAGGAACGTGTCCAGGAGTGTTCTCAATGTCTCCAGAGAAGGAGGCTCCACAACCTCCCTGGGCAGCCTGTTCAGTGCTCTGTCACCCTCACACTGAAAAAGTTTTTCCTTATGTTTCTGCAGAACCTCTTATGCTCCAGCTTGCACCCATTGCCCCTTGTCCTAACATTGGACATCACTGAGAAGAGCCTGGCTCCATCCTCCTGACACTCACCCTTTACGTATTTATAAACATTAATGAGGTCATTCCTCAGTCTCCTCTTCTCCAAGCTAAAGAGACCCAGCTCCCTCAGCCTTTCCTCATAAGGGAGATGTTCCACTCCCTTAATCATCTTGGTGGCTCTGCGCTGGACTCGTTCAAGCAGTTCCCTGGCCTTCTTGAACTGAGGGGCCCAGAAATGAACACCACATTCCAGACGAGGTCTTACTAGAGCAGAGCAGAAGGGAAGGAGAACCTCTCTTGAGCTACTAACCACACCCCTTCTAACACACCCCAGGATGCCATTGGCCTTCTTGGCCACAAGGGCACATGGCTTGCTCATGGTCATCCTGCTGTCCACCAGGACCCCCAGGTCCCTTTCCCCTACGCTGCTTTCCAACAGGTCAGTCCCCAACCTATACTGGTACCTGGGGTTGTTCTCTCCCAGCTGCAAGACTCCACACTTGCCCTTGTTAGATTTAATTAAATTTCTCCCTGCCCAACTCTCCAGCCTGTCCAGGCCTCACTGGATGGCAGCACAGCCTGCTGCTGTGTCAGCCACTCCTCCCAGCTTGGTGTCATCAGCACACTTGCTGACTGTGCACTCTGTTCCCTTATCCAGGTCACTGATGAATGTATTGAACAGTACTGGTCCCAGTACAACCAGACACAGCCCTCCAGCTAGACTGTGTCCCACTGACCACAACTCTCTGCCTTCTTTCCTTCAACCAGTTCACAATCCACCTCACTACCTGATCATCCAGACCACACTTTCTCAGTTTAGCTGCAAGGATGCTGTGTGAGATGGTGTTAAATGCTTTGCTGAAATCAAGATAAACCACATTCACTGCACTACCATCATCTATCCACCTGGTTATTTCTTCACAGAAGGCTATCAGGTTGGTCAAACATGAGTTGGTCTTGTTCTCTTTCTGACAATGCCCTTTTCCTCCTGATCTCTCCAAATAGGATGCTAACCAATTCCAACCATTCACAGCTGAACTGAACCATGAAATCCCTGGTCTCAATTGCATACAGAACTGTGACATGTTCTTAACATACACTGTCCTGTACAAGGGCCTAAGGAAAAAACAAGTACAGTCTAATCCTTACTCCACAGAACTGTCATTTGCTTTTGACTATATAAATTGAATTACTAACGGTCTGTGAATATTCACAGTATTCCTCATACCCTACACTGGAAGACTGGTAAAAAGGGAAGGCATGCACATGTCTTTCTCATTAAGCAAAAGAAATCTCCAGCAGAAAGTAGATTTGATTAATGTATTCAGCAGAAAATACAGGCAAAATGTTCTGTAGCAACATTAATTAATACAAAGGGGATGGTTATGACTCCATTGTCTCATTTACACAGTAGAAGGGCTGCTGGGACAGTACTGGAGCAGAGCGTGGGTGGCTGCCTTGTACTAGCTGACTGAGCCTTGCTGGATGGCAATACAGTCGACATTAGCAAGGTAATTACTATTCCGTTTTATTGTGGAGTATGTTATTTCCCCTCATCTTGTGCTAAGCAACGTGAACATGGGCAGCAGGGTGAAGAAGCTGTGCTGTTGTCAGAAAGGAACTCAAATGCTCCTGTGAGTTAAATGTTAAAATCATTTACCCCTCAGAGTAAGAAGGGCAACCCGCTTAATACACTCTGTGGATAAGAGTACGCGCAGGGGTAACTGGCTTCCAAACAGGCAAATCTGAGACTACTGTTGACAGTAAATCTGTAAAGGAGTCACAAGAAGGCTGCATAATCTCTGAGGCTGACCAACATGATGTCACAGGAAGCGAACCCCCCTGTGTTCCATCCTACCGTTTTACACTGCATCCTAAACAGCTTCAAACTCCACCTGCAACAGGACACGAAGTCATTGCTGTAGTAAGGCCAGATCCTGATCAGCTCCCACCATCCAACACTCCCTCAGCCCAGCGGTCATCTGCAGGCCTCAACACCGGGTAAAAGTAATCCCACTTGGAAGCCCCATTAAAAAAGTCTCATCAGAGAGGATCCACCTCCAGTGCTGAAGTACTGCAGCGTGAGATCTAAATGCAGCACAGGTTGTCCTGCATTCTCTCCTGTTACAAACGAAGGCAAGCTCATCTACCAGAATTTATTCAAGACAGCTCTGCTTTATGCTCAAGCCTACCAGGCACACTTAGGACAGCTGTAGGATACGCTGCATTAAACTATTAGGCAGAATAAGGAGATACATTTACATTTCACATTTGCTTCCAGTCAAATTGCTAAATAAGTAACATCAGCCTTCTCCCTTAAAAAAAAAATTTACCAAGAAAGATGCTCCTATGATTGCCTGACCTCAAAACCCATGGATATACTGTTTGTTCACATTTTTTAAATTTAAAGATCTTCAAGTCTTGTCCTCACCTCATAGCATTTCAAAGATTGAAAAGCTTTAAATACCAAAAGTAGTATCTGCTAGCCAAGATTTAGAAACAACTTCTTCCCCAAGCAGGAGAGAGAAAAAGCCTTTTTAAAGAAGGAAGGAAAAAAAACCCCACCAAACCTCAACCTCAATCCAATTTTGGGATCTACACATCGTGCTCTCTCGGGAGACTACAGTGTCTTTACCAGGAATGATGGAGAGAGAAGGCGTGCTGAGGGGTATAGCTTTACAAAGACGACAAGCCTCCCAATTCTGTCAGGATAATAATTAAGCTACCACAGTACAGTTCTTGGTTTAGTAGCTGATTTGCACTAAAAGGAAATAAAAGCCTCCAAGGTCAATTGCCCGTATCATTTCACTGTTTACCCCAGCAGGATTAGACACATATGAAGCCAAGACAAAATAACATTTTGCATTTCTAGAAGAAAGAACACAGGATACGATGACCATCCCATCTTTAATATCCCTGCTGTAACGATACCATCACGTGAAATGCGAAAGCAGACAAATTTTAACGTCCTCCCATTAAGATAACCTAATGACACCATTTCATTTGCAAGAGTCTGTGCTGTACTTGAAGTCTGAACTTTCAGCAACCAAGCAACTGCAGTTCAGTGTACAGTGCAGTGAAATCTATGCATGGGATGAACTCTGGGGGAAAGCAGATTAAAATTCTCAGGGGAGAAGTTCTTCACTGTGATGAAGTCTGACATGGCCTCCCATTACAAGCTCTGGCCAAGTCAAAGTGTTTACAAAACATATTACAACATCTCTCTAGACAATCGAAACTAAGCAATTAGACCAGCTTTAATTACTGCCGTTTAAGGCCATACTCAGGTCATAATTAATGCTGCTTTGTTTCCGTAGGATACTGAAGAAATATTGTGCTGAAGAACGTAGGAAGAAATGTGCCAAAATCAACCTAAGTTGCAAATAATTTTCGTTAGGAATTTAGGAAAAAAAGGATTTGAGGTGGAGCATGAAATAATTTGCCATGGAAGTTTTCAAGCTCCAAAAGCTTCTATAGTGAATATATTAACTTATTTTTCATGCATTGTAAAAATCTGGATCTTGAAATTATAAAAGTATGCCTACAGACCAATTAATATGTATCCTGGCATGCTGGGGAGAAAGGTTGTCAAGTCGTGCATAGGAAGACAGCATTACATTTGCTTTTCTTATAAAAGCAAAAAAAAATCCCTGATGACTGTATTACTGAATACTGCCTACAGTTGAGTTCCCCATTATCTGAGCAAGGGAGCTTTCTGCAACATACAGCAGGCTCAGTACATAGTTCTTTCTTCAGAAAGAAACAAAAAATCTGCTACTGGAACAATCAGGTTGTGATGTTCCCGTGCCAGAACCTTTTTTGCCTTTCCTGCTCTTCCCCACAGAGTGACTAAATCCACCCACATTGCTATTTATTTCAGCCATCAACACAAAGCTCACAAAACAAGGGCAATCCTATCTCAAGGAAATAACAGATTTGTGCAAGAGAGATCATCCTCCCACTCGCCAGAGAGGAGACCTTCCTCAGCAGATACAATATTGTAAAGATTTCTTTAAGGAGCTCAGTAAATGCACGAGCCTAATTATGAAGCACTGAACAGAGTCTGTCTTGGAGTGACATATGGTGACAGCATTTTATGTCTAGCCTAAGCCTGGTTCCCAGACTTTGGTCATTACCACTGCTGCTACTGGCAATGATAGCAGCTGATCACAGACATGCGGAGGGTTTTGCTGGCTGCTTGGGCAACATTCAAAGACCACAGATTGGAGTCTCTTGTCTAGGTTTTAGTTTTTTAGTTTTGTTTTTTTTTAAAAAAAGCAAAGCTAGGAAGGAACTGATTAGTCACAGAGCTGTCGAACTGGTGTCTGTATTGTGCAACAGCTTTGCATGTGTGAACAGCAAGAGGAAACGGATACCTAAAGATATGGGAGCGATTATTTCAAAAAGGAATTTGAAATCTTAAAAGTCCTAAGCTGAAAATATTAATACCTAGAACATTTTGGATAGGAGAGATTTGTTTTCTTCACAGATATGTTAAAAGTTGGAAGCCATTTAAAATTATGTTTCTTTTGAGGTTTTCCTGGATAGACTTTCACTTTTCTGCCATCTATTGTATTCATACTGTGGGTAGCAGTGATTGCCAAAAAGCCAGGCTACTAGAAAACCAGAGTGAGGCAGCACTAAACCAGTTATTCCACACATGCACCAAATATTATATAATACTACGCACATCCAAGTTCAAAGAATTCAAAACTGACACACACTAATGTAACAGAGCAGACATTTCTTTAAAAGGTTAATTTAAGGGCTAATACACCCTTGGGGAAAGGAGAAAGAACAGAGATCACTAATGGACTGCAGCATGCTTCAGGCTGACAGCACTGTCTTCTGCCTTTCTCGGAGGGAAGAGGAAATCTATGAAGTGTTTCAAGCATTAAGCCGGAACAGGGTTTTAAAGCTAGAGCTCCGTACACTCCAGTGTCTTAGGTGCTATGTACACTTTTAAAAATAAACTCTCTTCTCGGTTTGCTCATAATATACTTTGAGTTAAAACTGAAATTTTTAAACTTACCATTCCCAGACTCTTAAACTCTTGTCATCAGATGTACTCACAAACCTTCTATTTTCATCCACAAACACAATGGTGTTGACAGCTCCCAAATGCCTATCGTATTCCTGCACAATCTCACCGCTTCGAATATCCCACTACAAATAAAAAAAAAAAAGTCAGAATAAGACCTCCTTTTTTACAAAATACCAGATTTTTTTTTTAAGAGGAGGAGACATTAAGTAGACATACCTGTACAATTTTCTTATCTGACATTCCTGCAACAAAGAGATTTTGCTTATCTTCATCGGGATTGAACTTCACACAATAAGGAACCTTCCTGTTTGTGAATCTTGAAATACATTGTCCTGCAACAGAACAGCCATTCACAGTGCATCACGTTGGAAGTTCTATGGGCTAAGTAGTTCTTTGCAGATATTGATAAAAACAATCCATTTTTACTTCTACTTTACTAAAAGCCCTTTGAGGGGATTAGAGGGTAGAATTTGCCCCCCTCTTTGACTAGACCTTCTTTCACATGTTTGTATGCACACACCTGTATAAACACATATGAACTGTTCTGTACCTTTACTACTGTTTTACAAACAATATAAGTGCTTGGTACCCTGTATGTCATCAGGACGTATCAAGGACATTAGGACTGGTCAGGATATCACAAGCTGACACTGTCTTTACAAACATTACCTCCTTAGGATCAGAGGTCTTGTCAACAAGAGACTTTAACTCAGGCAAGAATTCCTTAATCCTAAGCCTAAAAAAGGATAACAGTAATTCAACTGTGAAACAAACCACTGACCTCCTCTCACAGTCTCAGACATACATACCATGACTACACGTTATCTGCAATTTACAGAAGCCCGTTTTAATACAAAAGCTCAATATATTGCTGTCATGCATACAAGACTAGTGGCACTGCTAACCAAGAAAGCTAACATCTTTTTCAAACATGGAAAATTCCTGTCTTAGGAACAGACTTTAAGTTTAAACCAAAAATCTATTATGTAATTTTTCAGTTTAAGAAATTATTTGGAGCAGGATGTTACATTACTGTCCCAGGCAGTTCTGTGACAGCATGAGATCTACCCTCCAACTCACTATACCAGCAGCTCAATTCCCACCACCTTTTCTTAGTTAAGAGTTCTCTTCAGGACCAGGTACACCAAAAAAATAAAGTGAAATGATTCTTCTAAATTAAGCATATTTAGGTCTAAAGTGTGATTTCATTACTTAATTTTATGCCTGTAAATGTAAACATGCAATTAACAGATGTGTTAAAATTTTGTATTATGGCTGAAAATTGTTCTGGCATTACAAATAACTAATTATCCAACTTCTTAAATAAAAAGGTATGTGATACACAGATGTAGAGGCAGCCTAAATTACTCCATAACAGATAACAACAACAAAACAATTCAGGAGAAAGAAAAGTATTAATTCATACTGCAATGAAAGCCTGAACACTGAACCACAAGATGATATTAAGGACAACTGGAAACAACCTGACTGAAAATATATCTTGATATTTACTATTAATTAAACATAGTGACAAATAACAGAGTCAACAAATACAAGCCTACCTGTTTCAGTGTCCCAGAGTTTAAGATAGCGGTCATATGCAGCACTAAGAAACCTAGTGCCAGCATTATTAAAACAGATGTCTCGAACAGCTTTACTATGTCCTAGAAGATAGAAAAAAAATGCAATGATAAACTCATATCCATTCATGCTTAAAAATATTTTTAAAAACCCCCAACAATCCACATTATTCAAGTTAAAGAACAAGGAAATCACTTATTGTAGTTCTTCACGAGCACTAGTAAAGAATGATTCAATTGAGAAAGAAAAAGTAACTCCTAAAGGACATGACAATAAAACCTAAACCCCTCATCACCTCTAAAGCACTGGCAAGAGAAACAATAGCATTGCACGGTATCAGTCACTGTGCATCATTCATACACATTGATATACAAGCAGAACTTTCAGTACTGTTGGCTTCAAAGCGCATTCTGGTCACAGTTACGAGCTGCAAGAGCAGTTTAAAACACTGTAATAAAATGTCAATATCTAATAAAGAAGAGGAGAAGCAAACACTAGAGGAGATACATTTAAAGGAGAACTATTTGTAATTAGGAAACAGGTACAAAATATGGGAAATACTAGATAAGAAAATTAAGAATGCTTTCATCTGGTGTTAACGTTGCTACACCTCAACCCCAATACTTCCACCTGACCACAGCATCAGACTCGTAGATCTCTTTAGTTAAAATGTTGGTGCAGTACCTTAAATATAGCAAAATAGCAGGTGAATCTGGTTGATAATAAGGACCTTTTGAGCAGAACAGTCAAACTGTTCAGAAAGAGCAGTCTATTGAAAGAGAACATTTTTTGAGCCATCTTCTTTGCCACACTGCTGTCATCATAAATATTAGGTGAAAAAGACTTCTTTGTTGTTACTCAACATATATTCACTCAGTGTTCTAGAAATGTTCCCATTTCAAAAAGAGAATCAGCTGCTTTTGTTCTGCATTCAAGGCTAAGAAGTATGTATTTCTCTCTCTCTCAGCTATCTGCTTTAAAAAGCACCTGTTACACTGACAAAGACAGCAGCTGAACCTAAACAAGAAACTAAAATTCCCATGCTTTTGCACTAGAACTCAGCACAGAAGAGACCACCTCTTTAAGGTGGGATCATCAGACCATGAGATGCCCTCATTGCATAAATACAGAGGGCTGCTCTGTTCAACATGGAAATGGGACAATTTAGCATGACAATTTTGCCTTTGGAAAGGAATCTTGCATAAAATATTGATGACTGTGGTACACTGATGGTTTGTTTTAAGGGTCATAAGGTGTTCTATGTTCACATTAAATTGCTTGGAATAGTGACAAAGGTTCAGTAAATACTTGCACCTTTTTTCCACTCCTATTGCTAAGGTCATACAGAATACCATTTGCCTTAGATGCCTACAAGTCTTTCCTATGATAAATTAATAAGCTAGCCCAAATCATATCCTTCCATGAATTTGTTTTAAATATACATCAGGGTTCTTTTTAAAAAAAGAGTGTTACCAATAAAGGTTCGTAGACATCTTCGATCACCGTATACTTCCCATAGCTTGGAAAAAAAAAAGGGGGGGGGGGGGGGTGGGGAGAAAAGATGTAAATTGTTAAAAAATAATGGTACTATTGTTAAACAATAAAGTGCAAACATATATGGCAATGTCTTTTAATAAATTAATTACAAACATATGCTATCTACTGATTAATGACAGCTATCTACCCAGAAATACACAAGAATGCTCTGTCACTTTCTCATTAGCAAAATGCCTTTAAAATCAGCTTTCTATCATGATGTATGCTGGACTAAAATAAGATTAGTTCAAGACCACAAATGCTTCAATAAAACACTTCAGCACAAAGCTATTGCTGCTTGTAAAACTAAGCTTCACAGAAAATGAATTATAACAACAAAGGCAATAACCTGAGGAACTTGTGACCTTCTAAATGCTATTACTAAATGATTAACACTGTTCTAACACCCACAGTCTTGTGCATTATTTCTACCTTTGTTCCAATTAATTTGTAATTCATAAATCAAGTGAGAAAAAGAAAAGTAATGCAGTCAAAGGGCATTTGGTAGAAGTACCAAATGTTTAATTATTCTGAAATGCATTGTCTGTATTCAAATGATGGTGTATAACATACACGTGAGAAAAAGGAAAATAACTCACCTTAATTTTGCAATCCATGGAGCAAGACAACAGTATATGCCCAGAGAGAGGAAACAATCTAACTGCACTGACACCCTGTAAATAAGGACATAATTAAACAGTAAGTGGATCATCTAGATACTTTCTTCAGTTCACTTGCCCTCTTTTCTAAGTAAAAAGCTAAAGCTTCTCTTCATAAAATATATACACACTTTATCTTGAAAAGAAATATCCTACCCACATTCCATTCTAAACACAGTGATGCGTCTTGAACAACTGTTGTTGGCAACAAACGAGTTCACTTCAACAGCTGTACATATACCCTCCTTCAGTATTCACACCATCAGGTGGTAAACAGTAAAGAAATACAAACTGTGGGTTTGGGCAAATGTTTCTGTATAATAAGCCTTTTCAGATGGGGTGGGTGAGGTATTTTTCCACAAAAATAAGTTTCTGGCCAGCTCCATTTCTTACATATACTACCAGTAGCTTCTATCCACCAATTCCCTGGGCACATCATCTTCCCATCTATCTGTATTCCAGGTACTCCTTCCAGAAGAAGTCCAAAGAATAACTCATGGTTTCCATCTCATGTCAATTACTCTATTCACATTCCATTCAGTTCCTTCCATCCCATGGTTGGAGTTGGGTGCTTTTTTCTCCCTATTATTATCTACTTACACTGCAGCTTTTCTAGACTTGTCAGCCCATCTTTCTTTTGCTTCTCTCATTAATATTGCTATTCATCTCACTTGAAGGAGAAAGATATTTTACACATCAGTCTGTTCTAAAAGAATAATAGGCAGAGGAGTGACTAGAGGTTTGGGGAGGAGACGATATTCTGGAAAGCACTGATAGTTGCATCTACAAGCTCTTTGATGCAGCAATCATTAAAGAAGAGTTCAGAGCTGTGACTCAACTAAAAAAGGGTAAAAGCTAAAAGCGTTCCCTGCATCCTCCTTTCTTCCATCTTTCAGATATCATTAAGGTGCTGTCCATTGCTGCACAGCATATTACCTCAAGCAACACTGAAAACTAGAGACAAAAGAAGCTGCAAATTGAGTACAAGCTTTCCAAACCTGATCAGTAAAAGACCTTTTTAATACCAAAAAGTTTGCATATAGTTATGGGCTCTGACACAAGAAACAACTGTAGATGTTAAGTAGCATCTTCAGAGAAAACTCTTAAGGCACACTTCTCAAGGTAGTGCATCACAATCACAAAAGCTATGTAACTCTTTGTAAGTTTGATACGAAATAGCCTTGAAGTACTTTTACCATGTAAGTAAATAAATACATAAAATAAAGCAAGCATTTTCAAGGATCTCCAGAACTAGCCTTACTTTTTTCACATGGTAGTTTAGGAAACAACTCTAAATCCCACAAAAGTCATTGAATAATATTTGTTGCTCTAAGGGAGATCAGGAAGCCACTATGTTATATACAGGTAAGCAACTGCATTTGAGGAGGCAAACACCTTGTGGAAGCATGTAATGCAACCAATTACATACATAATGTAGTAAAGACAAGTAAAATACTCCTTCCTTCTACTGATAATTCAGTTTTATAGAAGCTACAAGCTTCAGGCACAAAGTGAAGTGGCTTTTTATGATGCATGCTCACAAACACGACTTCCTACCTTTGTATGTCCAGACCACACGTGTATTTGCTTCTTTGGAAGATAGCACTTCTCAGGTGGCACTGTAGAACGCAGATTAACTCCAACATCTTGGGGGACATGCAGATAAGATCTCCCCTGATAGTCATACATTTCCTTAACTGAAAAGATAAACACAGAATTCTGAGAATCCAAGAGCCTGTGTTTTAACATGTTATAATCTTTGAAAGGTTTGGCAGCCACACATAATGAAAGTTTTTCCTCAACACAGCTGCTCTACTGTGAAGTGTCTGCGTGTGTTAACAAAAACCCACTTCATAGGACACAGATGTGGATCTTATTTGACATCAGTTAAGCTCAAATTAAGTCATTTCAGCAAAGCCTCCTTGGAATCTGATAAGCTGAACATTAAGACAATCTTCTCCTTATACATCTTACTCATCATCAAACATCAAGAGAGTTTCTTCAGCCAACAAGGGTTTGCTTACACTAACTCTACATGGATTACAACATGCAAATCTAACCCTGGGATTTGCTTGCAATTCACATTCCAGCCAGCTCTGTGCTGAGTCAGTCATATCAACAGAATTACAAATCAGAGGAAAAAAAAAAAAAAAAGATCCATTTGGCCACTGTGAACCACTGGTAGTCAGCAGTAGCCAAAAACTGCTCTTTAACTAGTTTTAAGAAGTGACTGGACAGCGAGATATGCAGGGATGCATAGAGCATGGAAATGGGTATTTCAGAGTAGACTTGTGTTGGATAGCTATGACATTAAACTGTGCACCTAAATTATTGCACTAAATTATTTTCTCAGTTTCTGGGATATTGTTATGGCAGATTTGGTTGTACAAGTGAGCTCCTGAACATTATCAGTGTTTACAGATCTACAAAATGGCATATTTCTGGAATGTTTGTGCTTGAGAAGGTAAAGTTTAATCTTGTAAGGTCTTTCACTGTGAAACTTCAGGCAGAGACCATGAAAAGCTGGATGCAAAACAATTATTCTATAGGAGGGTCAATGGCTAAAATTTCAGGTTTGTTATGTTTGCTGCTGTTTCATAAATAGTGTCATGATCTACTACATACAAACAGTGTGAAGTACTATAGTCAGCAATGCATAATTCATAGCCACTATTCTTTAATGTATGTTAGAAAGGATGCTCCAGATTGTGTGTGTGAGCCTGGCTGTAGAAAGTGGTAAACAAAGACAGACTCAGTTTACCCAACTATCTGTGCCAAGCAATAGAAGGCAGGACTGTTTTGCATGCAGAGTTGCAGTAACAGTTCCCAAAACTCACTTAATTTTACTTACCAAACCATTTTCTTTGAAGGTACCACATGGTATAGGCTTCCATAGGCTAATTATTCGATACACAATTATTTATAATATGACAGCCAGAACATTTACATTAAGAATTGAGGAAGTATAAAGTCCAAGTCATTTTCTAAATTGTATGTAAGCCATAACTCAAAGCACTACCTGCTGATGAAAGTACAGACACATAAAACTGCAGTAATTTTGAAGCTGAAACTAAGCCAGACTCATATTAAAGTGTTTGCTCTATAAAATAGAAAGAGGATATGTGCATCTAGTAACATTATAAATAAATAAATAAAACCAGTACCCTGAAAGATGACATTTCCACGCTGCTTTTCACAGTATGACGTGGAATTAGTCCAAGTTTATCTCTTTCCCTGTCCTTTATGCTTATGCCTCTGAGCGCTATTATCTCCAATACAGAAACATCAAGGTGCCTCAGCAAAACTGCTGAGGCTGTCTGCCATCCTTACTAATTAACGCAGCGGGCAAGAAAACTCAGTGAGCGAGGAAATGAGAACAGGCAGGAAGATGCCATTACCATGTAATATAGTCTTTTCCTCTCCAGGTTTATCATCTTCTAGTTTTCCTCTCTTCTGCCTCTTAGCTGTTATTTCATCCAATTCTTTCTGTTCTTCCTGGAAAAATAAAACACGATCTTTAAAAATCCAGCATTCCAAATCACATAACAAAATCCAGAACTCTACTACCATTTATTTACTATTAAGAACACATTTATTTGCTAAATGAGATTTTTTTCCTAAGCATCAATAAAGAGAATATCTTTCTCAAAACCAGAACTGTTTGAAAAGCTGTGTCCACTGAAAAGAATGTAGTATCTTTTTATCCATAGACTACAGGTGTGCATCGCTGACTGAAGAAGGAGGATGTTTGTTGGCTGCAGGGTTGGGGGTCTTTGTGTGTTACTTTTGGGGTTTTTTTTGTTTGGCTCTTTTTTCTTTTTTAAAGAAGTATTACTTTCAGTTTTTTTAATGCTGCTTCTGTTTATAAACACCTTTTAATGAGACTCTACACACAGATACAATTAATTTTATTTCCAAACTGTCTTGCAAATAATTGAATGCAGCATATTTGGAACACCTTACTTGGACGTATCACTTGAAATGCTTCTATTATCCTAAAGCATTGCATCAATCTTCTACTTGGATAAACTACTAATGCAGATGGATCTCTTTTATAACCACTGCAACATACTAACAATTTTTATCTATTATGTTAAAGCAGTACGTACTTCTGTTGGTTTGGCTACTTCTTTTTCATCAACATATTTTGCCCATGGTCCCAGAAAACCATCAATATTAGATGCATCATTCTCTTTGAATTTCTTCCTTTTTTCAATTTTCCTTTGTCCTGTTTCAAACACTGTTAAACCTGAAGAAGGAAACAATACACTGTCTAGCTGCTAATACAGAACACATCATCATAGGTCATATCACAGTCAGTTTAAAGGAACAAAAACACTGCCACCACTCCTTCCGATACAACAAAATGGAAAAAGCATTTAAGCAAAACTTGTTAAAGCACTGCTACTTTTTCTAACTATGAGCACTACTAACTATGTACAGTAACAGACAAACCACTTAAACTGTGTCATTGGTCTGTTGGAGTATTTAGCCATGCACATACACGTGAATTTTTTACAGTAAGTCTGCAGACTGTATGAATACCTCAATTTTCATACTCTAAATAGTGCAGTAGAGTCCTAACAACTGGCTTCTGAACCCCTTCACCTCCCTCAGTTTCCCAAAAAAACCCTCCAAAACCAAAACAAGTCTCCCAAAATCACAACCACAACTGGGTATTATAATGTAATAAAAATTCATCAAATCATAGAATGGTTTGGGTTGGAATAGACTGGTAAAGGTCATCTGGTCCAACCCCTCTGCAGTGAGCAGGCACATCTTCAACTAGATCAGGCTGCTCAGAGCCCTGTTCTTAATACTTTCAGGGACAGGAGATCTGCAATCTCTCTGGGCAACCTGTTCCAGTGTTTCACCACTCTCATCATAAAAAAATGTCTTCCTTATATCCAGTCTGAATCTACCTGAATCTACCTATCTAGCTTAAAACCATTACCCCTTGTCCTCTTGCAACAGGCCCTATTAAAACGTTTGTCCCCACTGACACAGCCAGCTACCTCCACCTGCTATGCTGACTTCTCATACAAATGCTAGCTTCTCACAAATGCTGTGTCCTCAGAATTTAATTTCTCAAAACCATTAAACAACAGAGGCATGGGAGGAAAAAAAAAAGTTAAAATATGTCAAAGTAATGACTTAAAAGTTTTTCAAAAGGTTGTATATACAATTATGTGCAATTTCCAATGTTTTCCTACAGCATTGGTAATACTCATCTAGTACAAAGAAGCCAAAAAAACCTTTGTATAAAGAAGGGGAAAGAGACAATGTAAAAACTGAAGTAATGATTATATGAAGGAATTGTACATTAATTAAAAGTTTTCTTAAAACCAATTACTAAAATTCCATTATGAGAAGGTTATGTTATTATTATTTAAAAAAATTATTTATCTTAGGATTTCTAACCACTGTAGCTTCTATACCAAAATAAGTCTATTTTTTTAATCTGACTTTGGAAGAAAAGGTTGAAATAACCATGGATATATTCCACAGAAGAGGACACAGAAGTAAAAAATCCTTTGCATACACATGCAAATAGGATGTTAGAAAAAAAAAACCATACATGGGAAAGCATAACCATAAATTTTACTCAGGTACAATTTTCCAATGCAAACAAGTCACACTGAGTGGTAAGTAGCTTGTATTGGAGTATTAATTACAAATCCCAGGCCTCTGGTAGTCAATCCTCCCAGTGGCACACTATGCCTTTACCATTTGGCAACTTTCCAGTGTTTTTTCTTTCCTGAATAACCCAAACAGCTTAACTGTTACGCAGAGATAACAGGCAATTCCCTATAGGAATCCTAGAGGTTGCACACAGAGTTATCAGTTAGCTACTGAGTAGCACAGTTAAGGTGATTAGCCCAATATACAGGTATTCCAATGCAGACATACAACAATTTTGGCTAAACCAGAATTTAAAAGGAACAAAAAAATGTTTCAAATCTACATTTCAATTCTATTCATGCAATGGCACATGCCAGGTTCCAACTGCAAATCCTAATTTGAAATTTCACATGATATCCTGAAATATTTGCTACTTCAAGAAAACAATGCACTCCAACATCTTTCTTCCATCTTCACATTACAATTGCAACACATCTTTCTTTATTTTATCTTTGGATATGAGTAAGTCTCTCATAATTCCTTCCTTTGACAATACCTATTCCATTTCTGAGTAAAGAAGAAATGAAAACAAGTCATCAGTTGCAAGTCATTTATATGAGATTCTGAATCAAATACCTTGATTTTTTTCAGCTTCTTCTACAGAACCAATGTATTTGGTAGCAACTTCAGGGTTATCTATAGAGGGATCTAATGCATAACCTAGAAAAACAGAGGAAGTAAAATATTGTTATTTCAAGCTTTTTAGTTTTTTACAACTTCTATTACTTTTTAATCTACTATATCTTTTATTTATTATCTATATTATTTATTATCTATTATTTCTCCTCCCCCCCGACCCCTCCAAAATTTTCCTGTTGGCTCTCAAGGAGCTACGGATGACACTTTGAAATCCCATTCACTTTCATTTGGCCTGAGTATTAAGATTACTATGAAGTATTTCCGTGAAGCACTTGAGTATGTGTTGCTGTGACTATGCTTAAATTTCCACAAGCTAGAGAGGCAAATAAATATAATGGGCAACAGTTTACATAAGACACAAAGAGATGGTAGTCATGGGAAGCAAAATCACAGCAACCTCTTCTTTCTGTAACATGGCATAAGGAGATGACTATCTCAAAATCTTCTGTTGGTAACACCTGATTGTAAACAGATGCTGGAAGGATGAGGAGGACAGAGATGAGGGAATAAAAAATGAAAGTAAACGAAGTTTTCTAGGGCTTTGTGCATATTCTGTCTCTCCCAGAAGAAATTATTTTATCCTCCTCCTGACAGTGTTGGGAAAACTTGGTGCTCCACCTTGAAAGCAGTTGCTTTAACTAACATGGATGGTAGCAGCAGCAGCAATGGCCTTTAATTTTTAAGAAAGTTAAGTATTCACATTTATCATTTCCTGATTGCAGCTATTCAGTCTTGTTAAAAAAAAAAAAAAAAAAATATATAAATTCAAACCAAATCACACTGCATTTACTCTTACAAATACTTTATAAAATATACCAGCGTTTCATGGATATTCAGGATATTTACAGTTCTTGATACTGAGGTTTTCATTTTAATAAGCAAATCTTACAGTTTTTCTCCTGTTTTCTCCTGAAGCAGATCGCATGATCCTCTACAAGGACAGACAAATTCATCTGGTTTCCAAGGAACAGGTGCACTGAACAGTTACTGACCACCACAGCCCCCCCCCCTTTTTTTTTTTTTTTTTTTTTTTTTGGGAAAGACTGCACCCTGGTGGACATATCACCCTTTTTTTAATTAAATATTAAGTCAAGTCACAAAATGTCCCTTGAGGACACAGTGAGAATTTCTCCTTATTATGAAGGAAAAAGAAAAACAAAACAAAAAAAAAAAAAAAAAAAGGGAGGGGGAGGGGGACAAAAGGGGAAAAAAATAGTGAAGATATTAAATCACTGGTAAAAGCAATCACACACACAAAAATCAAAGAAATCCTACAGCATACAAGCCAATTCTTATATTTTTGTTGATTCTAGACAATTATGAGCAGTGGAAGATTACCCAGTCCACCCCAGAGACCAATGACCCATAAAAGCACTTAGGTCATACAAATTGAGAATCTATCCAACATTATCCTGATAGCCAAAGGAGATCATCTTCCCAAATATATCTCAGAAAGACTACTGTCCTAGAAGATGGTCCAATTCATTTCTTTGGAGATGCTGGGAAAAAAATATTACTGAAATTAGAAGCAAAGCCATTCCAAGAATACAGCAAGTGTTCCCATACAAATGGAACAATCCACCTGGAGATCAGCTCTGGAGCTACAAGTCTTGTAAGATCCAGTCATGGAACAACACATGCCCAGATGTTCCATGAATATGATATAGGGAGAGAAATATATACTAATATGTCCTCTTATGAAATAGAAATTCCCACTATACCTAAACCAAACAACATAAAAATTATTCTAGACTATTATTAGGATTTACCTCCATGAATACCCAAACTGAGCAGACACTGCAATTAGACTTTTGCTGATTTAACTCCCTGCTTTTACTAAGCCACTATTTCAATTAGTTCTCTTACAAACTGTAAGGTTTCTGTTAACAGCAGAGAGATATAACTTTGGATTTATGTCAAAATCAATACAGTGGTTTACTTGTCCCCAAACTGTACTGACACAGTCTCTGGGACTCTATTGGATAGTTGTAAAAGGGGGGACAGTATTCTAATGAATAGGGCTCCCTGGGCCAAGCACAGCTTCCCGTGGAAGTGGAGACTTCTTATAGCTGGGCTGAATTTGGTCCAGCAACATTCTCACAGAAAAGCTCTGAACAATTTCGACTTTCTAGTGGATATGTGAAAGAGAATCTTTCCTTTCTGGCTGGGACTCCTAAATGCAGCTGCATTGCTGCTTTTATACAGCTTGCTTTTATCCTGCTCAGCTGGTATGCTATTTAATGTGCCCTGACTTCTACATCTCCTTCAGTTTTATTTAGGAGGTAGAGATTTCATGCCACATTTTAGCAAGCAAAGGTACAATATTCCACCTACATTCATAATTTCAATACACCTGAAAATGGTTGGTTAAATAATTAGACTTTGATGTGTATTCCAGAAAGACAGATAATTAAAGGATGTTTACACTGTACCGTGCAATGCAGCATAGAGAGACAGAAGATAGCTCAGATATACCACAAAATACAGCTTGGACTAACGCATTCTGACTGTACTGGTTTCTCTGTAGAATCAGAGTAATCTGACAATAAATTGCCTACAGTTGCAAGGGGTAATAGTGACTGCAGGTGTTGCATGTAACAGGAGTAAACAACAGTCACAAGTGTTACCTCCAAGTCAGTCATCAGTTTTACTGACGAAGTAATTCTATTATAATCAAGTTCCTGAATGCTCATAAAGAGCTTTGAGATTCATGGACAGAAGACTGCTTATTACTGAAAAGGACAGTAATAACTTGTGAAGGAGAGATTTAGAAATACTAAATGTTGCATGAATGAAGCAGTCCACTTCTGGGATGAGTACTGATGCTGAAATAGCTATGAAGTTATTTTTCTACCATATTCATGAATGGCTCGTGTGCAACATGTAAAAAATAATCTGCAATTCTGCTTGACACTGAAAAATTACATATGCCCACATAATTAAGAAGAGTATATTGCCTAATTTTTTTTTTTTAAACAACGCTCAGAAAGGAATTTTCAGAAGAGACTGCTTCTACTGGTAGTACAAACAGATCACAGAAGAATAAACAAATGCTTGTATTTTAGGACTTCCTAGTCTTTTTAGCCATGCTCCAAGGACTATAACATTCGAAAAATAATGCTAGTTAAGCTTTTGGCCATTTACATCATAATGGCTGGTGAAGAGCAATTTGTTTTTCTAGAGAGAAAGCCTTCTCTTTAATAGCTGAAATTATTTAAGAAGATTGCCTTACATCAATGGATTCAAAACAGGGTAGATTGACTATGACTGCAGATGCAAAAACTGGTTATCAATTAAGAAAAATTAAGACACTTGCACAATAATTAAAGGCTTTCCATCAAACTGGGAGAGGATCTCATGAAAGATTATAAAATGGCCTGCCTGGAATATTTTATTCAACATTTTTATAGACTATGCCATCAGCAAAGGATCACATACCTGTAAACCTGCAGCTGAATCAAAGACAAGTGTGAAATAATTTAATTTCAGCAAAGACATGCTGAATGACAGATACCCAAAAAAAACATAAGAAAATAACTGACTAGGTACAGGGGGAAAAAAAAAACCAAAAAAATCCAGTGATATCAAAAAAATGATAAAACAGTAGGTTTTGGGGGAAGGCCTAGAAAATACTGAAGAAATGTGCTTATCAGGCTAAAGAGAGATGAAGGAGAGAAGGTGAAAAACTGATGGACCCAAGGGTAGTTTCAATATGCAAAACATTGGGGACAACAATGACCCATGGCTTGATAGGGCTGCTGAAGGGAATACAAGAAATAGTTTAAATTAGGAGCACAGCAGGTTCCAGGTGTTATTAATAAAAATCTCAACTATTACACTCGTGAAAAAATACAACTACAGTATTTATGTAGATTTTAAAACAATGGAAACTACTATAAAAATAGGAATGACCTTGAAGCAATTCTGACACCAGAGATCTGACTAGATCACTGGTTGCAAGCTGTTGCCTGCAGATACAAGACCTGAATATCCCCTGATTCCTGTGGAGTCTCAAACACAAGAGAAGCAGGTCTGCATTCATAATAACAACAAGGGTTCACAACCTCTTGGGTGTCAGGGATGAAACAATAGCTTATGAATCCAGTGTCTAGGAAAAAAAAACCCAAACAATTAAACAAACAAAAAACCCCAACAAACTAGAGCAATCTAAGATTTTACTTTATCATTTTTATATTATATGCCTGAACTAAAGTGTTTTGTATCCTAAAGAATAAAGACAGCAGCAGTTATCTGAGTACTTCCACATGCATGGTATCAGAGAGACATTCTTGATAAAGAAGTTGTGGTCTAGTTGATCTGTCAGACCTGAAGTTTGCATTTGTCACGCTCTCCCACTCTTGTCCACTGATTGAAGGACAGTACAAAGCTGACTCGATTAAGCTATGGTATTTTTGAATTTGTATAAAACACGTTCCAGAAGGGCATCTTGTTCTCAAGAGGTTGTTTACTGCAAAGGGAAGCTGCAGATCTTAATCCTAATGTGGAAAAATCTCCAGTGCCTCTGTAAACTTCACATCTCCAAATTCCTGGAACAAAGGGAACCTTACTGAAATGGGTAGGTCTCATCTAGATTTAAAAGGTTGCAGGTACTGAGGAGGTTCAAGGAGTGTTTTTCGATGAAAAAGGTGAGGATAGACAATAGTTAAAGAAAAGTAAGCAATTTAGAATGAACTTTTCTTTATGGATAACGTGACAAAGTACCTCAAAGTGAAATGTCAGGAGACTACGAGTCCAATATGTGGTAACAAAGCATCGAGACCATCCAAGAGATCTAGAGCTGAAGCACAGTGCAAAAGTTCTTGCCTAATATTGCCTCGATATGACAGAAATTGACTGTATCAAATACGATGCCAACTTTCAAGAGATACTTCAGAAGAGATCTGGGGAACTACAGGTCAACCAGCCAGATACTGCATGGTTAGAAGTTTCAAGCAATAGAAACTATAACAAAGAAAGCAGTGAGTAGGCACTTGGATGAGCATTATATATTGCAGTAGAGCAGACAACACAGCTTTCTGTGCAGGTAAATTACAATGACAAAACCTCTGGGGTGACAATCATGTGAACAAGCAAAGTTGGGCTGATGTTGGATACTTTTACAAAACTGAGGTATATGATTACAGGGTGTCCCAAAGACACGTAAAAAGCCCCACGTCAATTGATTAAAAGTTTTCACAGAATAGAAAAGCTGCTGGTGAATCCATGCTCAGGCCCATGCTGTTCAACATATTAATATGTTCTATTCAGACATATCACTATTTATTTGCTTCTTTATTCTACTCCTTGTTAGGTACTCATTGCTGCCCACCGGTCTAATAGGATAAAGGGCTTGAAGGACCCTCAGTCAATGACAGCATGGATGTTCTGATCTACCCAAGCATCACAAGGAAAAAATACTTTTGACAGTAAATATTTACTGCAATAATTGAAATATTTTTGAAAGACTGCAGCAGTTGAGCTATTTTGGATACATGATCTCATTTAACTGCCCTCTCTGTCTTGTATCACACTCATCCTTCTTTTATAGTCACTGCTTATCTACACACTAGACATTGCAGATTTGTCTGAGACATCCTGCCTTAGCACAGCTGTGCTAAACTGCCCAACAGAGGCCAGAGGTCTCAAGATATGCAGCTTTTAATTAAGAGGTTTACTCTCTGTTCTTCCAATATGTTACGACTTAGTCATTAAAAACACGTAGACTTTAGATTTATGCCTAGCAATTATATTTGCATCTTTATACTTGGTCTTTTCCAAGAAGATATATATTACCTCCTTCCAAGTGAAAAAGAGAACACTGAATTTTTTAATAGACAACTTTTTGACAACAAGGAGTGCTGTTTTTAACAGATCTGCCAGAGAGCCAGAAGATCATGCTCATTTACTGCATCTTCTAGCTTGAATTTCAGCTTCTCAGTGCTTGTTCTTGCAGTTTAAATTGCCTTTTCATAGCTTCATTTTCACCGTAGCCAGATCATTATCTATTGAACATTTCTAGAAGGCTGAATGTGATAGTTGCACATTTGCCAATGTTATCAGTCTTAAAAATATTTTTTTATACTCTCTTGTAATACAGCTTTCAAGGGAGTTGGGGTACGCTGATGATATAAATGAACAGCAGGTGCTTTGAGTAGACTTACTGGTTCTGTCTTCCCCCAAACTAAAATTCACAGGCAAAAAAACCATCAAACCCAAACAGTATATGCCTACAGACCCTTTTTTCCAATGTCTATTTTACACACACAAAAATGCACAACCCGCAAAATGCCACATTTAATTTTGCAGAACAAAACTTAGAATCTGTCTAATCAAACCCTGAATAGGCTCTGACCTGCATTGCCTGACAAGTTCTTAAATAACAATTACAGTCAAGTAAGTTAAAGTTATGCTATGGAACTAGACATCCAGTTTCTCTAATATTCCACATCCTAGCAACTCAGTGAAAAGTACCTGTTAGTTAAAACTGTGTAGAAGAAAAAAATGGCTTAAATATATTTTGAATTTTAAAATTTAGAAGAAAACCTCTAACAAAACCCAAATATGAAGAGAGGACAAGGATATTATTGTCTCTGATTTTAGGTAACTTTTTCTTCCAGATTTCACTGTAATACTTGTCTTCAAAGATGTTACAAATAAAGTCCTAAACTCATCCATCACAGAAGGGGACTTGTGTGTAGGGAGGCAATATTGAGGAAGGGAGACAGTTTGCAGGGACTAATATCTTGAATATAAATAGGAATAAAAGAAAGATGCAAGCCTGTTGTGAAAAAAGGTGAGCGTTGTGACACTAAGTTTGCACAGAAAGTATCAGAACTTGCCTAATAGTCTGAATTTGAAGAATATAAAACAATACTTCACCTGAAACCAAAGATTCATAATTGCAAGATAAGCACTTGCAGTCAAGTTTAAAATAGAAATGTTAAGTTACAATGGAACACGGAAGAAAAATTAACCACTGTTATGTGTAAATACATGGAAGTTTTAATCTTTTAGATGTGTCTGAAAAACTACTTAGAATCTGAGGTCTTTCCAAGTTTTCCTTATTAAAAAAACCAAAAAATAAAAATCCATTTTTCTTAGAATCCATAAAAAGTCTGCATGAAACTCAAGCCTCTTGAAAACAAAAATGTTTCATTTTTCAACTGCAGTTCTGTACAACTGAAAAAGTTCTTCAAGATAGGAAAGCAGCAACTATAATGACCACCAATACAGCGTTCTTCAGGTCTGTCTTTGCCAAGAATACTTCAGCAATGTGTTCCCACTTTCTTTGATACCTGCTTGTTCACCTTGTATTTAGAGGCAATCACTCAGAAGAACCTGACAACTTGCTAAGGCTTCCTTTTGTTTTTCAGAAAGCTACCTTTAGTTCGAATCACATGAAAGAATCTATTTGCATAACGGATCCACAGTTATTTGTCATATTATAAGTGTGAAATTTCGATTTGTATTTTCTATGCTGATGCTACTAATTGAAGGATTAATTAAGAGGCTTTTGGTAAGAGGTCATACATTTGATTACAGTTTTAAAGAGAATTAAATATATGAGATGAAATATGATAATTACTATGATCTCCAGACATATAGATTCTCATTCAAAGACCCTTGCCCATTTTAGTAAGTCTGTTAAAAAGCAGTTTAAAAGAACTTACAGTCGTATTAATTATTCCATAGAGAAAACTTATTTTGTTCAATCTAGTTGTAATTAACTTGGAGGTGAATTCCACTGTTAAGGACTTACCATAGGTTGCAAATGTTCTTCTTTGCTGTTCAAACATGAAATCATTGATGTGAGCTGGTTCTGCATATCCTGACAGCATATTTCTAGGTGCAGCCATTTGTTGAGTCCTAAATGGGTTTTCTGGTCCAAACTACAACAATGTTAAAAGAAAGTATATAAGAATTGCTAATTTCTTATTTATGTGTATATAGTTTTTGAGGGAAAAAATCACAGGAGAAAAAAAAAAGGAAAAAAAGAAAAAGACTTGGTAATGCAAAATCACTTCAACTTTTTATTTGTTTATGATTAAAGTTCTGTGTTATTTTACACAGTAATCACACAGTTCCTTTGAATAGGTCATTTCATGATTGAACTTTCTAACTTTTATTACTGGTACAGAGGACAAATATATATCAATTACTTGACACGAAACACTGACATTCAATATGTGATCAGTACAAGTATTCAGAAGACAAAACCACAGTATAACTGTTCCTTGTAAGGGGAAGATACAAAGAAAGAGATATCAGGTCCTACTAAATATGTGAACTTATTACAGAAATTACACTGCCAACAGTACTTCCATACATTTAAAAAACAACTGGGGACTTCCTGTATTATACCAGGAAATACACTTCTGAAACCATGCCTTGCTTTTCTTCTTGTGAGATGACAAATGCCAGTCTTCCTGATCATAACAAGGTCAGGGAAAAAACCCAAATGCAATACACTGAGACAAATATCAAACTAAATTTAATTGTAACCCTTATGCTTGTCAGCCATTTATTTGCAGACACCTGAGACCGTCCCACATTAGGCTTCCCTAACTAAAACACTTACACAAGGTATCACTGTGCTAAGTTTAACTCGTTATTTGTGCTCACACAATTCATGGCTTTGGTATGCTGCAAAATTCAAACTTGCTATGAAAAGGCCTACTTCTGTGGTTCCACAAAATGTTTTCTAAGCATAAAGAATAACTAATAGAGAAATTTCAGACCGGTGCAGCCTTTGTCTACCTAAAATGCTAATCCCTGGTTTAAAAGAAGACAAACAGTACAAAAAAAAGGTAAATGCTTGAACTGCTATTTTTAACTTTCAGATAGCCTGTCAGTTATGATAGAACAGAACGTGGTTCACATGGCACCAGGCAGTCTGAATTCAGCCTAAAACATTTTTTTTTTTACTATACACATTTAGCACAGCTTAAGTTCACAGAACGACAGACTCAGAGTTGGAAGGGGCCTCTAGAGATCATCTCATCCAACCCTCCTGCCAAAGCAGTTTGCCTAGAGCACATTCCACAGAATGGCATCTAGGTGGATTCTTAATATCTCCAGAGAAAGACTTCACAACTTCCCTGGGCAGCTTGTTCCAGTGCTTTATCACTGAAAGTTACTAAAATACTTCACACCGATGTGAATAGTTAAACTGAAAGTACTTGTATTTTAGTTTTACATCCTCTTCTTAAAAACCATATATCTGCAATACTTATAACCATTCATTTTGCTCTAAGTGGCATGAAGAGTACATAGCAAAAATAGTAAGAGATTATTTTAATGCAGTTCATGTTTTACCTAACATCTTTATAATGCTATTTTTCTAGCTTGAATTTTTAGCTTCTAGAGCTATAATTCTGATAAACACTTTAAGACTCTTCTTAGTACAGCTTTATGCAGAAATTCAAGCTTTAAAAATACCAACACACCTCTGTAGATTCTTTTTTCAATTTGCTGAAACTAGATTCCAAAATACAGCAAGGATCTAACAAAAATATGTCTTATGTGAACTTTACATGAGATTTATAGAAACTTTGCCCTTTCAGCCAAAGGCATTTCTGCTCTACATATCAATATTGCTTCTTACCTCAGGTGCAAACATGGTATCATAAGTGGGATTGTATTGAACTTCCTTGATAGCAGGATCAAGGTGGACTCCTGTTTCCACATCTTCCTGAAATAAAACAGACATATTAATAAAGCATTTTTCACATACAGACTTTGAAATATGTGACATGACCCCATTTCAGACCATACTGGGTTGTAGTTCAAGACGGCACTTTCAGTACTATGAAAGGAGAAGAGCAGCATAGCCAAAGTTTCTGTTCTTAAAAAAATAATGATCACAAACCCAGTGTCAGGGCCTCACTGAGAAATTAATCTAAGATATGTGCAAAATTCTGCTAGTGTATTATTTTTTTTTAAAGACTTCATGCACACATTTTTTAAAAACAGCAGCAAGGTTGGAGGCAGCTATTTTTTTTTTAATGTTTGAAAACCAGACCTTGTAAAGAAGAGACAGTTAAAATGGTCACAAATCTAATATAAAAGTGTGAAAACTAGAGTTCTACAAAAGACAGAACTCACAAGTAGCTATTTTGAAAAACAGTTGTAAAAAAAAAATATTAGACATCAGCACAAACAATGCATATAACAACACGTTTCAGAGAATCCAATGAATCCTTTATCTCCAAGTTTTTACCAATATGTATAAACATAATTCAGCTTCAGCATTTAAACACATTTCTAAGCCCGTTGCAACAAAAAATTAACTCGGTAGATGAAAGGACAAGAAAGGGTCTAACCAAAAGAATAATTTCAAGCAACTCAAAGGGAAAAACTCAGAAGGGCACACAGAGCTGAAGCAGAAAACAGAGAAGATGGGGAAAGAAAAAGGAAGTGCTCAAAAAGATGTTTTTTTCCACAGAGCTCTACAAAGGCTTATTTACAGTGATCTCAGATTGACACCACCTTCCTCCCTATTGAGGCCTCAATTAATGAAGGAGAATCCTATTTTGTGGTATTATTACTGGTATTGTCTCTTTCATATTCTAGAATAAGTGCATTTGAAAGGGATTTACAATGTGCTAGGATATGGATAATATCCCCAGTAATTATACTGAAAAAGCTATCTTAGCATCAGTGTTTAACCAGTGCTCACCTAAACAGGATCCCAAGGAATTTGCAACTCACGGGAGGAAGTGGCACAATAGAGGATTGAATTTTAGCAGTCACTTCATTAATAGAAAATTACCTTGAACAAACTCAATCTTGCTCTGTATTATAGTATCTTCAAAGAGCAAAATGGCATGGTCTTTACTTATTTAGTATTATTCTGTTCTCTGAAATGGTGTGCTCAGAAGCCTTTTATTCCTATCCAATTCAACAGCAGGTCAATTACAAATTAATTTGCTTAGGTTTGCAAGATTTAAAAGGTTTTAAAATCTGGTTTTCTAGAACACAGGAAAAAAACCCAAACCAACAGTACCTAAAGATACTTAGCTTATTACCTGATTACATTACATTAAAACTGCTAAAAAAAAATTAAATTAAAAAAAGGGGTTGTTGTTTTCATTGTTTTAAAAAATGAGAATGACATCAGCCAGCTCATCAATTGTTCTTCTTCTAAGACCACCATCTTAGTAGCATTGTTAAGTCCAACTAGAAAGCTTTACTCTTACTGTGCATCAATTTATTTTAACAGGCAGGTCCAGCTATAGCACTGCTGTTGCCTGAGCCCTTAGTGCTGCCAATGCTGAGCCTGACCTCATTTTTCTCATCATAACGACCTTTCCAATTCGCTGGGCTTGGATGACAAGAGCTACCTGTACATACACTGCCCTGACTTCCATACACTCTAAACTTGCCTGGGAAGAAGCACAGCAGGCCTAATCCAGTCATTCAGCAATAAAACCAGATCCCTCGCACGCCCAGCTAGAATAGGAGTGTATCAAAACTGTTTCCTAACCTGTATTACCTACACACTTAGATTTCCTTTCGCAGTTCCATGACCTGAGGACATTTTCTTTTTTACAAGGCACACCATACAGCCTGCTCTGCCAACCAGACTTCACATCTCATCCACCAACATTATAACTTCATTGATAATATGGCAAAATTGATCTGATCAACTGTTGGTGATATTTAAACAGTTATCATTTTACTTGAAATTAAGACACAGCTTTTTTTTCCTGTTCTTTAAACTGATGAAGCGAGAGAAATCCATTGTTGCAAAAGTGTCAAGAATTTTTCAGTTCTGCTATTTTTCCTCTTCTTTTCTCCCTGTTAAATCCTATTATATGCCGCTCGATAATTGAGGAAAGAAACAGATTGTGCCGTGAAAGCTGATCCTCTGCTGGACTATTATAGCAATTCTGGTTCTACTTCGCTGCTGGTGGAACAGTGCTGAGTCACTTGAAAGCCACACAATATGTTCACTCCTAGACCACCACAGGCATAGTCTTTCTGTGTGAAAACCACCGAGCCTTGAAATGGAAGCGCATGTTATATTTATCAGAGATACACTCCTCAAGACCTCCAGCCTTATTCATGCTTTCATATATTTGGGCACCAAATGACGATCTGTTTATATGCTGCTGAAGCATGTAATGTTTTTTTTTCACTGTGCCAATTTGCTTTAAACTATATAATAATTTGAATATGTCCCAACTCTCCATTTCACCTTCTCAGTAGTTTAAAAAATTGAAATCTTGATAGGAAAATAAAGTACTGACACAACATATTCTGAAATGTTAAGACTGCAGCAAGAGTTTGAATTGCAGCAGACAAATTATCCTTTGGCCAGCATCTCATAAATACCATTTTTACAGCATTGCAAGATTCTGATAGGTAGCAGAGACATAAAAAATGTTAGCCTGGTCCATCAATCATTTCACAAACTGTCAAGCTATCGGCATTGACGTGCTTTGTTTGTTGTTTGGGGTTTTTTGAGTGTGTGTAGGGATTTTTTTTTTTTTTTTTTTTGCTGTTTGTTTTTTTTACACGAGGTAAGAACTCATCAGCAACCTCTGCACACGGTGAAGATCACCGAGTACAACTGCACGCATCACCAGAAGACCAGTTCAGGGGAATTCATCCGTCTCAGACCTAGAAAGCAAACGAAGTAAACACACGGGTCTTAACGACTCTTGTTCCTTTATGCTGGTTGTTGCCAGCAACAGCCATCAGAACTAAAGCTGCTCGCATTCTAGATGCATTTGCCATAGCTACAGCAAACAGGGAAAGTATCCCAGGAGCAGCAGTCCGGCAGAGCTGTGACTGAGATAAGGTAATCTAAGGGATCACGTCCTTCTGCTGTGCTGCAGTTCTTCCTTTTGTCACAGCCAACATGTCTTGATTTATCTAAAAGCCTAAGGTGAGCTATTCGTCATGTAGCTTATATTCCAAGTGTGACACAAGTGGCTCTGAGAGATGGAAGACTATCAGTAGCTAGGCTGAAAAAGAAGAGGATCTGTGAATTTAGTGATGGGATAAGTATTACTCTAGGTCACTTCCTACTCAGAAAGGCACAGGAATCATAAAAAAGGGAGTCGAGAAGCTGTCAATTTAAACAGATACAGCATTCCTCCAAAGAAAACTAAAAGTTCAGCTATAGGACTGGCAGAGAAGCAGTTTATGTTTGCTGCAACTCAGAAATTGTATAAATAGGGGCTTTATGGCCGCTATCATTATCAGTAAAGGTGGTACATCCCATATAACCTGGAAAAGAAGAATTAAGTTTTTTGGAAGTTATGTTTTGCTTTCTTGGAAGACATAACACAAAGAGATACAAACTAGTCTACATGTCACCTCTCTGCTTTTCTCAGTGCTGGTAACAAATGTGCAACTGAAACATAGCGGTCACACTGGGCACACGTATCAGGTAAGATGCATGCTACAGGACAACTACCTGGAGGTTGTAGCGAGATGGGGGTCAGCCTCTTCTCCCAAGTAATAAGTGATAAGACAAGCAGAAATAGCCTCAAGCTGCACCAGGGGTGATTTAGGTTGGACATTAGGAAAAACTTCTTCACTGAAAGGGTTTTTAAGCACTGGTACAGGCTGCCCAGGGAGGTGGTGGAGTCACCATCCCTGGAGGTATTTAAAAAACACACAGATAAGGTGCTTAAGGACATGGTTTAGTGGTGGGCTTGGCAGTGCTGGGCTAATGGTCAGACTTGATTTTAAAGGGCTTTTCTGACTGAAACGATTCTATGATTCTACACTGGAAAGGGTTCAAAAGAGAAAAATGAAGAATTATCAGAGGTCTAAGAAAATATGACTTGTATAGAAAAATAAAACAACCTAATTCAGCCCCAAAAAAAGATTCAGATTATACAATTTAGTAGAAATATGGATAGCCAAATGCTGAGATTGCTCATTCCATAGATCCACTGAAGTTTGGTAGACAGGTTAAATGAGCGTCTGTCCAGACTGATGGAGGTATCACTCTTCATACAAGGCAAAACAAAAGCAGAGGATGCCTTACCACTTAATTATTTGGTGTGTTGGTGGTTTTTTTTTGTTTGTGTTTTGTAAATAGGTACTTGCAGTATCAGATTGATTTACGGTTCAGATATGATTTGATGAGGTAAGAAAGTTCTTTGATACTTAAATGCTCTCCTTTTGCCTCTTTCATCCTACAACACAGAATCACACTATCATAGGGGATTGGCACACAGGGCTGTACTCTGGAGTATTAGCATTTCCTAAGGCATCTACCTCAAAACAGAAAGAAACTTTTGACACTCAGTGTAGAAAAGCAGGTGCTTCATTGTATGTCTGGCTTCTACCAACACATGCTCCGGCAGTCCTCCCATAAAGAGCCTTTGGTCAGTTAAGAGTCAGCTTAGGAAAGAGCACAGGAAATAGAAGGGATTTTAAACTATAAATATGTAAATCAGATTAGCTTTCCTTATGGATTCCTTAAAACCTGACACGGTCCTGTTTTTCTTCAGAAAAACTCTACCTGAATGCCATAAAGCAAACCCATTTCCTTCTACGAAAAGTACTCGATTTATAGAATGCAAAAGAGTTCAATAACTGAAAAAAAAAAAATCTGAAGAAAAGCTTGCTAGAAGTTTTCTTTTATACACACGTAAGATAAAAACATTCTTAAATTAAACACAGACCAAATCCCTGTAATAGGAATCAAAGGAAAACCTTAAATAAAAGAAACAAGCTGTAGCATGGACTGCACCACTGGATGATAGCTCTGTTCCTTGCAAAGAACATAATGGTTTTTTATGTGAAGGCAACTCACAACCCTTGCAATTCACAGTATTTTTACATTTCAGCCAAATTCAGCAATCCCCACTGTGTTATTACGTGGCTAACTGTAACTTTAATGAGAGTCATTTTCGCAATGGGAATCAGAATCTGACACTTAAATTTCAAGTGTTTGTCTACACACAAAGTTTATTAGAACTAAACAAAGGTCAGAGTGTCCCAGTTTTATAGCACACAAGCAGAGTTGTGATGGCTGTGTTTTTTATTTTTCTGTACATTTTAGATAATAAACCTCCAATGTTTGCTTCTCCCCAGGTAAATTCACTACTGATTAGTCAAATAGCTAAAAAGGTCAAGCTGCTCTGCATAAGATTTAATTAGTTTTAATTATCCATTAAATTAAAATGTGACAAATTAAGGCCCCATCCCATGAGCCACAGAGGCTTAAGCAATTTGTCACTTACCAATTCTTGCATAAAACACTTGGGCTGTCAAATACACAGGATCATCTCATTCTAAAGATTTTCAGATTTGTTACCAAAAGATAAATGGCACTTACAGGGAAGTTTAAACATTAAGATTTGGTTACCAGCTTTTAGTCATTCTACCCATTCATACAGTCTTAATAGTAAATGTCCATCCCAGTAACTTCAATTGAATAAAAATAAACCAGCAAGAAAAGAGTATGTTAAATGGTGTTGGTGAACTAGGCTACATCCTTAGCATCTTGCGGGATGACAAGGTCTAAACATCTCTTCTCTACAAGGTATTTTGTGATAAAGAAAGCAGGAAAACTCACCTTATCAAAAGAAGCCAAAACATTCCTAACAACTTATACCTCCCAGGTCACTAATGTTCATCACTGCTACACAGAACAGTTGACCACTGAGGTTGTATCTTTCCTCCCTCCTTAGCTAGGTAGGGATTAGGTTTAAAAGAACATTAAGAAATTTTAGACTAGACATTAGGAAAAAATTCTTCATGGAAAGGGTAGTGAAATATTGGAATGGGCTGCCCAGGGAGGTGGTTGAGTCACCATCCCTGGATGTGTTTAAACATCACTTGGATGTGGTGTTGGGGGACATGGTCTAGGGGTGAACTTGTAGAGCAGGGCTAATGGTTGGACATGATGATCCCAAGGGTCTTTTCCAACCTGAGTGATTCTGTGATTCTGAGAAATGGGAATAAAGACTGTTCCTGCCCTTGAAGTGGTATTTTTCTGGATACCTGCATAGTGTGACAGGTAAAGTAGATTCAGCAGAGAAATAGGCCTGAGAGTTACAACCCCTTCCCACACTGAAGACAATACAAACCCTGCAGCTCCTGTACTGGGGCCAGGCCAGCCCAGTTGTTTTCAACGCTTTGAGTATCCTCTCCTCAAAACCGTTGAATTAGACACTGTAGATAAATATAAGATCTGCTCCCATTCAAGGCTCACCCTGAACTGATGGAGATCAAACAGTACATGTTCTCTCCAAAAGCAAAACTTGGAGTTGCAACATTTCCTCTAAAAGTGATTTCTTCACAGAATGTGCAATTTCATGAATTTCCATCAACATTTTTAATTCAATAGTGAAGGTAAATAGCTTGTGAGCAATCTTAGCGTGATTTTTCCCTATCAACAGAAGCTGTAGGAAAATTAATTATAACTGGTTTTGGCAATGTCTAGCAAAATATAGGTTAGAAAGAATCCTAAAATAAGAAGTTTAGAGTAAAAAAAAAAAAAAAGAAATCGCTATGTTACAGTACTTGAAACACGTGCTGGCCTCTAGTTGCAAATCAAAGCCAGCATTATGAGTCATCAGTGTGCACTTGCAGCCCAGAAAGCCAATCATCCTGGGCTGCATCAAGAGAAGTATGACTAGCAGGTTGAAGGAAGCGACTTGACCCCTCTACTCTACTCTTGTGAGACACCATCTGGGGTACTGTGTTCAGCTCTGGGGCTTTCAGTGTAAGAAGGACGTGGATTTGCTCAAGCAGGTCCAGAGGAGGGCCATGAAGATGATCAGAGGACTGGAACACCTCTTCTATGAGGAAAGGCTGAGATTACTGGAGCTGTTCATCCTGGAGAAAAGAAGGCTCTGGGGAAGACCTTATTGCAGCCTTTCAGTACCTAAAAGGGGCCTACGGAAAAGACAGGGAGAGACTATCAGGGAGTGTAGTGATAGGACAAGGAGTAATGGTTTTAGACTGAAAGAGGGTAGATTTAGATTATCTATTTGGAAGAAATTTTTCACTGCGAGGGTGGTGAGATACTGGAACAGGTTGTCCAGAGAAGCCGTGGATGCCCCATCCCTGGACGTGTTCAAGGCCAGGTTGGGTGGGCCTTTGAGCAACCTGGTCTAGTGGGAGATGTCCCTGCCCATGGCAGAGTGAGTATTCAACCCCATCTCTACCCTCACCGTTTAATGATTTTATAGGTCTCTGTCATACTATTCACCCCAGTCATCTCTTTTTCAGTTTTGGCATCCTCAATAATTCCTCATACAGATGCAGAATGTTTCTTCAGCCCTGCTGCCCTTCTCTGATCTTTTTGCAGTTATAACATATCCTTTTCTGGATTAAGGCACCAGAAGTGTATACTTCATTTCTCTGTTGTCTTCCCTCAGGTACTGTAACATTTTCAGTACTTCAGTGGTGCTAAAACTAATAGTAGAAACATGATTCACTTTCATCTAGTCAGCTTTACAAATTAAAATTAAAGTATTACTCTATTGAAGTAACCAATAATTATAATTCAGTATCATATAATGATGATGAGTAATTTGACATCAAGATCAGCAACAGGCCTATTTTAACAAGCAGACTGTAGGAAGAGGGTGTAATGAATCCATCACCTCAAACTTTAAAAACACAGTTACAAATATGTAGTAGTTTTCAATTACAGAAAAATTATTTTTACAGAAATGTGATTTTATATATCTATGATGTACTTTGAAGCAAGGACTCAGCAGATTTCTGTAGAATAAAGAAATACCTCTTGGAATAACACCTGAACCAGAACTAGGTACAATGATTAGAACTAGGATGCAGAACACTCACCACTTAAGATTTACATTCTCAACTGTCAAAAATACACTTGCGTGCAGCTGCTGTTTATATTTATTGTATGACTAACCCTTCTAGTCTCCCTTCTTATCGCCATCTTCTCTTTTCCATTCCTAGTCCCATGCGTAATACATATCTACGCACTCAACGGTACTTGATCCTTGTGCATGTCAAAACAACACTTGGACAAGTGAAGTGATACTAATGAACTGTAACTCTGCTTTCCTACACACTCAGCTTGCTGGTTTTCCAACCTTGTACTTACAGAATTCTTGTGACCTACACTCAAATATCAGGTCTTCTATGTTTGTTCAGTAAGGGCTTTCTTATCCTAAAGAATTAAGGTAAATTCCTGAGGCACCGGCTGGCAAGCTTTCACTGCTGATTAGTGGGATGCTATAAATTTTAGACATGGAAGGTGTTGAGAGCATGCTGGCTATGAGACCAGCACTTCTTTCTTGAAATGTGAAAGTCTGAAAAGAAAGCCTGACATCACTCTACAAGGAAAGGACCTGTTACTCCTCAAATAAGGTTGTGGTGTTAAAAGAAGCTCCAGTGTGCTGTGTATTCAGAAAGCCTCAGCTCCAAGTGGTTGATCTTTTCCATTACACGCATCTCATTTATGACCTCAAATATAAATGATAGACAACATTTTAATGAAACATCTTGATATAATTTCCTTTTTATCTTGACTAACAGAACGCCCATGACAGAGACAGTCCCAGTTGTACTGGTGGATATCCTTTTCAGGGCAGAGCTCAGCAAGCAGCTTTCAACATAATGTGCTACTGTCACCTAACTCTTTCCTCAACCTGCTTGTTCCTACTCTGGCACTGAGTATTTAACTGTAACAGATGATCAAGGAACGGAACCAAGGACAAATAACTCCACTAGAATTATATTTTAAAAAATTCAGAGTGGTTCCCTGCTATCAGCTACCAAGCAACAGCAGAAATCTTTGTACTAAAATGGCAATGGGAAAACCTGTTGCTACAGCCTTAAGAGGGGTGACAAGCACAGTGAATGCTACTTGCCACCTAATCATCATTCACACTCAAAAGATATTATAGATGTTAATTAGCATTCCTTTCAAAGCCTGTATAACACACATCTTCCACAGGCTACAATTCAAGAAACTATATATTTCTAAGACTTTAAGGGATAAAAAAACACACACCTAGTCAGTACATACAATATAACATGCACAGGCAAATATGATCAGTTGTGACAGCATATGAATTAACTAAAGACAAAGTGAAAGATGCCATGCACCCCTTTGTCAGAAAGTAAGAAACTCTTCAGAACAATTGGAGGTAACACAATCCTACAGAGACAGACATCATGGTGAGATGTTTGCTTTTGATTATAAGTAAGTTGCCTATACTAAAATTCTAAATCCAAACCAACATTCTCCTCTCCTCCTTTCTGGAGTCACAAAGCGAACCAATATGACACCAAACTTGGAAAATTAGGGTTTCCCAAGCAACACTGGAATGAAAACAGAAATACCAATTAGCTTTCAGGCTGCTCCTTAGAACAGAATTCAGCTGCACTCAGCCTGTAAAGCACCGGTTTCAGCCCAAAACCCGAGCAAACCACACAGAAAAACAGTTTAAACTCGGGGGAACAGAACGCGAGTATCTGAGGCACTCCGAGCAAGGCAGGGCTTGGAGGCAGAGATAATATGCTTTAATAAGCTTAACCAACCGCAGTAGGATCCACCGGCCGAGCTCCCCGGCATATACCCTCAGCTCCGGCCCCCACACCGCGGAGCGAGGGCAGGCCAGGCGGTGACAACCTCTCCTCGCCGACCCTGCGCCTTCCTGCCCCGACACCTCGCCCTTTGCCCTCCGCTTTCCCGGGCCGGGGCTACCCCGAGGGTAAAGACCGACGATGCGGCTCCGGCGACGGGCGGGCGGTGCAGGCCCCGGTCCCCCAGGCGGCGGAGGAGCGCCTACCTTCACGGCTACTTCCGGAGCCGCGTCGACGGCCAGGGTCGGGGGGGCGGCGGGCGGCGCCCGGAGGTGCAGCACGGCGTCGCGGCTGGCGACCACAGCGACGCGCTGGGAGCCGCCCTCGGCCTCGGGCTCCGAATCGGGCTCCGAATCCGAGCCGCCGTAGGAGGCGAGCGCGGCGATAGCTGCCGACATCTTGGCGCGGGGGATGACGGGACGGGCAGGTCCTGACAGCTCCGCGGAGCTCGTCGTGCCCCTTCCCCTGCAGAACAAACGAGGCAGGTCTGCGCCTGAAAACGCAGCTCATTAAAACAGAAAATAGGCTCCAAAGGATAAATTATGGTTCTCTGTGGGATATGCAGGTATTTGAGGGGGACATCTTTTTCCTTTACTGTTTTTGGTGCTTAACCTTTCAGGACTGCCGTGCGGGACTACAAGCTCCATCATGCAACGCGGCCCCCGCCGGTCCGGGCTCGGGCACAGCGGGCTCTGCGGCTGGTTGTGGCCGCGGGGACACCGGTGCCATGGCGCGGCCGTTGCCATCCCGCCGCCCGGGCGGAGGAATTTTATGGCGCCGTTTTTGCCGGGTAGCGAGGGCGAGGGGAAACTTCCCGTTGCCCGTTGCCGGGGAACGCACGCCGGCCGGTGACAGGAGCGCGAGCCCGCCCGCTCGCTCATCCGCGCCCGGCGCCGCGCTGCCGCCCATCACGGCCTGTCACGGGCGTTTGGAGCTTCCCCTCGCGCTCGCCTGCACCTTGCGTTAGGGGCAGGGGAAGGCACTGAACCCAGGGCGGCCGCGATAGCTCCCCCCGCACGCATAGGGGTTTCGCCCTCTCTCCGGCAGAGAGGCCGCGGCGGAGAGGTCAGGGCTGGTGCAAGCCCGGCACCGCAGCTCTCCCACCCTCCCCGGGCCAGTCCTGCCTCGCCCCCGCGCTCCCACCGCCCCGGCCCGGGCAGCCCGGGGGTGGGCAGTACCCCGAGGAGCTCCGCCCTTGTCCCGCTGATCGGCTGCTAGTAGCCGGCTTTGGGTACGTCACGCTGTCGGGCCCCGCCCCGCCCCGCCCGTGCTGGGGAGAGGGAGCTCGGGTGCTGGACTGTACCACCTGCCGCCCGCGGGGTGGGGTGGGCTCGCCTCCCCTCACGTCGCGGGGTTGGGGGTGGCGGCTGTGTATGGACCAGCCCGAGCATCGGGAGGTGGGGGGGGAGCCGGGGCCGGCCGCCGGGTAAACAGCCCTGCCTCCCGCCCTCCCGCCTCGGCGCGCCGGGAGAGGCCCCGCCTCCCGCGCGCACACACACAGACACACGCGCGCGCTGCCCTGTGCCTATTGTGAAGCCTTCGGGGGAAGCTCCGCGCCGCCGCCGGGGCCGCACGCGCCCCCTCCGCCGCCTTCCCCCCGCTCCCCCCGCCTCGGAGCCGCCGGCCGGCCGCGGGGCGCGCGCGTGGAATGGCCGGCGCCGTTTGAAGTTCCAGCACCCCAACGGCCGCGGGGGCAGCGCAAGGCGAAGGCGGAGGGAGGGGCTGAGGCGAGCGGCGTGAAGGTGCGAGGCGAGGGGAGGCAGCGCACGGGAGCCGGGCCGGCCAGTAAGTGCCCCGCACCCTTCCCTCGCGGCCCCTGCGGCGGGCGGGACCCGTCCCCGCCGCCGAGCCCGCGCCCTCGCTCCCCTTCCCGGTTGCTGCGAGACGTGCTTGCCCCACAAAGGAACCCGCACCCGCCAGGTGCCGGCACCCTTCCCTTTGTCCGTACCCGTGCGGGGGGCGGCGGCGGGAGGAAAGGAGGGAGGGATGCGGCCGCGGAGCCCCTTTTCCCCCATCTCCCCGCCGCCTCCGCTAGCAGGGGCAGGAGGGGGCGTGTTGCGAGGCGGAGGAGGGAAGGGGGCCGCACTTGTGCTTGGAGCGCGACGCTTCCCTCTCCCCCCTTCCCGCCGCGCAGCCCGCTCGCCCCGTCTGCCCGTAAGCCGGCGAGGAAGGTGGGGCCGTGCGGGGCCGGGGTCAGCGGGCTGGCGGGCCGGGCGGGGGGCGGCGGGGGTGACGTCAGCCGCAGGCAGGTCCGGGCTGAGGTGAGGCGCTCTCCCCTCCCGGCCGCCTGCCGCCGCGGCGCGGGGCTGACCGGACCTCGGGAGGGCAGAGGTGGGGACGGGCGGCGGGTTCGCCGTTGGGAAGCGAGAGGATTCCATCCAATTCGCGGTGGATCTGCCCGCTGGAACACTGCTACCATTGTTAGGCTGGCGCGGAGATCGCGGCTGGCTAGGAGCGGGAGAAGCACGTAGGTTCCAACTTCTCCAGCCAGCAAAACGCCTTTCTCCGCGCCCGCTTCGCTGGCGGGCAGGGTAAATAGAAAGTGCGGAGCGCCCAAGGGCTGGCTTGGATGCCAGGTATATCCATTGCATGCGCTTGCACCTGGAGCGGTACATCGCCACGACTCCCTTTCGTGCTGCATGTGCTTTCTGTATGAAAGTGAGCATACAGTGACATCTAATTGTGACACAGTGGCATTTAATCAGGTTAAACGCTCTAGTTTGATTTTCCACCCTTTGCAGCAGTCACGGTTTTAAATCACTGCCTTAGCTTGAAAAGATACAGCTGAGATTCCTTTTTGAAACAAAAAAAAAAAAAGGTAGAATAAACATAAGGGCAAATAGAAAGTGTTTGTAGTGTGGAGTGGAACAAGGTGCCGCATTTATAACTGTTTAATTAAAGACGGACGTGCCTTTTCTCAGGATTTTAGGTAAAAGTCCCACGTCTTTAACACTGAGACCTTTCTTTTGGTTGCACCTCCAACAACTAAAATATACTGTTTAACTAGCATTTTGTATAGTAATGAGTTGACTTTTTCTCTTAAATGTACGGGTGATGAATCTCTAAGAGGGGAAAGCTGTATGATGCATGAATCACTGCCTGTTAATATCAGAAGTGGATCTTCCACTGCAGTCGATTTGTTTATTGTCTGTAATTGTTAACTGATTCCATATGACTGCATTCCTCTTTCTCTTGGCATGCAGATGCTGGGTGTTGTCTGAAGTTGAAAGGTGCACTTATCCTGAAAAGCGATATATTTGAAGATCTCTTTGTGCAACCAGTCTGTTATTTTATCTGGACAATTGTGCTGAAAATGGTTAAGCTAATTCTGCTCTGTTATCCTTGAATCTGAAATGTTTGTTTGACAAAGCTTTGGTAGTTTGCTTAAATATGTTCAGTTATGTTGTGTCCAAGCATCCTAGATCTCCTGATAGTAAAATTTAATCATCTGGGATTCTAGGTGCTTTCTTCATAGAACTTGGGAAAGTAACTTTTTGGTTTAAATTAGTTGCCCTTCTGGTACCATCAGTCTATCAGACTGGTACCATTTTGCTTGTAAGCAAGAACACAAGGCGTTCAGTGGAACACTGGCTGAAGTTTGGCTTTGCTAAAATTGTAGCAAATATTAATTTTTAAGCAAGAGTGCATTTGCCAGTTTTGAATATGAAATATTGACCTGACTGTGCTTTCAAAGCGTAGATGGATAATAGACACAGTTACCTGAAATCGGGATTCATTGAAAAAGCTGAGGAATTGCTGTTTGGCATTTGTGTTGAGATAATGTTAACATGCAGTGACTATTAGCTGAGTATTTGTGAACTGAAGAAGGGGTTGATCTGTGAAAAACAAATCAAGAGAGTGATACAGCTTTAAAAACCAGAAGTCTTCTCATTGATTACTGTGTGCTTGAAGTATGTTCTGTTTTAATCAGGTTCCAGAAACTGTTTTATGTTATGCGTTGAATGCTGCGCGTTCTGAAGGCGGACTGGAGTGGTGGGTGGAAGGTGATTCGGGTTACTTGGTTTTATTTCCATCCAGCTTTTCCACTGCTGTTTTTCCTTGCAGTCACTTTGCCTTTCTTGCTTTGATTTCTCAAAAGGAAGATAAAAATGTCCCTCTTTGCACAGTACTATCGCATGTAAAAAAAGCATTTTGGCACCTGTTTTTTCACTACTCCCAATGGTGACTACTGTACCACCTATTATCATGTCTTCCTTTTTTCCCCAGGTGAAAGAGGAGGAAGTATTTTTAAAGAGTAGTTCCTTAAGAAGTAGAAGCCTGGCTTCTTACCTTTTTTTTTTTTTCCCTATAATTTTTTTTTAAAATCTCACCATGATTTTAAGCTCTGATGGATTTTTCTTTTCTTTTCTTTTTTTTTTTCATGTTTGAAACATTTATAGTCTCATCCTTTCACGAATCATCTAATGTCTAATAAGGTCTTAATGCATAATGCAGTCTTTCCCTTGGTCAGGACACTCATAGCATCTTGATTTCATGAACTTAGCATTTTCTTAGGTAATTACCTTTGAGACCTTTACCCTTCTGTCAAATTTGATTGAATTCAGCCAGCCAGTTTCCAAGTGGGGGACCCCTCAGTCCCAACACTTCCTGCATGAGACTAATTTCCCTAAAAAGCTGGGGTAAAATGTGTTAATTTTTAATTCAACGTTTCACAATTTTTCCTTCGCATCAGTCTTTTCTTCCTTGTAGTAGATAATGAAAACTCTTTCTCTGTGATTTTTAATGTATTTGATCCTACTTTCTTTTCCCTTTATTTGCTTTTTTGTAGTTCTTTTTTTGTTGCTTTTCATGATTGATGTGCTTTATCTCATAACCTGTGTTTTCTGTTGGTTTTTCTTCTATCCAGAAGAGGATGCACATCATCTCTCTCGTTTGATTTTTTTATATATATATGTATATATATACACACACACACTTTGAAACTCCTATCAGCCCACTTGCATATACACTCCTCATCCACCAAGATCTGTAAGTCTACAGTTTGGAGGGAAGAATAAAAAAGCTAGATGCCTATCAAGCAGAGGATTGAACTAAAATATGAAGCTCTATTGTCTGTGGGAAATACAGAGTTTGAAAGAAAATTAGTGGGTTTTTTCCCCCCTTTGTTATGCTTTTGGCTGTGGAGAAAAGGTATCATGATGGAAGTCTTATCAGGTTACTGTTACTGCATTTGGATTGGGCCTTTTTATAACCTTCTGCTTGTGTGTCTGGTGCATCTTAATGTACTCTATTTAGTTTAACTGTTTGGAGAGCGAAGCACCTTTTATAGCTCACGCTTTGCTTTTTCTACCACCTTGTAGCCTCTGACTGCTGCAAGGGTGGTAATACCTCTTTCCCAGTTTTTGTTTTTTTGGACCATGTCCCGGATTCTCAAAGATATCGAAGGCGCCAGATTGCAATAGGAGGTCTGTGTTCCAATACATCTGTGAATCAGTCTCTTAAGTTTTTGGGGAGGGATCTTGAGGTCGTCTGACACAGATAAAGGGCTATATATTTCATGTTTACAAGATGTGGTTTAAAAGGAAAAAAGACATGGCATAAGACTGAAACAACTTAGACTGCTACACTTACTTCAAGTGACTTTGCAAACAGAATGATTTTTTTTGCAGGGCCACCTCCTCCCTAGAGGTCAGGAACTGTGTAGCCTCTTTGAACTACTCAGGTGCTTATGTAGTGCTGTGACCTGCATCTTATGACACAAGTTGAACAAAGGATGCGTTGCAAAGGCAGCAACACATTAATCATAGACTTTTTGGAAAATAAACTAATTAGCATAATTAGAAATTATCATATCTTTAATACTGGATTTCTTCATTCTCTGAAAAAAATCAGTTAAAGGACAGATAATGTCATCAAAAGCATATACATTTCTAAAAAAATGTATCTATTAATTTAGATGACTACATTTTTGGGAGGGATGGGAAGCTAAATTGAATGCTACTGTGTTGATGTATTAAATTACCTTGTACACACAAAGAGCTACAAAAGTAGTTACATTTTAACAAAACACTTAACGAAGAGCATTAAAAATGAGTAGTTTTCAATGAGTTATACCTTGCTGTTGATTGACTTTTTAGTTAGGTGCTATGCTTGTGGCATGAATTTAGTCTTCTGACAGCAGACTCCACGCAGAAGTGGATTATTATGAATGCTTTAACTGTCTGACACTTAAAACTTATTAGAAAACAGGAATCTATTCTAAAGCCAGGTGTGATTTTTTTGGCATCTAATAAATGGCATTACATTCTGTTCAAGGATTTCTTATATCTAGGGTGTCTGTACTGTATTTTTTTCCTTTTTTTCCTGCTCTGTGGTAAGCTGCATTCATTTACTGGGAGTATTAATAGAGTCTCTGTTCTCTCTCCGGCTCTTGTTTTCACAAATTTGGAGACCCTCAATGTACTTGAGTCCAAATTGGTAGAAATTGGTCAATAGGTTGTAAGTTACTGAAGGATAGCTTCCAACAAATGCTCTCCAAGTGATCTCAAACTTCGTTTGCATAGGAAACACGTCAAAAATTGTTGTCTGTTCTTAAAGGAAAACCAAGCACAAGTAAGTCTTGTCACTTAGTCACAACTGCTTGTAGGGAGAAGTATATGATGACAACAAAGACTGAGTAGTACTAACTTATTACTAACGTAGTTAGTACTGCTTCTGCAAAGACAACTGTGCCTCACTAATCTAGTGGGGGTTTTGATTGCAGTAATAGTATAGCAGATAAAATTTTAATACAGTTCTAATTTAAATATACTTTTTAAAGGTGTAATTGAAGGTTCCTCACACCAGGCAGTTAAATAAAGAAGCCATGATGTGAGAGGTAAACTATTGTCATGGGTCACAAAAGTGTCTGATGTAAATGTTAAGTCATAGGAGGCGTAACAATTTGTCTTAAATCAGGAGCTGTTCAATATTTTCTATTAATCATCTGTAGAATTTGATTTATAAAGTAGTAGTGTTTACTGATGATTCAAAACTGTTTAATCAAATTGAAAAATACTGCAGAGGTCTCCTGAGAAGTATAAACAAGCTGTGTGAAATGTCAGAAGGATCACAGGTAAAACTGATTATTGTTATATGCAAAACAGTGTGTTTTGGAGGCAGAAGATAAGATACTATTTATAAATGTATTAGAAGTTCCTAAATTAACAGTTTAATATAATGAGAATATTTGGGTATCATTGTAGTTTGCTGAAGTATTGCCACCCAATTTATATCTGTATCCAATGGGGAAAAAAGCTTAGAGAAGGAAGTGCCACTCTGTAGAATTCCTTAATTCTTACCTGCTATTCAGAGTGTCTTATCAACTGTCAATTAGTTTAAAAAAGATAAATCACAGTATTGTAGAGAGTTTGATACAAAGGATCAGAGTTTTTCAAGTGATTGAAAAGATTGGAATTATTTACCGAAGGAAATGAAGTGAAGATCAAACAGGTGAGGAGTGTGACGTTATAGAACAGATGTGAATTTATGCTCTCCAAAGCAGATGCAAAAGGGGAAAAAAAAAGAAGAAAGCTGCATTCAGCAAAAGACAATTTATCAAAACTACTTTTTTGCAAGGAGAGGAGAACTGAGAATTTTTCCCTGCTTCCACTCAATGTACCTCTCCATAAATGTACATATGTATCTATCTATCTGTCATTCAGTGTTAGACTATTTATCTTGAATACACAGAACTAGCTTAAACTCCTTCCTTTATTTGCTTAAAACCAATAATTTGAACTTTGCTCTTTCTCATCAGAGATGACTGCTCAAATAAATTAATACTCATTGGAGTGAGGTATTCTCAGTCTTCTATAGCTGAAATGAATGTTGTAATTTCTAGGCTTTGGAGGAATTTTCTTTCTGTTTGATGAAATGAGCTGTTTTACACCTAATGAAACAGTCGAAATCAGGGGGATAACGAGAGAAACTCTTACATCAATATGTTGAATATGGAAGTGGCTTGTAGCATGGGAATGGCCCCTCTGAACACAAACTGTGGATGAAAATTGATATTTGTAGAGAAGCTGCCTTACGCCAGTCCAGCAAGCTTGCAGCAATGGTTTGTGGCTAAGGAGCATGAGTCGTCTTTTTTGGTGTGGAGCCTTATTTTGTATTAAGCCTTTTATTTAGTGTCAGCACTGCATGATAGGTGCATAGGTTATGGAAAATTGAAAGTGTGACTGAGGTACTTTAGTAATACCAGCATCTGTTGTAGGTCTAGTGGATGGCCCTGACCCTAAACCTAGACACAGTGGTTTGTCCATCAGCACCTGGTTGACACCTCTAAAGTAATGGCTATGGAGTGGCCAAAATCAAAGTTGACAGCTGTATTTCTACAAGATGATGCTCTTCATGGTTTAAGGGTCCAGAACCTTTTACCTTCAGGCACATTCACAATGGTGATGTGGGTCCAGACAGGTTGTCTGCTGAGCTATACCAGATAATCAGGGTGACTGTTGAAGAGCTGTTATTGGTAGCTGAGGGCATTTTTACACAAAACATTCTCATTACCGTAAGACAAAACAGCACCCTCCATAGTGGTTTTGGCACAGACATTCAAGTAATTAAAATAAAAATAAACCAGGAAAATAACGAGTCATTTATAACTTGATAATATGTGTGAACTTAAGTAGTTCAACCAGCTCTTGTAAAAATGCTGTGCAGAGTCAGCCTTTCAGTAAAAAAAGGAAATGCTTAACTTGTTAAATCTTGTTCAGCCACTAGTGTGTGCAGAAATGCTTAGAGAGGTCTTTTACGCTCAGCTGGTTCTGCCTTTTTGTTGGTATTAAAGGAGGAGGCTGTGATTGACAAACTTCTCCAACTGTAATTCCACGTGCAGGTGAGAAACTTAGTAGACTTGAGAACAGAACCAAAAATACAAGTTGGGTTTGTCATAGGTGCCTTTCTTTGGAAGCCTCTTCTCAGGAACAAGAGCTTTACAAAAAATGTGTCATTTTTGGGGAGGAAAAAAATCTCACTCTGCCTCCCAGCTACCCAGTGTGACAAATTTCAGTCTCTGCTGATAGTACAAGACAGGGATATTTATTACGTCCTAATACTCAGCAGCCTGCTCTAGTTGATCTTGCTCGGGGCAACTTCAAATGCTCTATGATTATATGATCTTCATAGGAGGAGGAAAAAATACCTTACAAATAATTTGGGAGAAGTAATAGGTGGCCTAGACTGCTGTAGAGGTGGTAATGAAACTTGCTAGCATTGCAGTCTGATCTGAATTGGCTCTTGTGAAAAGTACACCCAAAATGCTGCAACAGGTATTGGGTGTTGTAGGGATCTACAGTGCAGCTGAAGAATTGTGTTAGATGGCAGAACACATCTGTGTGTCGCTCACATACAGGATGAACTGATGATACTCCATAGTCTTGAAGATTCAAGACCATTGTGTTCTGGAAGCTTCAGAATTGGCTACCCACTTGAAACAATACTGTCTGCATCCCCAGGCAAGACAACGGAATGTATTCTGTGGCTCTAGCTAGCATGAGTGGTCTATTAAAAAAAAAAAAAAATCTGTTATGTAGGAGTTAACAGTTTTTGTTTCCCATGGGAATGAATTTCAAGCAAATCTATATTCAGCAAGTTCCGTGATACAGAGAGACAAATACAGAGTACAAATCAGTCAAAAAGAATATACTTTCTACTAGCTATGATGCTTCCAGCAGTGAAAGTCAGATATTGGAGATGTTCTGTGGCTAGCTTATCTAGCTAGACTTTTATCCATTCTAGCTTGAACTATAAAAAATATATATATTTGTCTAGGAAAGAAGAAAAAGTTTTGGTAACAAGGAGAAAGCTTTTTGTTTTCTATTTTTTTTTACTCGTTGGACAATTGGACTTCTGTTTCATACCTGTGGCTACTCTGTGGATAAACACATTGTTTTATTCCAGATGACAAATGTACATTTCTGTAAGATCCAGATAGATTACTATTCCTCCTCTGCAGTCATCTGTCTGATCTGCAGGGAAGTTCAGACTGGGGCTTTTTTACGCAGATCTTTCCAAGTACTGGCAGTAGCCATAAAAAAAATTTGATAGCAGTGACATTATATCAAAGGGGAAAAGGAATGCTGATGGCTCCTCAGTCCTTACCTGATGCCTGTACACCGAACTCTACTGCAGTTGAGGTAGATGGGATTGCTTCTTAGGATCTACCATATTTGATAGATTTTTAAAGCACTAATATAGGCTGTCTTCTAGTAAACTCTAGCTTCTTCTCAAGTTTACTTTCTGCTTCTTCATTAGAGATCTGATGGGTGTTGCCAAAAGATTATTCTCTTGAAACGTGAAGACCATCCCCTTGAATGTCTACTGATTTGTTTAGTAGAGCATAGCATGTTATATTTGGAATGACATTATTGTGGTGGACTTTTGTGGCCCAATGATGAGACATTTTGATGACACTATATACTTTCATAGCCTAAAATTTTTCTTAATTCTGACCTTTCAACAGCAACTTTCAACAACACTCGCACTCTGCCTAGATGTTAAGAGAGTTCCCATGGGAAATAGCCACTTAATGATCAGTGTTGTCCTAAAGCGATACTTGGTAAGAGGTTTCATGTGGAGTAACCCATTAGTAGAGAAAAATCCATCTTTCTTTGAATACTTTCAGACTCCTGCCCTGACACATAAAATAGTCCCTTAATTCTGTCGTTCATTGTTCCTTGGAATGCATTGAAAAGCAAAGCCAGATGTTAATAGAAACAACCTAAATTGGTCATCTTCTGTGTCTGAGAATTTTCAGGAATGGAAGCACTTCCCCCTAGCTCAGTGTTTGCATGTGGGGCACTAGCTGCCAAAGCTGATTTCTGAGCATGAATGTAGCATCCAGTCTTTTTTTTTTTTTATGTGGTAAGAAGCAAATGTTTCAGTTTTTCAGAATCCCAAACCATATGCTTGCTGTAGATATTCTAGTCCATCCTTGATTATAATGAGCTTCTTTACTCATAGTGAGTCATTTTTCCTTTGAAACCTTCTGTATCATTAGAGAAAGAATCTTTTCAGAAAAACATTAACTTCATTAGAGAGAAAAGGAAATAATTCTAAAATGGAGACAGCTGGAAAAGAAAACCATAGGCGCTGTCTGATGAACTCATAAAGCATGTTGGATGTTGGTTTACTGTGCTGAGGTTGGTCAGTTCTGAAGCACGTTGGCTAGAGAGAGATAAGGACTTTGCTTGATGGTAACCTTCTAGGAGGATGAGAAACACTTTGAAGGACAGATTCTTCTCTACCTGTTTTATGCCGCCGTTTTCAGGAATTCACAAGCTCACACTGCAACACTTTTTGACATGCACTATAAGAATTTTTAGTTCTGGTTACCCACTTTCCTCCAAAGTCTGACTTGCAACATGAGGTTTTTCATATGTTTGTTGGGTTTTTTGTTTGTGTTTTGTTTTTGTTTTTTTTCTGACTTGCAATTTGCCTATGTACCTTTTTCACAGGTTAGTAGTTGATGTTGATTTTCAAGACATTAATGTCCATTTGGATCCCAAGGCACATCTGTTAGCCTTATTTTTAGAGTTCTCAGCTATCTCTAAGCTTGAGTTGCACACAAAATGGTAAATTATTTTGATTTCACATTGGAACACGAGCAACCCACTGGATGTTGTTGAAAGGATTCTGGAGATAGCTGATTCACCTGTACTTGAGAATAATACTTTTATTCAAAAGCTACACTGCAGAAAAAGATATATTGTGTCAGGACCTTATTTCTGTAAAGCTGTAGGAATGTTGACATACCTGGAGTCTTATGGATAGAAGATGCGTGTTCAGTGCATAGAGTTACAGCCCTTTAAAAAGTGCAGAAATTTCAGGAGTCCGAAAGCAGACAATGGAAAGTTTGAGTATAATGGTAATAATCATGTTGTTCAGATTGATGTGCTTCCCCCCCCCAACAATGAAAATTTATAACTGGTACATGGTGGTCTTACTGTAGTGCATGTATTAATTTTGCATAGAATTATGCAAGCTTTGGAGATAAGATTTCATGTGATATGCACATCTATTTAAGAACTATAAAGTTGTAACTTAATTTCTAGATTTAATTGGACAAAATTATACTAATTACTGATATGTAATAATTTTTCTTTTGTTACAAATGCTGTGGGGTTTGTTGTATAGATGAAGCTACAATTGAGTGCTTCAAAATCAGTTGTTATCCAAAGTTTGTAAAACTTTATAGTGAAAATGAAATATATTGTATTAATTACATGCTTAGACAGTAAAAGTATTGCTACTGTTTGTTATTGTGTAGCTGTTATGATTTTAATAAGATATTCTGTAATTAGTGGATACCCTAGGGAGAGAAATATTAAATATAATTAGTGCATGAATTGGGCAAATGGCATCCAGTTTGGCTCTGCTCTGAGGCCAGTATGAGCCCGAACTTAGTATTTTCAATGGATGTACTTGCACATTATAAAGCTCATCATCAGCACTAGCATTAGCACTACTACAGGTAAACAAGGAGTAAACCGATACAAATGTGTATTAGCTTCTATGACATTAACTGTTCTTGTGTTCCAGACTTGCTATATCGAAAGTACAAGTTTGAGTCATACTCTTGCAAAGTCTTGAGCTTGAATTTTCTTGAAATTGCGTTTATTTTTAGTGTATCAACCTTATTATGGAAGCGTATCTTGAAGAATATCAACATGAAAATCTATTTAGAAAAGCATGGCCTTTAACAGTTCCCCCCTACATAACAGAGAGGTTAATTTTTCTTCATTTTTGTGTGACAGTTATATCACAAGTTGTCTTTTGTTGATGAAGTCAGAATTAGACCATAATACAACTTTAGTGTGCTTCTGCTGGGATGTCCCTTTCAGGCTTTTCCAAAGATTCAAAAACAAGTGCTTCAGAATCTTGGGTAACTGCTCTGTATTACATGGAAAAATAATTTTTTTGTAATTTTGATTGGCACTGGAGAAGTTAATGTACTGAACCTTCAGCACAACCATCAATATTAAGAAGATACCTACTTGTGAGTAAATGGTTAGGAAGTTTCCCTTATTGGGTATGAAAACCAACCGAATGCTCAGTAAGTTTAGAACTTACATTTTCAGTTAAATAGCTGTAATTTTTCAAGTATGAATAGAAAATAATAGGGTTTTTGTTTTGTTTTTTTCTCCTGTTTAATACACAATGTGATTCATTCCCTCTGCTGTAGCTTGGATTTTTGTCAGAAAGTCGCAGAATTAAATTAATGCCTGTCAACTTGATTGAGGCTTAGGTATGTGCTCATCTCTTTCCTGTAACCTGCGTGGAAATGAGAAGAGAGGGGGTGGTGTGGCCTGGTTTTAGTGCTAATTGAGATACAGAGTGTCCAGTATACGAGACTTTGGGATAGAAAACACAAACTTCAAGGTCCTTGTTTATTTTAAGAAGGAAGTGGTGGATTGCTGCAACTGAATGTTACTGGTGGTGGATCTTTACTATTTAAAAATGTGTTAACTGCTTCTTGCTTTGGACTGTGGCTAAAAATTGTCAGGGATATCATCAGTTATTGGTGTTGTGTCCTGTTGTAGTACCTACCTACTTTTGTCTAACAAATGAGATGAAAGTAACAATGTCAAACTTCCGAGAACATACACTTCTTCTTTATTCAGTTTTTAAGGATGTTGTCGGTGTCTTGAGCTTACAGCGTATTTTTTGTTGTAATAACAGAGACTTTTAGAAAAGTTATTAAATGAAATTCAGAAGGGCTCTCTGAAGGATGTTGTGTGTCCTAACCGCTGAGTCGTACAGTAATGCTTGCTGGGTTTCTGCTGTTGTGAATCTTGAATTGTTTTGTGGTTAGTTGAACAGCAGCAAAGGGAAGGTGAATAGTAACTTGTGGTTGTCTATAGTGTATCTTCAGTATATGTATTGTCCCCCACGGGAAGTAGGAGGTGTGCTTTTGAACTTCCACAAAGCAAAGGAAGATGTCTCTGCTTTGTAAGTGACAGAACCAATATCAAAGACGGGCACCCTCTCTCCTGGCCCTGGTTTTTAAGAGGAAAGTAAGGACATCCGCTTCATTCTTTGAAGGAATGAATGTAAACAGCTGTGCTCACCTTTAGTGGATAAAAATGCTTACCTGTAGGTTTAAATGTGACAGATGAAATCTAGAAAAGGCATGGAATATAAAATTCACCTGTCTATTGTTGTCCATGGATTCTTAGATTATACCCTTTCCACATCATACATCCTATGTGGGTAGTCTGGAATCTTAAATAAGGATTCTTTGCTGAAAGGCAGTCCATACCACTGTGGGCATAGGATGGGGCTTTGCTGACTCATTTCTAGACACCTTAACAGATAGCTGTCTTCAGCTGTCCAGGTAGACATACTATAAATGTTTTATTAGATCTAGGCTTTAATGGTATGATCAGATTTGACCAAACGATACAGCGTATGAAGTTGCTTGACATAACATGTAAATAAAAGCAAGTTGTGGTTTTTATTGTGTGTGTGTCTGTCTCTAAGCTGTCCATGCAGTACTGAAAAAATGTACCTTTGAAATGGACTTACATCAGTGGAAATGGAGTCATAGTGTCTCTTTCTTAGAAAAATGAATTATGCCTGAAAATAAACACTGGTGGGGCTTTTCTGGTGGGGATTTTTGCTTGGTTAGTTTGTTTTGTGGGTTTTTGGTGGGGGTGGGTTGGTTGTGGGTTGTTTTTGGGTTTTTTTTTTGTGGCTGGTATTTCAGTATTGAGTGAAGCAAAGTTGTTAGATGCATTTTGGGTAATTTAAGTCTGTTTCATAGCATGTAAGCTGATTGGTAGCTGTCACATGGTTTGGTAGGGAAATAAGAGCTGTTAGATGCAGAGTCAAGTTTCATGTATGGTTACGAACTTCTCTTCCTCACCCAGACTCTAGCCTCAAAGATCATGTTCTTTCGTGGACATGTGAAGTTGAAATTTGCACCATTTTCTGCTCAACCTTCTAAATATGTCATCTCCATAAGTGATGATTTACTATGAGCTTTCTTATTGCAATGGAACATGAACATATGAGATGATCTATTTATATAGGCAACAGAGAAACTTCAAGCAGAGAAGTCAACACCTGTCAATGTTATTCCACCATTCTAATGGAAAATTTCAGTGATATCCTTAAGCACTTCTCCCCCAATCTGGTGGAGTGCTGCAAACCTCCACTACTGGAAAGCAGCTGATAAGAATGTAAATAATACTTAAACTAGCAGTTTTCAGACCTCTTTCCTTGAAGCTGCTGAGCTCCTGTTTACTGCAGTTTGAGAAACATGGGCATGGTTTGTCTACCCTGCTCTGCTGTGCCTCGATGCATACCCACAGAAACACAGCTGAGTGCGAGGAACACAGAGGCAGTAGGTTCACTGTCTGTTCTCCATGGAGAAAGAAAGGTGCCTAAAACAGTTGCTTTTCTAAAGGGCTGGGATGAGAATCTTGGCTAATGCCTTTCTTCTCGCCTCAGAACTTTGCCATCCATCTTCTGTCACACCTACCCAAAACGGCCCCAGAGAGAGCCTTATCTGTAAGGGGGTCATTCCTTATAGTTTGCTTCAGTCCAACATTCAAAGTTCTTCAGATTGGCAGCTGCTGTCATGGAGAAAGATCTCTGCAGATGTTGTGTGACTCCTGCTTTTTAAGAGCAGAAGAACCTTCAGTCATTTTAATATTGTGTTGTGATGTGTATAATAGATATTTTATGGAATTCATAACTTAACTCTTTGTCAGAACAGTTTGAACTTCAGGTATTAGAAACTAATTCAAGTGAGCATTTCACTTCAGCTCTTGTCAACATCAATCCACATTGCTGCTTGGGACAGTTGTATTCACTCAGCTGTTAAACAACTTATAAAGCTCTAATCTCTGATCTCGAATGGAGTTTTCATAATGGCATTGTTTTTGAAGGTGGCCATAAAAGAAAAACAACAGCTACTGTTGGAAGTATTAAGTAGCGTGTAATGCAAACAGGCCACTTTAACTCTTCTAAATACAATTCTTTGAGATGCTGCTAAAAATAACTCTCCTCCAAATGATAACAATTGACATGAGTTGACAGCATTTCTTCGCAGACGTTGACAAAATGTTGATTTCTGCTTTTTGAGCTTTTAGGTAAAAAATACAGGCAAACAATAATTTAAACTCTTCTCAGTAGATGTTGTTACTATATTACACTGTCCTTGTCTGTTTTTTTGGTCAGATGAACATTGCAAATAAACATTTCATTCTGATTTTTTTTTTTCCCCCCGTTATTACTGTTTTGTTTTTTCTCCTCTTCTTCTATTTTCTACAAAATTGCAATGTTTTACTTGCTGAGGTAGCATCTAGTTTGAGCTTTGTTCTGTTGTGGTGGAGGTAAGTCTTCTCTGCACGAGAAAGCAAAATGATAACACGTGGGACATGTTTTAATGTGGAGAGACCATACAGGAGGCAAGTAAATGTATTACAGACTCTCACTGTAGGTGTCAAGCTATGTTTATTTACATTAATGGGTCACTTTAATGTGAGTATGCGGAAGGCTTAATCATTTTAACAGCCTAAATAATGAGCTGTAAATTAAAGGTATTGCTTGGAATTTTTTTTTTTCTCTAATTGCTGTAAATCGTAATGCATAATTTTATTTCCACCCATATTCTATTTGTAAAGCATATCACTTTTTCAAATATTTTAAAGGTAGTAGAGCTAATAAGATGTGTTATGCTGTGCTTATTTTCATGAAAGTGACGTCTTCATTATGTGCCTAGAGCAAAAAGCTGCATGTATAGCAGTTGAAGTTTAAACTGAAAGCTAGAAATTTGTAGCAAGATCAGAGGAGAGCAAAGGAACCATCTTTTATCCAGTAACTTCTAGAATGTCAAGATGATACACATTTTGTCTTATTTTTAATAACTAGTATAATTTTAAGAGCTAGGGATATGAAGGGAAGGTAAAATTTCCTGTTGAAAGTTTGAATTCCCTATGCCACATTAACTTTTGTTTGTTTAAATTGCTAACAACTCTCAACATAAGTTTTTTGGGGGGAGTTGTTTTTACATTATACTACTTAAAGCTCACTCAGGAAAGAAACTGTTAACTAAATCAATGCATTTGTGTATGCCTAGGAGTTGAGAAAATATCTTTCTAGTAGTTACTGTTAAAAATTTTTGCTTGTGCTTTCACTATGCAAAACTGTATTTAGTGAGAACAAACTAAAGCCCTAATACTGAGTGGAATTTCACTTTATTTTATTTTTTGTAACAGTTTATTAAAATAAAGACAGATGCAAAAATTCAGAGAAACCAGTCCTCCTTGGGGATAGGTGATGCATGTGTGAAATCCTAAAGGATTTATGTGTGATCATTCACAACTATGAAAAATATAAATACCATGTAAAGTTCATAGCATTTATAGTTGTTATAATGAAAGCCAAACAGAATTTTTAGAGCTGCTCTGCTGTCTTCAGAGCCTGGGCAGCAGTGTTACTAAGGAAGAAAACTTTTTGGTTTCCTATTATTGTCTCAAAACTGGAAGAAATCAATAACCAGAAAAAAGGTTTAACAGGTGGAAAAGAATGGGGAAAAGTAGAGAAAATTGCTAGCATGAACAGTGAGCAGTTCCAGGATCATCTGTGGCAGCTATATTTTGAAAGAAGTTTGCTCAGACTCCCAACTGGGTCTTTAAAATTCTGCCACCAAATGAAAGGAAACCTCAAGTATTGTTGTCCGCAATCATACTCTTATTTCTGAATATTGCTAAATGACCATTATAACACATAATTTATGTGGGCATCTCAGGAAGCATTTGTTTAAGTATTACAGCATTTTGGAATGAGACAGATTTAGCAAGATGTGCTCTTGAAATCTAGTAGGATGGTGTACAAAATAATCTCTTTACTCACAATTTGTTCTACCCTTATATGTCAGTTGACATGTTCAAATGAAATCTTGTATGTCTTTCAGTAAACTTGTACTTTTTAAAAATAATACATATTTTTTCCAGTAAAAAGGAGTTTAATATTTACTTGCTTGCCAGCGTAGCTGGTTTTTTCCATTGGTAGTTATTAGAAAATTTTAAAGTGAAAGTCACTCTCCTGACTGACTCATACTCCTTTTCTTCCCAATTACAGACTATGGATAGAGCCTTTTGTCACTAGATCAAAAAAAAAAAAGTTTAAAGGCTTCTTGTGCCATCACAACCACTCTGGTTTCCTAGCATAGGTGCAGTGTGGGTGGGAATGGGGAGATTTCAAAATTCTTTTTCCAAGGCTCTTGTAACAGGTCTTTGGGAAGAGAATAGATGACAACTAAGGAAGAGCAAAAAACAAAGTAAGAAGCAAGTGGTAACATGTATCTAAAAAACCCAACAACAACAGCTCCCCTGTCTCTCACGTGAAAGGCTGAAACAAGAGCACAGAGTAGTCAGCCATAGTGTTTTGTCTGCTTAATTTCTGTATCTTCTTGAGAACTAATAAACCTGACAAGTGATGAGAAGGGGAGTATGACCACTGTCATACTTGCCAGTTTGTCCTGCTTACATCAAGAAGACAACAGTTTTGAAAACATGAGGAAACTGTTGTGGTCTGTCTTCCATGTATGCAAAACAGGAAGATTTTTTCTTTCTTTTCTGCATGGAATGAGAGTGATTATATTCATAGCTGTGTGCAATCACATCTTGGTGTGATGGAGCTGCAAGATGCACGTCTGAGTGGGATCAATAGACTGCTTCATCTACAAAGGTGCAGAAGTTTATTGCCAAGATAAGATGGGTGAAGTAGTGCAGCAAGAGACTGTAAGAAGGCATTAGACAGAATAGGAAAAAAAAGGAGGAAGTATTTGTGATTTTTTTCCAAATACCTACCAAGTTTGAGAGGCACTGGAAGATTCTGTGTGATTTTTCTCCTTTAGGAAATCCAATTTAAAAGCTGCCCATTTTTCTTTTATTTGAAGCCCCAACCCCTTTAAAATTGGTAGTAATATTGTCAAGGTTTTGTTTAATGATGCATTGAATGTTGATAGATATAGAGAGATATATATATATAGTATACACTGTGAAGAAGTTGATGAGGGAGCAGAGAAGGATTAAAGGATAGGATATGTACTAGGAGGAGCAAGTGAATCTGGCATCTGGAAAGGGGAGAAAGGACAATAGATCTGGTGTGTAGATAAATTACGAAAAAGGTAAAGGAGCTTTGGAAGAAAGCTCTAATGTGCTGGTAATTACACCTGAGAAGAAATAGAGAACAGCAGTAAAGGAAGAGAAAATAACTTGGGAAACAAAATCCTGTATACAAACATAATTGGTAGAAAATGTGTTTGAAAACAAAAAGTGGAGGGAGAAAAACAAGCAGAAAAAGCTAACAAAAATACTAAGGATGCAGAGGATCAAAGTGTGTATCCAACCTAACTCAGGGGCTCATTTAAGAAAAGTAAAATGCCTCAATTTAAAAAGAGTCTTAGAAAAATATGAGGAAGAGGGATATGGGATACAAAACTGGATTAAACTACAACTTCAGGTTAGAAACCCTATACAGACCTGAAAGGTGTGAAATATTAGTAGAGCTTCTTTATGGGCTGTAGTCTTTTTATTCAGAGGAACGTCTGGACAGTCAGACTAGTATCCTAGAATCTTATGTCTTCTGGCAGATGCTTTTTTCCTCAAACATAGCAACACAAGATTTTGCAGAGCCAGTTATTTAAGTGTTGGTGTGAGGCTTCAGTGCCTTATGTTAACAATCTGCACAAGGCCTCAGCAGTGGTTTTAAGAACATGATACAATCTGAAACTTTACGACTAACTTAGGCTAATATCATGTTGTATAAAATTCTTACACTGTTGACACTGAACTTGAAGCACAAACACTGTCTCTGTGTCTCTTCTATGTCTGTATTTTGAAAGTATATGGATTTTATGTGGATATAATATTTTAAGTAGGCTCAGTGAGTTTCAGAAATGTGCTTGTAAGAATGTAGATTGTCAAGCAATTCTTGTGGTACTGATTTTGTTAGGCAGCCCCTGCTGATGATACTTGCACTCATGTCACCCTGCGGTTGTATGGTCTTAAAGTAAGTGGGATTGGGCACTCATCCAAGCTCTTTTTGGGTTTGTTTGCTGGATTTTGTTTTTATTTGGATTAATTTTCTGTTCTTTTCAGACAGTTTTACCTGCATGCTAGCGGTAGGAAGATAGGGGAAGAAACTGCAGGATTACTCTCTGCGCTTCTTAAAAAATGGTTATCAAATTATTACCTAAGTAATTAATTGCAAATTTATGCAAAACTTTTCCAAGAATTCTCTGTTATTCTGTTTCTGCTCTTGTAAAGTCAAGGGGGCTTTGCAGTTGTTTTTGACTAAATCAGGCACCTTATAAGATGATGTAGGTTGGGGAAGGTGGGTGGTTGAAGGGAGTTTGAGGTTTCAAGGCACAAGTCATCTTTTCCATTTTCATCACAGTATGCTTAGTTTTAAACGTGGAGTAAGAAAACAAGGCATCTATGTAGGTTTGGTATTGGACTTTATATATCAGTTGGGCTTTTGTCAGAAATAATTATGAGTATTCTACACACTTATGACATTCTTTCTAAAATCATACCTGTAAACAGTCCTTATTCTTAAACTCAGACTGTTTTTCAGAAGAAAATAATTCTGGCAAATATGTTATTACAAGCTGGAGGCACCCTAATCTTTGCATCCCTTAAATTAACTTCTTAGTTGTAAGTGTGACATTATGAATGGGGAAGCTTTATTAATGAACTTGAGGATGAGGGAGTTTGGAATAAATTAAGGAATAAGGGTGACAGTTAAAATGAGATTTTATGCTGTCAATTCTGTAAGATGGTAGAAGGAGGTTGTTGTAAAAACAAATAAGCTGTTTGTATGCATAAGTTAGTTTTCAGTAGTATGTTGCCATGTCAAATAGACTTTTGTAATTGCTTTTTTTTCCAGAAGTATAAAATACATAGTTTATATTAAAAAGTTGTGCAGGGGGGAGTGGAGTTCATTTTGCATGACATTGTTCTCACAAAATAATCCTTTAATGTAGCATCAGGACTGGTTTAGTTCAGACCGTTTCTTTGCATGTTATGTGCTTCAGGTGAAAGACCACATTTAGTTTTAGTAGTAATTCCAAATTTCTCTCCTATTCCATTTTTTAATTGAATATAGCTACTTACAGGAGAGAGAGTGCTATAAATCTTAGATAATTATCATAACACTAGGAAAAGTAGGTTAATTTTTCCATATTTGTTCCACCTATTCTTTTAATCCCATAGCAATTTTAAAGTCTTTTCATAAGATAAAACCATAGATATGATGACTAGGGACTTTAGCTAGTCCAGACTTCTGCTCAACTCAGAACTGTGTCCAGCACTAAGACAAGCCAGGTACCTTTGTGTGGGTGAATCTTGAGCCCTTGCAAGCGTGGAGCTTCCATGGGCTCCTCTGTGACATATCCCAGCCCAGCACCACCTTCCTATGGAGGATTTTTTCCAGTCTGAACCTTCTCAGTCCAGTCTGTACCTTCTCAGTTGCAATTTATGGCTATTCACTTTTAACTGTCTGTTAGTACCAAGAAGAGTTTGACTTCCTTGTCTTTGTGATGACTGTCCAGCAGTTGTCATTTGCTGTTATTAAATTGCTCCTTTGTCTGTTTGGCTAAGATGGTTTAGCTTGCCCAGTCTTCTTGGAGGATGTGAGTTTTCAGCCCCTTATCATGTGGGGAGAACCTCTCCAGTTTCCTAATAGCCTTTTTGAAATGGGAACCCCAAAACCAGTATTCTAGGTATTACCTTACTAGTGCAGAGTTAGAGAGGAATGGTATCTTGTTCTGCTTTTTTTTGTTTCTCCCTTGTTCTTTTTCCTCCTAATAAAGTCCAGTGTTTGATTTGCCTTATTTATGATGAAAAAACAGTGTTGTCTTCAGGGTCTGTGGTAGCCCTTGGGTCTTTCTCAGCCTGGCTGCGACTCGACCCTTCAGCTGTCATCCTGATGTGTGGAGCAACTCTACCTCCTTGTACTTCCTAGTGAACTTCACATTTTCAGATGACTTATTGCTCAACTTTCTCCACGTCCCTCTTTTTACTGTTAAACGATGAGTTTGCTTGTGTGGTTTTGGTTTTGCTTTGTCTTTTTCTTTTACCATGTCAAAACACGATCAGAGTTAGATGTTCTCTACAACTCTGCTTACAGTCTGTGGTAATCTACAGACAATTCAAGAATCAAGGACTCCTCACAGTGACAAATGGCCCTGAACCATGTTGAAGTCTTAGTCCCCAAAGAATGGCCTTTTTTTAATGTATTTTTTTTACGTTGTTTGGGGTTTTTTTACATTTCTATGTATGAAAAAAGGCCAAAGGCCTTTTTTGAAAGGCCTTGTGTATGAAAAAAAGGCCATTTTTTAATGAAAAAAGGCCAAATGTCCAGACTTCTAAATTAAAAAGGAACATTTCTATATTTTTCATCTTTGTAGATTGCTAGGTATTACTACTAAACAGTTGTATAGCGATGTGCCTGACATTGCTTAGTAGTAGCACTTGAAGTGGTTACACAATCACTTTAACACAACGTTAGTCTGTGTTGGCCTTCAAGGATGTCATCCCAGTAGACTGTCCACCCGTAAATTACATCTGTCAGATCTGTTTTATAGATGAATAAATGCCTGCTTCTGGGGGATGTACATACAATAAGGAGGAAAAATGGACAGATGTTTTGCAAATAATGGTACAGTTACATTGTGAGTATCTGCAGTAAAGCCTGGTTTATGCTCATGTATTTCAAATACAGTTATTGACTTTTTTTTTATAATACAGTAAATATTGGGATTTCTTTTACATAAATAATGAGGTCAAACTAAGGCTTACCACTTTTATATTTATCTTGTGAAGATATGATTTGAGCAGGAAGTGGAGGAATGAGGTCTGATATATTTGTGTGTAAAGGAGTTAATTTTTGCTAATCTGTTCATTACAACTTTAAAAGAAAAAAGCTTGAAAATTTTTCTGACAACCTAATCTAGAAGCTTTTTGTTTTAATATTGCATCTGAAATTAAAAGCTTCTTAGTGATGTGGATAAATAAAAAACCTATCCATCACAGAGTTGTTACTAATGTTCATCTAGTAGTAACATATTTAATAGAAAATAATTTCAGTAGTCAGTATACAGAGAGTTGATGTGATGGAGATGAAGAATGCAAGAGTATTTCTGTCGAGAACAGATACTAAGACGTGCACAAACAAAGCTTTCCTCTGATTCTGATGGCTTTGTTACTGTTTACCAATTAAGACTGTTAAGATTAAGACCCAAAGTGCTTATATTCAATAGACACATGACAAGCACTGGTAGTAGCGATGCAAGCCTCCTGCCCACACACACCAAATGCTATTACTTGCTTTCAAGTCGTTTTTAACATAGTCGCCTTCAGTAGGCGAAAAGAAGCTGGGTGTTCCTTTCCTTCTCCAAACTCAAAGGTTATTTTCCATCTTTGACAGCACTTTAGTGTTTTAAATTAAAAGTACACAGATTTGAGTGATCTCTTGCATTCTGAAGAACTGTCTTTCTGAATTAGTAATACATGTAAATTGCAAGAGAGGGGCCTGTTGTGATCTCTCTGCATTTCTGCTTGAAATCCACATTCAATTTTAGGTCCGTGTGCTTTGGTACAGTAGTAACATATTGCAACTGAAAGACCAGTAAGTGTGGTGCTTCTGATTTCTGGGCAGGAGGCATTTTTGTTTGATACGGAAGGTTAGTTTTGTTCAGTTGTTTTCCTCATCTGGAAATGTAGGGTCCACATGTATAAAGTCTCACAATAGAGTGCCGAATTCCCAATACACTAGTAGATCTCAAACAGAGAGCCCCAGGTGGAGTTACTTATCCATCTTATGTTTGTCTTGCATATTAATTTGCCACAAGCTGGCTAATGTAGGTGAAATTGTAATCCCTGGAGGTGTCATGACAATACAGACAATAGTGACTCTGGAAATAGATTGTAGGGCACTGTGTTCTCTGTATTTCCTCATTTTTACTGCAGGGCAAAAAGAAAAAAACATATTCTTTTGCTCATAATTGGTACACCTGCTGAAGTGCAGGACCTTTCCTCAATACTATTGCTCTGTGACAAGAGCATTATTATAACTGTATTTTTTTTCAGTCAAAAGAGCAGTAGGAGGAATAATGCATTTAAATATACCAAATCATATTTAATTTGTTGCTTAGCAGCCAAAGCAAATTATGGAAATCTCTGAGACAGATCAAATATCGCTGTAGTAAAGGGATTTTTAGATCAGCTTGTCCATCGTTGTTGTTACTTAATATTACACCAAACTTCAGAGTTTGAGGGAGGGAGATATCTTTTCCCAGCTACTGATGCTCTCATTCGCCAAAATCATTTTGATGAAACCTGAAAGTGCATCAGGAGAAAAGCAGCAGTGAGTATTAAAATAAGGGAGAGTATGGGGAAGAAGATGCAAAAAAGAAGGCTAACTTTGCCTTTTGAAATCTCACCAGATGAGCACTTGAGTTAGATACAGAGATGAGGAAAGGTAAGGTATCTCTAGTCTGGATGTTTAGGGAGTTCCCAGGATGCCAATTTAATTTACAGCTTTTTTCACCATGTAAGTTCAAGCATATAGAACATGCACTAACTGGTTTTTGCTATTTTGAAGCTATAGGTGATTCAGTTTCACATTGTGCATAGGGGAAGCTATGTTTTATGCGAAACCATAATAATTTAGTCTTAATTAAGTTTTACTGTGTGTAGTTGGATACAAAGGACAGTAATTATCACAGCAAAAGCAAACAAAAGCTTTGAGCACATCCAACTTTATTGTCCAGGTAAGCATTAAAGTGTACACAAACAGAACCAACCTGCTCTGGGTTGACTGACGAGCAGACTGAACTCTGCAGAGGCTGTTCACATGTCAATAATGCAAGATCATCAGGGCTGGCATAGCTATAAAATAACCCACCAAAGCTCATGATGTGGAGAAGGGCAGAGACTGGGAAACAGTGTTTGGGGCTTTTTTTGTGTGTGTTTGTTTGTTTGGGATTTTTTTTCCCCTGGCTGCAGTCTTCTGTCCTCTCCTGTGTTGTGTGGTCCACAGCAGGCAATGCTTGTAGGGCTAATCATGCCAGCCAATGGTATCTGCATTTGGGGTCTTGGAGCTGAAGGAAGCAGCTTTGCTTCGATTATCAGTAAGGAAATACAAACTGAAGTTCTCAGGTTATGATCACAGGTGTGATTTTTGACTTTTATCTCCTCTTTTGTGGCTTTTTTTCTTTTTTTTTTTCTTTTTTTTTTCTTTTGGTATAAAGATAGTGTTCCCCTTTCTTTGAAAGCTTCTTTTTCTTGTTCAAATGAGTAATCATTATGTGTGGGCAGCACCGTTCTGAGGGTAGCTTTTGATGCATAAGCAACTGCTGCAGAGAGATACTGGATATTTTTGGAAGATTTTTTTTAATATTTTTTTTAAATGAGCAGAATATTTCTTATCCTAATATAGATATGGAAATACATACTTTAAAAAATAAGAATAGAAAATGCTAATAACTTTTATATCATAAATACTTATTTTATAAAGCAAAACCCAAATCAGTACAACCCGAATGTTTAGTTTATTCTTTACTGTGATGTATTTCTGCAGATCATATGGTCTTCCAAGAATTCTGTTTATGTAACAACTTTTGTTTAGAGGTATTGATGCACTTCAAGGCTTAATTGGATTTAGTAAAATGTGAGAAATACAGGAACTACCTGTTTTCTTTCTTATCGAAAAGCTAAGGGGATGGACATTAACACAATGTGTGAAGCTTTGAAGAAGAGCCAGCTCCTCAGACTCTTTGTCTTAATCCCAAAATTACTACTTTTTTATTTTTTTGGCATTCAGAATTTAATTTCAAAATTTTATTTTAAACAATTGCAAAATTCTAGGTGACAGAACAGTGCTGACATTTAAACACACTTTTGAAAAAGATACTTGGATGGTAAAACTGAAATTCAACAACCTAGTTCAGTTGTAATTGAGGGAATGGGCTCTTACTGGGTTGTGGTTGGGGGGTGGTTTGGATATTTTCTGGCAGAAACAAGTTTTATTACTATAGACAACAGCTTCAATCACTGAAACACATGAAAGGAGGATCACTTCGGTGTTTCACTGATGGAATTCAAAGATGATGTTATCAATGAACAGTGGTCATATATTGGGCAGTTTTCTTACTGGCAAGCCTTAAGGGAGGTGGTCTACAAATGAAATTGTCAGGAGCAATCTCTAGAAAGAGAGGTAGTACAGTGTTTTAGTTTGACTTGTAAGACAAATTCCTTTAGCTGTTGCCTCTGTTTTTCTCGAAACTTACCACAGATAATCTTCCCTTCATGTTTTATGTAGGAGTAGTATAACTTCAGCTATTAGAGCTATTTCTCACAGGCACTTTCTTGTCATATGCTGACTTTTAGGACACGTGAACTGTATATTTCTGACAGGAGCAGTGCTTATTGCACATGTGCGTTACAGCAAAAACACCAATGTGGATTCCTCCTTGTGCTTATGGGAAAGGCAGCATCCTGAAATGGCACTACAACAATTTGTGAAGTATGCTCCCATATTCTTTCCTGAGGACCATCAAAAATATGTTGATGACAAGTTAGGCAGCTGCATTCTGCTTTCATCTTCTCTCTCTTCAGGAATCTCTACTTGCTTGTAACACTGAATGTACATCCCTCCCATGGAGGGAGTGAAAGTCAGTAAGGAGTGGACTGCAGCTACAGAGCAGTTTGATTCATCTGCAGGCCCTTTCCCCCTACTGTGTTTGAAAGGCACTAAATAAAGTGCCATTTCAGTTGAATTGGGATGGCAGGTTCCATATCTATCTTAAATTATGTCATTCAGCAAGTGGTGGTGTTCCAAAGAGGCTGAAAGTATTCAGGTGATCATGGTTTTCTCTCAGTATTTAGATCTAACCAGCCACATACTAGATTGGGTAAGCTGAAAATGCTTTGTCAAAAACAATGTTGAACTTTCAATCTTGTGGTCAAGGCAGAGACATGGGATTTGGGGTGGTTTTGTGCGCATCTGCTGATTCTTGGCATATAAACTTGTGAGGTATTGTTTTATCTTGATTTGCATGGAAATGCTTTTGAAGATTACAACATCTTGCAGACTGGATTGTTAATATTTATTGCTAAGTTTCTTAATTTATGAGCATGCATGGCTTCTGTATTCCTGGTGCAGATAGAGTGAATTTGTCTGCCTGCCTGCATTTATATTCTTAGAGTAATAAACTCTAAGCAAGCAGAAGATACCATGATGGTTGATGTTACTCAGAGCTTCAAAGCTGTGGTTATAGCAAAAATGTGAAAGAGAGTCCTTTTTACAGAGAGCTTTTGTGCTTATAGAACACAAAAGTGTACACATTTGTATGTTTTGTGAGATGAAGTAATTTTCCTTTTTTTTTTTTTTTCTTCTCCTTCTTTTTCCCTAATGCATAGCTGAAGTTTACTAGAAATTACCAAAGCTAGATCTCTTACCTGCCACTTCTCTGGGTAAATTAATTCTAACTACTTTGCAGGAGTGTAAAAAAATTTACTGAAGAGTTTCTGTAGAATTACAAAGAATGCACTGCACTTGGCGTATGTGCTATTAATAGTAGTCATTCAGTGAGCATCAGGATGCCATTAGATGTATCTGAATACTGTAGTAAATTAAGATGTTCATTTTAATTCTAATGTCAGTAAAAGTTTTTAGAAATTTGGACTTGGTGAAGGTGACAGATTTTGGCAGATGTGGTTTTTTTTCTTGAGCAATCATTTAGATGTCTTTGTTAATTGTTTTATCTATTTGAACACTTGGGTATAAACAAGATATAAACAACAGTGCTACAGTCACATTCAGGTATCTTCAAACATGAAAACTTTTCCAGCATTCTTGTTACTCTGCTGTGAGAATACAGAATTCTTGTATACACTTAAATTGGGAAGAGGAGCATATTTTGATACGATAGTATCTATTATAGCACAGAGTAGTGCAGGTTGGAAAGGACTTCTGGAAGTAATCTGGTCCAACCACCCTACTGAAGCAAGGCCACCTAGGGATGATTGCCCAGGACCGTGTTCAAATGGCTTTTGAATATCCCCAGGGATGGAGACTCCACAGCCTCTCTTAGCAGCCTATGCCAGTGCTCAGTCACCCTCACAGTAGAGTGTTTCCTGGTGTTCAGAGGGAACCTCATGTGTTTCAATTTGTGCCCACTGCTTCTGGTCCTGTCATTGGCACCAAGAAAAGCCTGGATAGGTATTCATTGCACCCTCCTTTCAGACATCCATATACGTTGGTAAGATTGCCCTCTGAGACTTCTCCAGGCTGAACAGTCCCAGCTCTCTGAGCCTTTCCTCTTGTGAGGTGCTCTGCACTTCTCCTTGTTGAACTTTGAGGTTTCATAATCCGTTCTTTAATCTCGTATATCTAATCTAGTGCTTTGTCTACAAAATGTTGCGTATTCTTCAGTTGTTTTTCCATCCAGATTTTCAATATGTAAATGGATATGACTTTCTGAATGCTTTTTTATTCTTTAATTGAGCATTCTGGAAATTGAAGGAGGAAAAAAATTTGTTCGTTCCGCATTGTGGCTATATTTGTGTAACAGTTGTGAAAAAGCTGATACAGGTGACAAGTGACTCAGAAAGCATCAGGAGCAGTTTGAAAGTTGTAAGTACAGTTATAATATGGATACAAATTTTGAACTTTGATCTTTATGTAAGTGAAAAGAGAGAAGTCAAGTCTAAAAAGTGCTCAGCATCTTCTTATTGAAAGTTATTATGTGTTCAAGTTAATAGTTTTATATTTATTTTACATCTTGATTTTTTTAAATGGCAGTCAAAAAACTGGCAGTAATGGTTGACCTTCCTTTTTACAGAGCAGACCATTTAATGTTTTTTTTTGTTATGTGTCATTTTAAATTTTAATGAATTATTATTGGTGTGTGTATAAAGAACATTTACTGATGGTTCCCAAAAGGGGAAAACCACAAAAAAAAAACCCCAAATATGTAATTTTAAAGAAACAATTCTGTAATTTGGTACCATCTGCTCTTTCTCCAACCCACAGATGTTAAGAAGTGAGGCATGGCCTACACTGAAAGAACAGGATTTGTATATATATGGAATTATCACCTCTGCGAAGCTATCTATATCTGAATTGGTCAGATTTTGTTGTACTGTGCTGGGCTTGTGTGGCAAGGTTTTCTAGCAGGGAGGCTGCAGGGGTCGCTTCTGTGGGAAGGCACCAGAAGTTGCCCCCATGTTGAACAGTTTCATCTGGCTCTAAGGAAAGCTTTGTCATTTCCTGTCACATTTTAATCTTTTTGAAACAAGGAATAGGCTGCTTAAAATTACCATTAAAATTAAAATGACACGAGAAATATATTGTAAGGTAAGACAGGGCAGTGGGAGACTGGAATAGGTTGCCCGGGTAAGTTTTGGTTGCTCCATCCCTGGATGTGTTCAGAGTCATATTGGATGGGGCTTTGAGCAACCCAGTCTAAGGAAAGATGTCCTGGCCCACAGTAAGGGGATTGGACTAGATGATCTTTAAGGTCCCTTCCAACCCGAAAAATTCTATTATTCTAAGAACCAGAGAGGTTTATGGTAGATGTACTTTGACTCTGTTTCTTCTATGGTGTACATTTGTTGACTGAAGGATCTTACCTTAATCTTACCCTAGAAAATGCAGAGAAAGGTTGGGGTTTTTTTTAACTGTTTGCAGTGAGAACTAATAAAAGTTATAATCTAGTCTCTAAATATATTGTAATGACTAAAATGCTATAGTATAGTTACAGGTCAAACACTGAATTTAATAATCACAGAATCACTTGGGTTGGAAAAGACCCTTGGGATCATCGTGTCCAACCATTAGCCCTACTCTACAAGTTCACCCCTAGACCATGTCCCCCAACACCACATCCAAGCGATGTTTAAACACATCCAGGGATGGAGACTTAACCACCTCCCTGGGCAGCCCATTCCAATATCTCACCACTCTTTCTGTGAAGAATTTTTTCCTAGTGTCTAGTCTAAACCTACCTTGTTTCAGCTTTAGGCCATTCCCTCTGGTTCTGTCCCTAATTACCTGAGAGAAGAGCCCAGCACCAGCCTCTCTACAATGTCCTTTCAGGTAGTTGTAGAGAGTGATGGGGTCTTCCCTCAGCCTCCTCTTCCTCAAACTAAACAGGCTCAGCTCCTTCAGACGATCCTCATATGATCTACTTTCCAATCCCTTGACCAGCTTCATTGCCCTTCTCTGCATATATACTCCTCTGCATAATACTGCCTGATGTTACTGTATTAAAAACATGAAACTCTTAAAAAGCATTCTTTAATAACTTTTAACCAGTTGCTCATTTCCTGGGCATATGCATTACTTTAGGCCTATTGAGCTTTGCAAAGATGAGTATAAGGATCAAGCACATTTTAATTTAACAAACAATTGATGCTTGAATCTTTTATGTTCAGAAAGAAAATCACTCAAAATTACTTTAAAACAAGTATTTAATTTTTTTTTTTTCCTAAAAATATACAAGATAAAGGTATACCTGTGTCTGATATCTGTGTTGGGTTTTTTTTTGTATTTTTTTGGCAATGAGGAGAATAGGGAGAGACAGTGAGCACTTCCAGAGAAACACAAACTGTACTCCAAAACCAAGAAGCTTCCCAGAAGTCTCTCTGCTTTTTCAATTCCCTCTGACTGAGGAAATGTTAATTTAAGAACCTTCCCTTCTCCTACCTAGCAAGACCATTTAGGTATTTGGAGTATATAGTGCTAGACTCTTTAAAGATTGAAGTCGCTATCTTTAACTGAGTCAGGGGAACAACTGGTGAATTTGTAGAGAGAACAAAAGCTGTGTTATGATTTCCTCACAATAAAATTTATGTAGAAATTGATGCAGTTCTGTTAGTTCCTGTCTTTTGGCCTAGTGCCAACCATACATGCAAACAGAGCAACCACCAGAGTGTGTTTATGCATCTGTCCAGCAGGCTGTAACAATTTATTAAAGAATAAACACAGGAGGAAAAAAAAAAAACCCCAGAAATCATGTGGTTCATTTCATACAAAATAGAACACTATTTCTGTTCTGTACCCAAGCATATGGTAAAGTACCTGTGACTTCTAATGATAGTTATTGTTTGCCTTTTACTTAATGGATGGAAAGGAATCACAATTTTTAGTTCAGCCAAATACCTTGGTGTTAGTTCTTAGTATTTTTTTTTTTTCTTCACTGTGATTCATACTCACTTCAATATGTCTGCTTCAAAAGATCATGAAAAAATGTTTGATGGTCTTGAAATATATAAAACTATGAAGATTTGCTGATACACTAGGTTGTTGTGCAGCTGTCCAGAGAGAGACCTGGGCAGGCTGACAGGAACTTCATGAAGTTCCACAAAGAGAAGTGCAAAGTCCTGAACCTCAGGAGGAGCAACCCCAGGCACCAGTATATGGTGGGGTCAAACTGGTGCTGGAAAACTGCTTGACAGAGAAGGACCTGAGGGTGCTGGCTGAAGCTGAGCCAGCGGGGTGCTGTTGCAGCGAAGGACAGCAGTGGAGCTCCATTTGGCAGAAGGTAACCAGTGAGACAAGGGAGGTGATCATCCCCCCTCTGCTCAGCACTAGCCAAGACCACATCTGGAGTGCTAGGTCTAGTTGTGGGTTCCCCAATACAGAAGAGACATGGTCATACTGGAGTGAAAGGTCACAGAAATAAATCAGGGATTGGAGTATCTGTAACATGTGAAGTGTTTCAGCGGGTTGAGATTGATTATCCTGGAGGAGAGAAGGCTTGGGGGAATTTCACCAATGTGTATAGATGCCTGACAGAAGGCATTTATAAAGAAGACAGAGCCAGGCTCTTCTCAGTGAAGTCCTGTGGCATGATAAGAGGCCATGGGCACAAACCAAAACACAGGCAATTCCATTTAAACCCAAGAAGAAACTTTCTTTCTGTGGGTCTGGCCAAACAGTGGAATGGGTTGTCCAGACACTGGACTTTGCGTATCTGTGGAGATACTCAAAACATGACTGGATGAGTCCTGAAGCAACTGCTTTAGCTGATCCTGATTTGAGAAGGAGAATGGTCTAGATGATCTTCAGAGGTTCTTTTGAACTACATTGATTCTGTGATTTATTGTCCAAAGTTATCCTGACTTACTTTTCTACTGAACTGAGCATCTTCAAAGGTGTGAACTTTCTTAAAACTTTCAGAAAGCATTCTAGGAGGATAGTGCAGCACTGGAATGGGTTGCTCAGAGAGACTGTAGTCTTCATCATTTCAGGCCTCTAGACCATGATGAATCAAAGCCAAGGCTGCCCTGGTTTGGTGCTGACAGTAATCCTCATTTGAGCAGGAGGTTGGCCTAGGTGACTTCTGAAGGTCCCTCCAACCTGTGTCTCCCTGTGAATTTTAGATCCGTGTGATCATCAGACTTGATTATGAAAGTAAGTGTTCTTGCTGATTGCTGTGAATGGGGTCAGTATGAAGAATTGATCCAAGTAACTTAACCTCCTGTAGCTGCAGTTGCTGAAGGCCTGTCCTTATACAGAGAGTGACCTGCCTTCTATCCCTTCTGTTTGGAATTTCTGCCACTGCAAATGCACAAAGAGCAACCTCATCTGTTGTATTTGCTGGTGTTGTAACCGAGAGACAGTGCAGCAAAACATGATGTTTCTGGTTAAAAGGAAGCCCAAGTTTACCAGAGTGCTGGCAAACCAGCAATGAAAGGTCAACACATCTGAAGTAACTATGTTTGCTTCTAGATGAGTAACTGTTTTGTTTACAAAACAGGTCCTTGCACGTAGGTCTAAATTTACTTGTTCTTCTGTAACAACTGTATCATATCAATATATATGGTTTTGAAATAAAAGACGTAAAAAATCTTTTTCACATTTACAGCTAAAGACAGCTAAGTTCTTTAGCTGTAAAGTTTTGGACAATTACTCTCAGTGGCTTGATTGGAAACTTGAAAAGCAGGGTTTGTATGTGTTATCAGGTGTTTCTCTAAATATAGCAAATAGTTCTATCTGCCCATTTTCTGTATTTTATGCAATGGCGGTAACAGTTGTTAAAATACATTTGAAATATCAGAAGTGTTGCAGAATTCTTTCAGGTTATGTGAACTCAAGACTTACTCTCTCCCTCCCCATTTTGTTGCAAAGAATTTAGTAGTTACTCTTCTTTTTATTTCCACAAACAAAAAAGGTATCATGAAATATATGCAGCACAATAAATATGAACATTTAAATATGAAAGTACTTTAGTAAATGTAACTTTAGGCAATTTCCATTGTGCACAGTGTTTGTTAGTCTTAAGGTTGTCAGGTTTAAACAGATACAGGACATGCAAAAAAACAGAGTGGTTTGGAAAGTAAAGATCTGTGTGTCTATGCACAGAAAATGTTGCCATTAAGAAAGCAACAGATGTCTTTAAAAAAATAATCCCCTTCTCCTCTCTACTTTTTGTATTCATCCTAATGTTGGCTGCAGAAGCTCTGACAACAGATCACAGGCCTAAGCCTCTTTTCTGTTCCTTTGGCGCTCTGGGTGAGGTAATGCATTCTCTTCACCCAGCAACGTGTAGCTTTTTGGTGACTGGAAGAAGGAACAGTTGGAGATCCAAGCTGCTAAAACAGAACTGAAATGCAGAGGAGAGACAATTATCCAACAAGAAAAAAAGAAAGGAGAGAATACATGAGGAAATAAAGTGAAGAGAGAGAGATGAGTATAAGGATATGGACAAAGGAAAAATAAGTAATTTTATCTCGGATCAGATTTATCTTTCTCAAGACAAATGAACACAAGCTGTCAGATTTTAAAGAACACCACAAAACAGTTGCAAACAAATAAGACCCCTCTTTTCTCCTCACTGTCTGTGCCCATGGAAGGTGTCTCTAATACTTCGCATTCTAAGCATGGGTTATGTAACTCTTTAAAAATGAAAAGACAAGACAAAAACCAACATACAAAACTATTGTTTAAGAGATTGTAAATACATTCTCTTCCTTTTGATAATCTCACATAAAACACTTAGGTACTGATTTTACATCATTTGGGGCCAAAAAAAAAAGGAACCTTACCATCTGTGCTTGAAAACAAGAGTTTATGTACAGTAAAAGTAGTTTCACTTTCATCTTCATTACAGAGAAGTCAGGAAACTAAATGAGCTTTTAAATCAATGTTGTCTGAGTTATTTTGAAATTCAGCAAATTAGTTGCATAGTTGAAGACCTGAAGTGGGCAAAATTGCATATACAAGGACTCTATTGTTTGGAGTTGCACAAAGCACCTCAGTTGCATTTATATGCAATGGTGGAGTTGGAAGGCAGAGGAAGAGTAGGACTTACATACTTCAGCACAATGACATGTGACCAGTTGTATGTAAGTTACATGCAGATAAGGATTTTTTTTTTTAATCAGTTTTTCAAGACCAACACAAATACAGAAACTAAGAATTGTTATAGTGCCCCTGTACTGACAAGGTTTAAGGTTTTTAAGTGGAGGTAACCTGCTATGAAAAAGCTGGAACTGCGTAGACCAAAGGCAGTAGTTGTGTTTCTGACTTTTTATAGTCACATAATAGTAGATACGGTTACTGAAAGATCATTCTATTCAGCCTGAATTAGTTGCTGAATTCTAGGTGAATGGCTGAGTTTTTACTTGATTGAAAATCCTTAGAGAAGCATAATGATTTGAAATACACATTTTTTGTCTTTATTTACAGAAGAGGTGTTTTATTTGTGGGTTGGTTTTGGTTTTCTTTCCATTCTGATTTTCAATTTACTGTATTCAAAGACTGGAAGAAGAAGAGAGATAGATGAGCACCTGGGAGCTGTGAGTAGTAGGAAGAAGATGGCATTGCTCCTGTAAGAAATACCCATGATTTGGTTTGGACTACTTATTGAAAAGGCAGCATGCTTCCATTTGATCTGGCTTCTGCTGGTGCTTGATTAAAATTACGTATTATGTACAGAAATGTAAAGACTCACTGTGGCATAATGGAGTAAAGAAATGAGGATGACCCATTAAGCACTTCAGCACCCCCACAACTATACAGTATTTTAGTGAAAAGAAAAAAAGCAAACCTGATTTCAGAGTGAACATGTGATGTAATTATATGTTCTGGCTACTCTGATTTTGACTAGGTTCTCTCACTGTGCATTGAAGTGATCATTAAAATGGTCATAATATTGATAGACTTAATGATTCTGGGATTGTATCTTTGACTTTTAATTTTTCTAAGGTAGTTCTATTAGAACTGAACAGCCTTTCCCTTAGTCTCAACAGAAAAGGTTGAATGGACTGGGGTTTTTTCAGCTTGGATAAAAAGACATTCAAAACTTGAAGAATGAGAATAAGAAGCTGCTTTCTGAAGTAGGGTAGAGTACAGTGTATGAAATTACGATGCAGATGTTTAAAATGAGGGAGTAGGTTTTCACATAATACTTAATTTTTGACATTAATTACTTCTATATGTGTATGCTGACAGTATGATTTGTCCTAAGCCTTGGAAAAATTATTACATAGATGTCCGGTTAGGAATCACTAGTGTGGATACAATTTTTGATTCAGGGAGAACCTAAACTGCTGGTGGTGAAAAGTTGCTAAGGTCTGTAATGGAAGCGTGTTTTTACTTGCACTATTCTTTGGTGGCTTCTTTAGACATTCATAAGTAGTCAGTCTCAGAAACGGGATCCCAAGGTGGATATTTTGAGAGTATTTTTGAGTGTATGACTCTTTTTCTGTATAAGGTCTTAAAACAATAGAAAAAAAAATTCTTCACAATAGATGGTGATATTAAAAAGCTTATGTTAACTGGTTTTGGAAGAAAAAAAAAAAAACAAAACAACAACAGCAACAAAACACAAAACCAAAACAAAAAACAACAACAACTTGTCTGTGGAGGCTCGTCATAATTGTGATAAAGTACAGCAAAAATTCAAATTACTCATCCTGCAGATAGAAGGTAAAAATTATATATAGAGGGAGAAATAGCATTACCAAGGAACTCTGCACCCCTGAATATAATCACCACCACTGCTTTTTCTTTTTTTAACAATAACAAAACCCATTGTCATTAATGCGACTAAGTAAAAAATAAGGAGTGTGTCCATCTTGACCAAAGTAATAATTTTTTTTTTTAATTCCTTCTACGTTTAAGTTTATATCTGCTTGACTTTTGGTCTCATTCCTACAAATTATTTTGACTGAGTAGAACTACAAAAGCATTCTTTTTAGAACAGTTTGTAGGATTGGGCTTTCCATGGCTTTTGGGATAGGGTATCTATGATCTCTTATATCTAACTGAGAGGCTTTTTTTCAGACATTGTAGTAGAGCATGAGGTTTAATTTTAATAAGACTGTTGAGATCCCATGCATTCTTTTTCTTTTATATTTAAATAATACCTGAGTTAGCTATCTGATCTTCAGCTCTCCTCTGCTAAAAGGAGAGCAGAAAGAAGGTAGGTAGTCATCTACAAAGGTGCTGAAAGCAAACTGCAACCTTTATTCTCTGGAATACATACCTCATATTTTTATGTGATGTGATAAACATACCTTATTTCATAGAGTGAACTTATAAAATAATTGCATTATACACTTTTGTTTTATGATGACTTTCATCATGACTTTGTCTTAATAGAATTGAGCTGATAACCTTGTCCTAGAACAGTTTGGGGTCTGTGTCACAACACTGAATAACTGTGTTACAGAATGACTTCAAAAGAGGTACATACAGTCTTCACATCTTTTATTCTTTATATGATATGCTCTATAACAAGCTTATTGTCCTTACTGAATCGTTATTTTAAGTAGTAATTTTAAAAGCAGTTTTACATCTGCTAATTTAGCTATGACATTTTAAACTTAGAAAAAAATCCCTTTGTACATTTCCTTGGCATTAAAAAATATGATGTAATCATTTTACATGCTTTTAATATGGCTGCTTGACATGATCATAGTCATAACGCTAAGGACTCTATGTGCATATTTATGACTACAGTTCTGTTGTGTATGCCTTAATTTTTTAATTTTGTTTAGAAGAGTTGGCATCTAGGCTATATAACAATCTTTGAGGCTACCCTCCAAGTTATGCCAGTGAATACTAGTGTCTTAAAAAATTTTAGCTGAACATGCATATCAGTAACAAAAGAGAGTAATTGGGGTGTCAGACTGATGCTGGTGCCTTCTACTGATGATTCCCATCCAGAGAAGGGAAACACTGCTATTTCAAAGAGAAGGAAATACTGCTATTCCCAAGCCATTTCATTTCAGGAAGATTCAGAAACAGCAGAGTTTCCTTTTCATCACAAATTCTTATCATTATTCACTTGTAAGATTATGTAAATACAACTCAGTTCCTTAGGGTTAGCTTATAATGGTGTTTTATCTTGGTAACATCACCCAAAGAAAGGAAGAAATGGCCTTTTATAATGCAATATATTGTGATCTACATGGAAGAAGAAGAAAAGTTAAACATGGATCTTCTTCTGTTAGTTCATCTGCCTGTGATCAGCTAATTAAGGTAGAGTGACTGTAATCTTTCTGTATCGGTTCTCAGAAGCCACATTTTAAGATACTGTTTCCTAAGCTGGCATTTGTTGTGGTGTAGGATTTTTTTTGTTCGTTTGTTTGGTTTTGCAGGGGGTTTTGGTGTTTTTGTGTTTTGTTCTGTTGTTTTTTTATGTTGAGAACATCACTGGTAATGGAAACCATGATCTAAACTTCATCTCTGTATTTGACTGTGTATGGCTCTCAAGAACTGAAGGTACTGTAGGAGGTACACGTACCATTCATCGAGAGTCCCTGTTCTTGAAGAGTCCCCTTTCACTGGAGGCAGGTGGGAGAACACCTGCAAAATTGAAAATGAGATACACTGGGATTGAAAAAACCCACATTATCATCGCTGGTTCACTATGTGTTTTATGTTTGGTGTTAGTTGTTGATGAGAGATATATGCCTGAGTCCCGAATTTCTGTAAAACTCTTCCCAAATTCAAATGTTGTCCAGGGTTATTGGAATGGTTTGATTTAGGATTCTGAGTTTGTCTGAAGTAAAGATAAATTCACTTTTTATGTTAGCCGTGAGATCATCCTGTGTTCTCAGTTGTTCACAGATCTGATCAAATGCTGCTTTCATAGTCTTAAATTAACTATCAGTTATTTTGCAAACTGTGTCCCTTGGTTCTCTCTTCTAGGGAAGAAGAAATGATGTTAATAGATGGAGTGTTAAATGTGAATGATAGAAGCCTTTTTTACTGCATAATAGTAAATAAAGTACATTGGCACTCACATGTAGAGAATTTGTAAAATAAAGTGAAGAATGACTTGTGGTTTGCTTGTTCTGGGGCATGTGTTGGTGTTATAGTTCAAATGTGGACATAAAGCTCTAGAATTTTGGATAAGTATAGGTGGCAAAAAAATGACCAACAAGACTCACAGAGGGCTTCTTGTATACTAAGGGCTTCATTTCACAAGCGTATTACTGTGTTGTGACAAGAAATCTGTCCTTCAGCTGGTTTTGCTTGTGTGTACACTTTTATCTGTATACATATATATATATTTTTTTTCTGTGTTGCAGAACCGGAGAATGCCCTATTGGAACAGCTTCTATTATCCTGCAATAATTTCTTTTCACAAGCTTTAAAAATTCCTTTATGGTGTTAAGTTGCTTTTGCCTCTTGATAGTAAGCTCTGTATATTTCTCTTCCCGAGGAGGAAGAGAGATGGAAGAAATCTCTTTATATTCAGCTGTACATACAATACCTGTACAACCTTGACTTAAGATGGTAGTAGACACAGAAACTGCCTTGAAAGCAAATGATTTTGTTGCGATATGCCTTACTGTGAGATAATCCACTATGGCAGAGGGGATTAGAGAGTAGGTAAATTAAAAATAAATGGTGCTTTAAAATTTTAGAGACTGTGTTTGACTGAGCACAGGTATATAAAAACAGGTATGTTCATCGTACGTTAAAAGAATATTAAAGAAAGCGTGGTACTGAAGAAATTATTATTGACATTTCCTATCACTGCATGCCATAGATATGTAATTATCATGGCAAATGACAGCTAGTTTTTGAGATGATGAATAGATTTGTCTTTTATCCCTGAAATGTTTCCTGAACTAGAAAATATCATCTTTCCAGACAAAGAATCAATTTTGAATTTGTTAATATAGACTAACAGTAATATTAGGGAAAAAAAAAATCACTAACATTAGGAAAAATACATGTAAAATATGTAACTTAATTAAATTCACAGAACTGAAGGGAGAATTTCCAGAAATAAACAGATGTGTGAAGTGCTGCTTAAGAGCTGAAGAGCTTTGCAGAGCCAAGCCAAAATGGAGGAAACAAATCTCATACTTTGTCTGTGGTACTGGCAAAGAATACAAACAGGGAAGGCACATATACAGCTATTCTTCTCTAAAATACCCTCCCAGCTTTGAGTTTGTGGAATTCAGATTTCCAAGGTCAAGAGAGTGATCTGAATAACTGAAAAATCTAATTAGCTATCACCAGTATGTAAAGTTTCTAGTAAAAACTTCCATAAACTTTGAAGACTGTGCAGAGTCCAGGCCTGGAGGTAAAGCTGCCAGCACACTTAGATATCTTAACTTTTAGGAAAGGCTGTTGAGAAACCATGGGTGGACACTTGTACTACAGCATTCCTCTAGGAATGCAAACCAGGAGGAAGGATCTGAGCATACTTGATGCACTTAGACAGTAGGGAGTTAAGCCCAAACCAAAGCTCTTCCTTCTTTGCTGAATTTCAGAAACATATAGGGTACCAATGCCTGTATCCTGATGCTTAAGGCATTCACCTAGAAAGTGAGATGGATGATTTGAATAGATGGGGAATTTCTTTCTTCCCCTTAGTGCTTCAGCACCTAGGCTGTTATGTGAGAAATGAGCAATAATATCAATTAATGCAGTTGTCTGTATACAGATAATATGATTTGAGAAAACAAAACATGGGAAATGTTTAACATAATTTGAGGTGCTTACTTAAAGTGTAGCTTAGGTTTCTAAATCCATAAAAGAGGTAAAATTTCAGAAACACATTTCTCTTGCATGTTTTCTTTTGGTAGTTGGAGGTATTTCCTCTACTCAGGATACAGACTATTGTGAATACTATTTTTCTATACCCAAGGCTGTATATACAGTGTATAGACAATGAAGGTGCTTAATGGAGCCTGTGAATTCCATTCCTAGAGCCAAACACCTAATTTCTTATGCTCTAGCCTTTAGTGCTGAGGCTTATTTTGAATATGACCCTTGGATACACTTTAATGAGAGCAGTTAAAACTGGTACAGTGAATTCAGTGGGACCACTTAAGGCACACTTGTTATTTTTGATAGTTTGGTACACAGAGGATAAAAGATTCAATTTTTTTTTCAGTTATATAAAATACTAATTTAAAACATCATGAAAGCAGCCTTATCTTTGATTCCTGATGAGTGTATCTTTAATGAAAAAGAAACACATGCAATGAAAAACAATTTAAAATATTTTTAGTGCACAACATATTACAAAAATGGACTCTGTGTGTGTGTGTAAAGAAAACATTCCAGGTGCAATTTGCATGTGCAGTCCTATAAAACTACTGTTCTGCTTGTCATGCTCATGTTAATGACATTCATTATTATCTATAAAAATACTTCATTATAGTCTATCAAAACACTCCTTATAATTTGTTGTCAAATTCCTATCTAAACAGGTGTAGGCGATACTAATGCCAGTATTTATGTCTGTGTTCTTCTGTCTCCTGTTTTCTTGTCTCCTGTTGCAAGTCTCTTGGAGATACAATCTTAATGAATACACACAAAGTGGGAAGATGTAGATGAGATCTGTAGATGAGACAGTGAAAAGCATCATTACATAGTGAATGATCATGATGTTATAGAGGAAAGACAATAATTCTGAAGACTGCATTGATTACGGTGAAATGTAATAGTGCAAATATCAAAAAAAAGCATTTGTATGTTTATCAGTAGAAGAGTGCTTGAGAAAACCTGAGAAGTGCTAGCTGACCCAGGTGATAATTGTCAAGCAAAACTGAATCTGAATTCTGTAAAAGGTATATTTGATATTAGGCTGTATTAGACGAAGTATTTCTGTAATAGCTAGAAATAAAATAGTGCCATTTTACAAAGCACTGGAAAAATCTAATATAAGATTTTTGTATTCAGGAATGACATATTATGATTGTAATATATGCAGCTAAGGACTAGGAGAGTAATTTATCTGATATACAAAATTAAAGCTTAAAGGAGTTGTGCCAGCAGCCCCCCCCCCCCCCCCCCTTTAGTAGATCATACAATGGTTTGGGTCAGAAGGGTCCTTAAAGATCGTCTAGTTTCAACCCCCCCTGCCTTGTGCAGGCACACCTTCCACTAGACCAGACTGTGCAAAACCCCATCCAGCTTGGCCTTGAACACTTCAGGGATGGAGCATCCACAGCTTCCCTGGGCAGCCTGTTCCAGTGCCTCACCACCCTCAAAGTGAAGAACTAATTTTTAATCTAAGTCTACCTGCTTCCAGTTTGAAGCCTTTACCCCTTGTCCTATTACTACAAGCCCTTGTAAGAAGTCCCTCCCCAGCGTCCTTGTAGGCCCCCTTCAGATACTGGAAGGCTGCAATAAGGCCTCCCTGGAGCCTTCTTTTCTCCAGGCTGAAGAACCCCAACTTTCTTGGTCCAGTCTCACAGGTGTTCCAGCCCTCTGATCATCTTCATGGCCCTCCTGTGGACCTGCTCCAACAGGTCCATGTCCTCCTTGTAGTGGGGGCTCCAGGACTGGACACAGTATTCCAAGTGGAATCTCTCCAAGAGTGGAGTCGAGGGGCAAAATCACCTTCCTTGACCTGCTTGACACACTTCTTTTGATGCATCCCAGGATACAGTTGGCTCTCTGGGCTGCACTCACACATTTCTGACTCATGTTGAGCTTTTCTTCATTCAGCCATAGCTTCCAAGTCTTCCTTGTCAGGACTGCTCTCAATCCATTCTCTGCCCAGCCTGTATTTGTGCTTGGGATTGCCCTGATCCAGGTGCAGGACCTTGCACTTGTCCTTGTTGAACTTCATCATTCACCACTCCAGCCTGTCAAGGTCCCTCTGGATTGCTTCCCTTCCTTCCTGTGTGTTGAGTAAACACTGAAGGGAGAAAAGTTTCTTAAGATAATTGATGGTTCTGGCAAAAGAACAAATATCTGTAAGGTCCAGCATGAATACATTTAGGTTATTAATTAGAAGGAGTGTTTAATCATACTGAGTTGTGTGGTTCTGAAATAGCTTTCAATTAAAGTTTTATCTTTTACAGCCCTGCAGTAGGTATCAAATGGAACTTGTTTAAAGAAAAATCCTATGGCAGGATAGGCTATGTTGGACTTTCTTGCCTAAGTCTAGCTGTATGCTGCTGTTTGAGCAATACAGAGCAGCACAGTAGAGCCTTGGTCTACAGCTATGGCTCCAGAGACACTGTAATAACAGAAGGAATGATGAACGTCACCCATATTTTCTTAAGTTTTTCCATCTGAGAGCTTTACTCTAAAGTAAGCTGACTTTCTGCATATAACCTGACGGAAAGTCAACTTCTGGTTAAAATGTTCCCTTCTGCAGAATGGCGTGTCAGGGTTTTCAGGGCCGGTATAATGGTTTATGCTTCAGTGCTTTATAAAAAAAACCCAAGCAACTAACAAATCAAACAACTTGTTCTCCTTTGTTGACCACTGGATATTAATACAAACATTCAAGGTACCTGTCTCAAACGCACTGGACTTTCAGAGCAGATAACAGGAATTTTTGGTAATGCTTTCCTTAATGGTGCAATGACATGACACATGAATGTGATACAGAAATATGTAGAAGATACTTAGAAATTATATTTCTGTTGATAAAAAATGAGAATAAGTGTACTTCTGAAAAAAAAGAAAGTAAAAATAAACCCAAAAACTAAAATCCAGAGGAAAGATTACTTCAAATAAATTATTCTAGATAAACTATTGACTGTACTAGTAATCTTAACTAGCTTTCATAGGTTCAGCAGGTAAGTTCTAGGAAGGGTGTGGGCTTCTAAGGACAGGAACTTCCGCATGAGCATGAGTTCAAGGACAGCAGAATGCAATGTGAGTGCTTATCTTTTAAATATTTAAGTTTATGTAAGGTTATTAGATATGATTGTATCCCCATATCTCAGCCTTTTTCACATTAATTTTTTGTTAGTAGTTTGCAGAAAGTGTTGCACCCAAATAGCTAAGCAAATAATGGATTCTGCAGAGAACCATCTTGCTCGGTATTCTTGCTTCAACAGTAGCCTCCAGCAGATGCCTGGGGAAGAGTAACAATAGAGGCCCAAATGGTACTTTGTAATTCTTTCAGCGTCTGAGCTGAAGGTTTGAAGGTTTTGCAAACTTTTGTGGGTTAGTCTGTTTAGGTACCTGCAGTGAACCTCTCACAACTGCTTGTCTGGTTTTTCCTTGACCTCATCATGTGACCTTCTTGCATTCAGTGTCCCCAGCACAGAGTCCAGGGATCTGATGCTCATTGTTTGAAGTCCTACTATATTTTTGCTTTGAACCTGGCTCCAGCTTTATGTGATAGCCTTTAGTTTGTTTTCTTGGAAAAAAGAAACCATGAATACTTCATCTCTAAGGTTTTGCCACTGAAGATTGTGTAGATCTCTGTCATAGCAGCTCCCAAACTTGCATTTTTTTTGCAAACAGAATAGTCCAAATCTATTTGAGCGTTCCTTGTATGGGGGAAATTCATGCCTACAGTTCCTACCTCTCATAACCCTTTCCACTTCTACTGTGTCCTCTATTGAGAGGAACAGGCAAAAGCTTCATGCAATATTTAAAGTATGGAACAAACATAAGTTTATAGAATTATATAGAATGAGCGTTTTCTGTTTTATAGTCTTTTCCTTTCCTAATATTTCCTAATTTTCATAATGCTTCTTGAATTTCCTAATTTGCCTTTTTATGGCCAAGGACCGAGCTGATGCTTTCATGGAATTATTTAGCGTAACTGCCCTCTTCTGCTCCTTAGTGTTACTGGTCTACTCCGAGCCTCTTGTATTATATATGAAGCTAGGATTAGTTTTCCATACGTGTATCGTTTTACATGAATCTAAATTGAATTTCACCGGCCATTTTATTACCTGATCACTTAGACGGATAAGGTGGTTTTGTGGTTCTTTAGGGCACTCACCCTTACTACCTTCAATAAGTATGTACCATCAGGAGATGCTCTCACCTCACTGATGTACTGCCATCCCTTTCTCCTTCTCCCTTGCCATGTTACTTATGCTTTTGTTAAACAGCAAAGTTCCCAGTACAGGCCCCAGTTCAAGTGTCTTCCGTCCATTGTGAGAGCTGAGTCTGAGCTAAGTCTAATCAGTTATTTTTCCATACCGCAAGCTTTGCTTTTATGTCTTGGCAGCTTAATTTCCTGAAAAGCCTTTCGCGTGAGGAATTTTGTTTGAAGCCTTTTTAATAAAGTGAATAGGCTGTGTGTGCTGAAACACCCTTGCGCATGAGGTTGTAACCCCTGCAAAGAACTCTGGCAATTCTGTAAGGTGGGACTTGCCTTTACAGAAATTATATTGCCTCTTTACTGATGGATTGTATTTAGTGAGAGGTTCACTAATTCTACCCTTTTATTATACTTTCTATAATCAAATCTCAGGGTTAATCAAAAGTATTCCCCAGGACTTTTTTGTTTCTCAAGCATGGCATCGCATTTGTCAGCTCCAGTGTGTAGGTACCAAAGAAGTGGTAGGCATTCAGCTACTTCATCCTGCATTTCATTAGAACCTTTGGGTGAATACCATGGAGTCCAGGTGCTGTGTTAATTTGTGTGTTTGTACCATCGCTTCTTCATAGCTGCTTCCATTTTAAACTGAACCTCTGCTTAGTGAGTTAGGGACTTAGTTGTTTGGTCATCAGAATATACTTTACCTTGTACCAGCATTTGCTCTAGTAAATTGTGTAGTCTGGCACCACACTTCTGATATGATATCCTTCAGTGGTATCTGCTTCTGCCTGTAAGGATTCAGTTGTTTTAAGAGCCCCTTCTGGCTTTTTAAAGTCATCCTCATTTTTACATGCTTCCACCTTCTGAAGGTTAGCACGACTGTGGTGATTTCTCCTGGCCTTTGTTGCTCACACAGCGATGCTGATTTTAAGTACATTATAGTCACTGCTTCAAGTGGCACCTTCACTGTGAGGTTTTGGACTGGCTCTGTGCATTCCTCAGTGCAAGCATGTCATGGGTTAGTATTTCTTTTTTTGTGATGCTAACCATGAAACAAGCTCTGATCTAAAAAAATCAGTGGGATCTAAAAAAGATCATATTGATGTTTGTTCCACTGACATGTCCAATACAATTGCACGCTCTGCCTTTGCTACCTCTCTGATATCTGTTAGCAGCTGATGCCTTCGTTGTGATTTGTATCACTACCGCAAAACTTTTTATTTCTAGCTGAAATTTCAATCCATGCAGCGTGTCTGCTGGTCACTGACATGGTAGTTCGTTATGTAGATTTGACTTAAACTCTTTTTAATACATAGCTCTGTGGTGCACCTAGCACAATCTGTATACTTTGTATATTCTGTATACTTTGTGCCCCCAGGCTTCCTTTCTCAAAGTTTCATATATGCCTGGTATATAACTTTGAAATTTTTTTTAGGACAATAAATTGATTTGAAATGGTCCTTTGAATTTTCAATTCCTGTTCTGATGCTGACATTATAAATAATGTATTCTGCGTTATTAACGCATTCCATAAATATTGAGACATAGGCATTAATAACGTAATGAAATTAAGCATTTAAAACATAGTTGAAAATGCAAATGTATATAAAATGAAAGTTTGAAAAGAAAAAACGGCATGGAAAAGTACAAAATGAAATGTCTTCAGTGCTATAAACTAAAAGTATGAGCTGTATAGTACATGCTGTTAATGTAGAAGAACTGATAGTGATGTAGAAATATGCAAATGTGTACTTTTTCCAGCTCTTCTGTTGAAAACCCAGAGTAATAAAATGGAACAAATAGCTGAACAGATCAGCCAGAATAGTAACATTAGAATGACATAATTGACAGTACCTTTTTGTGATAAATATATATCTCTCTCATTTTAAAGGGAAAAGAATTTGTTTTGTTCAAAAAGAGGAAATGGCATTTTCTCTTAATTAGGAAAAAAAACCCCTACAACCAAATCACATAATCAGTATTTCCTCCTTCTGATGTCTAGTATTAGGTGAGTCTGGTACCAATAGGTCAGTATTCCACAGTTATTTGAGATCTGACCTCTAAAACTAAATAAGATCTTCTGGGCGGCAGTAATGTCTTTATTCAGCATCTAGCACTAAACAGAGTCTCAAAATGATACCACAACAAAAATAATAATAAGTGCAAAAAGAAAACATTTGCAGTTTTGATGATTACTTCTTTACCTCTGTTCTGTGTGTTCTACTATGAGTACCCAAATAACTTGGCCATTTTTTGGATTAATTTTATCTAAATTTAACACTCTGAACAATTTAGAATTATCCTAGTAGCGTCTTCTCTACCTATACAGGTTTAGTACAAAGTGTTTTGAAGCAGTTACTCCATGCATGAACTAGGGATGCCTGGTGAAAGTTCTTTAATCCGTGCCCCAAAAGACTTTTCAGTGGAATTTACTGAATTCTTAAGATTAATCATCCTCATTTCAGTGAACAAGCTCCAGGAAGCTTGCAGTTTAAATAATGTGAATAGCATAAGTAAGTACTGTCTTGTGTTCTCCTCTCCACCACCCAAATTCTTTGTTTGAAATTCAGCAACTCTTGTGAGCTGTACAATGGAATCCTTCTATTTTCTCTATATTGTCAGAAGGAATTAAAAATAGAATTATGAATGAGGGAAATAAGCTGCTAAAATAAGTAACAGACTGTTTCAAGACATTCTAATTGTCTTATTTTGTATATATGTTCTGTTAACGTGTGAGGAAATCTGTAGCACGTGGGAATGAGCAGTTACTTCATGCTTAATTTATATAACATCTTGAAAGAGTCTATTTTAATACTAAAAAAGAGAAATGCTGTCTTTAATACAGAAACGTGGCAAATGTAGTATGTGCCACGCCAAAGATGATAATTTAAAATGTATTAAATGCTGAATGTAGCATTTACTTTATATACTTCCTGGAAACAACTTTAGCTTGAATTTCCCAGAACATTTATACAGCTTTAACACTTACTCTTGGTTTTACTGTGAAATTTGCCCAGTCTTTCCTCTTTTCAACAGGAAAATGAAAGTGAAAAATCCTGTAGCATTATAAGTTGATGTTAAGAATTAAATTTTTGTGTGTGTACAATATTTGCAGCCACTGAGATTTGCCTCTCGGGTAGTGCATGTGTTAATTTTTTTTTAATAATTTAGTAGATGAAAAATTTAATTTTTGTTTTTGATGTACTGATTCCTTTGCCTTGAATTATTTTAATTAATCCCTGAAAAATACTTTGAATATTTTTACCACCATTGTTTATTACTTTGAACTGGCCCTGTTACAAGGGCTTCTCTAGGCAAGGAATCTAGAGGTGGGTTAGCAGTCTGATACATTTCTGCTTACTTTCTGCCTTCCCTCGTGAGGTTCTTTATTTGGAAATTATTAGGAGTCTCGTCTTTGTGTGCATTTCAAGGGTTATTACAGCCTGGCCTGAACTCCACAGTTGAAGAAGCTGTTGCAGTAGTGGCAGGAGAGTGGCTGAGTGATAGGGTTATTCATTACAATGGCAGGAGGAGAACCGAGGACCTTGCTGCCAGGACAGCAGTGCCAGACACTGTTAGCGTGCTCAGCCAGAAACAAGCACGTTCCAGCTTCACAGGACGCTGCACAGAGCATAATTACGCTTGACAATAGTCTTTTTCTCTCCCTGTTCGAGCTTGCAGAGGTGGATAAAACGCATCTTAGTCGGGAATATGATGATTATATGCAGTTCTTTACAGTGCTCTTTTGAAAACATTCACCTGTAAAGTGATAAATCAACAGAGCACTCTTGGGATTTGCTCATTGTGAATTCCTGCAGTCTTCAGTTTCCTCAGCACCTGGATGGGTTCAACACAGAAACAGATCTCGCAGAGTGATCTCTGCAAGGCAGTAGGCTGAAGAGAGGAGTCCTTTGGCAGAAGGTGCTTTTGCTGCCTCACTCCCCTTTGGAAAGCCTAGAGGGGTTAGCAAAGCAGAGACATGAAAGGTGTACTGCTGAATGTGGCTGGTTAAAAAGTCCAGCCACTGAGTTGAGGTCTCTCCAAAGTGACTCAAAGCAGCAGGGAATTCTGTCAGCTGTCCCTAGGGGAATCTCCTTTGGGAAGCCTGGAAGCTGCTCCAGAGCTCCTCATGCTTTATTCAGTAATGTCTTTATCTTGTAGGAGATGTGAGGGCTTCCTGAAGTGGAGGTGGAGTCTCTTTCTTGCTGAGGGACTCGCCACTCTGTGTAGCCATTTTGGCAGGCTTCCTGTTCTTTGTACCCACCTCACATCCAGGGGTGCCCAATAGCATATTTTTGGTACAGTTTCGGCAGTCCTGACCAGAAGCTGAAAGGGGGATTTTTAAGATTGGTGTTCTCATCTACAGTTACATTTATAAGGAGTAGGTGACCTTTAAGCAAGTTGGAAGTGGCAGGTAGAAAACTGCAGCCTCTTGAAGACATGCAGTATATCTGTCTCATGCAAACTTCTGAAAAATGTGGAAACTTATTTTCTTCATATTCTGTTCATTCAACATCTATTAGAAATCGGTAAAAACCAGGACAGTGGTTAAAAACTTGGGTTTAAATGAAACATTCTCAGCAAAATATCTTCAAATTGAAATAATTTACTTTCGTAGTGAGAAAAGCCTATTCCTAAAGCTTTTTTTTTGTTTCAATTTGATTGTTATTGTGCTGTTTAATTGACTGGGTCTACAAAGAACAAGAACTTCCTTTTCTTATCCTTGGTCTCAAAGTTAACAGCTTTGCTCTAAGTGTTCTATAATAATTTGGTTATTTTCTGTAATTACATGACAAGATGCTTCTCTTTCTTCAATAAATAGTAATGTTTTTGAGTTACAGCAATAGTTGGGAATAATTTCTTTATGGGAAGTAATTATGGTTCAGTGAAATTATAGCCTTCATTATGAATGATTGTATGACAGCATGCCAGACAATCACTTTCAGACTTTTTATTTACAGGTAAGGTTTTCTGAATATTCACACAATGATAATAATTTAATGGTATAACGTCTTGTACAAGGTTGCTTTTTTTTATTTTTTCTTCCTTTCCTCTTACATTAGCAAAATATTCTCCTTGTATTGGTGCCTGATATAAACTGGGTATTGGAAGAAGATGCTTTGGACCTGTGGTGTAGATTAATAACAAGACAGAAGGGTTTTATTCTTTCTGTTGGTTTTCTTTTAGTTAGTTTCTTTCTGTTTAGTTCTCTGGAGGAAAGTGGGGTCATTGCATGACTGGGGTATAAATTTAGAAACATCCCCTTTCTTGTTGCTTTAATACTGAAATTACTGTGCCACTGCCTCCCCCTGACTAATGTACATTGGAATGGATCGTCTCCAGCCCAACAGAATAACACCAAGCATGTGGGAGTTGCCATGTGAGTTAAACCTTAGTTCTTCTGAACATGTGCGTGGCATGGATCATCTCAGTACTAATAGAGTAATTCCAAGCACGTAGGAGTCACCATGTGAGTTAAATATTAATTATCTAAGCTGGTACTAGTCTTCAGTTATAGCCAGGAACTTAAATTGGAGAAAAAAATGTAGACATGACATAACCACAAGGGGTTTATTTATAACTGTTTGCATACGCCTTTTTTCCTGGAAAATTAGCATGTGCCTATATTCCATTAATTGAGGTGTTCTGGTTTTTTGTTCCACTTTTTGCATGCATGTAGTTCAAAGCACCAGCAGGTGTTGATGCAAAAAATTGAGGAGCATTTCTACAACCTGGGTGCTGCAGGGAGTCAGAGTAGGTAATTTTATGTCTTTCTAGTCATAGGTTCAGGGGTGAATTCTGGTAGTATTTTTCCCCACGTGAGAGCCTAGCCCTTTGGGAACACTACAGAGTTGAGGTTATGGATTATAAAAACATAGATGAAGTTGGCACAGTCTTTGGGAACTGTGCAGAAGTTTTCTTTTTTAAATCTGTGCTTTCAGATCTCATGTGTTTGTTTAGTGAATAAACAGCAGTATCAGTTTTGTCACCAGTGTATTATTCTCTCCTGTTTACTGTTGTAATGTATCTCCAGACTATTAGTAGGAACTTGTTATCTGCTTTATTACGTGCATAGCCATGTCTGTTTTCTTTTGTAGTATTCATCTGGAATGAATACAAATGTCATTTGGTGGCTGCTTTATCTCTTCCTTGTTGCTGTGAGCAGCATTATTCTCTTTCAGTTTTCACTAGGGGTAGTATTTTTTGGAGCAAGCTTTTTACTTTCTTTCTTGGTTGTTTTCTGGCCTTTTGATAAATGTTTTGATTGAAGATCTTGCAGAAAAGACAAGCAGTTGTTTTTTATTGCATCTGTCATTGTGGTATATGGGGTAAGTCAAAGATTTTATTTACAGCTTGTAGTTCTTATATTAATTGGGGAAAAATAGAAATTTATCTTTAGCTTCTTTTTAGATTATTTCAAAGTAGTTGTTAAGAATTTTAGTGGTATGAAATTATTCTGTGCTATCTTATTGAAATAAAAAATGTACTACAAAGGAGTATTATTTTAATTAATTTAATTTTGTTAGTTTTTCCTGAAAAAAAAGACAGGTAACTGTCTGAATTTGCTGTGTGAATATTCCCGCTAAGCTTTGTATGAATCATAGAATCATAGACTCATTTAGGTTGGAAAAGACCTTTAAGATCATCGAGTCCAACTGTTAACCCAGCACTGAACCATGTCACTAAACACCACATCTGCATGGCTTTTAAATACCTCTGGGGTGGTGACTCCAACACTTCTCTGTGCAGTCTGCTCCAGTGCTTCATAACCCTTTCTATGAAGGGTTTTTTTTTTCCTAATATCCAACTTAAACTTCTGGCACAACTTGAGGCCATTTCCTAACATTTGTTACTTGGGAGAACAGACCAACTCCTACCTCACTACAATCTCCTTTCAGGTAGTTTTAGAGAGTGAGGAGGTCTCCCACTCTTCATTTCAGGGACAAGTTCTCAATCGAGTAGTTTCTGTTAATACTTTGGCTATTTACTGCTAAGTATGATGGCTTTGCTTTCCCCGTTCCATTAAAAACTGCTCTAATACTTGTTATCTTGCAGAGAGCCAAAGAGGCATGTCAGGGAATTTATTCCAAATATTTTAATTGACACACTCATATACTAGCCAAAGAAGGGCAAACTTTGGGTTACTCTTCCTTAATGGCTATAGGGGATGCTTTTGGTAGCCCTGTTATTTGCTGTGAAGTTTTTAGTATGACATCTCGGTGCTTTACAGACCTCGGTGCTGTAATATACTTGCCATACCTAGAGTCACTTTCTTGGTTGCTTGTACTTTTTTCCAGTTAAGTAGTTACCCAGACTTGAGAGCGTTGCTTTTCTGCTGAGACTTCAAAGACTCCAGTGACATAGTCTGAAGAATGCTGCAGGTTGGTTGTCTCAGACATCAGTAAATCAGAGACATAAGTCTGTTTCATTCCCTTGTGGTACTAAGGCAAGGACACTAGAAGAACTTGTGTAGGAACTCAAATCCCTGGTCTGCTCCTCAGGTGACATTTGTTTTCAACCTTCTTGAAAGCTTAGGCTTAAGCAGTTGTCACAGTGTGAAGGGAATCTTACGGTGTAAGACTACAACACAAATGGCAACTGTTCTGTTGTCACATGGGTAATGGGCTCTGTCTTATGTCAGGGATATGAGAACTGCTGTAAGAAAAGACTCACCCTTCTTGAAAGTTTTTGGCTTCACGTATAACTCAAAGTCAATCAGTACTCAGCAATACATGAATTTAGAGGTTAGGAATTGCCTTCTCAATTGCTGGTTTTTGCCTGCTTGTTTGTTGTCTTTCACCTTTTTGCATCACCGAAAGCATGATGAACGCAGAGCACAAAAACTGCGTAATAAATTTTCCTCTAACACAAGTCGTACTTTTTTAGGGACAACTCTGGAGTTACTCCTCACAATAAACATCACTTGACTTTACTGACGTGGCTCTTCATCTAGAGATGTGCCTCTAAAAGATGTCTCTTTTTTTCTTTTGTTTGTTTGGGTTTTTTTGTTTTGTTTTTTTGGTGGGGTTTTTGTTTTGTTTTGTTTTTTGTACAGAAGTTATTTAGTTGGGTGCTGTTTTAATTTTCTTTTTAACAATTCAGTGGCTACCTTGCTATCCTTTCCTCTGGTTCTAAGATTAATTTTTCTGAATGTTTTCTTCAATCTCCCGAGCTTCAAAGGCATATATATATTTTGAGCAAGCTTTTAACTTTCTTTCTTGGTTGTTTTCTGGCCCTTTGATAAAGGTTTTGATTGAAGATCTTGCAGTCTCTAGTAACCCCTATGCAAACCCCTGGAGAATAGCAGAAGCATTCTGGACTTGATTTCCACCTATGCTCACCTTCTCTAAGCTATGATTCATACAATAGGTTTTTCCTAATGTTTCTCTACATCCTCTTCCGATACATTCATGAGCTCCTTAGGTTTTCTGGGCCACCTGACAGCCTGCCCCTATGATGAATCCCATGGTAAATTCCACATCCACTCCTTTTCAGGCATGTCTCTGGATTATGTGGATTTCTGACTGGTGGTTCATCCACAAAGTAGTTACAGCCTCCTGGACACTTTTCACTTCTGTAAGTTACTAAAATAACCTGAATCCATATCAGGAGGACACCTCTTGACTTGAACCAAAGTCCATGTGATAATCAAGGTATTCTGAACTTCCTTGACTGCACAACTTGTTCTTCTATCAGAAAGGCATGTTGTAGTTTGGGTTTAATTATCTTTAATTTAATTAGAATATGTTTTAGTTATGTAAAACTGGAAAGATATCAAAGGACAGAAATGCAGTTGGAGAGACAGATTTTTTCTAATGAAAATGGGCAATGAAGAACACTTGTAGAGTGGGAAAAAACTAATATTCATCATAAATCTAGAATGCAATTGCCATATTGTCTCCTGTCATCTAAAGAGTGAATTGTGCTTAAGTTTAATATTAGTGCAAGGACTTAACTAGATTTAAGATGGAGCTTGATTAATTTGTGAATAGGATTATATAGTGCTGTCCTCTGCATTGCAGAGGATTATATTTGTGGTTTAAGAATGACATATCCTACCCAAATTGCAGTTTAACCACTGAAAATATATACATCTCAGATAGTCAAATCTATTTTTCAAGACTGCTTAACATTATGTGTATAAGCACATTATGCTCCTCTCTGCCTAGCTGAGACATTTAACTTGAGTCACCCACACATGCTTAGAGGTGCTTAATTTTTCTAGATATCTGGACAGCCTCCCAAATTCTCCATCATTCCCAGGAGAAGCTTGAAACAGTGAATTGTGGATTTGATCTGTGGCTGATGTGAGAGTGGTTGTTACTGTTCTCTGACTGATAGAGCATTCAGTTGATTATGTGCTATCAGAACACTGAGAAATGTGGGTGCAGCACTCAAGCTAGGTGATTTAAACCTGTGTCTTTCACTTTCTAGGGAGAAAGGGCTAGGCAATAGAGAAAAAGATGCCTTTCATGTAATCAGGACGTTGAACTGGAAGGACACATATCTGATTTTCTAATCAATCATTCTGGAGATGGTTTTATCTAATGACAATTTGTATTTTCTTAAATGCATGATTATTTTCTGGGATTAAGATCTAGAAACTTAATTCTGCCACTTTCAGCTAATACCCAATTTCCGAATGAGCTTTGGCTTCTTTATTTGCTGGGTCAGTTTCAAGTGCTTTCACACACAATGTTCTGTGCCTTAATGCTTTTGGTTAATAAGAGAGGCATAAATTCATTACTCTTAATCTGTCTAGCATCCTTTAGCCAGTCTTTTCATTTCTTAAGTTCTTCAAACAGCAGGCACTTGCTCAGGATGCAGAAGCCATCCATCCTTTGGTGCCTGTGCTTCAAAAAGGGTAGACGGAGTTATTCGGAAGTTATACGTGGCGTATACAGTTTTATTCCAAAATTGTGTCCTAATTTTTCGAAATATCTGCAGTTAATGTATCTTAAATGCAGAAGGAATTACTGAGTTCCTTGGTTCTTATGTTATATACCTCTGAGGCAAGCAAGTATCTTTATTACTTGATAATTATGTGTACTAGTTCAAAGTCTAACAATTCCAAGCTATCTTTTCAGAGCTCCCTGTAGAGATGGCTGAAGATAATCTCATTTCTTCATCCCTATTCAATCACTATCTACCCTTTGCTTAAATCCTTGTTTAGAGAGGAGCCAAGTTTAGTAACTCCCTTACTAGATCTGCTCTTCCTTTTGGCCGACAGGGCTAATCTTTTTGTTATATCATAGAGAATAAAAAGATTTACCTTCGTTTCCTTTTTGTGTTTGTAGTCCAGCAACGCCCTCAAAGGAACCAGCAGAGATCTGTGTTTACTCAGTGCTTCCCTTATCACAGCCGATGTTGTGATTGTCACATGTAATGGTCCTGAAGGCCACAAATGTTTTCCCTGCAGACTGAGAACACCTTATTTTTCCCTAATAAATCTGTACATGCAGGTTTTTTGGTCATAGTGATTTAATAATGTTGATTCCATAAGCCTTGTTGATGTACCTTTGCTGTCTCTTTGTCACGATCTCTGATGTAAGAGGAATGCACAACTGAAAACAGTCTTCTGACCCTGTGAAGATAAGTTCACTTGCAAAACTTCCTAGTCTAACTAGGTTGTCTCTGCTTGATACTAAGGTGTCCAGTTTAGTAACTGTAGTTTTCATTCCCATGTTTTTTTCATTTCCAAGCCCAAATCAGAAACTACAAGAATGTGTGAATTTCAAAATGTTCTTTTTTCATGTTTGCACTTCCAGTTATTTAAGCTGGTAACATTAAATAATTGTTGTTTGAAGCATAGCACAAAACCAAGTTATTTCAAAAATCAAGTTTCTAAACCTGGGGTGAAGGAAAGAAGGTGAATGCAGTCATTCTTTGTTTGCGATTCCTTTTTTATTCCAGTAATTTCTAAACCGCAGTCTGATTTGAGACAAATTTCATACAGGAACAGATGCTTGAAACATTGTTAAACTCCTGTACATACTATGAAAATGTATGTCTTTGCAAATGTTCCAGGCAATGGAAAGGTGACAAGTGTTAGCTTACATGTAAATAGATATAGGAAACCAGAGAGGAAAGGCATCTTACAGATATCCCAATTATGGGAACAGTTTTAGTTAAAGCTCACAATCGACCACAACACAAAAGCCTGAAGAGGACTAGCTTTAATTAGTTCCTCTGTTCATACAAAACAAAAAACACAACAGTTTTCTCTGCAGTATTTATTTCTTTCCTGGCAAGAATATTTCTCAGACTTAGACATGGACAGTGAAAGTGAATGCTGGCTAGAAGGTATTTTAATATCTAAAGTTAGGCAAAAAGACGTGTAAATATGAGGTCTTTAAATGCTGCTTATGAAATCGTGAGGAAATCTTAATTTTGTCTGGAAAGCTAAGTTTTTCCTTATGATCTATTTTAAGGTGTTTACATTATTGCTTGCAGAAATCATGAAATATTAGAATTGTTATTAAAATATAACAAGTTTAAAAACTTTCATGAAGGTAATCCCCAACTGCTACATTATTTTGCTAAGTGAATATTGATTATTTTATAGTCCAAGGGATGGAGCCTTATTTATCTTTCATCATAGTGTTATAACAGAGGAGTAATTCTTAATAAATATGGGCATGAGTACTTTCTTTGGTTTTCTCTGAAAGTTTATATCTTTTTTGTAAGTCATATAAATAAGGCTAATAAAAAACCTTCCTATTGCAAGTTCTAAATGTGATCTTGCAGAGAATCTCATTTAACTTCAGAATAGCTACTTAAAGGACCAAGAGTTTGAAATTCTGGACCTCAGACCTCAACCTTCAAAGGACATCCAAATTAGAAACTAAATCAGGAAAAAAACCCAACAACCTAACTTGTAAAATTGAGTTTATGCAGCTGCAAATTTAGAGCAGGTGATAGCAACAAATACTGGTCCAACTGAAAGAATCATAGAAACTTAGAATGATTTGGGTTTGAGGACATCTCTAAAGGTCACCTAGTCCAACCTACCTGCCATAAGCAGGAACATATTCCACTAAATCCAGTTGCTCAGAGCCTCATCCAACTTGACCTTGGATGTTTTGAGAGAGGGGGCATCTACAGCCTCTCTGGGCAGCCAGCTCCAGCTCTCACCACTCTTACAGTAAAGAATTTCTTCCGTATGTCCAATCTAAATATACTTCTTTTAGTTTAAAAATACTGTCCCTTGTCCTGTCACTACAGGTACTGGTACAAAGTCTCTCTCCATCTTTCTTATAAGCCCCCTGTAAATATTGAGAGGCCACAGTAAAGTTTACCCAGTACCTTCTTTTCAGGCAGAACAACCCCAGCCCTCTCAGCCTTTCCTCCCAGGAGAGGTGTTCCATTCCTCTGCCCATTTTCCTGGCCCTCCTCTAGACCCGCTTAAGCCGGTCCATGTCTTGTCTTATACTGAGGGCCTCAGAGCTGGGCACAGTGATGTCTCATGAGAGCAGAACAGAGAGGGACAATCACCTCCCTTGACCTGCTGGCCACACTTCTATTGATGCAGCCCAGGATATGGTCAGTTTTCTGGGCTGCAAGTTCAAACTGTTGGCTAATCACTGCCCTGATGTTTAGACTTGTTTAGGTATGCTCGCGTGACACTAATATTCTCAACTTTGAATACCGTATTGCTCGAATAATGCTGATAAATTAGATAATACTTGACTAAGAGTAATAAATATTACTGGGATTAGTGAAACTTTATTTTTTTTCCTCCTAGATAAAACCAGAAATGCTTAACTTGGTAGAATTGCTAGCAAAGAAAGGGTACAACATCTATAAATACCTGAAGGTTACAAACAGCAAGAAATAAGAACTAATATGTGTAATCTGAAAGTATAGGGGAACAAAACTGAGAGGGAAAGAGGGAGAACTGACACATTTTCCTGTTGGTTGTAGAAGAGTTTGCCCAAGAAATTACTGGAAACCCTCTACCTAAAATGGTGAAAATTGAATGGTAAGAATTATTGTCCCAAACATCCCTGCGCTGAGTAGGAAACAGGCACATCTGAGTCCTCCAGTCTTCACTTAGTATATCTTTTATTCACTTCAGTGGGGAGTTCTGACAGTATCTAGAGTGAAGGATGAAATGATCAGTTTCTAACCTTCAGTAATATGAATGATCAGTGTTTCTGGACCCTCGTCTATTTAATAACATTTCTGTTCAAAAGTAAACAACTTCTCTTTTAATGTTAATACCTTCTTCCCCTCAGCATGTCTGTTCAAACGTGCTAAGTAGCATAAATGGCAGAGCAAAATGTTGTTTATGCACATTCATATTTTTTGCAACAAATCCTCTTCCGAGAAATTTTATTGTTCACAACAGGGGAAAAATCATCTACAAAGAAGCTCAGCTAGTAATAATCAGGTGATTATTAAACACCTGTACATCTGGTATATTTTAATTCTTCCTTTAAAGCTGTGAAAAAAAGATCAAAACCAATAATCTGTCATTCATGGGTTTGGTATCCTAGCATAAAATTCATTTAGGCATTTGGTATCATAGCATGAAACGCAGTGAAGATTTCGTTTTGAAATACCAGGCTTATCTCTGGCTCTTGCAGTGCTAACACCACTCCCTCAAATCTCTAGTAATGTTTTGAGGCACAAAAAGCTTTTGAGAGTCATTGTTGACACCTGTTATTTAGTTTAGTGAGTACTGGATAGTATAGTTTGAATCACAGGAGCTACATTAGTAGCTCCTGAACTGTATGAGGTTTCTTAGTCACAGCCCCGGTACTTCGGTGTCTTTACTACTGTAGATTCCTGACATTATTTATTATTTCATTAGCATCCAGTTTCCTTGGTTCAGCAGTAAAGTCAACACAGTGAAAGGCCCAGACTGCTGTAGTCCCCTTCCTTCCTTTCCTCACCCATGCACAGCCACTCCTTTTTGGCACGGTATACTTTAATATTTACCAGTTGCGGCTTGGTACCAAAGGAATAATTATTTCTTAATCACTCTGCCTTCAGGGGCTTCTCCACTTGTGTCTGGGGAAAAAAGGGACAGGCTTTGGTCACCGGGGGTGAGCGCTTCTGTGTTGCCTTTGTAAGGAGAGCTCTGTTGTTAAGGCAGGGCACCGTGTGTTGCATCCTAATGCCGTTGTGCGAGGGCCAGCATGTTCCGGAGCCGAGGCGTGGGAGGTGGTGGCTGCCATTAATAGTGCCCCAGCCCAGGGGCTCCCTCGCCCTGGGGAGCTCTGGATTTGGCACGTACCCCTGGTGGGGAATGGTGCCGTAGTCAGGGCGGAACACTTTGTCTTCCCAGTACCTACCAGGTTACTTTGCGTAGCAGCTGGGAAGTTCAGGTACCTTTTCTTTAACTATTTGTAATTTAGTGCCACAGAACAATGTCCATTCAAAAGTGAGTTGTGATGTCCATGCAGTAGCAGTATTGGCATTCATTTTACATGCATTTGGTAAATTTTGGTGAATTTTATAAAATGAAGTTATAAAATTGATGTGGGCATTTAATAGATCTCATCCTGACCTGGTAATGGACTATGTAACAAAGGCAACTATTAATATATAGAATATACATTTTCAAGAAAAAATGTAGAAAATTTTCAAAGGTAGTTTGTTATACCAGCTACGCTAAAACCACAGAAGCTCTGCCCTCAGTTCTGTTACTAAGGTTTTGATTTTAAATTAACACTGGATTAGTTATCTGTCTCTGTCAAGAGTGTAATAAAGAGCTTTTGTTGCGATCTATCATAGGGCTTTTGTGTTATACACCGTACATAGAAGCTGTTAAGGAGCAGACTAGATTAATGCTGAGAGAAAAAAATGTCATCAAATGAAGCATAGGTCTCAAAAACCAATTTCAAATCACATAGTATGTTATGCATTAATACATTTTTAGCCTTTGGGGAAGAGAGGAAAACTTGTAATCAAAAATTAATTTGAGCATTCTTGGCTGTACCTAAATTAGAACCCAGGATAATTCTAAAATTGTTTTTCACCAAATGACCTGACAGGAGCTCACTAGGAGAAAACTAATGAGTACAGGGTAATTTGAATAATATTTAGTAATGCTGGTAAGACATTTTGCAGCTCTTTTTTCAAATCCTACAAGTAACAAAATTTTTCTATTTAGAGGTAGCAGGCTGTGCATGTGCATGTATATAATGCAAATACATTGCACATATGTTTTATATTTTAATAATTAACTTCTTCAGAGAGCTTAATAGAAGTGCAAGGAGTCGCTATTTTTTGGGGGTGTGTGGGTGTGTGTAATATCCTAACAATAAAGTGCAGTGCAGTTCCACAATTTAAATATTTCTCCATGATGAAATTTTATTTTTTTGGATTTTTGGTAGCAAGATATCATTAAAACTTATGCTTGTTTGGTGACAGTGATTCTTATCTTTTCCGTGAACTATTCACAAGTGGTTTTGTAAATCTTCACTGTAGTTTAGTACTGTAGTTTCAATATTGGAAGGAAAAGAATGGGTGATTAAAGTTTTCTGCCTTTCAGGTTTGTGTTTGAATTTGTCGAATGCAATTATATTCTGTTCAGTTTCTTATTGTTTACTGTTTTGTGAACTTAAACTATAACAGGCCATTAAGGGAGTGGATCATCATATATGTAGCAAAAGTTTTAGTTTACAGATACTGAGAAGTACAATTGTAAGGGAAAAAAAAAACAAATACCAATTAATTTTAATCTATAATCTGGAAATCTTTAGCATTAGTTTGTTGGGTTTTTTAATATTTTAGGGATGTTTTTGATCCAGAAATTTTATTCTTCATGTGTTCTATGGTTTTTATGCTATATATATTTTGGAAGTAAGTTGTCGTACCAAAAAAAGCTCACTATTTTTTTTAATTACCAATTTTGCTTAAAATAGTTAATGTGAAGGAAACTTATAAGTTAGTGTTTCTTGCTGTAAACATGCTGGACAGTGTCACATCTAACTTCCTTCACTGAATTATGTCTGTGAGCCAGAAATGCAACTACATTAGTGCCTTATTGACCTCAGAAGTTCTATTGTTCAGGGTAGGTAGTGTTGAACCTGATTTTTGTTTGTTTGTTTTGTGGTGCAAGAGCAATTTGATTTAAATAGTTGCCTTAATAAGATAAACAGAAATGTTTTTACAGTTATTAGCAAGACACGTCAAATCACTGCAGCTATGGTGACTGCTTTTTTGTTTTCTTTTGCTGTAGATTTGTTAAATTTGATAGAAACAACCAACATTTAAATGATACCATAGTGAGACAGAAGCTAGTAATGGGGAAAAATGAAGGAAGCAACATGGTTAAAAGAATCAATGCTTAACAAATTGACAACCAGTAGGTACTTGTTTGTATTCCAGAAAATCAGAGGTAAAAAAAAAAAAGGAAAAAAAAAATTAGTTATGTGAAATCAAGCTGAGCTTAGCCACGTAGAAAGAAGCTGTCTAAAAAAGCTGCAGTATGTAAGCTGCTGTGCTCTCAATTGTTTGTGGTTTAATTCCACTCCAGTAATAGGAATTCTGCTTAAGAAAAGAAATGAGATTTGTAGAGTCTGCCTGCTGTTTATTTAACACTGTTACATTTTGCACCTGTATTGGGAAAAAGAAACCAATATTGAGCTGAATATTCTCTCCTTCTATTTGGGAGACCTTAGTTTTTACTCTGTGTGTATGATCAGAATGAAACCTTGCATTAGTGCTTGAGGGAAGGAGAGGGCCATATAAATGATGGTGACAGCCTCTGTCATCTGCATACTGGGAGAAGAGGGGCCAGGGACAGCACAAACAAAACACAGGTGGGAGGAATTTCAGACAAGTGTGTAAGGACCCTGAGAAAACCCCAAGCTATACAGTAGGCCGTAGCCAAAGTCGAACTTCAAGAGATCTTCCTCAATAGAATTGGAAGTGGTATGGAATCCCTGAGGGCTGGACTCTCTCCGTAGAGAGTGGTTGCCCCATGCTATGATGCTATATTTCATTACACATAGCTCATTGACTCGACCTAGGCTGCAGTGTTTCACATGCTGAAAATAGGCTATTGCCTTCTCTAAAAGTTGAGGTAGCTTCTGTAGTTATGAATTGGTATGTCTGCTTTCTCCCCTGAAATACAGCTGCCATTTCTATTATTGAATCTGTACTTGTTACGTTGATACTAGGGGGTTGCATTTTACAGAGACATCCATACTGAGAATTCTGCTGTTGCTCCCATCACCAGAGTCATCTCCGTGACAGTAACTTTGTCATTATAGTCACAGATATATAATATAATATCATATAATATAATATAATATAGCTATATATATATAACATAAGGCTGAAAATACAGATCTCCCCCCTCCCCCCCAGTGTAAAAAAATATTGACATTTTTTCATTTGTTTAGCTGAATAAAGACGAAACTTAGAAATTTAGGCAAGGAAGAAGATGTAGCTGCAGTTTGTGTCTATAATCAAACCCATAATTTTCAAATGTGTTTTCCATGTTCTTTAAAGATGAGTGTGCCTGTATGTGTGCAGGTGTGGGTGCATGCATGGGGAAGAGATTGTAGTCTTACTATACATATCTGTGAGGAAATTGGCTGGGTGGTAGTAGCTGTAAAGTATTATTTTAACACTGTCTGTAATTATGCCTTAGAGATTGAGTGGAACTCAAGTCCTACCCATTTTTGTGACTGCATTGTCTGTTTTCTGCTCATCTGATGTGACAGATGTACTGAGATGGTTACAGATTGTTCTATAGGAAAAAAATGATAGTTGTCACAGACAAATAAAACAATACAAAAGTCAGTATTAAATGCAGAATAAAAAGTTACAAATGCATTTAAAATATATTTTTTAATTGCATGCGTTTTGAGTGTTTTTTAACAATCTGTTCATTCTTATTGTGCAAATCAAATGCTTTCCTGTACAGTGCTACTAAGGTAAGAGACTTCAGAGACCCATTGACATATTAATCCATCCCTGCATAGTTTCATCTGCAGTTTAGCAACAGAATATTTAGAGAGTATTTGAGAGACTGTTATTGGTACTACTTCAGGAACAGTACTGATTTATATTTATGACTACAAATAAAATGAGAAATATTTTATTGATGACTGTGGTTTCATTTAAAAAAAAAAAGTCAAACAGCTTCCTTTATATACCCTACATAAGCATTGCTCCTTATGCTGGCCAAATGTGTCACAACTGTTTTGAACAAACAATCTAGTATCTAGGGCTCAAGATGTAAACAATTCATTTTACAGTCATTCTTAAACAGCAGTGATGTCAGCATCACTTTCTAGTAATATACTTTGCATTTATTTTCTTTGTCACTGCTTTTTAATTATAATAAGGTCATCTTTTCCTAGTCACTTGCAGTTTGAAAAATGTTTGAGAGTGATTTGCAGAAGACTGAGATTTGAGGGAAGAGTTCCAAGGAGATGTTCTTTCATTCTGTGACATGGTTCGTAACAGAAAGGGTTGCAAAAACTGCAATTTTAACACATTTCTGTTGAATTGTCAATTTAAGATGTCAGTTGTCATCTTGTCAGTTCCAAGATGAATCGTCTAAGGGATGTTAATTGCCTTTGGAGTTTTAAAATCACTATGTTGACTCAGCAGTAGGTGCTAGTGGCCTACTTTCTTGAAGGACACCATACTGTTGGTGTCTGTTTTTTCTCAAGCTTTTACCTGGGCCTTGATCTTGCAGCGAGAGCTGCAGAGAAACAAGCTGTGTGAAGTCTTTGCACATTTGCCTTTTCATAGTAGAGGTGTGTATTAGAAGATCTTCATCCTGGGATTTTCTGCAACTAGTACAACATGGATGTCTCGTAGTATAATTGAAATAAAACTCGACAAGAGAATGAGTTGGTTTTGCTAATTGACACAATTCTGATTTTACCAGATTCATTAGCACGTTTGAGGATTTTTGTTAGCTACTTTCATTCCATTGCAAAGTCTCTAGAGTGTAGAAGCAGTTAGGACATGATTGTGTAAGCAAATAAAAACCCTATTGTATATTTTGCTTCTTTTTCTAAAGGTGGGTGGAGGAAGTGTTAAATCGATTGTTGCCTTTCAAACTGGGGTCTGTTCTTCCAGCAGCTAGAACGTGATCAATTAAATGAGGCACATGAAAGGCACTGCTATTGTACATTGTTAAAGGAAAATTACAAGTGTGGTAATATTAAGGCATAAAGAGATGCTATAGAAATGGTTGGAATTGAATTTAACTCTGTGAAAGCAAAAGCGTTCAGTGCTGCATTACTGGTCTCCTATATAAAAATTACAGATTAATACTCTTCATTAGTGCTAAGAAAATAACATCAAGGTTAGTAAAGACAAAATGTAGCTTAATCAGAAGAAATCCTTCATTTAAAAAGACACGTGATCATGAAATTTTATTAGTCTTCTGAAAGTAAAACTGAACCGGTTAAACTGCTGGGCAGGTTAGGTAATTAGTTTTTCCCCTCCTTAATGTTGTGCTTTCGTTCCTACTTGTTTTACTGTACTCGCTAGAAAACCTGGATCATTACTGTGACAACTGACGTTCCAGATTTTTCACAAGCTTCTGGTAATGTAACAGTTCTCCACACATCTTGCAATTCTGAAATATTTCTACAGGAGCATGTTGAAGGGAAAATGATAGCTGTTGCCCACACCAGAGCTCCCCAGGGCCGTCTCTGGGCACCAGCTGGGTGAAACAGTCCTAGTCAGAGACACGGGGCAGCATGGTTGTTGGGGTGGCTGCAGCGTGGGCACCGGGGCAGGTGCCCCAGGAGCAGGTTTCTCAGCTGCTGCCAGCAGTGTTGGAGAAGTATGAGACAGAGCTAGAAGAGTGTCACCCGTAGGGCCCCTAATAGCTCGACAGGGCTGTGCAACACACTGAACAACTTGTCTTCTGAAAAGAAGTGCCGCCAAATCTCATTAAAGCTGTTCTTCTAAAAAGGTATTAATTACCTTGCATTAGTGCCATTGCTCTGGAGTTTTTTTAAATAGTAGGAATTAATTGGAAAAGCAGCTGGAGCATTTTACCTAGTCCCTAAAACACCATGTATTAAATTGATAAGCATGATGGATTGATAAACACATTAGGCAGTCATGATGTACATGCATTCATATTCTGTACTGATCTGTGCTGGTACTCACAGCATATGTGTGGGGGATGAGGTTGTGCCAGCCATTGTGCAACTATGAAGTAGCAGAGGGACTGTAAAGAAGACTGTAAAGAGTTGGCTTCTCAAGTGGTTTCAGAGGTTTTCAAAGGATGCATAGGAAGTGAGGGAGCAGCTTCTTCAGAATTGTCTCCAAGATTTGTATGGACAGTAGGGAAGAGGAGATACTTGTGTCTGAGGATTGCTTTCCCTGCCCTGAGTTTTGAGCTGGGGAACAGTGGGGCTGAGGGGAGGGAGAGCTCTGAGACCTGTGTGACAGGAGAACTGTAAACCCTGGGGAGGTGTCAAGTAACCTTTCAGCCTAGGGATCCTCTTATGCACTGACAAGCCTCTTCTCTCTTCAGACTGGTTTGGGTTATGAACACCTTCCAGGGCTTGCTTGTGAACAGCATGCTAACAGGATTTTCTGATCTAGGAATGATTTTTTCCTTTGCTGCCCACGGTGCTTGGGTAATATATGGCTTGGGAGCAGGGGAAAAGGGTTTGTGCAGTCTTTTGATCTAAAGGATATGCTAGATTGTAACAATGGCTTTTTTGGTTTTTTTCCTCTTTCACAGCTCTAAAGCTGCATAATAAATATAGTGATTTCAGATTTTTTCAGCTTTCTTGATAAGAACGACATTATGAATCACATCTTTTGTAAGAGTGGAGAAATTGATTGGGTACAGTAAAGTTCTGTTTGCTGTTGCACACTATTTTCTCCCTGTGCTGGGATCGCTACATACGATTCAGGAGGAATCATCCAGACCTTCTAGTGGTTGCAACAAACTGCAAAGAATATGTGGTCTGTAGTGGACAAATTACCAGCAGGTACTTTTTTTTGTATACAGCATCCTGTGTCAGTGAGTTCCACAATTTATTAAACATTGCATGAAATGCTTTTTCCTTTGTTTGAAGTATGTTGGAGTGATATTTTCCTTCATTGCTTCCTTGTTCTTGTTTCTGTGGGAAAAAGGGAAATAGTCTTTGTTCAGGCTCTGCATAGTTTTCAGATATGATATATAACTTCGAAGGTGTCAGTTATATCTTCTGTTGTTTGTTTCCCTTCCAAGTTTATTCTTGTTTTAAAACTGTACCTTTTACCATACTTAGTGTTCCCTCTGCTACCTTTTCTTCTTTTATTATAACTTTGGATAGGACAGCCACAACTGCATTATTCATATATTAGAAAATCATATTTGTGGAGTTTTGGGAAGAAAAAAAAGGTCAAAGAGTGGATGTTCTGCAAATTCTAGAGTGATCAAAGCAAGAAAATTTCCATTGTCTTAAATGGCCTCTTGCTCAGGTTCAGAGTTGAACATTTTGAAGGTCCAGGGGGTTCTGGCTTAATCTCTGCTTGTGCAGCTTCTTTTTATGCCTGTTGGAGAAAACGGTTGGGTGAATACTGTGTATTTTCAGGTATTTTGTCAAGTGTTCTGTCCTAGAAACATAACAGACAGGTAAAGGGCAGTACACACTCAAATGTTGTTGCTTAAAATCTAGCTAACTCTTGGCTGGAATTACTTCTAATTGCTATTACAGGTTTCTTAAGAATCTGTCACTTGAGCATCTGAAACTTTTATGATTTACACATGCTCCGAAGTGGGCAGGCTTTTTCATGATTTTTTGTATTTTATCATCACTTACTAACATCTTGATTATATAAAACAAAAAGTGCACTAGCCATCAACTGCTTTTATGCTTGTTATTTAAAGAATTTTTTTTTTTTAACCTTTATAACCCAGAAGCTGTATTAGATAGAGAGAAATAAGGACTATTTCAGTTTCTTTCATGAGCAGATTTTTATTGTTTTCTTGAAAAGTATCATTGCATAACTATTTGGAACTCTTTTTAAAAGACTTGCCTACTGTGCTGTTTATACAACAGTATCAGTAAAGGAGTAATCAAGAAAGGGCTTAACTTTGGAATTAATATTTAATTGGTTCTGTAGAACATTGCTTACTTATCGCTTGTTGTGTTTCTTTAACAGTGACAGAATCCTTCCTTTATTTCTGTTGGGGAAGCGCAATAATGAACCTGTAGTTAAGGGTTTCTTCAGGGTCTTGTTGCTGGGGGAAAGGGATTGCACGCTCCTAAGACAGCAGTGGGGCCCATTTGATCTCCCTTGCTTCATGCTACACCTGTATCTTGTACCAGCAGGTATACAGTCTCACTAATTATAACCACTTGGTCGTTGCTTCTATCTGAGACAGTGTTCAGATTTGCACTTTTTATTTCATTTAGCTTGTATGTAGCAGCTAGCATGGTAGTACTTAGGTATTTGGGGGCTAGAAAGATGTGGGATATTCCTGGAATATAAGAATCTGTTCATGTAATTTACCCCAGCCACATGCCCACTTCCATAATTTTTACTGTTAATATTGAAAAACTAGTTTACAAAATTCTAAGAGCTGTATAATCTTTCCTTTAAGTCAGTGGCTAAAAGAATTATTTTTGTTGGATTTTATCCCTCCAAAGTATGTAGTATTTTTGATTGTTCTTTCAAGAAAATAAGGGCACTAGACATGGTGTTAAATTGCAATGAACGAAATCTAATCTGATTCTGGAAACATAGAGGTGTTTCTCAGATAGACTTAAGGATCCTGCCTGGGTCCCTCAGCTACAAGCCCTGGCTTCACTGAAATAATATACTCCCAGGAAAAGGGTCAGGGAGAAATCTAAGCAATTTGCAAGAGGAAAGTACTCCATTACAGTAGACTTTGACTCTTTTAGTTCCATATGTCATTCTAGGTCAGTAAAATTTCATCTCTACCACCATGGCCTTTTGTTACTCTTATCCAGAAAATCTATTTTGACCAAGGATAGCAGGGGCTAAATATATACTGTAGGGAAGACGTCTTCTGTGGCACATGAAGCCCTAGCTGGGAACATTTTGGGATAAAGCTTCTAGGCAGAGGACAGATGAAGCTGCGGCTGGCTGGCTGGCTGAGGGATTAGGACTGCGGGTTGTGTTGTGGGAAACTTGTCTGCCTTGCTGTCTGGAGAAGGTGTAATCTCTTCTGCAGTGGGAAGTGAGACTAAGTTATGCTAATACCAAGAGTATCCGTTCTCTGTGTATCAAATGGGAGTCTTGCATTGGTCATTCAGAGTTTACGTGACATGATGGAAAAATCAGAGAATTTTAGGCAGTCCATTTTTTTGGAAAAAAAGTTTTAGTAGACAGATCTTAATAAGCAGCACTAATAAGACGAGAGGTATAACTTGCCTCCTGGGAAGCTCCTTCTAGCCAGTGCCATGGGTGCATGAAAATTACAAGCCTGGGATTCACAGCCTGAGATGGTTCTTACACTGTCTGCAGAACTAGTAAAGATTCTTGCTTAATTTAACATATGTGGATTTGGAAGGCTGTGGAGGGTTAGGATTTCTGAGTCATGGAGAACTTTGCAATGCAAGTTTACTGCGGAGACTTTTGTATTTGGAATACATTCTTAGCTGAATTTATTGCCGATGGCAGTGTAAGTGGAAGGGAAACATCTTCTCTTTTCTTACCTTGACTAGGTATGATTTAGAAGTGATGTTTAGACTAGAATGGTGACTCCTGCTAGTAACATGACATTACTTAATTAACGGCTCATATCTACCTTTCAAGCAGAATGGGCAACTAGTTTGACTTTGACCTCATAATAAAGGGAATTTGTTGTTGGACTTTGCCTGGCCTGAATAAGGAAGTAGTCCATCAAGAAGGAAATCTTTAATGTTTTTGTACTGCAAAGATTTTCCTGTCTTTTTTTTCAGGGGAAAAAAGAAAAAAGCATGAACTGTAAAAAATTATTTGTCACTTCACTGGCATCTGAGTCAGGTAAAGGTTTAAAGAGAGAGAATGCAATAGTCTTTCATTGGGCAAAGAAGAAAAGATTTATGTACTCACAGAGCAATGAATTCCATCAGTACTATGGAGGTATTTTTATCTTGTTAGGACAAGTCAATTTAACTTTAGACATGATCTGCATTTAATATATAATTAAACTCCTAACAGTATTTTGTCTTTCTTTACAGGTTTGCTGGTCGTGTGTTAAGTTTCAGAATGCCGTTGGTAAAAAGGAACATAGACCCCAGGCACCTGTGCCACACAGCTCTGCCCCGAGGTATCAAGAATGAATTGGAATGTGTCACCAATATCTCCTTGGCAAATATAATCAGACAACTGAGTAGCCTAAGTAAGTACATTGTCCTAATAGCTGTGTTTAGAACTAATATATTTTACAGTCAAAATTTTTGTGGTTGAAGTCAGAATACCTTTTCAAACTCTCAGCAGAAATTTGTGGCTAAGCCTTGAACATACTCCTTTTGGGGCTAGTGACTAACATGGACTTCTGTGAAAGAGAGACGGATTTTTCCAGCAGCATGTCTTAAAACTCTTAAGCCATATATTTCTATTACCCATTGAACATGACAGAAAAAAAGATATCTGGTAGTTAATGAAGTCAGTAATTGCTAACCTCAGAGCAATTCTTGAGTAGGGAATATGACATAATGAGGAATATCTCACTCGTTGCTTAATTCTCTTAACTTGAGCCCTTGGTCATGTTGTTGTTATTCAGAAAAAAGTAGTTGCCTTGTAAATAGTAAATCCAGAAATGTAATTATTACAAAGTATTTCAAACAAATAAAGATTTTTATTCCTTCTCCTTTCTGTCAGCAGTTCTTCCTTCAGTGCATTTGAGAGGAGTTTATACTCTTCAGGCTCTAGAACTCTGAAGGAATTTTTCTGAAAAGGCTGATTTCTGGGTTGCTTCAGCAACTTTAAAAAGCTGTCAGTTGAACCAGCGTGGTGGCATTTTGAATTTTCAATACTCCAGGTGCTTTTTAACCACTAGGACATTAGTATGACTGACAGTGCATTAAATATTAAAACGTTCATGTATATACATCTCCAGTGTGAAAAGCCTTTCATCTCTGTCAGTATCTTAGAGTAGTAGGTGATGTAGCCTAATTTGTTAATTAGATTGGTTTGGTTATTGGTTTGATGGTGTACTCTATGGTGACTCTGTTTTGGCAGTCTTTCAAAGCTCTTAGGGTCCTATTAGGCTGAAGACTCTACTTGAGGACACTGAATTATGCAGTTGAGACAGGAATGCTTACAGCACATAAATACGAACATTAGTAGAGCTGCTGCAATAGCAAGGAAAATAACTATTTAAATTCCTCACACTGAAGCAAGAACATATCAGATTAGGATGCAGTAAAGGATCACCATCTGTGGTCTTGCTTCATTCTGCCAAAAGCCCTTCTCAGGCTACTCACTCATGTACTAACCTCCCCTTCCTAGACTAGATGACCTTTGAAACAACCAGTTTGCCTTCCACCGCAAACAGTTCTAGGATTCTATAACTGCTCAGGAGGAGGTCAGGATGAAGCAATACTAGAACAGAAAGAACTCGATTAAGGGAGACAAATGGTATTAAAGAATATCCATTGAATGCTCCTCCATTTGTTATCTGGCTTGCCGGATGTGTAGCACCACTAGAGAGATACTTTCAAAGGAATGTAACCGTAATTATGTAAACTCCTGCAAAAGGAATGCAGTTCTAAGTGAAGCCTGCATATAAAGGGATGAGACCCAAATCAGCTGGTTTCACTTGAGAGGCGTTTTTGTCATGAACTCGTGACTCACTAGTGGTCAAAAAGGCATGCAAATGTTGGGAATGACAAGAAAGGTAAAGGGGGAGGGAAAACGCACTAGTTTACTTAAAATGCACTAGTTTACCCGGCAACAACAAGCCCAGAATAGGTAATTCAGGTTTTTTTTGTAAATAACTTAAACACTGATGAGCAGGTCCTGTTGCTTCAGTCTTTCCCTCTTCCTTCCAAATAGCATCACGGTGTTTGTAGGTTTTCTGTGGGAAGTGTTTATACCAACTCAAGTAAGTTTTTGGTTTGTGCCCTACAAGTTTTCAACGAAAGAACACTTTTTTCCTACAAATAAATAGAACATGTTTTGCAAAATAATCCTCATTTCACAACAACATTAACGATTGCTCTGGAAAAGGAGTTGTGGCATAGGAATTTTGTCTTTCACATGCTTAAACACAAATACCCAGTCTTCGCTTGGTGTGTCACTGTTGCCAGTGCACAGCGAGGCCGGCTGACATGCAAATAAATTTTTAGCAGGTGCCTGTGAGTCACAGGCAGCAGGCACGGTTTTGCAGCGGTCCCCTGGCAACCAGCTTCTCTGCAGTCCTTCCCTTTGCATTTTCTGTGGATAACGTGTACGTTTGAGAATCAGCCTGTAAGTTGTAGATGAAACAAGGCTTAACTCTGAGAGTGGAAACGGAGTGTTCTAGTAGGGTTTCATTTCCTTTAAACTAAAACTGCTTTTGCTTTCGCTTGGTAAAGTTACCGCAAATTTAAATGAATGATCTTTGAGCTGATTAGCTCTTAGTCATTTCTGCCTCTTAAGAGTTTTCAGTTACTGGCCCTCATATAGAGGATTAATCTCTTGCCATTATGACTTTCAAGACCAGCCATTCTTAACCTTTCTTCTGATACCGTATGGACACAGCGTTGTGATAGAATTAGAGCCTCCAGTACCGTGATATCAGATGATACCAAAATGATACCAAAAAATATTATTTACAAAGATTAAGTGCAGAGTTTTGTCATGTGTGTCATTAGATCTCCATTCTTGCAGATATTAATACGTCAACTGGATTGGTCAAGCAGCTGGATGTAAGTGCATCTGCTTTGAGCAGGGTGTTGGACTTGATGATTTATAGTTATCTTTTCACGCTGAACAGGACTGTGTTTCTATGATTTTTGAGGTGGATTGAGAACTGGTTGAATGACAGAGCTCAGAGGGTTGTAATCAGTGGCAGAGAGTCTAGATGGAGGCCTGTTGCTATTGGTATTCCTCAGAGATCAGTAGTGGGTCCTGTTTTGTTCAATATATTCAGTGACCTGGATGAAGAGACAGAGTGTGCCCTCAGCAAGTTTGATGATGACAGAAAACTGGAGGAGGTGGCTGATACACTGAAAAGCTGTGCTGCCATTCAGTGAGACCTGGACAGGCTGGAGAGTTGGACAGAGAGGGACCTAGTGGAGTTCTACAAGGACAAGTGTAGGGTCCTGCACCTGGGGAGGAATAACCCCATGTACCAGTACAGGTTAGGGGTTGACCTGCTTGAAAGCAGCTCTGCAAAGAAGGACCTTAGAGTCTTGGTTGATAACAAGTTCTCCATGAGCCAGGAATGTGCCCTTGTGGCCAGGAAGGCCAATGGTATCCTGAGGTGCATTAAGAAGAGTGTGACCAGCAGGTCGAGGGACGTTCTCCTCTTTTACTCTGCCCTCAAGAGGCCACATCTGGAGTACTCTATTCAGTTCAGGGTTCCCTGGTTCAAGAGTGTCAAGGAACTACTGCAGAGAGATCAGTGGACAGCTACAAAGATGATGAGGGGACTGGATCATCTCTCCTATGAGGAAAGACTGAGAGACCTGGGACTGTTTAGCCTGGAGAAGAGAAGACTGAGAGGGGATCTTATCAATGCTTATAAATAGCTAAAAGGCAAGTGTCAAGAGGATGAGGACAGACTCTTTTCAGTGATGCCCAGCAACAGGACAAGGGGAAATGGGCACAAACACTGGAAGTTGCACCTAAATGTAAGAAAACACTTCTTTCCTGTGAGAGTGACAAAGCCCTGGAACAGGCTGCCCAGAGAAGTTGTGCAGTCTCTTTTCCCAGAGATATTCAAATCCCATCTGGATGTGATCCTGGGCAACCTCGTCTAGGCAAACCTGCTTTGGCAGGCGGCGTGGACTAGATGATCTCCAGAAGTCCCTTCCAACCCCTGCTCTTGTGTGATTCTGTGTGATTCTGCAGTCTTGGATACTATGTGTCAGTAGGAGACGCATGCAGAAACAAAACATTTTAAAAGATAGGTATTGTTTTCCTGGGTTTTAATATGAAATGAAAAGAGCTTTACATCAGTATGTCACCATCACCTGCTGTGTGTCTCCATACAAATTCTCAGTCCTTTCATAGTTTATTTGAGGCGTTGCTTTTAATTGTTCACTTTGAGAAATTTTTTGACCTTTAAAAGTAGAGATGAAAGGACAAAGTACTTATTTCAGCTTTCAGTGATAGACTTTGCCTCTATCCCTGGAGCACGAAAATGCATCAGTCTGTCTCGATACAACATACAAAATTGCAAGTAAGTAATTTTTTTTTTCCTCCAGTCTATTCCCAGCCTTCTCTAACTTCATGAAAAGATCTGTCTTCTGACAGATTTTCTTCTCACTGTGGCAACAGAAACTCTCTGGACAACACCAACAGCTTTTTTAGTTTCCTAGCCGTTCTCCCCTGTATTTCTTGCTTTCTGACTGTATCTGCTTTGGAGAAGTGCTTTTAGTGTTTTTTTCAGCAGTATTGCAGGCACATTATCACTCCAGTACTGCCTGAGATGGTACATGTTGGTGTATGTCAGGCTATAGCATTCCAGCATATGTGAAACGCAACTGATAGCACTATGCAGCTGTGCCATTGTTAGAGGATGGATAAATAGTTCTCTTGTGTGCATGTAACCGCCTCATTTTGTTCAGAGCTATTGACCAATCTTGTTTTTCCTTTTATTCATCTGTTCCCTGTACACAGATTCTCAGTACCACATGAGAAACCTCACTGATGGGCTTTGTTCTTGGCCCTGGTGTCTGACACCTCCATCTGTGGAGGAGAATATTTCTCCTTTTGAGTATGTTCCTTGAACAAATTATTCTGTTATATTACAGACATTCTGACCAGAACTGTTATTCAGTCATAGCAGGATGTTACTTCCCTTTTTTAATTCTACCTCTGTACAAAGAAAGAGAATGCTGCATAACTCTGTTTGCTAGGCTGGAGTGCTTTTTATGTTGCTGAGAACTATTTTCAGTTAACATTGAACCTTCTGTAGCCTTTCCCCTCTTTCTGTTTCTTTGTACTATTTCCTATTTTTACCAAGTTCTCCTAGTTAGTTATTTCTTTTCCTCACCCCTTATTTGTTAGTTTCAAGGAGTGAAACCCTGACTTTCAAGCATATTATTTCTTCCCCTTTTTTTCCCCTCTCAGATGCTTTTAACTTTTCTTCCTTATTTTTTTGCTTACCATGACATTCTCTAGAGAGTTTTCAACACTGCTCGTCTTGCAAGAGACATTTTCTCGCCTCAAGAAAATCTTCGGTTTTCCATGGCTTAAGGCGTTAGCATTTAAGAAGTGGGAAATGTTTCTGCAGAAATACTTAGCAGCAAGGTATCTGGACTGCAACTAATCTTTAGAACCAGGCCTTTTCAGGTCAAAGAACAGCCTCTCTCGCTTCATCCTGTCTGGACATCTTCAGCACATGGTGAGGTCCCCACATATTGCGCGATTGGAGGTGGGTCTGTACAGATCGGCAGCTAGAGCTTCAGTCAGTATTCCAAAATCAGCAGACTCCCTGCTGCAGGTTCTGCCCTGGGAATCCTGGTTCTCACTCTGCTCACAAGTGTATTCAGTATTCTCTGTGAATTGTCTTCATTAGTCACCCCTCTTTCTTCCTTACTACTGTGATTGCCAGGGAACACCGGAGAAAGTGTTCTTATGTGCATGGCGTAAGGGAACTGATGGACTCAGCTTTTCAGAGACCTCCATCCTCTCAAAGATTTCTAATTCATTGACATTGCCTCTCCAGAAGTGGCAGTGTTAGCAATGTGATGCTGTTTCATGTCCACCTTGACTGATAGTGAGGGGATGAGCAAACGGACAATAATTTCTCATGTGCTATGAACAACTGTGTGCTAGCAGAAGAAATCCCTATCTGTTGTTAATTCCTTGCCTACAAAGAGCAGTGAATTCAGGTGATGCTAAAAAAGGAAAGGAAGAGCAAGACTTCCCTGTGAAATGATCTTTAGGACTGGTGCCTTCAATGTCAGGTTCAGCTCTCAGCAGTCTTTTTCACACATTTCTGAATACCTAATGGATCATCTCAGCCAGTTGATTTGATAGTATCTGGTGTGGGAGTTAAGAAATGATATCTCAGACATCCAAGACTGGAATTTTGACTACTTCTTCTTGGATGTCCATTACAAGCATCAGACCTGCTCCAGAGATGGACTTTAACAGAGTTAATTTGATACTTTTGATACCCTAGTCAGGTTGTCTGTTAAATGTGTGGTTCAGTTTTACTAGGAACCAAGTTGTGTCTTCTGACATTCCTGTTACAATCTTTAAATCCAGTCCTTGTGGACTGCCCTTACACATTCATAATGATAGATTCCTAATTAGCACTACTGAAGTATATTTAGTACATCATTTTTCAGAGCTCACTCAGCCATAGCCGCTAAAGTTCTCAAGGATCTACCAAGGTTCTTATCTCCTGGCCTGGGAGGCAGTTCAGTCTCCTGGCTTTTAGTCCATCTCCTAGCAAGTGAGCTGTGAGATTGACATGATCCCAATGACAAACAAGCCTAGGGTTTCAGGTAAACCTTGATTTTTACTAAATCATTCAATTAAATAAAATTAACATAGTGAAGATCTGAAGCTGAACCAACAAGCAATGGATATGCTAAATTATATGTCAGAATTAATGGAGGAGGAAAAATAGATTTATTGTAAGTTCCTTGTTTTGCTTTATAAATGGACCCTGGCTATATATTGTCAGTGGCCTAAGTGGTAATTAATTATCCTGAAACAATATTTTCTAATCTATACTATCTTGTACAGAAAGGAACTATTCAGTAGTGAATAATGTAATTTTGCATAGTGTAAGGATACTGGGAGGGGATTCTGTAGTAGAACTTGAGCCAGGTTTTACGGCTGCTTTTGTTCTATACTTTTATGTTTTAGAAAATGTACTGGGCAAAAATATTGTTTAAATGGGACTGAAATAATAGAAATCAAGGGATGAGAGGTGGGCAGTAGACTGAATTTTTAGCTTATTATTTTTTATATTTTATAAATTTCTACATCTGTTTAAAAAACCTGTATTTTTAAACTGTAATAATAGTTTGAGATTTGTATGATTCAATACCTCATTTTAATATTAAAATACTATTTAATAATGCTGAATTTAATGATATAAAACATCATTCTCCATTACATTTAATAATGTTGTGATGTATTTCATATATTAAATCTTTTTATAATTTAATTTCAATTACAAGTATGTTGGATTAAATTTTTTTTTGTGTATATGTTAACATCCCCTTCATTCCCCCAACCTTCGGGCTCCAGAAACTTGACAGATCAGTTAAGGCTCCATTAATTAAGATGAATTTTTTTGGCAACATTGAACAATTGTCTCATTTTGAGTGTTCCACTTGATGCGTCTTGCATTGGCCTGAGATTTACCAGTCATCCTCTTGAGCTTCCAGAAATGATGCTAGTTTATGGCATTGAGCACTTTGGGTGCTCAATTTATTTATCCAGATAGCTACTTAGAATTTAGACAGCGGTTCCTAGGGGCTGCCGATGCCGTAACTGCTCAGTGAGATGCTGTTTCAGGTTTAGATGCCATTGAAAGGTTTGGAACTCTTTTTCTTTAAAAGTGCAAAAGGATAGTAAAGAAGTGGCTTCTTCCACAGGTCTTGCTTCAGGACTTGAGTCCCACTCCTTATCTGAGAGCCTGTAACTAAATCTGATGGTAACTGATCCTGTGTTGTAGAATGATTAATTTTAAATGCCCTTTCCTTAAGTTTTGCTAAAGGATACAGCATAGAGAATGACATAGTTTAGGTGAATTTAAAAGATGAGTTTTGAGGAGACTGCTAATTTACGCTCTGAGCCTGTATCATGTGAATGAGGTTCAAGGAATTTGTGCAACACAATATATAAGACTTCATAAGACATCTCTTGGCCACGCTTTGTTTAATTAGCCTGAAGTAAGGCTCAGAACCTTATGTGGCGAGTGTAGTTGACTTCAGTTCATCTGATACATACCCATCCCCCAGAACAAGAGAAAAACAACATTTCTTCTACCTTGGTATCCCTTCATATTAGTGTATTGGATAGTTAGAAATTATTCATTTGTGCATAGAAGCCAATGCTGGACAAATGTTTACAAAATTCCAGGGGAAAATTAGGAGTTAAAACCAATTAAGAGACACAAATGGTGAAAGAGGAAAACTGTAAAACTGATCAGTCTTTTTTTCAAATTTTATAAGCCCTTGTACACTTACTGCACGGTAATGAACAGGAGTGGATGATACATGTTTTGCTGGTTTTAATTTTTTTTAAACGAGGAAGGCACCAAGCAGTATTCTTTTAATTCTGTTTTCAGCTAGTGTTCTATTTTCCAGTTTATAGGTCTGTTTCAAATGTCAAGAAAATAATTGTTCAAAAAAGGCTATTGAAACACATGCGCGTTCTTGCAGGGAGGAAGGGAAACACGTTGCTTCCTGGACATTTTATTTGGCTGTCACAAAAAAGGAGGACATTGGCTGACACCAGAGGGAGCTGCGTTCCTGTATCGCTTTCTTACTGAAGGGTTAATTGTGAATAGAACCCTTTGAGACAAGAGAGATGGTTGTGAAAAGAATAATAAGCTGAATAATACATTCCTTAATTAAAAAAACAAATAATAATGTATCCCCTTATTTAAATGAAAAGGCTTGTGCTCTCTTAATAAAAATAAATGCCATTATGATAGACCAAGAAGAACAGCTAGTAACATCAGAGGGAATATGACTTGCCTTTTGAAAATGTCAAATTTTGGTATATCTCTGGTCAATTAAACAAGTTTTGCAAATACAGTAAAATAAGCTTTTCACAGATGTTGAAATCATTTTTTTTGCAGAAGTCTATATTGTCATTTAATTTAATAGGCAAACAAGATCACTGGTCTTTCTAATCTGGTATCATGCATCCAGCTGTGACCAAGATCCTAAGGCATTATTATTATTTTAATTGTCATAGGTATCTGTCATTCTCTTCATTGTACTCTGTGAAAGAAGAGCAGAGTGTTTCATCAAGCAGTCCCGTAATGATGTAGTTTTTCTGAAGTGTTAATGACACTCTGAAATATTCATTCTATACAGTGGAATTAATTTTTATTCCTTACTCTTCTAACATATTACCTATAAATTAAGTGGAATGAGATCAGGTTTATTTGCTAATGTAATTTTTTTCCTCAGAACGTATTTTTATTTATTCAACTTCTTGTGACAGTGATCAGTGTTATCACTTGTAATCGTATCTTTCATAATCCATTCAAAATTGAAGATATATTCATGGGGAATACACAGAGACAGCAGCATACACAAATACTGGATCGCAAGCGTTGCATACATATATACCCTCACACATAGTATTCTTTTGAAGGAAAGTTGTACGTTCCACTAACAGCAAGCATTTTGCTTTGCTTGAAAAAGCATTTAGTTAAATATACTTCAGGCTAAAGAAAGAGACTGCCAAGAGGCGTGTAGGTAGAGACATCATGGTTGGCATACCACTTCAAACACGACAGGTTGTTTTTAATGTTTATTTCCCATTTGCGGAGTAGTGTTCATAAGCATAGGCAAATTATTCCCTGCAATATGTTTGTGGCTGTGTGCAGCATAATGAAAAGATTTTTGACACAGATTATTTGCAATTGGAGCTCATTAATGAGGTAGGTGAATTGTAAGCCTGATAAAATTGTACAGTTAAACTGTAGCCTTAAAACACATCTATAGAAGGGAAATTGTTGGATTTTGGAGCCCCGCAATTTACTCTTTATTCTATATATGAAAATTGACACTAGATTTTAATTTGCCTGGCTGAATATTATGTGAGTTGTCTAATTAAATTGAATAATATATATGTCAATATATTATCTGAAACAATATATTATTATATATTAGTAAATGTATACTAAAAGTTTAGTAATCTTGCTCTGCATGGGTCACATTTTAAAGTAATTTCTCTTGCTTCAGATACAGGTTAATGAACGTAAACTTTTCAGAGTTTCAAGATTTATATTAGAAAGCTTATGTTAGGTGAGTTGCCAGCTAAGTAGACTTTACTAACTTTCCATCTGTATTTTACCGTGGCCTGATCATTAAAGACAAAGGTTCTAAGAATGGCTGCACCTTTGGTCTGCTGCTCACTGTGCCTAATAGCAGATGCTTCAAAATTAAGAGCAAGTCAAGGAGGTGTGATACTCCTGCTAATCTCACAGCCTTCAACTCTCTCCAGTGTGGAAGCCTCTTCAACCAGCTGGCATTTCTTTGTATTTAGTAATGCTCAGTGTGTTTCTTTTGCATGATTTAGTATTGTTGGCAAACTTAAATCTCAACTTTCTTTCACGTCGTTTATGCGGATATCTTAGGTCCCAGTACAGAAACCTATAAAAATTCACTTTTCTCATCTGTGAAGACCAGTTATTTACTCCTGTTCTCTCTTCTGTACCTTTTGAGGAATTATTTATCTGTGCCATGTCTTTTTTTTTATGACCTAGCTGCTAAGTATTCCTAAAAAGCTTTGATCAGGGCCTTTCAAAAATCTCTTGGAAATCTAACCAGATGATAGCTCTCCGTCCATGTGCTTATAACGCTTCAGAGATGTATGGGGTTTGTGTGTCAGGATTGGGGGGAAGGCTTACAGGGGTGGCTTCTGTGAGAAACTGCTAGAAGCTTCTCCAGTGCCCAGCAGAGTGCATGCCAGCCAGCTCTAAGGTGGACCCGTGGCTGGCCAAGGCTGAGCCCTTCAGTGAAAGTGGTAGCACCTCTGTGGTAACGTATTTAAGAAGGGGGTTGTGTGGGGGAACTGTGCAACTGCAGCCAGAGAGAAGAGTGAGAATAGGTGTGTGAAAGAAACAACTCTGCGACAGCAAGGTCAGTGTAGAAGGAAGAAACTTGTTACTCATCCTTTTCTCGTGATACCTGAGTCTTCTGCTCTTTTGATCTAAATGTTGAAGTGAACAAATGAGATTCTTATTGAACTACAAGCTAGTCAATTACTAGAATTTTGATCTTTTGAAGTAGAATTTATTATTTTACCGTGTAATTTTTAATAGGCTGGTTCTAACTAACCTAGGTGTAAATATCTGAATTTCTGTTTTGAAAGTCTTCTAAACAGTAGGAGTGGAAACTGTACTTCATTTTGAGAAATGCTGAGATAAATTTAATTTGGAAGATTGGTTATTGCTCATAAGGCGCAGCTTAAGATGCCGAAAATAATCCTTTTATACATACCAAAGAAGCTAAGCGGTCTAATTCCTTGCGTATCAGCAGAGTTAAATCAATTTGTACTAGCTGGATATCTGTCCTGTAATGTTTTAAATCATTTCATTTCTGATTAATAAATTGCAAATTAAGTATTTATCTTTTGTTTATTTTTTTAATGAGGGCAGTAAGCACAGGTTGTTACAAGTGATACTCGTGCATCTTAGATTTACTTCCTTAAACAAAACAGTTAGAAATCTTTTACAAGGCAAACTCACCTGTCTGTCTTGTGACATGCTTGATTTATTGTTTTTTTCCTATTTCAGGTAAATATGCTGAAGATATATTTGGTGAACTTTTCAATGAAGCACACAGTTTCTCATTTAGAGTCAATTCCTTACAGGAACGTGTAGATCGCTTATCTGTCAGTGTTACACAACTTGATCCAAAGGAAGAGGAATGTAAGTTAACTCCTGCTTTTAAGATTTCTTATTTTGTCACCCCGACAACACTGATACATCAAATGGAAATAATAAGTTTAAATTATAGTTATAAGAACAGAGAGCAAAGCATCATGAGAGAGAGGTCCATTTCTACTTCTGCTAGTTTTGTAGCCTCAAGCAGCTTTCAGAGCTCAGTGTTTTCATGCTTACTGAACAGTGCTGTTACCAATGAATTTGCATAAAAACTGCTACAGGAGTATGTGTCACTTCAGTACTGCTATGTATCAGTGTTAATAATATGTAATATTATGTAAATGCTTGCAAATATGTCTTCACCCTTTTTTTTAAACCTTCCTACTAATTCCCATGGGATGTAACTGTTTGTCCTAGTAGGATTTTTCCATTTAGCTTGTTACCATCTTACTTTCTGTATGAAGCTTTGGTTGTATAGCTGTGGTGGGTTGACCCTGGCACAGCACCAGGTGCCCACCAAGCCCTTCTATCACTCCCCCCGACCCCCTTCAGCACAGCACGCAGGGAGAGAATGAGACGCAAAGCACAGGGGGGTGGGTTATGATAGATAAGATGTTATTCTCTACTTCCCATCCGCAGGCAATGTCGGGCCAAGTCCAGGAAGCAGGGCTCCAGGACATGTAGCAGCCACTTGGAGGACAAAGCAGAATGCCCCCCCATCCTCCTCCTGCCCTCTCCCTTTATAGCTGAGCTGACATCATCTGGTATGGAATATCCCACTGGTCAGCTCAGGTCGGCTGTATTCTCACCCCCATCCTGCCCCCCATCCTCCAGTGCCGTGTGAGCACTGGCAGTCACAGCATGGGTGTGTTATCAACACCCTCCAGCTCCCAGTGCTGCAGCACGAGGGCTGGATGGGGAAAAGCAGCCCAGCCAGACCCACTACAATAGCTCCATTTACTGCTGCTGTATATCCCCTTGTATTCTTCCTAAATAGCTTTAAGTACTATAAATATTAGTACTGAGAAAACAAGTGCTAACAAAAGTCAGTAGGGTATGGCTCATGCCTATAAGGTAGCATTTGTATGGATTTAAATGATGCATAGGCTTTGTGATGACTACAGGAACATCGACCACCTAATATATAAATGCCATGAAGTTTTTTTTGCCTTTGTGGGTATCTGTTGCTTACAGGTAGAACTATGAAATGTCTTGTAACCACAAACAGTTTAGGGTGTTCTATACTGCATGGCTAAGTCCTACCTAGAAAGTAGAGAAAGATCCTATAATGAAAAATAACTTCAGATTGTTTGTGGGATCCAATTTTCAAGTATAGAAAGCTGTTTCGGTTCTGAATGTCTAGGTATGAGAATTGTGTGTCATTCAGGAAAAAGGAAGTGTCAAACCAGGAGCGTGTTCTTCAAGCTGCCTTTAGTTACCAATGTTGAAACTTCAGTAATAGCAAAATTAAGCTAAGGAAGTTTTGATTCTGTATTTTGTGTGACATTAATTTTTGAACAGTTTTTGTAAGATGGCTGTTCACAGCTAGTAGCAGGCTTTCCATGGAATCATGACTTGCCTAAGGGAATTCTTACATTAATGGGATTTTCCATGTCTCCTGACAACTAAGCATAAATCATACACATACACCTCTTTTTCCAATAAAATACCCTGTTTACTATTACAAAAAAAAAATCCCTTCTGTGTACAGTAACAAATGGTCAGCAATTGTAATCTTGTGAGAGCTGTAATACTCTGGACTGTTAAGGTAATTTCTGTGTTTACCCTTCACAGCAAAGTTTCTGGTTTAAATCAGAGTGGGATGTATGTTGATATGGCATATCTAGTATGGCAGCCACTCACATTGCAGGAAAATGGAGAGACCATTTTAAGTAATTGGGTTAAAGCATCTTAAGGATGTTACAGGATATCAAGACAGAAAATTGTACTTTCCTGTATAAATGGCCTTTGACAAGTAGGTTGAATGTAGGTTTCAGCACTAAATATCCATAACTATTTGATGTCAGAGAATTGCTGGACATGTTTTTAAATAGTGTGTAGTCCAAATGCACCAGATCAATAACTTTTCACAGTACTGTGTATCTGTAGCATTTGCAAAACTGTACAGTGAAAGAAAGGGACAGACACCGTGATTAAAGAAAATGGGGCTGAAAAGAGGTCTACTTGATCAAGACTGGAGTGACTAAAGTGTGACTCAAGTCTGATACCCTGGATGTGTCTCTCGCATCATAGAATAGCAGTGACTTCTAGTACTTCAGAGGAACATAATGCAGTCCTCAACGTGAGGAACGATTAAATGACTATTTTTATTAACCTCAGAATATCAAGTCCTTGAGCAATACCCAGTGTTCCTTATTCAGAAACGTCTGTCCAGAATGTGGCACCAGATGAGGACAAAGGCAATGAGAGAAAATTTCATATATTTCCTTAAAAACTGGGGATCAGGAAACTGTTTCTTCTTCAGTATCCTGTCTTGGGCTTGAAATTTATCAGAAATTGTTTTGTTTTAGTCCTGATCTGGGCTAAAATAGCTGGAGGATGTTAACCCATGAAGGTGTGGGGAAAACATTTGGATTTACCTTTCTTAAACCTCTATGCAAGTATTAGGCAAATTTTGGTACTTCTGCTCAGCTCACAGCATGTGTAAAATGGGCTATGCTTGTAAAATTAGTCTCATTTGCTAGTTCTTTGCCAGGAGGCAGTAATAGAAGATTTAATGTGTTCCTTTGGGCCCGTACAATTACACAAGAGGAAGAAATTAAGATTCATTTAAAGCTAAGTGGCATGAACAAAACCAGTCCAAGTCAGATTCATTGAACAAAATGCAGATACTTGACAAGATGTTTCCAGTAGAGTCAAAGTATTAAAAAGCTCTGCATTTTTTTCATAGTTTACGTGTTTTCTCATTTTTAATTATTACAGTATCTCTGTGAAAGAATAAAAGCAAATGAAATGAAGGTTAGGATTGTATCCTGAAGGAACTAATGCCTGGTACACAATTTTTCTATCATGGAAGAATTGCTATGAACTTGGTTTTGTTTGAATTACTACACTGATTTCAAATTTTTAACTTCTCAGAATTATTAATATTGTAATCAATTTTTTTTACATACTTTATGCTTTTTACATACATGTGTTTTCTTCCTCTCAGAAGAAATACTGAGTTTTCATACTGACAAAAAGAAGTCCTTTACTTTCCTTCAGTAAATGGAACCTTATTTCAATTGTATGGGAAACTAGCCTATATGTATTTAAGTTACCATATCTGGGGTCTTTTTAGGATGGAAAACCACATTCTTGCTATGGAGGTGAACTAAGCTTGATGGTTTCAGTAGCCCTGCAATGTAAGATATCCTCATAGGTCAGAAAATAAACCTATCCTAAGAGTATGATTTCTTGCAACCATTTTACTTTCAGTATTTACTTTATAAAATGTAACATTGCTACCTCCATATATAGTGAGTTTTATAACTATTCTTTTTTTTTACCATAGTTTTGTGAATTTACTTGTACCATTGAGCTTGAAGTACTACTACAAGTAAACAATTCAATATCTGTAGAGATTGACAGCTTTTAAAAGAATATTAATTTTAGCTGTTGTGTTCTTTTTTAAAATGCTGATCCACAGTAGGGCTCTGATGTGCAGTGTAATGAATTATTAGAAAATAGTTGTGTATCATTCAGAAATAAATGGTATCATGGTAGAAGGAGACTCCATAAACGTAAGAGTTTATCTGCATATTTTGGTATTATTTTAGTGGTTCTTTAAAATGAACTGCCTAGTTCTATTTAAATCTCAGACTGGAGAGGATTTTAATCTCAAAGGCAAATTCTTGTTTCTGCAGCATATCTGTTACAACTGTGACAAGCAACTTAATGGCAGAAGTGCTGTGGGTGAGCAGACTGGCATAACTCAGGAAAGGAATCAAACAATGTTGTGAATTATAGTAGGCTTCTGACTTTAAATACGTGTGCTTGGTTTTCTTCTAAACGTTCTAGAAATACTGCCCTGTCATAAAAAGGATAGTAGTTTAGAAGTTTTGCTGGATTGATGCTAAAGAGAGATTTTATATTTTGCTATAGGCAAAAACAAAACATGGCATCTAGTAGAGGGAAACCTAAAAAGCTTGACAGGTAATTGTTGTCTGTATGCTTTTGAAAATGGGAGACTCAGTCAGCTTTCAGATGAGGATACTCAGCCCACTGTGAGATTTCGAAGGAAGGGTAGGATATCCCATTTTAAGGGCCAGCTCACAGTCTCTAGCCTCTGAGGAGGAATTTGGTGGCTTGAGTATAAGTGTAGTCAAAATTAAGACCAGGAAGAACATGAAAATTGGGTCATTACCTCCATGTGTAATATGTTAATGTGGAAAACAACCCTATTGTCAATTAATTCATAAGAATTTTTACACCCAAAGTCAAATAAGGAAAAAGACTGCTAGATTAAACTGTATAGCAGGTCACTTTTCCTGCCACTTCTTCACTTAAATGGGAGTTGGATTTCAGTGTGTCTCCTTCAAATGTCTGTGCAGACAGACTGAGCTCCAACTGCTCTCCATGCTTTTTCTCCAATTTTCTTAGCCCTTGGTTCAATTTATGGGTTAATTAAAAGTGAATAATTTTTAAATCAGTGTGTCCAAGGCTTAATAGTTCAGTGGTAAAGCCATGATATTGCATAATTTGTGTTTTGTATATAAAAGACTGATCTGGACAAAACAAAATGTCATTTGCTAAATAATGTGGCAGTTTTGTTAAGATTCAGCAGCAGATTCACTGCTGGTTGTGGCTGCGTGATTTGAATCTTCCCTAACGAGCTGCTCAGGGCTCCCTGGTCTTACATGCTACATTTAAAGCAGCTTCTGAGTCCTCTTAAAGTGATTGCTCTGAAATTTACAGCTTCTCTTTGCTTACCCCTAGTAGTCAGGCTACATACAGTCTCTATCCAAAGAGTGCTTGAGCTGTTTTGGATTTTTATTAAATCAATATTTCAGAAAATTTGAATTTCTTGTGTTGGAGCCAAGCCCAAAAGAGAGTGGTTTCCATTCTGCAGAAGTAGTCCCTCTGTTATTAAACCTGCAGTGACCAGTCAGAAATATTCTGATGGCAGAGAAACCTAATATGTGTGTGATTCTAGGCATCGTTGAGGTGCATAATAATTAAACAATTAAAATATATGACATAAAATTCAGACTTCAAGACTGTAGCCTCTTCAGGAACTGAATCGCACAAATCTTAATCTGAAAAGAATTTTCAACACCCTCCCTCCCCAGTTAATAACCTTTAATTGGAATCTTATGGATGAGTTATTAATTTGGTAATGTTATTCTTATTTTGTACATATAATTTTTCTTCTCCTGGAGAGGTAAAATAAAATGTAATATTTAATAGGTTTGAAATGTAAAAGTAGCTTCTTTCTCTCAGTATACTGGTGTCCTGGTATACTGGTGTCACATGCGTGACTTTTACTACAAATTGGGGATTGTAGTTTCATGAGAGGCTTAAGAGGAGGTGAAATATTATTTTGTATATATATTGCTGATGTGTTCTTGTATTTAACTTGTTGTTCAGCCCAAAAGAATCCCTGTTATTTTATCCTATTAGAGTGCAATTTAAATGCCCCTTTTTTTCCCTCTGGTTTGTTGTTGATTACAAATAGAACTGGACTGCCATCTCGTTTTCAAAACCAACCATACAAAAGGCTGGTAGCTTAGCTTTCTGACAGAGATAATTTTTAATTCTGTGGAAGGACAGAAAGCTAGGTTAGGTGATGCAATAGACCTTGTAAAATTGAGACAACAGACACAGTAAAGATAAACTGGCATTTGTTCAGATGTTGAATGAATGCTTAAAATTGTGAACATCTCAACATTTAAGGAAATTGTTCATTGCAGTAAACACAAGTGGTGTAGCAGATGGATATGCAGTAAGATGTATCCCTAAGAAATTTAGAATCCTGGGCTACGTGACGGTTCTTGTGCTAGTTAGGAATTAGGCAATTGGAAGCTTAAATTATTCAGCATCAAGTCAAATGCCTGCAGCATTTCCACTTCCTCCTTCAGTGTCTCATCTCTTCTCACACCTGAATTCATACGTTCCATTTATTTGACCTGTCCTCTTGCTGTGCCAGTTTGTCAGTCAGCCAAAGCTAATGGCTGAACGACCAGTCAGTTTTTCATGTATTCTTCCCGCTGAGGTGCCAAGCTGTGCAGGGATTCTCTTTCTTAGCCAACTGGCAAGCTAAACAAATGGCTTTGTAAAGCTAAACCATGCACAGCCCAGGATTATTCTGTGCTTGCAACATGGGACTTGCCTTATCCCTGTCTGTAGGCAAGTTACATCAGAGTCATGGAAAAATTTCTACACGGAAAGAGTGGTGAGGCATTGGAAGAGGCCGCCCAGGGAGGTGGTGGAGTCACCATCCTTGGAGGTGTTCAAAAACCACGTAGCCATGGCACTTCAGGACATGGTTCAGTGGCCATGATAATGTTGGGTAGACAGCTAGACTTTATAATCTTAGAGGTCTTTCCCAGCCTTAATGATTCCAGTATTTTGCGTGCCGTATCTTCCATTTCCTTAGTAATGTAGTCAGTCATTTGGAATGATGGCATGCTTTGCAGTCAGTGCTGGGCACTGGGTATCAGCGTGGGAAGCGCTGTTAGCTGTTTGAAATTCCACAGTGTGTTTTCTATGAAGACCTTTGCTGTGTAGCATAGTTTTAAAGAAAAAATTGGAGATTGATTGATTATCCTCGGGTGTATTACCCCTTCGTACATGTTTACGAAAAATGGAGATTTAAATAAGCAAATGGAAATTATGAATTGGAGTGGCTCTATATGCTCACTGAAGAGATTAAGGAATGCTAGTAAAGAGTTTATAGAACAATGCACATCTCAATAATATGGTGTCATATACTCTGTGAGCATTTTAACATTAAAACAAAAAACTGTCTTTTCTTGTTGGAATAAATTATTTTACTTTATTGCCTTCAAATGTACATGGGAGAGAAGTAGGCTAACTTTTATTTTTGTTGGCCTTGTCTCCAATAAGTGACAGACAGTTTAAAGACTTGCAGGATTGCCAGGCAACTCTGAACAAGTACATTTGATGAGATTTGTAAAACCAACAACCCGAACAAAAAACAGCTGAAGTATAAAAGAATCTAAGACTAGGTTTTTAGATGAGGTGAACTCCAGCTACTCTAATTTTGAAATTTTCCAAGCAAATAACAACCTCTTCTTCACCACAGGTGCAAAATACAGTTATTTCTGGATGCAAAATACCTACAGAAATTGAGACTCCTAGGTGATAGTCATACATTATAACACTTCTTTCAGACACTTAAAAAGGCTTCTGAGCTGCTAATTAAAGATATTAAAAGGAATAAAAGACACTGTAATGAAATAGAACCTAAGGGTAAAAAGGAGGAGACTTCCCTAGGAACACACACACTTGCCAAATGTAATAAACTTCAAAAGCCAAACTGAAAATCAGATAAATCCCACCTTTAGCCTCACAAAGGATGCTGCCAATACACTTAAGTAAGAAGACAGAACATTCCAGGAATTGGAAATCCTCTGGAAAAAAAATCCTGCCTTCTGCCCCTTTGTGATCATACAATAGAAATTCAGCTCTGTGTGTGTGTGTGTCTGTGTGTGCACACTTGTATGTGTTACAGGATGCAGCTTTCAGCTTAAACAGATACCTTAAAAAATCGTTGCCAAAGGCCCTGGTGATACAGGAGGGGGGTGTCCTCTCATCTTCAGTAAAGGAGCACTACTATCAACCTGCTTGTATAAAATAAACATAATTATTTATAGATAAAATGCATGTGCTGAGGGTACACTCTTTGCTAGTATGTTTTAAAACTGTTTTAAGTGTTGTGATTAAAAATGAAAAACTAAAACCCCAAACCAATGAAAAGGGCTGCTGCTTTATCTAGTGGAAGTTTAACACTGGCTTCAAAGTTAGTCTTGAGACACCCCTGGGCTTCACAGGTGTAGTAACTGGAGGTGAGAGTGATAGAGAAATAAGAGACTGAACAGGTACACTGTTTCCGTAATTAAAAGTGCAATTTTTGTCAGTTGTGATCACTTTTCCATTAATCTTTTTCTACATTTTAATGGTTGTGAAATAGAAGAATATATATGGGCTTTAACAGCAGTAAGTCAATATATTTCAAACCATTGTTTAATCTATTGTGTTCACCTAGTGTTGTTTTTCTTTGAATCTTGTATGCAGATAACTGCTTATTCCTATCTTTTGTGGTTAAAAACTCAAGGTGTCTCACCTGAATTAAACAGAGAAGTCTCATCTCAAGTAAACAGTCTGATTAAAAAACCAACATTTGATTAGTTTCATGTGTTGGACCATAGTATCACCTCCCATTAAAACTCACTGATATCAGGAGCATGAGCTTAAGTGATTTGCTGGTTTAGCATCTCGGTGGGCCCTCAGTGGAACTGTTGCCTACATGCAAAGAATGTGAAGTTTGACTTGCTGATCTATAGCACAAGAGAAAGAGTAATTTTTTAGTACCAAAAGGACGGTGAAATGGAGGTGGTAAATGTTACTAGGTACTTCTGAACTACAGAATGATATTTTATAGCTACAGTAAGCCATTTGTTGAATTATTTTGGAGAGAGAGACTTCTGGTATTTATCCAGGTGAGCAAAAATGCCCTGCGAAGCTAAATAGAGGATAATGTGCTACAACATTACAAGCATGTTTTTCTCATAATCTGGCAGTACCTTGCCATGGCAGTAGTGCTAGGTTAGTTTATATTTGCTGTAAGATACTAGCAGTAATGCTGGATATTTATATTCTAAGCAGCATTGAGCAAGTCCAGATGAATCCAAATAAACTTTGTTGGTATTTTTTTAAATGCCGATATCTCCTTTCAGTGTCACTGCAGGACATTACGATGAGGAAAGCTTTCCGCAGCTCCACAATTCAAGATCAACAGCTGTTTGACCGCAAAACTCTGCCCATTCCTTTGCAAGAAACTTATGACATTTGTGAACAGCCTCCTCCACTTAACATTCTCACCCCTTACAGGTTAGTAAAATAAATTTAACTAAAACCAATTTATAGCTTATTTAATGCAATAGAGATGCTATATCCAGGCACCTTGCTCATGTTGAGCAGCACTTGAATATCTAGGAGACACACATGAGAAATGTGAAGCTGCTGGAGGAATACGGGCAGCAGAAAATACTGTAAGTGTTAAAACTTTACTCCACTTTACTCAAATGTAACCCCAGTGTAACAATGGTAAGAAAAAAACATTTTTATTATCTATGCGTAAAAAATTACGTAATGCTTTTGGATGCAAAGTGAAGAAAATAAGCAGTTAAGTATGTAGAAAGAAAGGTCTTCAATGAAAATTAATGTTTTTTGCTGTCCCAAAGTCAGTTTGAATCAGTACTTGAACAAAAGCAGCCAGACAAATTTGCTCATTATTTTAAGAGCAAGTTTTGAGTCACTGGAATGGGAGTTCTCTGATTTACGAGACTCTCTTTTATCTACAGCTTGCGTTAAAGTTATTTTTCTAAAATCAGGACCTTGAATACAAGGAAAGATAGTAAAGAATGATGGCACAGGAGGTCAATGTTCATCTTTTTAATGTTCTTCAATAAAATATATCAGGGTCTGAGATACTAGATATTCCTTAAATATGCCTTTCCTTTGCTTTAATGTTTGGATTCATGTGTTGTCAACCCCGTTTGTGTCACACTATTTCAGGGATGATGGAAAAGAGGGTTTGAAGTTTTATACCAATCCTTCATACTTCTTTGATCTTTGGAAGGAAAAAATGTTGCAGGACACCGAGGACAAAAGAAAAGAAAAGAGGAAGCAGAAGGTACATGTGTTAGCTTTCTATAGCTTATGGGTGGTTTTCCTGGAAAGGGTTTGCTTGCAGAAATGGTACTTTTTTGGTTATGCAGTTAATAACAATCCAGACTTCACAGAGTCATCTTCGTTCCACTCAAACTACTTCTATTCATTCAATTCCATCAACTTTAACATTAAGTAAATATTTAATTATAATAAAATAATATAGAAGGGCCTAGACCTTTCATGCTGTCTTAACGCAACTAACAGCAAGTTTGCAGAATGTGCAAGTCTTCTAGCAGTGACTCAAAAAAGTGACAAAAGGAGGAATACAGCAAGAATAAAGAATGTCACTGGAACACTTTTTTATAGTACAAATTTCTGACAATCTTACAGGTGAAAAAGCAAGAATATGCTTAGATATGTTTACTCTAAACTGGAAAGAAATTAATATGACTAGAGCACTTTCTTTATATGTAACAAATTAAAAATTAAATTAAAAGTATAAAACATTTTTGCAAAGTTAATATAATTTTTCATTTCACCATTATTCTATTTCATACATAGAGACAGTAAATATTTCCAGATTCATAATTTAATTTCAGACTTAGAATAACAAGCTACTTATACAGCTATTTTTCTTGTATATTATGCAGCTAATTATCCACTAGACTGAAGTTTCTGCCTCTTAAAAAGTCTTTTTGGTTTACATATCATATCTAGACCAAAAGTCATTTTCCTTGCACTTGCATTAATATTGGTTTTCATTACTTTGTGGATGATATTTAAATGCAACTAATTAAAAAACACTGTCTTAGTTGTCAGTTTTGTTTGCCCAACTCTCCTACAGCAGAAAAATCTAGATCGCCCTCATGAACCAGAAAAAGTGCCAAGGGCACCTCATGACAGACGGAGAGAGTGGCAGAAGTTAGCCCAAGGTCCGGAGCTTGCAGAAGATGATGCTAACCTCTTACATAAGCACATTGAAGTTGCTAATGGCCCGGCTTCACATTTTGAATCAAGGTTTCTTTTTATTTTTCCTATCCTTTACTAAGTACAGATATTCATACTACGTAGTGAACATGCTCGAGAAATGCAAATGATGAGATGCTACTGCTCTTCTTGAAACGCACTGGAAATCATTGGTTTAGCCTCATCAAAACTCAGTTTTAAGATACTTAATGTGTCCTTAAAGGAGTAGTTATTATCTTATTGCTTTCACAAAGAGCACATTTCCTTGAAATTCATTGTATCCTTGAAGTTCTGTTGTTGTCTGCAGCTTGAAGAAGGTGTAGTGTCACTGCATTCCAGTCTTGACCTACAAAATACCAGTCTCTCGACTTTTCTTAAGCAGACGCTGCCAACTACACGGTGGGCATGATGTGAACAAACGTCCACTTGGAACTCAAATCAGAATGCTGAGCTTCTCTTTACTCTTGAGCAAATCCAAGATTTGATTGACATTTCTGGTTACAGTCTATTACAAAAGCTAACCTGTGGGATTCTCATTTCACAGCATGTATTTGCTGGTGGCTAAAAGTAGCATTTCACATAGTAAATACCTGCTGTGTTCATGCTTCTGGTGTTTGTGCAGAACCAAGTCCATTTTACCAGCCAAGAATCATTCACTAGGAAAGAGGGCTGACAAGTAATATTAGGGGCTTTGTGTCTATGTTTCTGGGGGGTTTGTTGTTTTTTTTTTTTTATTTAAAAGTCTTCAATTGTGTCCCGTCCCCCCAAATTGTTAGATTTTTTCCCCCCTATTCTTCCCTGTCTAAAAGCACACCCTTCAAGTAAACTTAATAGTCAGAGTGGATATTCATGGTAAATTGTCATAGGAGGTATCTCTATGAGAGACAGTGTTTGCTGACTGAAAAATGGAAAAACCTACTTGTAGAAACCTTAGCTCAATTCAGAAAGTAAAAGCGGCTTCAGCATTTTGCTCAGTAGGGTACAACTCAAGTTATGATGATTAGCATTTTCCTGAGAGCTTGATAGTATCTTACCTTTGTAAACTGCTGTGTCAAATCATTGACAGAAACATCTGCTTCCCTGCTGTCCTCTGCCATGTTGCACGTCAGATTCCACATTAGATATGCTTATTGCAGGACTCCTTTTATATCCAGGACCTTGGCCTAAACCTTGATTATCTCAGTACCAGTAATGTGATTGTGAATAATGCTGTAGTTCTTGAGAGCACTACATGCGCAGAGCATGTCGTTCAGATACAGGACAGCACTGTGCTTTTGAATAACAAAGTTAGAACTTCACTCCTGAAGAACTGAATATGTTTAGATACTGCTAGATACATTGGTGGCAGCACGTGGAAGCATAGAGTGTTTCTTTACTTGTTGGAATATGTTCTGCAAACACATGTCCTCTGAATTGAATAGAAAATTTTAAAAAAATCTTTGAGTAGTAAATTAAAATTTCCTAAATGATCAGGTCCTTCAGGTGTGTCTGAAGTTGTCATTAACAAGTAAGTTGTGTCATCTTTATATACTGCTACTACTCAATAATAGATACTTAGATTATCTTCATAGAATCAGAGAATCATCAATTTTTGAGGTTGGAAGGGACCTTAAAGATCACCCAGTTCCAATCCCTGTGCCATGGGCAGGGACACCTTCCACTAGACCAGGTTGCTCAAAGCCCCATCCAGCCTGGTCTTGAACACTTCTGGAGATGAAGCATAAACAAGGACGGAGCATAAACAGTGTCTCTAAGCAACCTGTTCCAATGTTTCACCACCTTCATAGTGAAGAAATTCTTACTAATTTCAAATCTAAATCTACCCTCTTCAAGTTTAAAGCCGTTACCCCTCATCCTATCACTACAAGATCTTGTAAAAAGTCCTTCCCCAGCTTTCTTGTAGGCAGGCTCCCTTCAGATACTGGAAGGCCTTAATAAGGTCTCCCTGGAGCCTTCTCTTTGCCATCTGAACAACCCCAACTCTCTCAGCCTGTCCTCATAGGAGAGGTGCTCCAGCCCTCTGATCATCTTTGTGTCCCTCCTGTGGATCTGCTCCAACAGGTCCATGTCCTTGTAGTGGGGGCTCCAGAGATGAATGCAGTACTCCAGGTGGGGTCTCAGAGTGGAGTAGAGAGGGAGAATCACCTCCCTTGACCTGCTGGACACACATCTTTTGATGCAGCCCAGGATACGATTGGCTTTCTGGGCTGCACTTGCACATTGTTGGCTCATGTAGAGCTTTTTGTGCACCAGCACTCCCAAGTCTTTCTTCTCAGGACTGGTCTCTATCCGTGCTACACCCCACCTGTATTTGTGCTTGGGGTTGTCCCATCCCAGGCACAGGACCTTGCACTTGGCCTTGTTGAACTTTGTGAGGTTGGCTTGAGCCCATCTCTCCAGACTGTCAAGGTCCATCTGGATGGCATCCCCTCCTTCCAGCGTGTTGACTGCACGACACAGCTTGCTGTCACCCACAGACTTGCTGAGTTTGCTGATGCCTTCCTTATATCTGTTTTATATCTACAGGTCTACAGTAGTGAGTTCTTTGTATATAGTGGTATATAGATCCTCTGACAGAAGTTCAGTGAAATTATTCAGTTGTAAATTCTACCATTCTAACATCAATGGGTGTTTTATGAATGTTGTAAAATAATACAGTTGCATATACGTAGGGATTGAGGAGCAGAAACAATTACTGAGTGGAAGGTCTGTTCCAAAATACTCTCTGGTATATGTGTCTTTCTGATTGTACGGCTGTGTTTACTTAACTCGAAATAATGTGACAAATAAACACTAAGATCATACACTTACTATAGAAATTGTCCAATATGCCTGTTGAAATCATTAAACCCTTGAGCTGCTAGAAGCAATGGCATGGAAATAGGGTAAATTGTTAAAAAGCCTTAAGTACAATGTACAACGTTGGTGCAGAGAAGATACTTGAATTCAGGAATCAGGCCAAAGTATAGAACAGTAGCTGAGGGCACTGATTCTTTACTTCTACTAAAGGTTACGTTGCATCATTTTTCACTGTTTTCTTACAGATCTCAAGCCTATGTGGACCATATGGATGGATCATATTCGCTTTCTGCATTACCCTATAGCCAGATGTCTGAACTTCTGAACAGAGCTGAGGAGCGAGTGTTGGTCAGACCACATGAGCCACCACCGCCACCTCCAATGCATGTAGCAGGAGATGTGAAACCTGTGCCTCCTTGCGTTAGGTACGAAGTGGTCCAGCCACATGCAGGTTTCTTGGGGAGTTTTAGTTTTCCACCACCCAACTAATAGTCATTAGCATTATTTCCACGCAGCCTGGGCAGTAGACACATCCCAGGGGCTCTGTCAGTCCAGAGCCCTGACGTGCCTGCAGCTGCAGGGACAGGCAGGAGCTGGAGTGAAAGGCCAGCATCAAACCCCTGTTGGGTGCTGTTATGGAGATGGGCCTCACCTTGCCATTAATATTGCAACCATTGGTTTCTGAGTTAAATGACAAGTAACTGTATGGAAAATGTTTGTGTGAAAGATGTTGGAATCTCAGGATTTAGATTTGGAAATCTGCCATTTGTACAACTGAAACTACATGAAAGGAAGAATATATTGCAGTAAGATAGCTGTCAAAACTGTATATTCATCACAGCTGCTAAATTGCAGGTGCTTTTTTTTTTTCTGTTGTTCCCCAAAGTGTTTTTATTTTCTATTTCTCTGTGCCTTTCCGTAGCTGGTTACATATTTAGAGCATTTTCTAGAGTGAGGCTTTGGTTGTGACTCCCCTGTTGTTTTATACCCAAAATTTTACTTTATGGTCAAGTACATAAGTACAAACTAGTAACAGAAGACAGTTAGCTCAGACATAGTTGTTACATGAGCAAGATGTTAGTCTCTTGAAAAAAACATCTTTTTACTGTTCAAGAAACTATAGAGAGAAACACATAACTCTTTAGATTAATTTTCCACAAGAGCTGAAAGAAATCCTCTAGTGGTCTTTCAGGAATATCATTTTACTGTTCCCTTTTGTTTTCTTCAATTCATTATTGCATTCACCTATTCATTGCACTGTAAGGAGTATCTAGCATATAAATACACCTCTCTGTACATAGAATCATTGACTTTTAACCTCACTCATCCTTTCATCAAACCTTAAATAGGTATTTCAAATGTAATTCATCCTCATTGCTCGTACTGTTTTGTTTGATTTTGTTTTCACAGTTCTGTGAATCAAAGCAGTTAATCAACTGTTAGTTTCCCTTACTTCAGAAAAAATAATTTGAATTTACTTGAGGATGGAGTGGGGGGGGGATTATACTAGTGTACGACACCTTTGATAAAGATGCAGGTTTGTGTAAGATCATAAACTCAGTTAATATCTGAATTTGAGCAAAGGTCTGTTGGAAGACTGATGCATACTCCATATTATATTTCCTTGTATACGACCTATGAATACCTTGAAATCATCGTAGTGCATAATGCTCTTTAATGCCCAGCATTCAGTATTCTGAAGTTGCAGAAATGTATCTATTGCTACTTTTCCTACTCTCCAGCACTAACGACTTTATTCTGTATGTTTCAGTTCTACTACTGGCTTGGTAGAAAATCGTCCTCAGTCACCAGCAACAGGCAGAACACCAGTGTTTGTGAGCCCCACTCCTCCTCCTCCACCACCACCTCCTCTTCCATCTGCTTTGTCAACCTCATCATTAAGAGCTGCAATGACTTCTACCCCTCCACCTCCAGTCCCACCTCCTCCACCCCCTCCCACAGCTGCTCTGCAGGCTCCAGCTGTGCCACCTCCACCAGCTCCTCTCCAGATAGCTCCTGGAGTCCTACATCCTGCTCCACCTCCAATTGCTCCTCCCCTAGCCCAACCCTCGCCTCCTGTCACTAGAGCTGCCCAAGTGTGCGAAGCTGTACCGGTTCACCCAGTTGCTCCACAAGCTGAAGTACAGGGACTTCCTCCACCACCCCCACCTCCTCCCCTGCCTCCTCCTGGCATTCGACCCTCCTCTCCTGTCACAGTTGCAACTCTTTCTCACCCTCCTCCTGTTCTCCACCCTCCTCCCACAACCATTGTCCCTGGCCCTCATGCTCCACTAATGCCTCCATCTCCACCATCCCAAGTGATTCCTGCTCCTGAACCCAAACGCCACCCTTCAACTCTTCCTGTAATCAGTGATGCTAGAAGTGTCCTGCTGGAAGCAATACGGAAAGGTAACGTTTGGCTATTAATGGGCAAAAAGAACAGGCTCAGAAACTTGCTGAATACACATTAGCTTTGAGAGCTGGAATATCTCCCACGTGTAAGAAGGTAGTTTAGAGGAATGCATCTTAAGTCTGTTTCTACTTTCTGTTCTCTACAGTGTACTCATTGGCAAGTAGACATTTTTCAATTTATAATTGCACTTACCAGGTGTTTCATTTGGATGGCAAAACTGGTTCTCTGGGGAAGTGATTTTGTTAAAAAAAAAAAAAAAGTACATGTGTTTATAGATAATCTCTGGAGATAATCATCTTCATTTCTGTTTACCTGAAAACGTTTCTGGTATTTCTGATATTTCTGATAACCTAAAGACTCTGTAGAAGACAAAAACATTATTTTTCACAGCCTGTTAGATAAAAGCAGAACAGATTATCGTCATTGGAATTTTGATCATATATCGATGCATTACGACAACAGATCAGTGACACTCAGAAATCATTGCTTAAGATTTAAAGCTGTTAAGTAGCTAATCCTGACATGTCTCAACGCAGCAGTGGAGCAGACTCTGCACTGCAAGGTGCCCTGCTGGCAGAGATGCAGGGCAGTGCTTTCTTGATGACCTAGGGAGGGGCCGTATGTACAAGCTGTACCTTTCAGCTGATGTGCCTATGGCCAGAAAAAATCCCCACTGCACTGTGAGTGCTGCTATTTGGCTGTGCAGTGTCTGTGAACAGTTAATCTTTCTCAAATGTTTGGAGTACTACATTCTTCTGTTTTTTTCCCTGAACCTACAACACAGTCTGATACTGTAGTATGAGTGGATAGGCTATAATACTAATTCAAAATGGTTTTAAAGCATCTATATGCTCATGAATTGATGACATCATTCAATCTAAAGAAGGAACAGCAGTTGAGTACAACAGTGGTGTCTGAACATTAGCAGAGAGTGTCTGCAAAAAAACCTAACAAAGGAGAACCTGGTGGTAGAACTCAGGTGAAGTTTCTGACCAAATCTTGCACAAGAAACAAAGGCTCAAGTTACCACAACTTGAATTCCACCTAAGGATTTGTGCTTGTGTTGGCTGTCAGTTGACAACAGAGAATATTAAGTAGAGGATAGAAGTCTTATTTAGGCTGTGTCAGTCTGTGGTGTCGTGAGTATAAAACCCCCCAAAATTGTCTCTGACATATTTTTAACTGAGTTACTGGATTTAACTTTCTCATACTGTCAGTATGTTGTTTCTCTCTTGCATTTGATCTTTAAGTGACAATTTATCCTAAAATAGACTATTACATGATCAAAACTGGGTTACAAGAAGTCCTGTCATGTTAGGATACTCAAATAGCTCTAACTTTTAATTGAAATCATGAAGAGAGAGTATAGAAAGAGTCTGGAAATGCATATAGTGAAACAGCTTATAATCACTTACAGCAGTACTAAAAATGGGGGTATATTTTTAGTGGGAAGTCAGAAGCTGGATATTATAGTAGAAGAACTAATGACCTAGCCTGCCATTGCAATTCTGACATTCATCCCTTTAAAAACTTGGCAGAGAACTTCTGTCTGAGGAGGGCAACGTCCTCAGCTTTCATTTTTGCTTGCAAAGCATTTTGTGAATCATGAGCTAAGTACTTTGTACGATGATAAAGGAGGAGAATAACATGTTTGTGATTTGCTGTTCTTTAGGGATTCAGCTGCGCAAAGTTGAAGAGCAACGTGAACAAGAAGCTAAACACGAGCGCATTGAGAACGATGTTGCTACTATACTTTCTCGTCGCATCGCTGTGGAATACAGTGATTCAGAAGATGATTCAGAATTTGATGAAGTGGATTGGTTAGAGTGAAATTACTGCATTGCTGTACACTGCAAAATCAAATGCTAATGTCCGTTGTGGTGCTTGTTCTTTGAAAGTTTGATGGTCATTTCTAGTGGTTTTTGTATTCTTTTCTTTACATAATTAATCCATGTTTTTCTACTTTTCAGTTTACAAAAGAAGCTCCTAGTGCATCTTCGAAACTAAATGTTTTACAGCAGCTTTTCTTACACATCTTTTTTGAAAGGACATACTTTGTTCCAATAGACCACTAAGTATTAAGCATGGGCAGCTGTTGGTAGAGTAGCAGTTTCAATTTTTTGGCATATCTTAACTGTGCACTTTGTGAATTTTAAGTTAATGAAGGCAACTGAGATTGACATTCCAAGGGCAGCTGTATGTACTAATGAGCCTTATCCCACTACTGATAGTGTTTTAAAACATTAAACCTAGCTATCAAGATACCACTGCCTCGATTACATCCGTACACTGAAAGTACATATAGTTAGCAGCACTGAACACACTGAATGGAAAATGGATCTTTGGGGGGGTGGGGGTTTATTATTGTTTTATTGTTTTTAAATAATTATGGCCTTATTTGAATGTTTAGAGATTTCCCTTCCCTTCTTCCCTCCCAGGTACATATGGTGTGGTACTATTTTTGCCTGCATAATGGAAGTTTAATTTTTTTTTTTTCCTTGTGAAATCTTTTGACTTAAACATGCTGTGTAACTTATGTAACTGTTAAAATAACAGTTTGATTTAATAAATGGTTCATTTTAAATGTTCCTGGGTGTTGCTTTTTCAATGAAGCCTTCTTTTCACTGGTATACCTGAGGGATCCTTGGGTTTCAAAGGTTTAATCTGTGGTTTACAAAGTTACAATAAATATTCTGCACTTGATCTAAGGACCCATATTAAAGAAAGAAAATGTCTTGACAAATGATATCTATATGCATATCTACCAGATAAAACCGAAATCTTACTGTGATCCATTAGGTTAAAGAAAATACAAAATAGGGAGCTTGTGGCTTTTATGATCTAGGGTTTGGTTCTTAAAAAAAAATTGTCATCAATGTATCTTGAGAAGGGGAGATGCAGCAGTCAGAATCATGGTTCATGAAAGATGACCAAGAACATGGGTAATATTGCAAAGGCATTTTTTTAAGTGCCACCTAGCAGTGCACTGCATGTTGCACAGGGCTTTTGGTTTGACTTCTCTGGAATAACTCCTTCAAGTCTGAGCACATAGTTGTCCTGGTTTGAAAGACAGGTGTCTGCCAAGGAAGGCAGGAGCCCCCCTTGGAATGGAAATGCAACCCCCTCCCCTCCGAATGCTTATAACTTTGAAATTAAGGGGCTTTCAGGTAAAGATGAGGAATAGGAATAACAGTTCTTTACTAAATACATATAAAACAAGGCAAACAAACAACAACAACTATGGTAGTAACGGCAAACAGCGCCAGGAACCCAGTGCCAACCTCTCGGGGCTCCCGGGGAGCAGGGAGGGCGCGATGGCCCCTGGGCAGCCGATCCCGGTGTCCAGCAGGATCCCTGGGAGACAGCAAGGACAACCTCTCTCCAAGCTGATCCCGGTGTCCCACAGGATCCGCGGGAGGCAGCAGGGGTAGAAGGAGAGCAGGAGATGCAGTGGGGATGAGTTCTCTGCACCACGAGGGCAGCTTCTCCTCACCTCAAATGCAGGGAGCAAACCAAGAGCCCCAGGGGCTCCGTCTGGCTGGACCCCTCCCCCTGTGGCCAGGTCCTTTTGTGTCTCTTAAGTACGGCCATTTACCTCCCTGACAAACAAGTATGGAAAAATTCTTTAAAAGAAAAAGGAAAACAATAACTCCCCAAAACCCCAACATTATCCACCCCGAATTTTTCCATACTAACATGTTACACCAAACTTAAACCTTTAAACTATATGCACACATGCATTACCCCCAATTATATACATATATACATGCAGATATGGATACAAGTGCAATGCCATGGGTGGTTCACCCTAAAACGAGGTCCCCTTGAGGTATGCATCGGGTCTCTCCACCTCTTTGCATCACCCACCAGGTGCAACCTGGTCCCTGTGCCAAAACAACCCCGCGGATGGGTTTGTCTTTGCTCAAGGCAGACTTTACCCAAACAGTTTTCCCAAGCATACCTCTCATGTGTACCACTGGGACCTCATCCCCGTCTGTTGTTTGCAAGGGGTCACACTGAGCGGGGTCTTCTTGGTTGGTGGAGCCTCGGGTGTTCACTAACCAGGTGGCTTTTGCTAGATGCACTGCATGTTGCACAGGGCTTTTGGTTTCACTTCTCTGGAATAACTCCTTCAAGTCTGAGCACATAGTCAAAAGCGTGAAGGGAAGCGTGAGAGAGTGCGAGAGCACTCTTACCTTGCTAACTCTTTCTTGGAAGATGGAATTGTCTAATAAAAAACAAGTGCTGAAAGTGAGAAGGAGATTTCTGAAGGTGGAACGTGAAATATTCTACAGGCTACAGAACCGTTTACAGGGGTATGTCGTTTTTAACCTCCTCTTGGGATTGGGCAAAACCCCATAAGTACAGACTGAAGTGGGAATACCATATAGCAGCCCTTCCAACTTTACTGTCACCATCTCAACCTCCACTATAATTTAGTGTGTGATCTACTGTATTCAGGACTTTTCACTGCAACAGTGATGCCTTTGTTGTGTTTGTGGGAGGAAAATCATTGTCACAATTAGTGAATCTGCATCTTTATAACTGGATGCAGTTCTCTGTATGTTATTCTCTTTGATAGTTGGCTTCACAATAACGCCAGCTGGTTTATTCTGCCATTCTTGGTTAACTTCTAAAGTGCGTGTAGTTCTTAATAGCTCGTGTTAAAAGAAAAGGTGTTGGAAGCACCTCCGCATGAATATTTGATGGTGTTCAATCTAGATGTTTCCTTGGATCTCAGTAATCCTGAATTGCCAAGTCTGGCCTGGTATCGTCAGTCTGAGAGATCTCATTTGCACAGCCATAAAGGATTGGGATCTTGAAGCCAAGGTGCAGTATACACACCCGCAGCTGCCCTTGAAGCAGGGAGCCAGACCTACACTTCAGGCAGATGAAAGAAAAGCTTGTGTCTAAATTCCATGTGTAGGTAGTCCTGCCATCCACAAAGCTACTCTTCAACTGATGTTTGTACCTGTTCCTTGCTGAAGTCTCTAAACTCCTGATTTTTCTGGTGGATATTACAGACATCAGCCTACACTGCCACTTAAGCAGAGCAGCAGCATGTCTGTGCCCCTGCTGTAAGAATTCAAAGTAGAGGATCCCCTTCTCGCACCACTGAGCCTGCACTTGTAGGTGTGCTCTTGAGTGCATCCAGGAGCTGTGAACTGGATATAACTTGCCTGAAGCAAGGAGAAAACTTAACAAAAAAAAAAAAAAAGAAGAAAAATGAAAGCAATAAGGTGCTTACATGACTGCAACTATCACATACCAGACTTCAAGGTATGAAAAACAAATCCTTTTTGACTCATGGTTGTTACTGACCTGCTTTGCTGTCCCAGTGATTAATAATATCCCTTCCAAACCAGTACCCAGGGCAGAGAAAGCACTCATTTAATATGACACGGTCACACGAAGTAATGAATCTTGGCTGAGAAAAGGCAAGAGTTAAATTCAGTTAACATTTCAAGAGGTGGGATTCTTGGCCTTCTGCCACAGCTACAGCTTTCTACCATAGCAACTAGTCTCCCGACAGCAACAGCCCGATTCACTAGTACCCAGAGCTGATTGTTGCATTGGAATATTTGCATTTAGAGATCTACTCCAGGCAATGCATCTGCAATCTCAGGGGTTTGTGTCCCTCTTACTGTGCTCTCCAACTGCCCTTTTCATTGGGTGGAACACTGTGCAGAGGGTTGCTGAGCTATTCAGGCCTGCGATTAGGTGCGTAATAGATTATTGATTGCTTTGTCTTGTAAGGTACTAAATCAAGTCTTCTGTATTGAACTGTTTACAGGCTGTTGTTTACTTCTGCACATTTACAGCAGCTGGTTAAAATCAAAGGCTCAAAGTCTGCCACAAAAATAATGCGTCAGTAATGTTCAATGTAAGTGAAGAGAAATCTTTGCTCAACTTCACGCCTTTCTTAAACTGTAATGTGGGACAGTTAAAAATTATCTACTTCTCCTAATGCAAAATGGGAGGAAAAAAGAGCAAAATAAGAAGTCTGTAAGGAAGAAACAGTGGTACTTGGTGGCAGAACTGGAAAACTTGGGAAGTGCAGAATTGGTCACTCAGGAGTTTTATCAGAAGAAAGCAGTAACCATGACACAGTCATCACAGAAACACCAAAACTAAATAGGTAAATGGAAGAGAACAAGTACTGAAGAAACAAAAATTACAGAGACGTAATTCTGGTTCTTCTTTTAGTGGTGTGTCGTGAACAGCAACCATTAAATAATAGATGTCATTAAGGGAATATGTCATTTTCTATTAAATTAGGATTTAAAAAGCAGGAGGTATTTAAAAAAAATATACCTTTAGTCAGGGGTGCATGCCTCAACATTCAAGTGGACACTGACACACCGTCACTCGTCTGATGAATGCACAGACTAACCTACTTGGCTTCAAAAGGTGCCATGGGACCTCAGCACACAAAGAGGCCCCAGATCTGTTACAACAAGCATCCTCCATGATGCTGGCACCATCTTGGCTTGGATGCCACTGCCCTTGTCTTGCTCTGAGGATACAGACAGAAACACGGGCTCTGTAGTGGGCAGCCACATCTTGGTCTCCCCAGGCTGTGGATCACCACAGGTAGCATGGGGTCAACACCAGCTTTGGAGCATGGTGCAGAAACCCCTGCCCAACAGACAGGTACACCTCTCTGCAAAGCTGCTAGCTTAAAGCAGCATACCCACAGCAGTACAGGATTATGACAGCAGTCACGGCCCTGAAAACCAGCACTTGCACAAATCAGAGCAGTTCCAAGAGGAGACATGGAGGCAAAGCCTCAAGCACAGCCTCTGCAGTGAGATCTGCATCAGCAAAAGACCTGAAGGAAATTCAACTCGAGCTCCATCATGTGTCTCCTCTATTTCCTCAGCTACAGGCTAGAAAGTGTTTCGTGCTCATTCTCTTTTGCAGGTGGGAACATTAAACTCTAGGAGAGGTCTCACAACCGAGGGCCAGGGCCAGCAATTGCAGTCTCCCTTTTTGGGGCCACTCAGCCTTTTTTCCCTTTTCTCTTTTGCTCTTGACTACTTTTCCCAGTTGAACCATCCTTGGGGACCATAGCCTGCCTGTGGGAGACATTTCACACACCTTGGGATGGGACAGACCTTACTGATTCCCAGACTGCTTATTGAGTACATCACCAGCCCTTGGCAGACATCAGTGCCCTCCGTCTGCCCCTTGAGCTGCTTGGGTGTCCCAAGCATTCTGTCACCCGATCCAGCCATAATGAGCTGGAGTAGGTGTTTAAATGCTTAAAAAGCAGATTCCTGGCAATTCAGGAACCTGCTTTTTGACAGCACACATGCAAGGAGCACTTGGCTGTCAGCTCTGACGGCTTAATGAATGTCTGGCAACACAGCACCAGGCAGCTGCGGAGGAGCAGGCAGGGGAAGGGAACCTCATCCACATCCCAGCTGCTGCGCGAAGAGGACATGCAGACAAACCCTAGGAAACGGGCACTGGGGTGTGGAGCGGATCCACGGAGCTGAAGCTGCACACCCCATCCTGTTCCCCTTGGAGCAGCAGACCCAGTACTGCACAGCCCACAGTTTTTCTTTGATCCCTGCCACACTGTGAGCAGATGTCTTTCTCCCCCTGCTGACCCCTTTGCCTGGAGAGTGAGTTTTGCCACGTTAGTCATCGCTTTCACTCCCTGCCTGCCGGCAGCCCCTGACAGCGGCATCAGTAACAACCTCTGAAGAAAATCACACCTGTCCCATTTCTTCCGAATTCTTATTTTTAGAGCAGTTGCAGCCTCTGGGCAGTCGCTACAACTACCTTCCTTTCAGCAGCTGGGAACATCTGGGTACAGATTGGAGCAGGTACCAAGCATCCCTTGCCAAAGAGGACTGAATATTCCCCTCCTTATAATTCTTTCTCTGATGGTTCAATAGCTTCACCTTCAGACACAAGATAGCTGAGGGCCCCCTAAAGAGAGGTTGTTTCCATTTTCCATCCCCCCTGTTTTAGTGCCCCTAATGACAGTGTTGTTGCAAAACCTGTAACATTTTAGCACAGCTTCATGGCACTATCACTCCAAGAAATGCTTCAAAAAATCTCTCCCTTCAGCATGATTTTATACTGTGTTTTAGCCACTTCCACTCCTCTGCAAGGCATTTTCTTCACCACAATGTCAAAATCTCAGAACAAGACTCCTTGGGGCTCCCCTAATCTCTCCCGTGGAGCAAGTATCTGCACTCAGTGTTTTGTTATCACAGCTTGATTTTGCACTTCAGTGCTAGCCAGAAATAACTCCAACAAACTGGCCAAGACTTCTGGCTTCGTGAGAAAGCAGCACACAGCCCAGGTGTCAGCATGCCAGTGTGACATTAATGCTGCCCCTTCGTGCCAAGCAAATGGCACAGGCTGGATTTTCCTGGTTGCGTTTTGGCAAAGCCAAAACTAGTTTGTGAGCATCACCAGCAGGACGTGTGGCTGACATAACCTTGTACAAGGATGCAGGAAACCACCAAGCAGTCCATTCTGGGGGCTGCTCCCCAGAGAGGGATGTGTCTTCTAGGTTTTAAAAGCTCCCGAATGGGTCAGGTGTTTGCTGGCCAGCAGGACTCCTGGCAGTAATTCAATGTTGATAAATAGAAAGAAACATTAGATAACTCCTTTGCTTCTGTACACTTTATTCTCTGCATGGCTGCTGTGCCCCAGCGCCTGCCAGGGAGTTTTGGTGCCAATGATTCATCTTTGGATGAATCAGAGGTAGAAAGAAGCAACTCATCCCTTGTCTCCCCCACAAGGAGAGCTCAGCTCTGGGAGCAATAAAATATATCTGGGCTTCCCAGGCAGCTCCTGCAGGTCTGTACATCTCTCCGATGGAGACTTCTAAGGTGACATGGAAAAGTTACCACTATAAATCCTAGGGATTTTCAGGCCAGGCTTGGCTGCCTCTTTGGTGTTTGAAACCTTCCACTGACTTGCCACCTCTGCAGCTTGCCAAATGCTGGGGTGTGAGGGGATACACAGGCAGAGCTGGCACAGCCAGACTGGTCCTCACAGTCGTGGCAAGGCTGACTTCATGCTCCCTACAACCAGGAGGTGGTTTTGGAAGCGTGGGGGCTGAGGCCCTGCCCCAGTGGTGGCCTTGGTCCCCTTTGCCACCAGGCCTGAGCAGGTCCCACAGGAGAAAACTGAAGGCCTTGCATGGCTGCAGCCACCCATGGCTGTTACCCCCTGTTCAGGCAAAACAAAAGTCCTGCTGGATCACCCTGCCATCATCCACATCACCTCCCAGTGTTGGCACGGTCAGTGACACCTGTAAGGACATGTTTAACAGAAGTCAGATGGCAAAATATCACCCCCATCTGAACACACATAGGAGCAATTACTTTTGCAGGCTTTTTTCCCTCCATTTTTAATAGTCCTTGTATTCCCCATAAATTTCATTAGCTGGGTTTATGCGGTCACTAAACTGCTTGAAATAATATTATATCCACAGCGGGGAACTATTTGCCATTCTGGTGAAAATGAGCACTTCCTCGTTCTGTCAGTGCAGAGGATGACAGTACCAGGGAAATAATAACCAGCTGAACTGAAGGAGGCTTTGATTCATGGTAATTACTGATTATATGCAGATTACTTTATGGCTTTAATTCTTTGGTCTCCCACTGTTTGCTTGCTAAACCTCTAAATAAAATAATAATAATAATAAAAAAAAAAAAAGGGAGCCAGCGTATGAGCATCTTGTTTGTGAGGTAAATTACAGAGCCTAATTTGTTGATTACATGAAAGGAAGCAGAGCTGTGCACAGAGCGGGATGGCAGCGGGAAGGAGCCAGCAGCGAGCCACACTCCCATCCACAGCGGGCTGCAGACACTTCTGTGCTGCTCTTGAACACCCACTTCACATCCTCAAGATTGCAGCCCTTACCTGCTGCACCACTGGCTGGTTTTACTGGGGTCACGACAGGGGCTGGCCCCATTAAAACACCCACGAGCACTGGTGAGGGCATGTGAAGGTGGCTTCTTGCTGCTCCTGCTCACAGGCCCCCAGGTCTGTCTCTTTTCTGCTTTCACCCCCCTTCAGCAGGTGGAGGTAAGAGGTTGTATCAACTCACTTGTGTTCAGATTGGTCCTAAAAACTCTTCTTCCAATTAAGTGCAACAAAAAGGCCCTTGCAAAACTTCAGTTTTAACTGGCACCATGTTTTCAAACATCAGAAGCCGATTAGCAAACTTTGCTGCAAAGGCTGCCTTGGACGCAAAGTATCCAAAAATAGAGGGGCACACAACTGTCATTTCTTGGCCATGCCAACCTTTCCTCCTTTCCCCTTCCCCTTCCCCTTCCCTTCCCCTTCCCCTTCCCTTCCCTTCCCTTCCCTTCCCTTCCCTTCCCTTCCCTTCCCTTCCCTTCCCTTCCCTTCCCTTCCCTTCCCTTCCCTTCCCTCTTTCCTTTCCATTTCCTTTCCAACAACTTTTCTTATTTCCTACAGCAGACTCACAATCCCTGGAGACAAAACAGGCCTTTTGATCCTATGTATTATTCTCAGCATTGCTGGAGCAAAACTTCATCCCCCGATCCCTCTGTAATGGAGAGGTGGGGAGAGGGGCCATGCTCCTGCTACCCTTGTCTGCCTCTCTGCCTAGCTGGGGAGGGTGGCCATCCCTGTCGTGCCTGGGCAGCATGCTGACTGTTCACTGTACTTATTCTTAAAATACGTGTCTCCTCCAGAGAAGGCAGTGCAGAGGAGCAGGGTGAGCAGCACCCACCGAACCTATCAAGGATGGCCCAGAGTGACACTTGCCATCCCAGATACAGGTTCTGGGATGAAAGGTTGGCACCACCAGCCATGGGAACCTCCAGAAAAGCACCTTGTCCCCTCGGTCAGTACCAGCCATGATGATTCCCCTAGCTCAACCATGATGCAGTCCCTTTAGTCCACATTATCACCCTCACTGGTAAAGATCTCCCTTCCAAATGCAAAATGGGATCCTTGGCTGTTCCTGAGTGCACCAGGGAAATGTCCTGACTCCGTGCCCCACTTGCTGCCATGAGCAGCCCCTCTCGTGACACAGTGTCTTCAGAAGTGGTCCCCATTCCTGCCATAATGTCAACAGGATTGTATTAGACTTTCTGTTTTGCACGGGGGGAGTTGAAGGAGGACAGGTGGACCCACCTGCAGACTCTTATGTGCCTGTGCAGAATAGCCACCCTTTGGATTTCTCAACTTTTCCTTCTCCCTTTGCAGGTCATAAGCCTTTAGAAGAATGATACACGCCACTGTGCACTCATCAGTAAGAACTATTCATCCCCACATTTACCATCCTATTCCTCTGCTTTCCTTCAGTGTAAGAATAATAATTAAAATGTAATCATAACAAAACAAATATGATTAAAAGATAACTGCTTTCCTTTTGGCTGTTTGATAGAGAAAAGCTGCTGCTTCCCTATCTCCCCCTGTTGTTTCATTCACACCCATCATCAGACAACATTTGATCAACCACCACAAATTAGCAGAATGAAGAGCATGCGTAATTTCTGTGCCGTCAGTGTCTGGAGATGACATGTGTGGTTTTGCTTTATCACTGAGCTTATCTGTCCCAGGGGCCAACCATAAACCACAGCAGGCCTTCTTACTCTGGGTGATGGTGAACCCCAAAGCCTCAGGCACTCCCTGAAATTCTTGCCAGGCAGCAGCTGCTGCCACACAGAGAGGTCCCCACTGCCGAGCTGGAGATGTGCATCAGGAGGTGGCAGCATTTCCCTGCCTTCCAGACTGATCTTTTCAAGAGAAAAGGAGCACTTTTTATTATTTTTGCTTTCAAGGCCCACGTTTGTCATCTCATACTTTCCATTTACCACTCATTCCTATTTTTAGTTCTCTTCTTTTCTTTCCTCCTTTTTTTTTTTAATCATTTCCCCCCCCCCCCCTTTTTTTTTTTCTGAGGCAGGAAGTAGTTAAAAGAGGCAGTAAAAAGGCAACAAACTGCCTGCATCAGCTGGAGCAGCATCCCAGGGGCTCATGCCAGCATTGCTGGGCACCCCAGCCACAGTGAGGACGGGCACCAAAGGAGAGGGCCCCCAGGTGACCCGTGTCACCCATGGGATGCTCACTGCTGCACTAGGGCCCCTGCCTGCTGGAGGGGATGGGGGCTGGATGCCCCCAGAATTAAGTTGTGGTGGAGCTCCCCCGTGCTTTCTGCTTGCCTGGGGATGGAAGAACAAACCCCGCAGGTGTCCTTAGAGAGCCCCCAAAGCGTGTGGGGAACCCCTCTCCTCCGGGCCTCTGGGAAAGGGAAGGCAGCTCTGCCTGCGCCCTGTGAGCAGCTCCACACCACGAACCGCGTGAAGCCCAGAGGACCGCTGAGAAGGGACACACAACGGGGTCAGAACAGCAGCCAGACCTGCACCCAACCCCCATGCCTCCTGCCGTTCAACCACTGGGAAGGGCAGAAACCACAGGAAAACAATAAAACATAAATCTAGACTGGCTCCTGTAGAAAGAGCTCTCGACACCTTCCCTTTACGGGAACAGCCTGATGGAGGAGTGATGTCCATCTTCTCCTCCCTGATGCTATTGCTGCTCTGGGACATTTAATCAATCAGACCATGTCCTGTCAGCTGCACAAAATGCTCCTAAAACCCATTTGCCTGGCCTCAGAGTGCCAGCTTCAGCCTCCTGAGACCACAGATCAGTTCAGATCCAAGGGAGTTTGAAAGCACTTCAAAAAAATGTGCTTCCTCCCAGAGGACTTTGGATAACATGAGGTCTCCTTTCTGAAAGGAGCAATGGCACTTTGGAGCCCAAGAGATCCTTTGGAACTGCCTGTGCCATTTCTGCCAGTGGGGCATAGCTGGTTCAAGAATATTTCCTTGTGTTTGCAGAAAGCTCCTGAATAGGAAAACAACCAGCTCTGCCCTGGGAAGGGGCAGAAGCAGTCATGCTGGTGGCCTGCACTCAAGGTCCAGCATTGGTGGGCACTTGTCAAAGCTGCTCTCCTCCTCCAGCACCACTGAAAAAAACAGAAACCAGCCTCATCTCTTGCTTCAAGAAACTCCTGGGACATTTTCGAAGGCCTTCATGAAAAACTGTGACTGTGTCCCTTTTTGTAGCCATAGCTCAGCACTGTTAATCTCTAGGATTCAGGTATAGGAAAGCAGGTGGGACAGTGCTGTCACTTAAGTGCAGAAGAGGAGCAGAGCCAGAGGCCATACCTTAACACAAACTGTTTGTAAACTGGTTGAAGGGATGCTGGTCCCAGCAGAGCACCAGCACAGCCCTCAGGCACAGGGAAAGGCACTGGGAATTCACCTAAGTGCTAATTACTAAATACAACAGTCTGTCCAGAAACCGGCAGAAGGCAAGTGGTGTAGGCTAAGGGAGCTGTTCCCTAAGGATGAGCAGAGCACTACTCATACACAGCTCTTCCTCTGCACTACAGTGCCTGCTGGAAAGCTGTGGTCTTCACAGCACCATTGAGGGAACACAAGGCTGTTAAGGAACGTTTAATTCCTAATAGGAACTACTTAAAGATGGGGTTTCCCTCTCAGTAGGTTTCACTTACCCCTGGCAAGTAACGTAAGTGCCAGTCACGTGGCTGTGAATTTGTTCTGTCGTGGTGCTGCTGCTGCCCAGGGCTTTGCTCACGCATCCTGTCCATGGCCTCAGGTTTGTCGTGAAGCCCAGGTGGGACTTGCTGCTGCAGGGGTGTTTGTGGGGTGCCGGGTTGTGCCAAAGTCCTGCTGATGGTGTGCCCTGTACCTCTGCAGCCCTCCCAGACCAACATCCTTCCAAAGCCAACCCTCTCCCCAGTGCTGACCTGGGAGAAGAAGCTGAAGGGAAATGTCCATTGTCACTGCCCTTTTTCTGTTTGTCTTTGCAGCTGTAAGCAGCAGGATGGTGGCGCAGGCCTGGGTGGTACTGAAGCTCCCTGAGCAGCCTCCCTGGTACAGCTCTGGCAGTGGGCACCATCACTCAGTGTATCTTCATACAGATTCACCCTTGAATCCATCCGAGGGTGGATGGAATCCAATCATCAGAAGCATCCAAGGCTGCTCCTGTCACTTGAAGCCCCCAGCCCAGAGCCCTGATTGTAGCCCCTGGTAACTTCATGCTTGCAACTGGCATGGCTAAACATCTCCTTCCTGATGTGGGACCAAGTACCTCAATGGAACAAGTGCTCTAAGACCAGAGTCTGCACAGGCTTGGCAGTGTCCTGTGTCTAAATCCCACATGTGTTTGCTGCAACGCCAAGGCAAGGTGAATGCTTCTGGATTTCAGGCACTATATGGCAGTACTGGTCCCCAGGGCTCAGGAAGTTTTTTTTTACCTTCCCTGTGCTTTCCCCTCTAGTGCAGATTGGTGTTGCACCACTGGTGCTGCACCCATGGGCCATGGCTGCTGCGCTGAAACACTGTGGTCCCAGGGAGAGATGCTTTAACATCGGCCTTTTGTTTGCACAGAGCTGACAGAGTAGCTCATACCACTAGAGGATCTAAGACCTAGTGGAGGCTGCCCATGGATTTCAGTCTCCATATGCACCAAGAAAGTAAAGCAGGCACTGGGTGCAGTGCATCCATGCCCTGGCATCTCCTTGAGGAATAGGGGTGAGTAGGGCAGGTTGCTGTGCTGGAGGGACTCTGGGGAGCTCCCCCCTGCCACTGCTAGTGTTCATGGGTGTCTCATCCAGGTCATGCCTGAGAACTGGCACTGGGCTTGGCTCTCTCACCCACTGTGGCAGTTTATCTGCTTATGGTGATTTTTCAGGTCAAGCAGCAGAATCAATCCCACACCAAGCTCCCTGGGGCTGCCCCGTGCAGCAGACCCCTACCTCGGGGCAGAGCCAGCCCTCTACCCAGGGCAGCCAGTGGACATCAGAGCTCATGTCCCAGTGCACGTCTTTGCTAGGTACTGGTCTTAGGTATAGCATACATGCTATATTATTATATATTATTATTATAATATATTACATGCTCCTACAAACACAGGAGTTGTTTTACAGTCTGCTGGATCATTATACCATCACATAAGCATTTATACTATTTCCCGACCCCCACTGCATTAAGCACAACACAGCCATGTAAAAAAACCAGTCCTGCCTGGAGTTGGCCAAAGCTGAGGTCCTGGTTTAAACATGTAAATAGAGGAGCTGATGATGTGACAAGCTGAGTGCCGGAATCACCCAGTGATTTCAGAGAAGCAGCCTGGGAATTGGCTTTTATCCTTCTGTGGAAATGCTGGAAATCAGGAAAACATAGTTTGGCTGAAAACATTTGCAGTACTCAAGAAAACTAAAGTCTTAAAATGAATTTTTGGATATGCATTTTGTTGTAGGCATTAAACATTGCAAGAAAATGTATCTTTTTAATGAGATCTTTGAGGGCAGGTGGGCTACCACAGGGGCAATTCCTGAGAACATCCCTCAGGTTAAAACAATGAGCATCCTACAGGCAGGCACACCAAGAAATCCCTGGCTTTTTACTCATTGATGCTGTATGTGTCTCCTAATGTGTGCACAGGACTGGGGAGGAGTAGCTTGTACAGAGTGTCTCTTCCACCTCTCAGGAGATGGGGAATGGCAGGGATGATGCCGACATCTCTGCATCTCAGATTCACAGGACAAGACCCAAGCAGTGGGCAAAGCTGCTTGTCTGTGGTGACCAGCTCACAGAGGTGCTTCCCTGCATGGAGATGGCAGAATAGGCCCTTTCACAAAAAGAAAACAGCGAGTATATCCAAATTCAGAGCCTGCTTCCCCACAAGGCTGCCTGTGTGTGCATGAGGTGTTATCCCTGGTTTGTGCCTGTCCTGCCCTTGTCAGGAGAACCTGGGAAGTGGCTGCAGGGCTGAGCTGCAGCTTGAGGTGGCTTCAGCTGCCAGGGCAGCCCACTCAGAAATAAACAGGGCTGGCCCCCTGAGCCCCTTTAAATGAAATAACTGATCCCTCTGTCATAAACCTTCGCATGCAAACAGCAGCAGACGTACCTTTATCAGCGACCGGATATTGAGGTGTCAGTGCCTGTGATTTTGGCAGCTTGTTTAAGCACAGATTTTCCTTTTACAGACTGCAATAAATCAGGTTGATGATGTTGCCTAAATGACTAGCTTTCTTTTGGCTAGTTGTCTGCAGACTAGAGTGTTACTGTCTCTGATAGCTGCACATATTCATATGCCACCTTTCTAACGTGAACATTTTCAATAGTACGGGAAGAAAATGCCTTGTTTTTTTTAGTATCCCCTTCTCTCGAGACAAAGCCAACATGAAAAGCCACCTATGAAACAACATGGAAACTCTTATTGTGATCACGTGGTTGTGCTAAATGTTTTTATTAACCTGATGTTCACAGAGAAGTAAATGCTCTGGGAAAATATCAACTAAGGTAACATTTTATTTAGTGTCTGATCACACATGACCGCTACATGCTTTGCTATGATCCTTTTAAAGCTGGGTGCCAGTAGCACTGGCTATGTGCAGCAGAGATAGGACAGAGAGAGTGCATTACAGATGTGCAGTGCCAAAAACTGAAAGACCAACGAGTCAACTCCATAACCTTAACCAAAGCCCTGCCCATGGAGGAGGACCGTGTACAAGGGACTTGGCTAACCTACTCCAACTTACTCGGAGTGCTGCAGCAAGCCCAGTGCTGTAAATCTTTTATCCAGCCACACAACAGAAATGTCCTTTTCAGGTAACAGTCACGTCTGCGCAGGCACCCACTGCTGCATACTGCTTGCCTGCCCCAGAAACATGTGTCTCCATGACCCTCTCACACCATTTCTACTGCCCAAGGAGACTTCTGCCTTTTCTCTGTGACACAGATCTTCTAAGCCATATAAAGGCTTTCAGACAACATGTAGGGTAGTGAATGGGTAGAGTTTCTGCATGGGGTCGATCAGTGCACCATGCAGCAATCTGGGTTTTGGACAGCATCTGGCCCCTGATCCTTATTCAAAATGCATCCTGTCAGCATTCCTCAGAGGGTCCAGAAAACTGAATCCTTGACTTTTTTTTTTAGTTAACAAAGTTCGAGTAATTCAAAGTCAGCAGCACAAGCAGATTGCCTCCCCCCAGGTGTTCTACAAGGTTCTTTGTCGAAAGTTACTATAATTTAGATAAATGTCAACTGTTGTCACCAAGCCTATAGTTTTGACAAAGGCAACTATTGATTTTGTCTGATATGATCTATCCCGTATGAACACATGCAGCTTCTCACTCATCACCTTGTTATTTGCCACATTATTATGTATTGATTCCCTTATTTGCTTTGTATTTACCAGCTGTAGAAGTTGGAGGAGTTGTTTGGCAACTTTGGGGACCAACCTGCATGAAGACTCTTTGTTTTACTCCGGTTTTCTCAGCAAAGCCTGGCTAAAGTTTGTCAGAGGGATGGTGTTATTTTCTGATAGTTTCCACAGGTTCCCTGATTGACATGAGCAGATAAGGAACTGGCCAATCCCTTAAGATCCCTCCTGTCCTGATCTGTCTGTCAAAGCCATAAGGTCTGTCCTCTGAAGGTTGCAGACACCGATTTGTGCACGTATGCACATGCACACCTACCTTAATTCTGCTGTCAGACACCATTACATTGTAATTGCTATTAACTGACATTGATGTCTATGTCCTAATAATATGGACTACAGTTTGACCCTGTTTGTTCATCCACACCTTTATGATTTCATTTGCAGTCTCTACAGTGCTACACCAGTTGCTACAGAGTACATATGACAGACCTGAGCATCTCAAGGAGATTTTCTTCCATGCCCTGCTATTTTTGGTAGCACCAGTCCCTGCATGCTAGAGGCCCTTCACTCTGCCTGGTGGATGGTTGCTCACACCATATTAGATGGGAAGGGCTCAGATCAGCAGCAGTGAGCCGGGGCTGGAAGTCTGCTGTTAGGAGCTTGTAGTGGTTCAATAACCCTTCCCTCCTACCAGTTGTAGGTAAGATGGAATAAAGAACATTTCCATGGGAATCACTTTACTTGGGACATCTTTCCTAGGCTGTTATTTATTTGTCACCAGTTTCCAAACCCAGCTTTAGCTAAAGAGGAAAAACAGTTTACATGATAATCTTTTTGCACAGCATCTCAAAGAAAAAGAATGCTTTGTCTTATACCTGCAGGTGCAGCTGTCCTCAGATGACTTCTATCATTTCTCTATAACAACTTGGAGGTCAGCTAGGTTTAATCGTTACAGGAAATGTTCCAAAGCACCTCCTACAGCAAAGGATGATTTGTAGCACTCCCTCCTAGTAATGGGCTTGAATGCAAGGAAGTTCAACAAAAGAAGCCTTGATTTAAAATTATATGTATATAAACATACTTGCAAACTCAGAGTTCTATTCTGGGCTAAGAAGATGCTGACACTTTGCAGGAAATATTTTAGGGAAAAAGCCTGATGTATTTATTCATAAACAATTCTGCTTGTATGGACTCTGCTTTGGAGTCTAGACATTGTATGAATTGGAAGAGTTGCTGGCCTACTCAAGTATTTGCAAACAGGAAATTAAAGAAGTTCATCTAACTATAACAGTAGCATAATTAAATAGTGCTGGAAGAGACCTCACAAGTTTATGTAACTTATTGCTTTTTCTGGAGACAGACTCTTTCTCCCTTTGTTGATGCTGGTGGATGTTTGAGACTTGCTGCGAGAGTTTTCCAGTGATGGAGATCTTCACAACTTCCATACGCAGATGGTTCCTGTGCTCTTTTATTTCTGGCAATTTTCCAGTGTCCAGCCCAACTCTTTCCTGCTGTCAGTTAAGCCCATTAGTCATTGTTCTACAAACCATGGATGTTGGATGCACAAGATTTCCTTCCATTTTTACAGCAACTTTCACATACTGGAGAAGCCCCCCTGAATCTTTGTAACTGGTAAGGCAATACTGTTGACCAAGCTCAGACATGGGTCTGTTACATGACTGATCACTCCCCATCCTGGATTTGCACTGCCAAGTTGCTGTGTTTATCCCTAATAGACCATCTCCTTTTTTTTCCAGACTCTCTTTCAGACTTGGTAAGATTGTGTTGAATACCATTTCGGTCCTCCAGGGTAACTGCAGCCCCTCCCAGCTGCCTGACAGCTGCACACTCAGTAAGTATTGTCCCTTCTCCATCATCCAAGTAATGTAGGAAAAAAATTGAATCACACTTTGACTGAGAGAGACACCTGTGAAACATGACTCTACATCCTCCTGCTCTGGCAGCACATTCCCAGTCATTGTTCTCACAGGGGTCTTTAGAGAGAAATTTTACCCAAACCAAGCTCTCCTCCCTTGCTAAAGAGACTAGCTTAATGCTCTTGAGAGACTACACAGAAGAATTAGGGTTTGTGTCAGGCTTTGTTCCTTCACTGTAGTTATGAAGGACATTTGCATAAATCATCTATCATAATTGTAGGAAGAAAAAGAAATGCAGTCAACTCAGAAATACGAAAAGAGGTACAAACAAGCACCAAAAAGGCACTCGGGCTCCTCAGATTCAGTGGTCATGCTGCCTACATCAGGTCCAGGTAAGACTTTAACAATTAAAACCAGAAGAAGAAGAATATATACCATAAAGGTTTCCACTGTATCTCTCTACAAAGGAAGAATTTCAAAAGATAGAAAGCACCACTGTTGGGTCATGAGATTAAAGGGTCTTTCAGAAAGATGGACAGCATCTATGTGATGGATGAAGTATGCAAGTGGCTCTTGAGAAATGCAGCTTGATGGGAAACTGCGACGAGCAATAGTTCTTCTCTCTCCTTTGCTTGGGTTGAACCAGAGGAATGGACCTGATTAACCACATCACAGTGGGCACATCACAGCCGATCGATAGCCCAAAGTGCTGGAACGGCTGAGAAACTGTTGCTATGGATTTATGCAGGGTTATAAATTTTAAAGGGAAGTCACTTGAGAGTAATCTTAAGGAGCAGCAATGGCAACTTCTCTTCTTTGTGGAAGCAAAGAGAGGTGATACCAGGACAGACAAAGTTGTAAAAATCAAATTAAGGCATTTGGGAACAGAGTGAAGGTAAGATGATGTAAAAGCCATCTTAGGTTGTTTAAAAGATATTTTTATTGTCTGTGGGTGATACATTCAAGGACATAAGCATGGATTTCTCAGTCTCAATTTCTCTGGGAGGCAGCAAGACAGGGTGGGAAGAAAGGGCCTTGAGCAGCATGGCACCACTGCCTGCTCCAGACTTGAGGTTTGTGTGACTTGAGTGGGAGAGATAAGGCACTCACTGCCCCAAGGGTGCTGCTGAGGGGCTTATGGTGGAGCCAGCTGCCACAGCTTCCCTGACCTGGGTTGCCATCCCCATCTTGCCCAAATTTCCCCATCCCCTCTGCCTTCTGTCTGCAGCCAGGCTAGCATGTCCAAATTAAAAGGAAGTCATCACCAGAAGTGCTGTCAGAAGGGAACAGCAATTACCCCCACTAAAGTGTCTGATCTCTCTGCTACGTGCAAAAGCAGCTTGTGATATGTTTTTAGACCAACCTGAACTCACCTGCGTCCACCATTACATCCACATTCATTTTTCTACTTCTACCCTGGCACCTGGGAAAAATGATCCATGGGGCATTGCCCTGCCTATTGCACCCCAAAGGCAGGTCTTAAAGAAGTCCTCCAGGTAGCCCAACAGCACAGTGTGGCCTTTATGATTGATTATCCTGGGCACAAACCAGCATGTAATGGTGAGGCAAGCTAAGCCTTTGGTGCTTGTTCTGAAGCCCTCAGGAGTGTAACATACTGCAGAATACTGTTGTATCTCTTCACCTTTGGTAGTAGGTGACTTTCAAAGAGCGGAGAAAAACCTCCACGAGTTGCTTACAGATGCTTCTGAGGAGTACCGTGAGACAAAGCAAGCTGCAGATCTGATAGACCCAGTCGATTTTGCTTGCATCTCTGCAAGAATGGCTCGTGGATATCTCTTATTGTCAGTTTTCCCAGGTGTAGCAAGAGCAGAAGTGTCACAGGAGCAACACTGTCCCTCTTGGAGCAGTCCCTTATGAAGTGACATCCACCCAACTCCCTGTATGTGGAACTGCTCTGAAAAAAGCAGTCGCACCACCTGAAAAGAGAGGAAAGTGGAGGCATGTTTGAGGAAAGGCAGTTCACACCAAGAACAGGAAACCCGATGTTGTCACAGAACCTTCAGTGAAGAGAGAAGGAAAGGCCACCTCTGGGACAGAAATGAAGGTGGAAGGGGCATCAGGGCAAGAAGAGAGAGCAATAGGAATAACAGACACATATGGGTGTTCCCAAAAGAGGAACAGAAGACATGCATCCTGTCTGTGTTTTGTGCACAAACACCTCATTCCAGGGGTAAAATGACTTTTCTGACATTCTTTGGTGTCTCCCAAGTAAATTTCACTGCTACCTCATTTTATCATACCATCATTTTATGCTCTGCAGAAGAGGAGGTCTACACAGCACAGGTTTTCATGCAGGAATTCATCTCTCACCTATTACTACACAAGGATAATCCATAGAATGGGATAAGACACCTTCCATGCCTTGAACTGTCCAGTGGTATGCTGTACTCATGAGAAGCAGGGAGCACCCACACCGCTGAGTACCACTGACACACTCACTGGTTTGTGGCAGAGATAAAACGAGGAGGGGGTACCAAGGGGCTCCTGCCCTGCTCATCACTGGCTGAGGCATCAGGGAATCACTGGAGAGGTGGAAATACAGCCACATATCCTGGCAGGCAAACAGGATAAGCAACTGGTTGGGCAGAAAAACAATTCTGCTGCCTGCATGATAGAGAGGCTGGATTGACATTGCCAAGTCAAGTATCAGACACATTCAGTGTGTTTCTGCCTGCTTGGATAAAGTAACAGGTGTGCACTTCAGACCAAGCATGGCAGGGTGGAAGAGTATTATTAGGAAGCTGTTATGATCCTGACCACCAATGTGGACGTACTGTGGTTAGGCAAAAAGTCCCAGTTTTAATGACGAGGAAGGCAGGGCCAGTGCCTTTACTAACTTCTAAAAATGTCTTATGAAAGAAGGAAATTGGAGATGTTCTAGTTGGCACAATGAGTGTTACATGCTGCTAACATGGTGGTGGGTTTCAGCAGACAAGCAAGTGGCCAGGGTATTTACCTAAATACGTTTGGGAGACTGATGGTGCTTCACAGAGTCTTTATTTCCCACAAACATGTCTCCTGTGGAGCTGGTGCTGTCTGACAGCACAGCAAGTGCAGCAAAGTATGCTAACCTTTCATGAGAACAATTCAATTAGCTCTTCTCATTCAGGAAAGGGCAGTATCTGCTTATTCTTAGGGCTCACTATTCCAGTGTTAGGAGCAAGGCCTCATACAATGAATTGCTCTGCAAATGTCAGTCTCCCGTGTGATGATCTTTGACTGCCACGGAGCAGCTCAGATACCTGGGAGATAAAAGGCCATCTTCATCTGCGTCAAGTTGCATCTTGGGTTTACGCTTGGCACGCAGATCACATTTCATCCCAAAACTCTCCTTGCAAAAATCTTTCTGATGTGTTTATTTTGACAGCCTAATTCAATCAATGTTATTATTTAATTTGAGCCATTTGCAGAACAGCAAGTGTACAGGAAGGTAGAGCCCTTAACTTCTTTGTCTCCCATTTTCTTTATTTGCCATTGCATAATGACATTTAAAACAGAAAACATCACTGTTTGGAAAAAATGATAAACACTTTAGGAAAACCTAACTTTCTAATACTTAAGAAAAATTAGTGGAGTATCAAAAGTCAGAGATCACAAAATCACAGAATGTTAAGGGTTGGAAGGGACTTTGAAAGGTCATCTAGTCCAACCCCCCTGCCGGAGCAGGTTATTGGGAAGCAGCAAGGTCCCCGTATTTGCTGTTGCATTCCACTTCCAACAGAAAAGACTTCTTTTGACAGTACCTTAATATTACCTACGTGCACTTCTTTCTATAAAAAGCAGCAACAACTAGAAGTGACAAATTATATCTGCCTGCAGGTACACAATCACATTATCTCACTGTGATGCAAAGGATAACGTGTCACAGAAGGTGATGATTGAAGAAAAAAAAATCATTCGAAGTGTGTCATAGATCTAATTACATTTTATAGGAGAATCAACCTTTATTTGAACAATCCATGTCTTGGAGAATGTTTCCAGATCTTCTCTTTCTGCCTTGGCTTTAAATGTAATTATTAATTTGCATGCCATCATCTTGTCGGTGAGAAAATGAGTACTGATCCATACAAAACACACCTTACCACAAAAAAACACAGAAGATTCGAGCTGATTTTTAAAACCTTTTCCCAAATCTTCCCTGAAAAATCTTAGTCTTTCAATTAAGCCACAAACAGAAGCAACCACACAACAAGCAGGCCACTTGAGCAAACTCCTTCCCAGGAAAACCCACTTTCTTTTAAACCAGCCAGGAGCTAGACAGTAAGTAGCACAAAAACCACCATGAAAATATTCCCTGAGCTCAGAATTTCTTACCTTCCCCTGGAGCCAATTCACCTTCTGACCTTGTCCAGCCCCTGTGCCTGAAGTGTCACAGCAAGCCCATTGGTCATTGAACCAAAAACACATTTCCAACAGTGCTGATAAAACTCCATTGCACAAAAACCCCTTCTCTGCTAATGTCCTGGGCTCAGCCCCTTCCTCTTCTGGTTTGAGTTTAAGCCCATGGAAACACTAGCCGGTGCAGAGACAAAAACCTCGATCATTTGTATCCCACAATGTGTTCCCATGCCGTCCTACCAAATGGAGCCACGTGGGAACACGGGACACAGAGGTCCTCAATCCCTGACAAGCTGGGCTGTGGAGAAGCAAAGCACCCTGTGCCCATGCTGCTGTCCATCTATAAGGGCACAGAAGTGAAAAGCATAAAGCGGATGGTTGATTTGGAACTTGTAGGTCCAGTCAGCAGCAAGATTGCTGGGGGGCCCGCCTTTATGAATATGGGTACTTAAATCCTTTTCTTAATTCTGATGCTAAGCATCTAATTCTCAGTTTTAAATGCTGACACATATTTAAAATCCATCATTGTGTGTATTTTACATGCTAACCAAGGAAAATGAGGAATCGTCTTCTGAGTAAAGCTGGGAAAGCAGAGAAACGCAGAATCAGAAGCTCAATTCACACAGTACTGTTTCTTCTTCTTGATTACAGAAAAATTGATTACTCCTGTTTACTTAGTTATAAATAAATGCACACGTAGAGAGATACAGCTCTACTCAGGAAAAAGTTCCCTTAACAGTTATTTAGATTTGCTGGTTCCAGTCAACACCTCCTGCAAGGCCTGTGGACATCAGGCCATCATGATATAAAGTAGGCAGAAAGCCAAGGAAAAAATGGCAGACATAAATAGGATGTCGCAAAGACATTGAGGACCCCTTTTGGCTTCTGTGTCATTGGGACTTTTTAAAGTTTTGTTTCTTTTTTTTTAAAGATTTTGGTCTTTTCCATGTGTTTCATGGTCCCTAATTGGATGTTAAATGTTCCTGCTCTGGACCCAAACATGCACGATAGAAACACAGGCTCCTTTGCTTGAAAACAAAGGGAAAAGTCTGGGGGTTTTTAAGGAAAATGGCAAGGAGCATGGATTTAACCAAGGCTGTCTGTGCTCAGGTGCAGGGAGCGATGGTGTCACAGTGCCTGGCTCCTGCACTGCTCCTGACTGGCACAGGGGAAGGTGTAAAGGATGGTGCAAAGGTGTTCTACATATTGTCAGGGGAGCAGAGGGCAGCAGGGGATGGAAAAGGCATGTTGTCTTGTAGGTGACTACCAATTCTGGGCTTGCAGCTAGAAGTTTAATTGTGTTAAAAAGCAGGGTGGATCTGGACTATATTTTATTCTTTCACAGTGGGTTGGGCAGCTCAAGGGATGTGCCTGTGTTTGCAGCTGTCCACTTGAGGCATCTAGGACTCAAATAATGCTGCAGTGAAGAAATGCTTTTGGTCTTTTGCCTTGTGTGCAGCACTAGCCCATTGCTGGAAGGGATGGAAGGATGCATCACATTCAGCTGATGTATCCGAGGTACCTGCTGGAGGAGCTGTTTCTATGTTGTGCATCATACCTTGAACTGCTGCTCTCTTCCCCTAATGCAGATATTAGCATGTTTATATTTTCTCTTGTTCTTTCTCTCCTACTACTTGTATTATGATGCCAACAAATTAGAACGATAAAAAGAAAGGGTGAGAATCTGCTGGAAAACCCCCTTCACTATTGGGCTTTGCTGTAATGTGTGGTCCCTGCAAAGAGACCACACCATTGCTTCACCTCCCACTGCCTTCTGTCACTTTTTTGCAGCAGAGTTCACATGAGCAGACTTCCCTCTGCTGAACCGGTTGCCACCTTGACTGTCAATGCTGAGTCAGCGCTTACAGCTCTTCAGGTGCCCCAGCAGCAGTTGGATTATTTTCGTGCCGAGTTACTGCCCTCAATAAATGAAACTGCCCCTGGGGAATTTTTTTCCCTGGGAGAAGTATCTGTAGTCAGAGGAGAGAGCTTAAACATTGAGAGGGTGGTGAAAGGCATGCTGGTTTTCCACCCAGGGGAGTTTCGTGTGGCACTCCTGAGCAAAAAGCAGCAGCTCAGGAGCTGCTCCATGAGCTTTCAGCTGCAGTAGGTCCCAGGAAGGAGTTCACTTGACGAGGAGCAGGCAATGGGGAGACACGTCAGAACTCAGAGTGTCCCCCAAATGAGCAAACCCAGCAGGGGTTAAGGCGACCTTCAGATGTGCTCATCCTCCACGCAGAGATGAATCGCAGCCACTTTGTCACTCCTTGCCCTCCAAGTCGCACGTTTCGGTCATGAAGCACCAAGAAGGAGAAAACACGGGTTTGGGTTTTTTTTGTTCTGCCTCTTGTCTTTTTTTCTTTTTAAACAACTACCACAAAAGCTAGCTAAAGAGCTTAGGAGCAGCTGCATTATAAGAAATTATTTTTACCCCATTAAAAAATTCAAAATGAGAGTGGCAGAATGGAGATTAGAGCTTCTACTGCATTGCCGGGTGTTACTTAGTACCTGTGGATCATTACATTGATAAAAATATGTACAGACTCACTTTTCAGGTTTAAAAGTGTTTTGTCCTTTTGTTTGCTTAGCTAAATAAAGAGGTTTTGTTTGACCTGTGATTTTGAATCCAGCTGGCTTTTTAATATACGGTGACTCATACAAAGCAGCCTGCAGAGTCAGTCTCGTTTCCACCGTTATACCACTAATTTCAGCAGAAGCCCCACAGAAAATCAAGTGATGCAGGGGGGGGCTTTTGGTCTGGCTCCCAACCATGCCTTTCTGACCAGAGCTGTGCTCTTCTTTCTGTAATTGCTCCTGTCGAAATGAGGGAGCTAATCACGGAGAGGTGCTTCGCACAAGCCAAATTGCCAGGATCTGGCCTTCTGAGGCACTGCAAGCCCCGTAAGATATTCAAGGTTAGTAATAAACCATTAGTTTCTAATGAAAATTGGAGCTGAGGCCGAGGACTTGCTGCCTCAAAATGGTAATTTTTTATAATGAGATACTGTCATTATCTTGGCTGATGTGCAATAGAACATCACTGGTTTTAGTGGCAGCAGGCTAGGAGCTCTTTAGACCAAGACTGACGTTATTTCATTTACTTCAGGTAAGCCAAAAAATGCTGAAGGGTGCTAAAGCAGGAAATCTCATTTCCATTTTCAGTAAAGACTACATATAATGTATCATTACCAAACACTGGGCCTGATCCTTACACCTAACTCAGTCTGTGTTTTCTTCCCTCACAGATGGCATCATTGCCATGAGAAAGTAAAAACCATTGAGCACACGGGCCTGCAGGGATAAGGAAATATTTGTGCTTGCCACTGGTAATGGCAAATTATGACGCCGTTCTGCAGACTCTGTGCAGGCAAAGTTGCCTGTTTACTTTCAGAAATGCAAGATCAGACAGAGTACCTGTTTGTCCCCCTGTGTGGCTTCCCCATCAAGGCTGTGAGGGGGTCACGGAGATGTACTCCACAGTGACTGGCAACGGGGGTTCCAGGCATTGTTGTCTTCCACAAATCACTTCATGACCAAGATAAAAGTGTCATTGTCTGACAACAGGAGGAGTCTCTGGTTCCAGATACTGTGAATGTAATACCATTTCTTGCAAATAAACGTTGTTTTGATAAAAAAAAACTCAACAAGGAAAATGTAGGCATCATGCTATACACAATTCCTGGACTTCCTCCATCAGAAATTTCGGTTCTTCTTTTTCTAGAGTGAGATGTTATTTGGGGAGACGAGAGATTATGTAGCCTGCTTGATGTTATTCTACTCAGGTATCCCTGCAGATCAGAACTCACTTTGAAAATGAAAGGCTATGTTTTCCTGCAAGTGGGTTGACGTCAATTCTACTCTTCAGGCCTAACCAAAAAAACATTAAAATACTCTCTTCTCTTTTGCCACGGTCTTGCCCAGAAATTATGAGTCAGCAAAAGCTTTCTGAACATGGTATATAGAAAAAAACCCCACATTTTTATTGTCCCCTAAAAATGAATAAGAAAACTGTAACCCAAACTTGCTTCCTAGAAGAGGGGAAAAATGCTTGGGAAAATACCTTAGAAGTGTCACATATTTTGTAAATACAGTAAATCTTTGGGAAAAGTGCTAAACTGAAAATGCAGTCATATAGTAAAGAAATGAAACAAAGCAAATAACATGTTGGGCTAAGAATGGAAAGGGAAATCAGCTAAATCCTTTTCACTCCTGGATTAAGTGGTTTATTACTAAGGTAGGATTATATGCATCTAAGTTTTCTGTATCTAATTTTTATACATGTTGTTACCGCTTACTGAATTTATGGTGAAAATCCCTGATGCCCTGTTCCCGACAGAGTTAATGGAGAAAGGTGGCATCAGGGGTCATCTCTAGCAGATTCTGTATTTCTAACTTCAGGGTCTAAAAATACACATAAGAAATATCTCCTAGAGGCTTTTCCAGAACAATACTGGTCTTCAGAGTCTGCACAGGGGTCCCAGGAGCCACCTTTGTTCCTTCTCGTCATGTCCTATCTGGATGCAGGGTCAGTGCATCCCAGCGTGGAGTGCTGCCTGCAGGGAACACCTAGGAACGGAGCCAATGGCAGCCCTGCCCTGTGGCTTTACTGTGGTCCATACAGGAATGATAAAGGTTTATGAGACTAAAGCCTAGCATATGGCTGGCTTTCTGGTTTTACCAGAAAGTTTTTCCAGTTTTCACTGGTTCGAGGCACTTGCTGGTCTTTTCTCTCAGCAGTTACTACTTTGGGTGATGCATCATCTTTGGCCAAATCTATTCAGGTTACTAGAGCAAGACTGGGATGCTCCAGCCAGCAGTTTGGTCCCTGGCTTTGCAGAAGGAAAAGAGCTTAGGCACACACTGTGCCACCTGGCCACAGGGCTAGAGGGCAGGCCTTGCCTGCTTTTATTTATTAGTTTAGATGTAGTGTATGAGCTGAGGGCTGAAAAGAGGGGAAAAATAAAATCTTTCTCACTATCACCTTTAGACTTCTTAATCCAAGAAGCATTTTGGCCTATCATAAAAATCTGGTTTAAAACGTATTTGCAACATTACTGCAGCAGTGCCCTGATGAACTGCCTGCCTGAAGGCATTCATCATTCACAGTGTCACATTCATGATTATTAGAATTGATAAAAATAATGGGGCTAGCAGAGTCTGGAATACAGGTGGGTCTTTTTAAAACAAAATTATCTTTGCATTATCAGTGAAATGACACTGGTTTTCATGCTTGTACTCACATACGTACAGCAATACTGATTCACAGCCTCTTTGTGGCCTCAGCTTGCTCCAGCAGGCAAATGCTTGATGCATTGCCCAGTCATAAACTGACAAACACATTAGTCCAAACTTTTTATGTGGTACTATGCACGTAAAAGTAATCTGTTCCAGCCCTTACATACAAATTGAAATGATGAACTATAAGGATGTAAATGTAGCATAACTATAAATAAATACGCCACAACACTGCTTCGGAAATCTGCTGCACGTGTTATTGCTCTAAATAAATCTTGAACCTGAGCGAAGAAGCGTTTCCAAACTCTAAACAACATTGACCTCTGATGGGCTTTTTGAAGCCACTAAGCCACGGGATTATCAGAAAACTGTGTACTGCTCCAAGACAGGAGACAGCAGACAGCAAAGATGCACTTAAATGATTTTTCTACAGCATGCAGTCCGGAAAAAAAAAGGAGGGAGAAAACAATACACGTTCCCCTCAGAACTGCGGATGATAAGGAAAGTCAATTTATTGTGGCATTTTACAGGCTTTTAGGAAAGAAGACTGTGATTTTTATTTTGTTTTTCCCCTCCAGAGTTAAACAAGAAGATGAAAAAAAGAGCCTGGCTTAGAGTCTGATTTTTCCCCGTAGTACAATAACTTTTTAATGGAGCGTTATCATAAAGGGCTAACTTATAACTCAAAGATTAAAGCTACTGGAAACTTGGTGAGTAACTGTAATTAGCAGCCTATTTTTTGTTTCTTTGTTTACTGAAAAATAAAAAAAGGAGTTTGTGCTCTTTGTCACTTTCTCTTTGCATGACCAAAGAAGAGAACAAACAAGCAAGCAGGAAGGTGCCCTTCTTGGTGCAGTATTTCATCTCCATAGTGAGTGATGATCTCTTTAGGCAGAATTACACGGGGAGCTTTCAAAAGTAAACAAAGGGACTTTGCTTAAGGGGCAAACTTGCCAGTTCTGTTGTTTCTAAAAGCATCTAAACACACCAAGTTATATCACATCTTACATGTTTTTATTTGTATACAAAATGTTATAATTTATTATCAATATTGTGCAGCAAAGTGTAGGTACACGCACACATACATACATACACGTCCCCCTCCCCCCAAAACACACACATGTACAAATACAACACAAACACGACTTTCTGTCTCTCTGCCCTTCAAAAAAGGCAACACTGTTTTGGCAGGTCAGCAGCTAGAAATAAGGTGCTATAATCAAGCAGAATCGGAATGTCTTCACTTTACAAATGTGATGTGCAAATTTATATACAACCACATTTTCTTTTTTTGTCACGGGACCCGAAACTCCACACCCCGAACCACTCTCAGAGATACAAACATGTATAAAGTGCTAATACTTAAGCATGTTTCCAACGACTTCACAACGTAGTCTGAAGTTTAGAACAGGCACTGTAATAGTTCACTGGGTAGATTGTCACTCGGTGTGGTACGACAGGGAGAAAAGTCACTCAGACATCGCTGGGGGACCGGGAGCGAAAGGACACTTTAGCCTGAAAGCAGCCACAGAAGAGCACCCACATGGACCTCTGGATTTCCTGGTTTCTGTAGGCGTAAATGATGGGGTTGATCATAGAGTTGTAGGTAGCAGGTAGAAGCGTGGCGTACGTGTACACAGAAGGGTAGTCAGGATCCCCCACTACACAGTAGATGGCAAAAGGCAGCCAGCTGGCTCCGAAAGTCCCGAGGATTATAGCGAGGGTAGAGACTCCTTTTTTGGTGGCAACATAGTGTGAAGCAGTCAGAAAGTGCTGCTGGAGAGCTATCTGGTGAGCGTGCCTGCAAACGATCTTGCAGATCTCGATGTAGAGATGGAGCATGATGAGGAAAATGAGAAAGAAAGAGGCGGACAGCAGCGTCACGTTGCTCTTGGTCAAGGGTCTGACGACGCTGCAGGCGGCACGGTCGTGGAGGCAGTTCCAGCCCAGGACGGGCAGCAGCCCCAGGCAGAGCGAGACCCCCCAGGAGCCCGCCAGCATGGTGTGGATGCAGAGCACCGTCCTTTCCGAGTAGTAGGTGAGGGCATTGTAGAGGGAGAGGTAGCGATCGACCGTGATGGCCAGCAAGCTACTCACGGAGGCGGCGAAGGAGGCGACGAGGAAGCCCACCGTCAGCAGGCTGACCGTCTCGGAGCGGATCACGTACTGGAAAACGAAGTTGAGGATGAGCCCGAGGCCGGCCAGCAGGTCAGCCGTGGCCAGGCTGCCCACCAGCACGAACATGGGGGTGCGCAGGGCGGGCGAGTAGCAGATGATGGCCACCACCAGGGCGTTCTCGCAGGCGATGGCGGTGCCCGAGACGCAGAGCATCACGTCCCAGGGGTTGAGGGCAGCGGGCGCGGGGGGCCGCGACGACAGCTCCAGCGACGCGTTGCCGTTGCCGTTGCCGTCGCCTCCGCCGCCGCCGCCGGCCGGCAGCCGCGGGGCGGCCGCTCCGCTCTCGTTCAGCGCCGCCGCCGCTGCCTCCATCGCGGCCGGGGTCGCCGCGGCTGTGCGGGGGCAGAGGCGGCGAGCGGGGGCGAGAGCGGAGCGGCCGCCCCGCGGCTGCCGGCCGGCCGCGGCGGCGGAGGCGACGGCAACGGCAACGGCAACGCGTCGCTGGA
>JANVCC010000018.1:48654756-48785318 GCA_025345505.1 Todiramphus chloris collaris | reverse complement strand
TCTCCCTCTCCCTCTCCCTCTCCCTCTCCCTCTCCCTCTCCTCTCCCAGTGCTGCTTTCCTCCCGCTTTCCAGTAGGTTTCTCACTCGCAGTGCCATCCGCAGCGCCTGTGGGGAGAAAATGGGAAGGTTAGTGTGCGTACAGGACTTGCGGTGCTGGCTCCGAGCCCGGCGGGGATCTTTGCACACCACCGGTTGTGAACGTTTCCCAGTAGCCCTATAGATTGCTCTGAAAAAGCCCACGCTGCAGCCGCTCCCAACAATGTAGGGTTAACAATCTGGTTACCAGCGAAAGCATCCACGCTACTTCCCGAGGTCGAAGACCCGGTTGCAGAAGTATAAAAATACCATCTCTCCCCCTGTTTCCCCCTTTGTGTCTCATGGGCCACCAGCAGCTAATGTATTTCTTCTCTGAAGCATGTGAATCGACCAAGCAAAGAATAACTGCCTCGTGCCAATCACTTCCAAACCCCGTATCAAACATGGGCAGCAGGCAGTGTCCACCTGCAGCAATGTAGCTTTCTTGGCACAAAGGTGACAACCCAAAAGCTGCCCTGCCTCCAGTATGGGAGGAGAACATGTTCGTTCTGTAACTGCTGACCAAAAGAATGTGGAAATAAAATGACCTCTTGGTTATGGGAGCAGCATGCAAACCATTTTGACACAGTTTTGAAAAATTCATTAGAAGCAAATACGTCTACTGTCTTGGACAGTCCAAATGAAGAAGTCATGCAGGCCATTCCGTGGTAAGAGGTGGGCACATTCAAAGGGAATTAAGAGTGTCAGCGTTCGTTACACCCATCTCTGAATCGTCCTGCAGGCTAAACACCACTATATAGACAAGCTGCAGATATTTTGTATCTCTGGAAACAGAGATTCCCAGGATTTCTGAAACACAAATCTCAGAATATCTTCGTGTGGGAGGGATGTGTGGGTGGCAGGTCTGGGGCTTCTCTTTGGTCTCACTTTGGTTCAGAGCAGGGACAGTGTCAACCGTGAAAAGGTTTTCCTCAGGGTCTTGTTCAGTCAAGTCTGAGTATCTCCAAGGAAGAAGATTTGTACTATTTGCCTCCCTGAGCAACCTGAGCCTGTACTTTGCCCTCAACTGTAAAACTTTTGTGGTAGTAGTGTTCCATTGCCCCTATATTGTCCTATGCCTATCCAGGAATTACAACAGCATTTGTAACTGCAGCAAAAACAGTTGCAAGAAGATAGGAGAAGGGATTGCAACTCTACATGGCTCAATCACTTGGTTATGTACACCCACTATAGTTCAAAAAATGCAGTGTTATCTTATTCCCTTTGCCAAGTAGAGAATGGGTTGGGTATGGCCAGCATTGCCCTAGATTAAGATTAAGGCTGAGACCACAAGAATCCCAGTGCAGCAATGGATGCTTTAGAGCAAGGCAAAAGAAGTTCAGGTAAAGTAGAAGGTAAAGTAAAATTTTGGGCTGGACCAGAGGAAATCCTCAAATCTAGACCCCAAACAGAGGTGGCTTATTTCAACATTAATTAAAATGGCTGTGACCGAATAAATTATTTCGAACCTTTTCCAAAATGGATCAGAAACGGTGCCATCCAAACCCAGCAAATCAGGTTTACAAACATGAACCATAGGAGCTCCACAATGAAACTGTAAGATCTGCAGTATTTTTTTTTGGCATCTATAAAGCATAGAGAGAAACATGTCATTTATCTGCTTTTCAGTAGTGAAATGTGGTGGGGAAGCTCTCCATTGTGAGTGATTTGTCACAGCTTTGACCATCCTGCTACCTCTAGGAAACAAGTATGTGGCAGGTCTGTTCTATAAGAGCATGTATATTGTAAGGCAGCGTATGCTTTTTATATTATGGATATATGTCATTTTAAACCTCTATGTTCTCAAACACTTTTTCCTTAACTGAAAACACAGAGTCCGTGATACCAAGGCAGAAATAATTTCGTAAGTGGTGAAACTTTGTGAGAGAATTAGGAAAGCAGAGTTAAGCTCTAGGAAGAATTTTTAACCTCTGAGCCAGTCTAGTCTCACACCCCTGACCTACTGGCACATATCTTTCACGTAATGAAAGAATTGCTAAAGCATCATAGTTTGCCTCTGAAAGGGAGATGCATGGGTCCAGCTTGACTTTGCTCCTTGTCGTCAGGTGTTTTCTGAGCTCTTCTGGTTCGTTATTCCCTGCATTTCTCTGGACTTTCAAGAGAAGGATGCTCTTACAATCCATGTCAGGTTCCAACTGAGTTCAATGAGCAGCTCTGAGCATCTCCCCCATCTCCCTCAGATTGCTGAGTATCAACTGTCAGGGTTAGTGACCAACTCCACGCTTGCTTACACCTCCTTGGGAACTGTTTACTTTTCCAGAGCTATTGTTAAAGGCAGTTTATCTTCTTAGCACAGCTTCTGGCATCAGTCATTCCAACAAAAGGTGAGCCATCTGGATTGCTCTTAATTTTAACTTGTTGGGGAAAAAAGAGGATTCAAAGAGTAGATAAAGCTGGCATCTAACAGATGCATTCATTTACCACGGTACCATAAGGAGCAGCTGAGACAGAAGTCTGGCCAGACCTCCTACACTGTCATCAAGATGTTTTCATCTTGGCTTCCTAGCAGAGGCTGGATCCACAGATCTCACGGGAGAATATAAAAATAAAAAGCTGTGTTTCAGCAGTGCATACCTAAGCACAGCGTATGATATAACTCAGTAATCATCTCAGCAAATTTCTGAAAATTAAGCAGCAACAACATTAAAAAGTTGCTGAAATAAACAATCCAAAAACTCTCTGCTTGACTTCTCCATCTGTTCTGAGAGCTGAGCAATATTGCATTCTAATTTCCATATGTGATTACTTAATTTTGGTTAACTGGATTATTTTGATAGTTGGTATTCTTTAATGATCAATAAGTAGGCTGAGTAAATGTTAAGTATTATTAAATGTGCTTTACATAGCATGAGTTAGAACCGAAAAAAAAAGCACTTCAAAATTCATCTTTCCAACCACACGCTGAAAATATTGAAGAGTCATTTTTCTTCTGGCAACATAAAGAAGCCTTAAAATAAAGGCGGGAGGAGGGAAGGAGAGAGGGGGATTACACAGATGGTGAGCTAACCAGCGCTGACATTTCAGAAATTTCTATGCAGCTGGCATGAAAAGATGTCTTAAACACGTATCAATCCATTTAGGCACCTCCTCAAGATTATTGTTTTCCTGACTTAGTGAACTCAGCCTTGTCACCCGGGGTCACTGATAACTAGGTCCTAGGTTAGTGATACCCCCTGGCTGATCCTTCAGATTTAGACAGGTGTCCACCTGCAAACAAGCTGTATTGCAAAACCTACTGATGACAGAAACCTCAGAGGGGTTCAGGCACCATTTAGAATTTCAATTGCATCCTACACAGTCCCATTTCTCCACCACACATGTGTCCCATGTGGTCCTTGACTGTACTTTTTGATGGAACACTCACAGTGTTGTCAGTCCTCTCTGATGAGTCTTCAGCTGCTTGGTTGCTCTGTCCCTCATGCAGATGCAATCCAGAAAACAGCCTACATGTCTGTAATATCTATTTTACTTGCACAGTAAGGCCGTATGGGACTGCATGGGACTGCATAAACACAACTATCATGCTTTTTCTAACATGTGCTTGGTATGGAACTCCTGGTTTACTCCGTTGCATTCACAAAGCTGCATTTCTCCAATGGATTTTATGGGTGTTTTGGAAAGCGGTACTGTATCTTATGTCGTCTCTGAATTGCTAGCAGACACTACAGGGGCAGACTTTTAGAATCATAGAAGATTTGGGGTTGGCAGGGGCCTTTAAAGGTCAGGTAGTCCAACCTCCATGCAGTGAGCAGGGACATCTTTAACTAGATCAGATTGGTCCAACCTGATCCTGAATGTTTCCAGGTATGGGGTTTCTACCACATCTCTGGGCACTGTGTTCCAGTGTTCCATTACCTTCATTGTAAATATTTCTTCCTTATATCTAGTCTGAATCTACCTTCTTTTAGTTTGAAACCATAGCCCCTTGTCCTGTTGCCACGGGCCCTGCTGAAAAGACTGTCCCCATCTTTCTTATAGGCCCTGTTTAAGTGGCCTTATTGAAAGGCCATGGTAAGGTCTCCCAAAACCCTTCTCTTCTCGAGGGCCAACCCCAACTCTTTCAGCCTTTGCTCACAGGAGAAGTGTTCTAGCTCTCTGATCATTTTTGTGGCCCTTCAAATAATTTCACATAAGCAGATGAAAATCTGCTTTCGTGTAGCAAATGCTTATTATCAGGGATGAATTCAGACTGAACCTTAGGTTGGAACCTGAGGAGTTTGAGCTATCACATGTTTCTTTTTCAGTAAGAAGAAAAGGTAAATGAGGGTATGTACAGAAAAATAGACAGAATCCTAACAAATACTATTTTGAGCTTTCACTTAACGGCTCTCAAAGGACTCTGCAACAATTTAAAGCGAGAGTCGTCCTCCACCCCTTTTCCTTTGTTGGGTAGGATTCCCATCCAGCCTCCCTGCTCCTTTTCCCATTCCTCAGTTTTGGCAGCTGCCAGTTCTGCCCAGATAATGAGCCCTTCTCCCCCTGCTTCAGACAGGATGAGTTTTTGATGCATCTTTGACCTCTTAAGCTTAGTCAAGCAGGGACTTTATCCTGGGAGATGCTGCTTGTGACTGCTCACCACCCAGCAATTTATTTTTTTTTTAGGTGACTGAGTTTTCATATCACCTGTGGTAGGGGCCTTGTGAATATGAGAGGGATCTACATATCTACTTCATCTGCTTAGCAACATCCACATGTGTCAGCCCACTTCCACCAGCCAGCCAGCCAGAGCCACAGGACCTGGCTTAGCTTCCGAAAGAATAATGTTTTCCAGCAGTGCTTGGATGTTAGAAGAACTGCACATGAGTTTGTATAGAGTTCATTAGGAAAAGCACAGGCATTGCTCACCTTTATTAAAAAGATAGCCTTTGATCCACTCTGTATATTTCTACAGATTAGTGATGAATATACTGAAGCTAAATACATACATTTTGCAACTTTCCCTTCCTTGCCCTGCTTGTTCCGTTGATGGAAAGAAATAGGGAGCAGCAAAGGTCATTCATCATTAGATATGTCATCGAGTGCAATGGAACAAGGACTTTTATTATTTTCATTCTTTCAAACTTTTCCAAAACCTTTTTGCTCAAATTTTTAAATGGCTTCAATCTACCCTTTAAGTTCTTCAAGGACTTTTCCGCACATCTAAGTGAGGAAGTCCTGAGTTTACCCAGCCAATGTCTTTTTGCAGCTTTGTAAAAAAGAAGCTTCAAATTTATTTCACTAAAATGTTTGTGCTGTTTCATGTGATCCTATAAGTTGCTGATTAGCTAATACATAGGAGGGTAAAGAAATATTTTTTCATTAAAGTTAATAGTAACTTTGAGAACAGTTTTTCCAGATACCAGAATGGAAGCTAAAAATAAATTTCATTGTGGAAAAAGCACCGTGCCCATCTTCCTCTGAAATTGCTCTCTCAGAAATTGCAGCCCCATCATCACCCACAAGCAATTGCCATGCCTGCAGCACAGAACCATCTCTGCGGGCCAGTCCCCACAAAGGGCTTGGGCAACTACAATAAGCTAAGTGTCTCCCACAAAACAGGAGAAAAATCTATTTCTAAGCCAGCAATCTCAAAGCTGAAGATCCCTTGAGCAGGTAGTGCTCAGAATAATATCCAAATGGAAGAGGGTATAAGCTCAGCTTTGTCCTCTGTGGAGCTGCCCAGAGGGACACGCTGAGGAAGCAGAGCTGAACCCCTGACCGAGAAGGATCTGCAACAGAAGTGTCTCCCCAAAATTGGCAGCCATGTCCTTGCTTTTAGAGACCTGAGCAGGGCTTAATCTTCTAATCTGTTAATTAAAAAAAAACAAACCTGTTTTTTTTTAAATCTCAGATAGAACATTTGTCCAGACATAGCCCTCTAGGTACTCGCCTAGTGGCTGAACAAGTCCCTGTGGAAGTGGGGGAGAAGGATTGATTTGCCACTCCACATCTCCCATGGGAATGAATTAACTACATACCCTACCAAAAATCTGGGCCAACAACTATACGGCATTAAGTATTCACTGCATGTAATAAAGAAACAACCCCTTTGAGACAGGACCAAAATCCTCATTTTAACTCACTCTGCAAGGTTGTAGTCAGGCTTTCTTTCTTGTGCTTGCTTTGGTACATCTCCATACAGCCTTGGTACGAAATCAACTATGCTTAAGCTATCCCTGATAGATGGATTTCCAATTTATTCTTAAAAACCCCTTAAAATTGTCCTTGAAACTCCAGTGATAGATTTTGTCTCATTTCCATTGGCAAGCTCTTATAGGGCTCAATTAAACTCCCTAACTACAAGACGGTAGCCAAGAAATACTGTATGGGCTTGACTCACTAAACTGTAAGAAATCCTAGACATCAGAGAAGACTGTATAATTAAAAGGCACAGAAGAAAAGACAGGATATTGTTGTTAATGATGAGGAAGTGACTGAAGAGATACTGCAGAGAGGAAGGCTGTACCTTCAGGAGCAAGGGACAGTAAAGAGAGAAAGCAAAGTCCCTGCCCTCCAGTGGGAATGTGACTCCAGGGTGCTTGGCCTGGAAATTTGGCACCACAGGCACAAATCCATACGTTCCAGCCAAATGTGTTTTATGTCAAATTAGACATTACCCAGAGAAATTAATGACTCATATTTAAACCAATAACATCTACATATCTATACCCTTATTATTATAATGTTTATTTGATGTAATACTTGCATTTTTTTATTTGAGACTTCCAGATATGCATATAGTTTCCTATTTCTTTAACATGTCAGCTTGGCAACACTTAGCAGAGACGTTTCTTCTAAGAGAACAAATTAAAATGACTTCAAAACAAGCCTGTTACTTCTCAACAGCCTGGGTCCCTGCCATCAAGAAACAAATTGATGATTATTTAGCTGAGGCAGTAAAAGAGAATTGTAAATTCTCATAAAACTTTGTTGGTTTTGTTTGTTTGTTTGTTTTTTCCTGGTGTTATCAGCTTTAATATAAAAATTAACTGAAGGTAAACGTAGCAAGGCTGAAGTTATGAGCATCACAGGCTGCTTACAGGCAGAGCATAGGGGCTGAGATGGTTACATCTCCCAAGGCAGCAGGAAAGGCTGGGAAAAATGCATGGGCAAAGCAATGCTCAGGTGCTGGCAGCAAGCAGAACCCATCACCCTCCTCCAGCCTGCTCCCCTCCTCCTCACCCTGCAGGGGACCACATGCTCAGCTCAGCAGTGGCAAGAGCAGGGTTCAATGGTGTAATATCCATCCATCTGGACCCCCCTAAACGAATGCTCATACTGATATAGATCACAAATGAGTAGTTTTCCAGGCAGAAGGGCTATTGCTTAGTCTCTGTATCCCTGCAGAGGGGCTAGTTTCCTGAGGTGACCGTCAGAATGGCCTTTTAATGTACACTATCAGGTTTTCACTATTATTTCCAAAAAGCCCTGTGAGAGAGCAGAATGGGTTTGAAACACAGTGCTGGAATATAGAGAGCTTTAAACTCAAAATTATGGACTGAGTCACCAGCTGGAAGTTAATGAAAAAATGAGGGAGTTTGAAGAGCGGAAGGTAGCAAAGTGCTCTGGGGAGGGAGGGAAGGAGCAAAATGCAAGTTGTGTCTCGGTGCTTTACTAAGCTGTTGATATATGTGCTAATTGGTAGCATCCACTTTTTACCTAATCAAGAAAGTGTGTATATGTGCCATAAAAATTAAAAGACGATCACTCCCTGCTATGGCCACAAACACAGTGGCACGGTGAGCAGAGGCTGAGCTGAGCCTTCTGTCCCTCTTCCTAGGAATGCCAGAGTAGGGAGGCAGCCTCCCTAAGATATTGCTCCCCTCATGAATATCAGCATTTCGAGCAGGAGAAAATGCAGCAAGCATCACTTGCCACCAGCAGTAATGGCTTTCAGTGTCTAAAAATAGCAAGAAGGTCTTATTTTTAATCCAGAAAGTGCTATATTCAGCTAGAGAGAATTTGATGGTAAATTACGTTCTGACAAAGAAGAGTTAATCACTGACCTCAAAATTATCTGTTGCCTAGGTACCCCTGGTCAGGATCTGTTGACATTTATGTTGTGCAAACAGAATGCAACACCAACCACTCAGATGTATATTTAGGGCTTTAAAATGGCTGGTTTTCCAAAGTGCAATGCAATGGCTGGGAATATCAGTTTAATGGTGTAAATGTTGATGCCACCTGGACACCATTCAGATAATTCTGTGGACGCCTTTGGAAATACAGCACAAGAAATGCTGCAAAAAACTCCAAAACCCCCGACGATGTGACTGAGAGGGGATCTTATTAATGTTTACAAATATCTGCAGGGTGGGTGTCAAGTAGAAGGGGCCAGTCTCTTTGCAGTGGTGGCCTGTGGTAGGACAAGGGACAGCAGGAACAAACTGGAACTTCCTGTTCCACCTCAACAGGAGGAAAAAAACTTCTTTACTGTAAGGGTGACAGAGCACTGGAACAGGCTGTCCAGAGAGGTTGTGGAGCCACCTACTCTAGAGACTTTCAACCCGTCCCTGAATATATTCTGTGTGACCTGCCCTGGGTGATCCTGCTCTGGCAGGGGGGTTGGACTCCGTGATCTCCAGAGGTCCCTTCCAACCTTTACCATTCTATGATTCTATACTGGGGAGAAGCCATTCTGGTTAAAAGAAGATGCACAGGTAGCTCTAGCAGCTCAGTGTTAAATACTGCAACTGTAACTACAATTCTTAGCACAGCTTCTTAGAAGACAGAACACATTATATAACATTTTCTTTCCCTCAGTGATGGGATTAGACACCCCCCACCCACCCCTCCCCTTTGATGGGGTTTCTCCAGAGAGTGTGGCTTGTCACTGTGTGACACTGTGATGTTAGAGACCTGCATGATGTGGCATTAACAAGGAGCGTGACATAGGGGTCTAAACCTGACTCGCTGTTAGATCTCAGCGAGTAGTGCACTGTGTGGGGAGGGGGGGAATCAAAGGCCCTTGGTTTCGCTGATGTCTGCTGGTAATTATTATTTTTTTCTAAGTTGCCCAGTATCAACAAACCACAAACTGATTTTAAAAGAAAAGCCCAAGACTGGTAAAGTTCAGAACCAGCCCAAAGATCAGTGGTGTTGTAAGGAACAAGAAGACAAGCTACCTCTCCGGGAAGAGCAGGATCCTCTGGTTGAAGGATTGCAACCTGAGCAGATGCATTTCATTTACAGCTAAAGGCCAGACGAGCCATTTGGGAGCAACTCCCAGAAAGTCTCCCTGGAGAGTGCAGCCCTGTCTAGAAAAATTCAGACTCAAGGGAAGAGTTGGCAGTTAACATGGATAACCTTTCTTGCATCGAAGTTTTGGATCAGAAATACTTTGTTAGAATGGAAATTAGGAATAATTTTGGATGTATGTGATAAGTCAGCTTCTGAGGAGTGTGAAGGGATGGGTAGGATTAGGCTGGATGAGTGTGGGTGTCTGCATTGGAGTGGAGGTTCCTTCCAGCTCTTGAGTTGCTTCACACCTTTCTGCAGAACTGCATTTCTGTATTAGAGCAATGGTCTTCAGACATCATGCGTGAAGGCTTCATCTGCTTGCCTGCAAAGGATATAGCAGGCGTTTTTTCCTTCAAATACTGCACAGCTGGTTTCATTTTTTAATTCTTATAATCATTATCAAGATGCCTTTTCACCTTCCTTTGAAGTTTCTAAGATTTTGGCCAACTGTCCTCTGAGGTGACATAGCAAAGGTTTTCCCTCTCTTCCTTTTCACCCCAAAAGGTGGTCCTGACCAGCAGCTCCAGGCTGGCATAGCCTCATATCTGGTTGTAAGGGAGGATGTGGTTTGCATAATGGGTTCATCTTCCTTTGTCAACCTCCTGCCTTTAGAAGGGACCAAGGGGTGCATGGAGCTCACAGAGGCCACCAACACTTACCTCTGCTGAAGACTGAGCTCTTCAGGCAGACCATGGTGTGCAGCACACAGGGGAGCTCAGGCTGCTGGTCCCTCCTCATCCAAATCACAATGGAAATGAAAAAAAAACCACAACAAAACAAACAAATCCCAAAGCAAGTGAAACAAGGTGGGAGCCAGAGCTGAAATGTGTCACACCTTGTTGACCTGAGACTGATGCAGGGGTTAACTGCATTTTGTGAGGTTTATGAGCAGATAACTGATTGTTTGCCAATGATCTGATTTCCTGGAAGTAGCAATATGCTCAAGTTCCTCCAGCTCCATCTCCTGCATGCCCTCATAGCCTTGCCTGCAACTCTAGCCCAGTGTAAATCAGACACCTGGCTGAGCTGCTCTTCTGTCTGCAGTATTGTTTCATTCACAGTAGTTCTGCATTCAAGCTGCTGGTTACCCTTCAAAGCATGCTCTTGGGGGGGCTTGCAAGGCAAGCCTCTGTGACAGAACCTTTACAATATTCAGTAAGTTTGAAATAAGATTGTAAAGAGATTGTGGAGAGAGCAGCAAAACCAATGTGATAAAACATGATTTTGAAAAGCAAGTGATAAAGAATGTTAAAAACTCCCTGAAAACCCCTAAGTTTCTTCTGAGCAGACTGACTAATACCTTTTCAAGGTACCACAGTGGGGACAGGCAGAGCAGGGAAAGTCCTTCAAAACAAAGCTGTCCCTGAAGATACTCTGCAGGCAGCAGCTGGCAGAGTGGCAGTTGATGTCCTCAGCTCCATTTCAAGCTGCCTGTCTGCTGCTTGCTGGATGTGAGCTGCACCATGGGGGGATTTGGACTAGAAATCAGAACAAAGGACAAAAGGCCCTTCCCCTTGGGGAACTTATATCCCTGCTGTGACCACAGAAAGGAGGAAAATGTCCCTGAGGCGTTCTGCCCATCTCAGCAAGAGGGCTATAACCTGTGCATCATAGGGAGAGAGCTGTATGGCCCTGCTGGTGAAGTTATTGGTAAATACCATTCTCTGTGCTGCAGACAGGGCAGAAGGAAGCTCAGGTTGCTGCTGTGATGCTTCCCAGCCACTCAGCATGGTGTGGGGGATGGTGGTGGGGACAGAGGTTTCCTTACCACCAGACTTTTTGGACCATGATGCCTCCAAAATGGTGTCCATCCACGGGGGACAGTTGTGTGCACATTTGCTGTCCAGCATGGGACGCTGTTTTGAGAGCACCCATAGTCCAGAAGCAAACCCCACCTGGGGTAGAGGAGCATGACTTTGGGATCCTCAGCCACCCTGCAAGCTCTGCTCCTGAGGTGGGTTTTGGGGCTTGGTTTTTTACTCCCCCAACCCAGTGAATCACTGAGAGGTGTTGAAAGGGCGGATGCTTTGTGCTGCCTGCTCCTGCCACCCTTCCAGCCCACTGCTCATCTCCTTGGGAACCAGCCCCAGGTGCAGGCTGCCATGGCAGCTGGGGCTTGCTAATATTAGGTGTGAAGATTGTTTTGTCTGTAAGTCGGGAAAAGATCACCAATTCCTGATTTACACCTCCTGGGCTTCAGGCGCTCTGGCCTGATTTTTCCCTGTCTGCTTTGAAGAAGAAAATGTTAGAAGATGAGCCCAGAGATCTACTCTGATGTCAGCCTTATTACCTGCCTCTGCTGCACCATTTGATGAAATAGTGTGTTCCCATAGCAACAGAAGAAATTAATTTAATTATATTAGGACTTATTTATATTCACACACACGCTTGCACACGTGCACATTGTGCATGCAGACACAGAGAAAAGGAAAATTAGGAAGTGCTACTCTTCAGGAAGCTCCGTATGACAATTCAGTCCTGTACATGAGGTTCACGATGACCACAAGATCCTGATTTTTCACCTTACAGATGCAAACCTGAAAGCTGACTGAGCAGCCAAAACAAATTCAGCAGCACAGCCTTACAGCAACAGGGTTCAACACTGTGGCAGTGCTACAGCTGGGAGTGGAAACCCCCAGAGTGGGATGCTGGAGGACCACAGTGCCCACCCCATGGTGCCACCTCTCACTACACACTTCACGCCAGGCAGGAGGCAAAGCCCCACTCTTCACTGACTACCTGCAGGGGAGTGGATTAGCAGGGGCATTTTGGTCCCATCCCAGTTCCCTTTTGCTCTGCAGAAGGATGCTGAGCACTGAGCTTCACAGTGTTTTCCCTACTTCATCCCAGCACCGGTGGCTTTTGAACACCCTTTGTATCGTCACACATGAGTCAGAGATTTCCATAATGTCTCTTGCTCTTTTGATACTTGCAGTCTGTGTTACACACTAACCAAATAAACTTCAGGCAGAGCCTAGCCTCTTTTTGAGTTTCAAAACAGTGATACTGTACTTTAAGATATCTCACAGGTCTGGCTTGGAAAAGATGTGAAATTCACTTTCGGGGGAGCATCCTGTAGTGTGTTTGTAATGACCTCCTTGTTGCTGGTTTGGAGTTCCCGTGCAGTGCCAAAATCAAGCACAAGCTGGGTTTTTTTCCTGTGTGTGGCACCAATAGACTTCTAACACTGTTTTCTTTATTGATTATCTCTAACAATAATCAGAATTAAAACACCCTTTTTTTTTTTTTTTTTTTCCCCTCTACCCAATAAGTGATCTAATTGATCTAATATTTAGTAGTTGGGGTACTTACCTCCATTACATATCTGGACATTATCAGAGTTGCTGATCCAACATGGTTTACATGAGATGCCTCAATTTCTAACCACACAAATTTGCTTTTATTCCTTTCTTTTGCAGCAGCAGGGGCCCTTAAAAAATCCTGGAAGTTAGCAGCTGAGAAACTGGAGAGGAAAAGGCAGTTGCTGAGCAAGGGGAGGAATGTGATGCAACGGTGACTGGCACAGAAAAACCTTCTGCTTCTTCAGGGACAGGACAGGGAGGCTTTTCCCTCCTTGGACCTCCCAAAATGTAGGAGCTGCTGCTCGACAGCCTTTTGGGGATGGACAGCCAGTACCAGAAACACACCCGTATACAAGGATTTTGTCCTTCACTTGTACTTTGTTGCTGTTGTATGTACCAGAGAAGAGGAAGGAGTACAGGGGCTTCTGGCTTTGGGGCTTTCTCCATCGCTGCCCTTGCCATGGTGAGGGGAGCCTGTGCTGTGCTGCTCCTGTGGTTTCAAGGAATTGCTTGAAATTCCTGCACAGAAGTGACTTGATCTCCATCCAGTTGGCAGCGAGCTGAGAGACAGCAAACCCCAATGGCTAGCAGCTCTCAGCGGGGCAGAGACAGGTAGGTGATAAAAATTGCAGCTACAGAAGGAAATGTAGCCAGTGGAGAAGCAAGAGAAGATGGGGCAGGTGTAGGAGGGCCTGTGCCCTTCACCAGCCTCTGTCCCAGTGGCTGAGATTTGGCACAAATACGTCTGGGAGTTTATTTGCAGGAAGTAGTCTCATGGCCAGAAGGGAGCTCAGTTTTTTCCCTGGGTGGAAGTTGATTTTGCACGGAAACACGTCTACGTAGGTCCTTTCTCAGGATCACAGCCCCATGCCAGTGCACTAGCAGCAGTGCTGACATGCCTGTGGTTCCCAGGGAGCCACAGTGCCCAGCCACAGCAATAACTGATACCAAGACAGATCTTAAGTAAAGGGCATTTAACTGAGGACTGGGTGTTTCAGTGGACAAGGGGGCTACAGACCCTGGCAAATGGCACTAACAAGCCAAAAATCCCTCGGAGCTGGGATGACTGGAGACAGAGAAGGCTGTGGACCGTGCCTGCCATGGCAGCCCTCCCACCTGCAGAACAAGCAGTCTGCATCTCTCATGGCTTCAAGATGAATTATAACGACAAGGAACAGCTCGCTCCCGCCCACGGAGAGTAAAAGGCTGAGAAGAAAATGTGTGAGAGCGACCTGTCAGCACTTATTTCACTGGGAGGATTGTAAAGGAGGTCTCTACAGGTGTTAGGTGCCCCACGACCTCTTTCAAACCACACTTCCCTGCAGCAGTGAGCTGCTCCCAGTCCCCAGTGGAACCAGAGCAACCAGGTGGCCAAGGCAGCCCTTCCGCTGCCTGCTCCTGGCTGTCGTGTGTCTCCCAAGTGTCACCAAGCTCCCACAGTTGGCACATCGGCCGTTTGCAAAGATCTGCAGAAAAGCAAGCTTTGAAAGCTTTGCATCTTAAGAAATCTAAATTATTTCTGATCATTTTGGGATTGTGGGGAAGAAGGGAGGTATGTGGGATGAATTTGAACACCCAGGGGACTTGCTAGAACTCTCTGCCATACCAGTAGGATCCCACACAGGTACCATGGTCATAATCATATTGTAATGGCGTGGACTCTCAATCTCTAACCCACTTGGGGTTTTAAAACTTCAACCCCTGGACTGCAGATCAAGAAGCGTTAATAAACCATTTGTTCCTGGTAAATAGAAATAATGGCCATACATTTTTTAAACACAGAAGCAGGCAAAAAGTCATCAGTCTTGCAGGTCTGAACCATGGATGCCAGATGTCCAAGCAACTACACAAAGGCACAGGGAACAGAGGTTCTGGGATGTAGCTATGTGTCCAGTGGGCTTAGTCTTGCTGCACGATATGGGCAATGAGGACGGTAGCAAAGGCTGCACCAGGGAGGGAGAGTTGCAAATCTTCAGTCTACAGCACATGAGAAAAAGCAGCCTGTCCCAGCCATGGCTGCTACACCCTTGTCTTGTGAGAGCAGGGAGTCAAGATGCTGAGGCAGAAAACAAGGAACCATCTTCATTGAAGTAGTTCTTATAAATTGGCCTTTATTTTGGTCCCTTCCCCAATCTGCTGTTAGCTCTTTTGTCCTCTCTAAATTGAGATTTCATACTTGGAATTAATCCATGCTCTGAAAATATCCAGATACAGAGAGAAAAGCACTGGATGAGTCAACAAAAATCCAAGCTGAAGGATTTAAGAATGCATTTTAATTACAGTTAGCAATAATTTAGTGCTACCTACAATGCCTGTCATTACACAGTCATTTATTTTTAGCACCAAACCACAACAAAATATACTTTATTTTGGAGTGCTTGACTATTGCCATACTCAAGATTCAAAAGGGAGCCCCACCTGTAATCATCATGATATAGTTTATGATAGTTTTCAAAAAACAGTTGGGTCTCACAAGGTCACAGGTGGGACACCTGAAAAACTCAAACAATTTTACAGAAATCAAGAATTGAGGATGTCAGCGCTCAGAAATAAACTTGGTTCCCGATGAGTATGAGGCACTGTACAGTGAAAAGGCAAAGCTGCTGAGTTTTAAAAAGCTGTTTGCAGGTCACTTTTAAAAAACAGCTCTGGTCATGCCTATTTCCAAAAATCTACTTTTGAACCTGATGGCTTAGCAAATAATCATCTCATATCAAATATCCCTTTCAAAGCCTTAATGTTGGAACATGCGGTGCTGATATGGCTGAATATAAGCACTTAAATAAAGGTTATTATTTCCAGATCTGTGAAAAAAAAAAAAAAATGCAGCAATAAGGCAGCTGTGTTCAAAAGCTGATGAATAAACTTATTAAATGCTGATTGTGGTCATCTGTTCCCTTCTGTTAGATTGCTGCAAGCCCATGAATCACTCCCTGCTCCAATGGTACTGACAGCACCTTCCTTAACAGGCTTCAGGGGCAACTGTGCCCCATTTCCAGGGATGCCAGTGCATCCCCTTCTCTGCTTACAGTAGTCACAATGGTGCTGTCAAAAACAATTCACAAAGTTAGCTCCAAGAAATCAGACTTTTGTTGTCTGGTCTCTCACTTTAATGCAGGTTAGAAATTAAAAACAGAAAAAAGTACTGTTATTGTTCTTTTGTAAATTCACTGCATCCAGAAGCAGCTGCAGAGGGGTCTTGATGCTCCTGTTGTTTCAAGCTATTGTTATGCACTGTACATTGAGGTCTGCATATAGTAGCTCTCATCTCTTATCTGGGAAAATCACCTCCGGAAATACATGTGTGGTGTGCAGGGAACCCAACCCCTGCCAAGTGCAGTTGCTGTGTGGCCTGGACATTTCTTCTGATGGCCAAATAGTCAAAGTACCTTCTTCCATCTAAACAATATTCAAGGGTATGAAGAAAAAGATATGCCTGCTGGCCTGTCTGGACCTTCAGAGTCCAGATGGATTTTGGATTTCTCTGTAGTCATCTTCAAGTTCCTCTTAGTCAGTTTGTACAGTAGCTCTTTACCTACCCTATGAATAATCTACAAGCATATACACTGCTTTTAGTCATGGCCACAGTCTGCTAAATCTATACCAAAGAGCCACCTACTACATTGAAATCAATATAATTGCTAGGAGATAAAGATGGTCAGAGGAGGATAAAGGTGATATAAGTCCCCCTTCAAGGTGTTCCCATTGCCTATTGGTTGGTTTGGTTTCATTCTCTCCTCTCCCTTGCATTTTTGTAGGCAGTTATGACTGAAGAATAGCTGAGCTCCTCCACTCCCCGTGCTGTGCATGGTAGAGAAGTGGAGAGCTCAGCCTAGCAAGCTGCCAAGTGCTCTTTCCCTCCATCAGCAAAGCACTTAAGCATATGCTTGTTTGTAAGTATTTAAGCAGTGTCATGGACAGAAAGCCCATAGTACAGAGCCCTCAGGATCCTAATCCAAGCTAAATGACACGTATGAGCTCTTAAAAATGCCTTTTGTTTTGCTTCCCAGCAAGGGTTCAAGATTTGCCTAAATGAACAAACAGAACTATCCTAGTGAAAGGCTGCCCATCTGGCTCCCCTCCTAGGTGTTCTAGGGCAAAAAATACAGCTTATCTAATTTGGGTTACAATTAGATAAATATATAAAACTATTATATTATATTTAATATATACATATAAAGGGTGGAGTCTGCCTTCCTTATAGCAGGTAGTAACATATATTGAAGGGACAGCATGAAAACAACAGCAGCTCCAAGTTTCTTGCTGCCCTGCCATGAAGAATTTCAGCTCAAATGGTGAAGTTCATCAGAAGTGTAGCAAACAAAACCAGGATTCTGGAAATGGTCGGGGAAGTGTAGTGGATGTCTCTGTTGCTGGGAAGAAAAGCTGGAAACATGACCACAGTCTGAGATGCACCTGCCTCTAAGTGTTTCATAAGTGTGCAGGATTCCTGGGATACATTTAGAGGCAAATCCATAGGGGCAGTGAGGGGTTGCGTTCTCTGGTAATTACTATGCCTGTGTGAACCATGTATGATGTATGATGGATAATGTGTCTCAGATTCTGTGGGATAAACACTATAAATGAGGCACATTTTCTTCTCCAAATAAGTGAAAGGTAAGCTAAACCACTTGAAATTCAAACCAAATTCAAGTCAGTACTTTCCTATTGAGTAATCCTACCAAAAAAAAAGTAATTTCTGTCATCAGCTCTTGATGATTCAGCCTTACCCTGCACTATTTCATCCTGGATTTTACTGACTTTTGCCACAATGGACTTTGTCTAGTTGTGGCTGGGTCAACAATGCCTCTATTCCTTGAAACTATTTGTTAAACTATTGACCAGATCTTTTCTGTGATTTTGAAGTCATTAGAAGTCAATTTATCTAAGCAGACCAGCCTTCAGTGATAATGGAACTAAATCCAGTTCAGAAAAATATACCCCCTCTTTTCTTGAAGTTAATGATTTTCTCAGATCAATGTATGGTTTATCGAACTCTCTGCTCTGAAAGCAAGTTAAGTTCCTTCTTGCTTAAGCAGAAAGTTATTTATTTCATGACTGATAAGACAGAGCCTTGACTTACTTGACTTAAAAAATACAGTGGTTCCTGTAGTGTTAGACAAAGAAGTGTAAATATATGACTGAAAGCAAGTGGGTTGTCAAAACTGGGCAGATGAGAGGAAGCCATGGTGAAAAGAAGATGGGGAGAATGATTACACCACATTCCCAGCAGAACCTGAAACGAAAAGAAGATTCCCTAGACTTTGTGCCTCTGTGCCAGAGGATATCAAGGAAACATGTATTTCATGCGCTTCCTTCCAGTGGTTAGTTGGTTGCAGAGGTCACAGCTGTCAGCGCTGTTGGTTGCAGTGTGGTCTGAAGTTGCAAAGGCTGAGGCCACGGATCCACTGACTCAATTCTGGCTGTGGAGCACCCGAACACCATGTCAAAATTGCCCTGTGTGAAAGTCAGCAAAATTACTGATTGAGGGAGAACACGAGCAAAAGCACAGACCAAGAGCTGAGGTGTTTGCAGGAGAAACAGGAGGTGGGACTTCGGCCCACGTATAACACTGTGTACACCACACACTTCCTGGCACTTGCAGGTCCCTAAGCAGTAACTCAAGGCATGCAGAAAACATCAGCCTCCTTATACACTCACGAATTATTCCCCTGCCATGCACAGAGTCTTTCATACAGTGGCAGTGAGCCAGGGTTTCAGGATAGCCAGGAGCACTGTTTTTACAGTTACTGGTTATTTCACAATAAAATGCTGCTTATCTCAACCCATATTGTTGCAGGTTTGGTGCTCTGCTACATTCCAACCATCAGCACAAAAAGCAGCTCCTAGAGAACTGCTTTGTGCACGTGCACAGAGCAGGATCCATGTTTGATGCCAGGAGACATTCCTTGGTCATTTCTCTAGATCACTGGCAGCCTTTTTGTACAATGTGTTGTCACTTACGTAGATTCCTTCTTTTCCGTATGCCGAAACACTCTTTACATGAGCAATTTTGTCCATCCCTGCAAAGCAGTCAGAGCACTGGGGATCAGAGAGAAGATCCTCAAGTCCTACCCCAGAAACATTGCTGGACCACACCATGTCCAACAGGAATCCCAGCTCAATAAAACTGACATTAAAAGACTCCGTGTTGCCTACTGGCGCTAAAATGAAATAATTAGCTAAACATCTAAGAGGTGCTACAACACTTATGACATCAATATGAAAGCAACAGTGCAGGCTTCCTTTCATCCTTCATGAAACACGGTGCCTGCAGACACAGAACTGGGACTCTGGGCGATTGCTTTTGCTTCTTTCTGGTTCCCACACTGGCTTTCTGCTCTGCCTGCATCCCCACCTAGAAATGTTGGCTTTGTTAGCTAGTCAGTATGCTCTGCCCACAGCTGAGGGAAGCAAAAAAAATCATTTTCAGATGGCGAGGCAGGAAGAGAGGAAGAAAAAGGTGGGAAAGCAATGTGGGCAGAAAGCAATTACCGGAGAGCCAGGAGTCAGGCCAGGGAAGAAGCCACTTTTTTTACTAAGGCCTTTCCGAGGGAAATTGATTTTGTTGGTTCTGTTTTCTAGAGTACTAAGTAAATGAAAGCCAGGATTCACAATGGATGCTTTCAGTTATTCTCGTCTAACATGGGTTGAAAAAAATCAATTCTTTTAAAGCTGACAAAAGACATCCATAGTCTGGGGAGTCTTCAGAATATCACTGGAATGATGCCTCTGGTTACACCATGACCTCACTGCTGTTAGATGTGCTGCTGCTGGACAAGGTGAAGAAAATACTACCCTTATACAGTCTGGCATCATTCTACCCATGTAGCACAGGTTTTAGAAGGCTTTCACTTTACTGCTCACATTTTAGGGCTGATGCTATTCCCACTGAACTCCCAGCAGTATTCCCTCAAAGATCATTGTGAGAAAGACTTGGCTCTAGAAATCAACATCCATAAAAATGAGTTCTCATCAGTGAAGGAGAGACAAAGCTACATGTACACTTTCCTTCTGTATTCCTGTTTCCAGAGCTGAAACTCCCCCGTAGCCTTTATAGCTGAAGCAACAAGCACCTCCCTTCATGTGATGTCATTTGAAATGCAGGATGTTCTGCCAGGACTCAAGTGAGAGCAATAGCTTTTAAGCACGTTAAAGTGAGCAGCAAATCTCCAAAAAGCCCTCGAGGTGATTGAAAGACTATCTGAGACGGAGCCCGTGGAGTGTGGCATGTCAGCATGTATAAAGCGCCGCAAAGCAGTGGGGGGGAAAGGGAACCAGAGAGTGAGGAAGAGAGTGCGTGTGCGAGGTAGCTTACCAGCCACACTGGCAAAAAGCAGACTGTCAGCAAAGAGGAGGTTTACAATCCTGAAGTTAGGATTCAAAGAGCTAGTGCCTGGCATAAGTCTGCACTAGGGCTCCTCGAAGCAGGGCAAGGGGCTGAGAATACAAAACGCAGGGCTCAGTTCTCAGATGCTCATAGCTGAGAACTGGAGACTTCTTCCTTGTGCTTCTGGCCATACAATTGTTGAGCACCAAAGAGGTCAACATGCAAAATGACCCTAAGCCAAGTGCAAGCTTACACTCTAAAATCACAGTACTAACAAGAAAAGCATTGGCAATTACATATATTTTATTTATTTATTTATTTATTTATTTATTCCTCCCCAGCAAAAAGAAAGGAACTGAGAAATAGAAAAATACTCATTACATCCAAATATCAATATTCTTTATAGGGGTGCTTATGGTTGCTCCATAATTAGGAGCTGAAATGCATCTTATGCTTAATGAAGAACACATGTGTATCCTTCCCACAGTCATAGCACTTCCACTGAGGAGAAACATTTTTTGGAGGATTTACAGACTGATGTAATAATCAGCTCAAGCTAACCAGTTCATTTGAGAAAATTCACACTGTGCCTAACAGTTTGTAGTACTGATAGTGTTTTAATTTTTTTTTTTTTTTATTTTGTATCAGAAACTTTACCCTCTAACAAAAACATAAAACCATTCAGCTTCGGGTGATTCTGTGGAAAAAACAATTCTCTTTTAAAACGCCTCCTGCTGTGGTTGAAGCACAAGCCAGCCCATGCTGCCCCATCTCTGTTGCTTGTGCCTGCGTGTTGACCATGCAGAGACCCGGTGATACCCAGCCTGAAACACTTTTGTGCAGTTGCGAAGCCAGAGGTGGGATCTGGGAAGGTTTTTCCACCTTCTGCGGGAGCAGAGCATCGAGCCCGCCTGCCTGTGCACAGGGGTGATGGGCTGTCAGGGATTTCAGCTGGCATTAGGAGAGAGCTGAGGCAATTGCAAGAGGCCAGTCTTTGATGAAGTTGAAGTGGGAAAAGAGATGGTTTGCGCGTACGTCTCCACAGGCTTTTTCTGAATAGCCTTTTCTCTTATGAGGATGTGATGAAGTGTCCCTAGGAGGGTACTTTGGGATTGCATCCTCACCCCTCAGACCACGCTGCAATTTCAGCCAGTGATAACCTGTTGAGAGCACAGAAAGGGTGTTAACTGCCTTTGTGAACTGCAGCCTCTATTTCTACAGGCACAGTTAATAGCCAAATCACTGAGCCTCTGCTGAGGAAAAGAAAAAAAGATTAAACAGAAGGAAAATATTAGGGGATATAAAGAGAGACATCTTGTTCCAAGTCATCCCAAATCTGCAGTCCAGAAACAACACTGAAGCAGCAAGTTAATGCCTAGAAGAAGAATTATCAAGAAACACATCCTTGACTAAACTGCACAGCTTCGCATCTGCAGCTACAGAGCTGGAAAGGCAAAGGGCAATTTTGTGATGTTTCTGGAGCAGTAATTGTGGCCCTGTGCTCAGACTCACGATACCTGAGATGTACAGAAGGATTTCTGAAATCAGCAATGGAAAAGATACATAGAATGAAAGCAGGCAAAAAAAGATGACTGTAAGTTAGAAGATGCAAGAATAAAAATGTTAAAAGCTCGTCTGGAAAACAACTAAACAAATGCAGTGTTTGTGCTACCACAGTATGCTTTGCAGCTGACATCTAATAAATGGGAGTATGGAGGAGGTGAGTGGTGATGAATAAAACAGACCAGCAGATTCAGTGATCTGTTGGGACACATGCAGCACTGAACATCTGAAAGCAAGGATATGTGAGGCAGATGAGAGGTAGTATTTATATGGCACATAAGGAAAGATTCCCAATTGTGATCAATTACTTCCAACCAGAAAAGCAGGTAGCCTCATCTTCAGGCAGAGTGAAGCTCCTCCAGTTGAGCATGTGGCTTATGCTCAGCAGGCTGCAGTGCAAGCTAATACATCCAAACCCAGCCTTTGAAGGAAAAGCATTTAAGGAGTGGGAAGTGGATGGGTCTGTGGAGTCTCTAATGGTATAAATGTTACTGGGAAAGCCATTCCATAACATAATGTTCATCAGAGATCCAAGCCAAGGCAGCAGATGGAGAACATGCTGGCAGCAAGCAGAGGAGAAGTAGAGCTAAACTTTGCAAATCTCAGGGGAGTCAGGAGAGCTGGCCCCTGAATGAGGCTCTTGACATGGGTAGGGAGGTGGCCACCGTCAGTGGTGGAGACACAGGCAAGTCCTGTTTTGGTCAAAGCCACTGATGATTGACAAAGTTTCCTGATCCTGAGCAGCCCATTCTCTGCCCTGTCTGGTGATAGATCAGAAGTCCCATCTACTCCTAAAAATGTAAGGTAGCCCTGAAGTGTCACATGACCTTATTTTAGAGAAGCATTGTACCAGATATGTACCTGCCTGTGTCTGGAGTAGCTGAGACAGAGGTTAAAGCCACAAAATCATTTTGTAAAGGACCCATTGTTGACTATAATGTCAAAACTATAGCTCTGGTCACTTATGTCACAGCTCTGCCAGATTTTATAAAGGCTACCAAGAGGCTCATCTAATTCTAGGTTTTTTTAATGCAGATGTCTTGCCTAAGCCAGTTGTGTAGGTTCTTCTGAGGCAGCACAATGGGGAGAAACAAGCATCTGCAGAGGGGTAACTCATCCTACCCTAAGACAAAGTGAGCTGACTTGCCTGTGGAAGCCCTCCTCTCTGTTTACAATCTACCCAGCTTTGGTGCCACAACCATCAGGTAAGATGGAATTCAATCAAGTAGTCCTAAAGCCCAACCTTCAGAAGGATGCTCTATGGGTTTCATGCAACACCCAGCAAGACATGATCTCTAGGTCAAGATTTGGTTCCCTGTGTAGTATGCCTGGTAGACAGCCCCCTCTCCTATGACACTCCTTTAGCAGAGAGTACAGTAGGTGAGCCTGAGGCCTCGGTGGTAGCCCCGTGCTGCACTGCTTGGTTACAGCAGCATGTCCTGAGGCCATTGCACAGGACCAGCTGGAGACACTTGTTAATGAGAATGCTGGTACACCCAGAATGACAAATGTGACCTTTGGAAATTCAAATGAGGCTTGGCACATGTACCTTGCAAACGACTGCTGTGGCTCCCGTCAGGGTTCATGTGGATATGGGCTATGTCTCAACGCAGGCTTGCTGCTTGTTTTACACGTGCTGTGACCCAGCCTCCTCCCCACCACGGCAGCACAAGCCCTTCTCTCCACGTGTCCCTGTGCGTGTTGGACCCACGCTCACACACTCAGCTGGGGCTCTGTGACACAGTGTGCTCCAGCTTTGTCATGTCCACCTACCCACCTGCCTGACAACGTGAAAGTAAATGATGTGCGTATTCCCCGGGCTCATCTGCACAGCTCTTCTGCAGTTCCTAGCAACTACATTACGGCCTCCCCACCAACCTACTCTTCCCTTTATATCAGCTTGGTTGTTCGAATACACCTCACTGAGGTCCAACCCTCTATTTTCACTCAGACTACTCTAGCTCTTCCCTCATTTGCCTTTTTCTTTTCCCCCTTGCCTCACTGAGATGTGTGCTAGCTCTTGCTCACCCCTGGCATCAAGTCCACTGTATAGTACTGTGATTTATGGGGAGAGAAGGGAGAGCAAAAGGAAAAATATGTAAAAAGCTTGCTTAGGCCATGCTGTGGAAAGGTTATGAGAGTTTTAGGGAAAAATGATTCTCTATCAGATGACAGATCCAACTCCTCCATAAAATCCTGCCTCTGTTAGGAGAGGTTTCACTGAGTTGTCCCTCTCTTGCTGAGGAGGGAGTTCATGACCTTACAAAAACCTGGGAAGAGAGTGGCACAGAACATTTATTGTTATTAGACAGAAGTTCTTACAGCATTTCTGGGCTGTGGAGAGTATCTGCATGCAACAAGATGGGTTTAAGTTTGATTGAGAGTCAAAATCTTAACATTTTCCTTAGTTTCCTCCTTTTCCTTTCCCTTCCTCCTTATGTGACTCACTGTATTTCCAGGGAAGTATTTAAAAAACTAAACAGATCAAGAGAAATGAATTTGACTCATTGATGGCAACTCTGACTGCATCAAAAATAGGACAAGCAAGACAAAGTGTTAGAAATACAGACTATACAAAAAAATGTGCATATACCATTCTCTTAGCACATTTGTGCTAAGTTTGCGTTGGGTTTTTTTTTGTGCTGAGTTAGGTTTTTACCACAGTTGAATGTTTGTGTCGGGCCACCTGAATTAGAAATTCCAGGAAAAGTGGAAAAGGCCTTTGTGGAACTTCAGATATCATCCATAGGCTGGCGACAAAAAGAAGAAGGTCTGCTGTTAGAAACGTGCACCTCCATGCCCAGCATCCTGACAGTACCTACCTAAGCTTTCTCCCATTCTGGGCTGCTTATGCTTGAGCTTTTCAGTTGTTGGTGGTGGTGTTTTTTAATTATGCAGAGAAAAAAGCAAGATGGGCAAATCTCCACTAGGTGCTTCAACAACTGCTCAGTCAGTAAGCAGTAACTTACTGGGATAACTGGGATTCAACAGTATCAGATGATGGTCACAGTATCTGCCAGGCTGGGTTGGTGTTATATGCCCATAGTCCAACAAACTTTTAGATACCTGACAATGGGACAGTACTTTTCAAACTCTGCATAGTCACACTACTTTCCATAGGCACCATCAGAGGTTTCAAGGCAATTTAGGAACTCTGTTCACTCAGATTTAACTGTTATTGAGACAGAAAATCCCCAAATCAAATACGCAACTACTGATTCATATATACTAATTTTGAATGTATTAGTAACAGGCAAACACACACAGACACCCCCACACCAAGGGAAATCAGGACTCCAGGTTTAGCAAAAAGCATAATTTTACCTTCATACCAGCAGTTTCCGCTAATCATAGGAAAAATTACAGTATTACCCACCCCACAGGTCTCTGCCAGCAGAGTAACACCGCTTGTGCTGGCCAGCATGGATGGTCACAAGCCTGCAGAGTCTGAGTTAGGCAGCTCGCAGGCAGTACTTAAAGCCATGGGCTGGGCTTGGTTTGGCTTCCCTTGCTTGCATGTGTGGGGAGAGGATGCTGTTTAGGGCAGGCAACTCACAGAATTTCATGAAAAACCTTTTGCTCCTGCAGAAGGTACAGAGGTGCTGCCTGTGGTCCCCTCTCAGAAAGGCAGTCCCATCATTCTGAGCCAGACAGGTCAAGATTGAAGGATCCTGCAGCAAAAGATGCAAGGGACTGGTATCTGTTGTGAGTTCAGCTGCATCTCATCTTCCTGGCTAGACTGAGAGCAGCAGAGGACCAGTAATATCCAGCATCTAGCACAATGACTTCCTTGGTGCAGCACTACAACAACCAAAGGCAGACAGGCTTCTACCAGGCTGCTGGACAGAGAGTTCAGCACAGGCTGGATGGGGCAGAAGTATGAAACTCACCTGAACATCCCAGTAGGGCAAAACTGCTTCTGAAGAAGGCTACAAAAAACTTGAGACTTTTTACCAACCTGTACCACAGATGAACTCCGACAGCAATACAACACTACGGAAATTTCTTGCCAAGTGCATCAAGCAATGTCAAACAGGAACAGAAAACGTGCCCATGGGCACACAGAGGCCAGGGCGCAGGTACCCACTGCAGCACAGCCCTGTATGTCCATAATAATTTAGGAATGCTGTTTTGACCAGTAAAGCTTATGGTAATTACTTACTCAGCTAATTATCTCATATGTTTGCCAGCAGTCATAAGAAACAGGATACATACCAGACAAGCTTGCAGTGTTGTCTTCTCCCATGGCTGGCAATACATTCAGGTTTTCACTTAGAGAGCACGGTGATGCTTACACAATAAAAATGCAACAGAAAGGTGAAGGACAAGATAAATGTAGCATTCATAAGAGTGGCAAAATTAAGAAACATCTTTCTGTGTTAATTTATTTTACATTTTCATTTCTCTTCCTGAGTTAAAGGATCTTCCAGCAAAAGCCCAGGTCTGAGTTTTTAGGGTTTGGGGGTATTAAAACAGCTGCATGTTTGGAGAATATCTGAACTTCAGTGGAGTTCTGAGCACCACCGCTTCAGCAAAACCAGGTCAACACATGATGTCGACAACTACACCTGAATGCCTGAATTGTGAAGGAAACACTTGCAGTAGACATAAGATAGTGCCATCTCTGTGAACCTGAAAGAGCGTGAGCTCGCAACAGTGTCACCTGCCACCTTCATGGTGTGTGTTAGGGCTGGAGGGTGCGGGCAGGCGGGGACTGAATTCCACTTTGCACAGGAAGGGCTGTGTTACAGACAAAAATGGCTCCTGAGGCAGCGTTAAAATAATGTGCTGCTCATCTTAAGGATAAATAACACAGCCTGAAAAGCTGCTTTTTCTTACTCTTAGAGATACTTCAACCCCGTTCAGTCAAGGTATCTGAAAAACGGTAACACATGCTGTAAGGAATGGATGCAGATAAATATTTTGCAAAAGCACTCAGACAAAAGTTACAAGAGGTGTGGTTTTAAGCGTGTGAAGCTCCTTTTTCAATCTGAGCTTTTCCTCGCACAAGTCAACGTGTACAACTCGCACTCCCCAAAATCAACAAAACACATCCGGAGTATATTCCAGGATTAAGAGAGTGGGCACAATTAGGCAATAACATAACTGGCACTGGTTATTTTCCTTCTTTGAGAAACAATGGCATCTTCTCTTGAGTAACCAGCACAGCCAGGAGGGCTGTGGTGGTTTGGGTGTGTGCGGGGTGCACCCACCATGAGCCCTGCTTGGGCAGGCACTGTCCATGGCACTGAGGAATGAGCAGAGCCTGCACTTCAGCTTAACTTTGTGGCCGGGTTAATCCCAGTTTTAGCATGGGTATCAGCCACAGGAGGTGGCAAAGCGAGTCCCAACCCTCTGCATGTCTGAGCCCATCGTTATTGTCAAGGAAGAGGCACCGGGAGGGAATAGAGGCAGCAGAACTGAAAGGATAAAAGCCCTTAAGGGATCTGAGCTGGGTTTATCACTGCAAAATCTCTCATTGGATATGCCAGTGAACTTTAACATATGCCAATACCAGCTCAGTCACTGGATCCACTTTCTTGGGAGTATGAGCAAAAGACCTGTGTCCCTCCCCATTGGACAACACACAGCAGGATGCAGAGCGCTGCCGTAGCAGGGCTAGAGACAATCAGTGGGGACCACTTTAAACGCTCTCCTCCTTTCTTAATCAGAGCAGCGCTTGAGTTTCTCTAGAGGAAAAGATTTTTAAGCGATGTCTACAATTTGTTCAAGCACTAACATCCTGTACCCAAGCAGAGCACTTCTCAAGAATATGTTACCAAGACACAGAGAACCCAAGAGAGACAATACAGGCTTCTGTCGTCACCACGGGAGGTAGGAAATCAGGCAGGGCAGATGATGGCACAGCCTGCATTTAAAAAGGAGGATATGGGTTGCTGAAGAAAGCATTTAAGGTTTTTCAATAAAAGGATACAATTTACAGAGCATTCCTTCAAGTCAGAGCTCTAAAAGGATATGTGTATAGTGGGCAAACTGCAACATGTGCCACAGTTAGGGGTAAGAGAAAAGATTCCGGACCACAGGTGGTGAAGATGAAAGTGGAAAGGAAATCAAACAAAATACTGAAAAATCAGAACAAAAAAGAAGGGAAAAAGGAAAATAAAAGATAATCCTTAAAAAAAAAGAAGAAAAAGAGTGAGGGAATACAGTGCTTTCTCAAGGCCTAGGGGTTTTGAGAGGAACTGGAGGTTGCAGTGTGCATGCTATCTTGTACATGCTGCATGCTACAAAAAGGAAGACCACTATAAATCCATACTCTGCAGCTATTGTAATGCCTAAAAACCACACCGGGCTTTAGTGCCAGCAGCACAGCTACTCCTGGAGTGGAAAAATGCACATGGACCATCACAGATGGCTCATTCATGCTGCTTGCCTGTCCTTTATTACACTCTCTTTATTCTTTACAGATGAATATATTCAAGAGAATGGGTTTCAACTGTTATCATCAAACCTTGGATCAGATATTGTGAAAAGCATGTGTTGCTCCTCCAGATATACATAGTAATGCTAAGTATTTTTTCTCTTGGTACTCTTTTACTCGATTCTAGTAGACAGGTTAGCAGCTGTAACTGTTTTCTTTGTAACACAGATTTAAGAACTCCAGAAGGGAACTGCTGGTTATCAATATTTGCAAGAGTTTTAATTTCAATGTATGATTATATTTTTTCATTAATATTTTGCAATGTATTGCACTAGCTCCACATTACTGCTAAATCACCATCAAAACTGATGACTTTAATTAGATTTTTGAAATTAGAAGACAGAGGGAGGCATTTGTGAGCCAAGTACATTATACCTTTTCCATATCAGTCTCCAGGAAATCAATCCAATTCAATCTATGCCAGCCAATGGAACAATACTGTACACACATGCCAACACTCAGGCAACTATTGAAGTAGGGCATTTGCATTGTTTTATACTCAGTGTGCTGCACTTGTAGGTGTCATTAGTCAGGGAGTACTGATAGGGTGAATCTTCTCTGGAGAACGAAGAATGAATCACTCTGGAGTGAAGCTTTTATTTCCTCTTCCTGTAAAACATAACTATTTGACAGGTCACTCGCTTTGGAGCTCACACACATGAAGGATGGCCTGAGTCTGTGAAAGCCAGCAGGGCTTTCCTGGGATCCTCTGCACAAATCTCAAAAATTCAGTAGCAAAACAAAGAGTTGCCACAAATGTCATCCCAGAACTACATACAGCTCTTCCACTTTCTCCCCTCTGGCAACTGCAGCTGTGTGCACACTCAAAGGATCTAAAAAGAACCCAAAGTCATGAAGAACCCAAAGAGTAATGATTGTGCAGGTGTTGTATTTCAGTATAGCCTTCAAACACACCAAAGCAAACTAAATGTATTTTGAAGGAAAACCAAAACATTCCTCATCAATATTTTATTTGTCCATAGAATTTAATTTTAAAGATTATTAGCACTTAAGAGCCAAAAGGAGCACCATGTTAGCCTTCAGAGCCAACACAGCCCATTCTTTTTGTGTTTATACTTATTTCACACACTTTTTCCTCAGCTTCTGAAAGGCAAATATATACATCTATTCAGAACTTCTAACACAGTTGAGAACTGAACCTTATTATCACAAGAACAGAAAAAGTAGGTAGGCACAAAGGGAGTATCTCTGGAGTCCTTCACACAACTGAACTTGTTAGATGAGTGATGAGTGTGTTTTCTTTTTAAATTAGCCCTTTACATGCATTAAGCAGCAGATCTATTTAGACTGTATCATTCAGGCAGTGCTAAGCTGGGAGTCTTGGTTTCTGCCTTGTTTTATTTTTTTTTAAACAAACCTAGTAAGCAGTTGACATTAGCACCCTGGAGTATTCTTAGCAGCTTGCTAAGATTACAATAATGGTAGATCATACAGGCTCTCACCTGAATATTAACACCCAAGCATCTTACCACACAAAGTAATGCACATGGCTTAAACCCTTACAAGCAGCTAAGAGAAACAAGCAGCAGTTAGACACACTAAAAGATTCAAGGGGCTGCCACAACAGGACTGTGAAAAGTCTGACATAGTACAGATAATGGACTGAGATGTCATTCACCTCTCAGAACTGTAAAAACAAAACCCTTTAATCCTCTTTTCCTGAGGAATGTTTGAAATGATGAAGGCTGAACATATTTTCTCTTAGAGTTGTAAAATTATGACAATTCCTAAATTTTGCAACAACACTAGATGTTGAAAAACGAAGCATCATCTTGGCTTTACCTGTGGTTAAGTGGTACCTTTCAAGGGCAACTTTTATGAATTACCAGTATCTATGAACAAGAAAAGCATAAGGATTGTGATAGTCTGGAAAACATTCTTTGCAATAGTTTAAGTGTAGTAAGAAAAGCATGCATTTGACTCAGTCATATAAGGACTCCAGCTCTACATTTTTCCAAAGCAAGCGTTTATTTCTTCAAATTATTTTTCATATTGGACAAAAGAATCCAGAATAGAGCTGTGGGGTTTTTTTTCCAGAGAAAAAAACATTGACAGTTAAATGAAGTATCATCTAAAATAGCATTTCATTCTTGCATCTCCTAAAATAAATCAATTTATCTCAAACCAATATTAAACAATTAACAAAAGAGAATGGACACCAAAATGGTTTGGTAGCTTGAGGTACCACCTTCTCCCGCTGACTATATTACAAGTCACCCCCTGAAACATACAATCTTCCATCACAAGAAACTTTCATCTTTTCATTTTACCCACTTACATTGAATTACTGACAAAAGTGCAACTGGCTGCATAAAATGTTCAAATTGATTCAGAATATGTTTGCAGCTTGCAGCCAAGAATCTGCAGTAGCTGCCTGCCAGTGATTTACTATGAAGACAAACACGCTCTCCACATCTCGTACATGAAGTTGGTTGACATCCCTAAAAGAGCTATTCAGGTATTCCAGAAAATTCTGCAGTATGGTCTGTATAACTTTGTGGAATAACAATGTTTGTCAAGGATGCTGCTAATACTGTCAGTAGTCTTCAAGGCCTTAGACTTCAAGGTCTAGAAAGCAGTGTTGGGAATTTTAGCTTGTAAGTACAAATAATAGTCTTTTTTTCAATTTTTCTTTTTTTTTTTTAATTTGAGAAATGTTTTAATTACAAGTCTAAATTAACCTATTTCAGATACCTGCTGCTTCTCCACTCCTTACCTATCACTAGGCATGATATTCAGTCTTGCCTAACCCAACTACTGCTTCCTCTTGCATGACCACTCCAGCTGATCTGGTCTCTATACATCACTTACCAACACTAATTTCTTGGGTGGCTGTAGGTTTGAACCTGAAAGCATTGCACAGGAGCACAAATACAGGAATGGAAAGAGTATGCTGCAAAGAATGCTACACCCAGTAAAGTGGAGAGTGTTTCTTCATTTGCAGATGCAGTCTGTAAAGCAGTTCACCTCAGATTCCTACTAGAAGCCCACGATAATTAGTCCTAAGCCATCTTCACCCTGCATGTGGCACAGATTCTGTAGCTACTAGCACCAGCGAGATCAGTTTTGACACAAATTAGGGTTTCAAAGTTGGTTAACCTTGATGCAAATTTTGGTTTTGATATAAGCCCTGTATTTTCCACTTTTATTTAAGAAAGCAGCAAATTACAAGCAGCCATTTTAGCACTTGGTTTGCTAAAAATCTCGAGAAATAGCAGAAAACATTCTGCTGTGAAAAAGACTGCTGTCAAGGAACAAAAAGGAAGAAAACTATTCTCTTCTGATTCTTATGTACAAATGACTTCAGCTTTATTAGCAAACATAATGTAAGAAATTAATATAAAAACCTAAAGATGCAATATTTTCTTTGCCACAAATTACTACCTACACTTCAGTGACTGTAGGTGCTCTGATTATTTACTTAGTCTCTTAAGATACACTTTCAGCTGAAGAGTGTGTATTAAATCAACTTTTTTCCTGCAAAACACATACTGCAAGTGGATAACAGTAAAGAATAATAAATAGAAATCTTAGAGAATAGATTTATTACTGCAAAATAACAAAACTATATTTTCTTCCTAAAATTACTTTTATGACCTATCAGTACAGTAGACTTGGCAGGAGAATCCAGCTGGTATTTACATGTATCTGTTTCGAATGTATTCTCTGTACATGAGGAAGTCATCTTTTCCTGGGGGCTGCATGTTTCCTCTTCCAGCCTGGATGTGCGCATGAAAAATCTCTATAGATTTCCTATCAGCTCTTGGAGGCTGGACTTCGTAAATATTGTCTTGAGAAAAAGAGGATATAGGTATTCTGGAAAAAAACAAATATGCAGAATATTTGGAACATTAGGTAAACATTTTCCACAGAGTTAGATGATTATATTTTTCTTAAAATATATACAAGAGTCAATGAAAGGGCAACTTCCCAGTAGATAATTCATTTACCTAGATTTTTATCAGTACTGCAGACCTGATAAGACCCAGCTTTCCAAGTAGGGTAATTAGGTAAGTTGTCACTAATCACATTACAGAATACTTTATCACTTCCCTGCACTCTGTCCTCATTTCTTCATCCTTCCTTACCGCTGCTATAGTAAGTACCCAAGTTGAAACAGATCTGTGCCATGCATAATAGAAAAACTTCATTGAGCTATCCACTTAGTAGCAATTATAACAAGCAATTGATTATACTCTGAAGCAACATACAGAAAGGATTTATCAGATAAGAATTTTCCATCTAATTATCAGGAAATAGACAACTTATTACCAGCAACAGCACTCTGTACATTGGGACTGCTGATACATTATGAAATATTTTTTTTTAATAGCTTCATGCAATAAATACTGTCTTTGAATCCTAGTATTTAAACCTACTCATGAGAAATACATGAAGTTTCAAAGTTTACAAGAACTGGAGTTTGTCAGACCTTTTCTAAGAGCTATTGTCAATCAAATTCACTCATTTCAAAACTGCAGAGCCAGCAGGGTCAAGAAAAGGGTTTCTCTCTATGTACGGCTTGAGGGACCATATCCAGGGCAGTGTGTCTGCTTTTGGGCTCTCCAGTACAAGACATACAATAAAATATTTGGATGAGTCCAACAAAGGTCAATAAGATGCTTAGAGAGCTGGAGCACATGGCACACAGAGTCTGCACGTGCTGTGTTTGTCCAGCCCAGAGAAGAGAAGCTAAAAAGGACTTCACTGCTATCTGCAACTGCGGAATGGGAGGGTATCTGCATGGAGACAGACTCCTGGAGTGTGTGATGAAAACACAGATTCCAAAAGGGGAATGCAAATTGCAACATGGGATATTCTGATTACACACAAGGAAACTTTTTTTCTACTGTGAGGGTTGTCAATCACTGTTGTTGCTCAGTGATGCTGTGGAACCTCCCTGGCTAAGGACATTCAACAGTCATGTGTACGTAGTCCTGAACAAACATCTAATTTGGTCCTCTTCTGAGCAGGGGACTGGATCAGATGACCTCCAGAGTCCTTTCCAGTTCTTAACATTCTATGACTCTAAGCCAGACTCTTCAGTAGCAATGTGTTCTCCAAAACCAAGGGCTGTTTATACTCAATAAATGAATGGACATTAAAAATATCTGTGTTGTAGGTAATCTTCCTTTTAAAGCACTTCAGCTGTTGTGAAAGCTGTATTCGTAAATACACTATGTACATTTCCCAGTGATATTTTACTAATGTATTTATAAAGTACTCTTAAGTTGAACAGTACAGATGTTTTAGGGGTGTGATAGCAGACCAGTTTGAAATTCACAACAGAACATTGCATGACAATACATTGCCATCTGAAGGTAACCTATGCATTGACATTTTCTCCTATCGATACTCCAAGAAAAAATCCTGAACTATGTTTATCTAAAACAGTGGGTACAGTGCACCTGTAAATGATAAACAGGAGAAATAATTTCTTAGTTATGAATAAAAATTACATACATGTTTGAAAGAGTCTCTAAATCATGGTTCATACTTTTTTAGCTCATATTTCAGCTGTAGAAGCTAATTTCCTTTCTAGATAGCTGTTAAAATATTGCTGCTTTATAAATACTCCATATGAATAAAACTGCCCAGGTATTCAGTACAATATAAGGATTTCAGTTCTGGAAGACTCAGTTTTCTACGACCACATACACTGAACTCTTTACTACATCAGATGATTACTTATAGGTGGACCTAAAGTTTCATGGAGTTTAAGCGAGTAACAAGCAGCAATGTTTGAGGACAGATTATGAAACCAGAACAGATACTGAACAATCCCTGCTCCAGCAACCAGGATCTAGGATCCCCCTGAAGCAAAATTTGAAACTGTAGTACTGTTCCATGAAAAGAGATTTCCGTAGGTCTTCACTAGTTTGACTAATATCTCTGAGACTTACGGAATCCTGGGAGAGTAAGTTCCACTACTTAACTGTGTCTGATGTGACACTCCTTTCATTTGTTATCGTGGACCTTAGTTGTTCTTAGTTCTTACACTGGGAGAAATGGTCAATGGTCATTCTCTGTTTGCCACCCTCTGTATCACCATCAGGCAACCAAGTGTATTTCATCTCTCCTTGTACACCAGCTGTTTTCTGATCAGTCTTGTCCCCTTGCCATTAATGCAGAGTTCCAGGGTTTACTCCATCCTCTTTGATAATGCGGTGAGGACCAAAACTGTGTTTAACACCTGAGATTTTGTTTTTTATTAGCTTTTCATTTGTCATCTACTATTTTAGCTACTGAAGGCAAATCCTCTAAATACTTTACGTAATAGCATATTGAGATAGCAGGCAGTGCCAGCAGCTGAAAACCAGTCCAAATGTTATTGGTAAATATTGTATTAGCCTATGTATGTATTTGGGTGCTCAAAACTCCTCAGGTAGGAAATTACAGCAGCAACTTACTGCCAAAGCTCACTATTTGTGAAAGCAAACACCAACCAGTCCAAATGCAATCAAGATGCAGGTATTAGCATCACTGCCACATTCCACAGAAGTCACAGTCATGACTCACTATCTGGGTGCACTTCAAGAGACAAGAAGCTATTTTTACGTGTATAATCTCCTCTTCTAAAGGTAAAAAACAAGGAAGAGCCGAAACACTCAAACGATGTCGGAGCCCTTCTACAAATGAAATGCAGTAATAGTCTTCTAGTTGCATTAAGAAAAGAAACTAATGTTTGTTACTGTTTCTAAACCAGGATCTCTATTAAAAACTGCCAAAAATCTTGCACCTTTATTTTGTAGCCGTTTATTTCATTAAAATATGTTAGATTTTGGATGTTTCACCACATGATGGTTTGTTAGTCTTCTAAAACGACTGCAGTGTGTCAGGTAGTACAGTATGCCTATGATTCCACTAAACTGACAATATGGTATATAAAATAAAAACGCTTTCCATATTAAAGTCATATTTTTCCATTTCATAATTAAATTCATAATTTTCCATTTTACACAGCAATACATTCAGTTAATTATACTTTGACTGCAATGACAGAATTGCTTTTAGAGGTATACTACTGAATTTGAGACAATAAATATACTGTTCACCCACAGACTCTGGCTGCATACTAAAACCAAGTTATATTTTACCAAAACGTAGACAGAATTTCCTAGGTTATGTCATAGCATCATTTTGCCATTTTACAATTGTGGAAAAAAGTAAAACTAAAGAATTTACAGAAAGTGAAGTCTTAGTACATAGAATATATTTTGATTTTTCTTTATTTTACACTGGATTACAACTCCTGTTGTTTAGGTTTGAGTCTGTGGCACTACAGTGGAATTTAAACAAGTACTAAAAAACCAACCATGTTACCTGCCTGTATGATTAGGATAAAATTTCCAAATTAGGATAAAATTTCCAAAATTGCTTGCCATTTTTATGCTTTTCTTAAATGACGGAAAACTTCTATTTCGAAAGAGTTTAAGCTCTTTTGAAGAGTCCAACCTCTGCTATTATGCTTTCACTAAATCAGCATTTATTTTTAGTTTTTGTTGGCAAACTGCATGAATAATACTATGGAAATTCTACCATTCTTAACCTTTTCTTTCTCCCCCATCCCCAATGGAGTGATAGTGTCTTCTCATCACTTCTTCATTAGAACATATTGATGGGGGTGTTTACAGAACTGGTACCAAACTTTAGTCTATGTAACTTTATATCTACATGCTTTAAGAGTAGATTGTTTTTCAAAGCACCCATAGCTTCTGCAAATACTTCTCTAGATTAAAGCATTGAAGTTGAGACTCTAGCAATGGTATTTGACACTAGCACACTGTACTAACTTATCAATGTCACTATCTAACACCAAAAGACATTACTTACTCAAATGTATCTGGCCTGTCCAGTCCACTAGCAAGTGAACAATTAAGTAATAGAACAAAACACAGCCATAATACTAATTTACACAGCAATACATTCAGTTGATTATGCCTTTCTATGGATTTCTTTCTAAAGACATGACATTTCTAAGCACTAATGAGTCAAAAAGTCATTTCCTTGGGCACAATGGAAGCTGCACAGCAAAACGTATTTCATTTTGAGTATTTAGTAACTAAATCTCAATTTTCCACCTACTTGCTTCAACATGATAAAAATATATTGAAAGAACCACATGTTCATGCATGCCAGTTTTTATTAATAACCCTGTATTAAGCTGTAACTATTTGTAGCGTGCTTGTATTATCCAGTCATTTAATTAAAGCCGTTTCTCTCACACTACTAATATAAAAATCTAATCTACTTAATAAGTTTAATATCTTACAATAGAGTCATGAAGGAGAGCACATTATTGCTTGGCAATCAGATCTCCCTAGAGACCTGTAGCTCCATAGTCTCCCAGTGAAAATTACTGACTGGAACATAAACATCATGTCATGAAGGACAGCACCCTTGACATGCAAAGTGCAATTATTTTCATCCCACTTGTGAGCAGGCTTCACAGGCTAAAGGTTTCACCAAGAGCAGCATTGTCTCTACAGTAGAAGATATAGCTAAAATCTTCAGTTACAATGAGGATGTTCCATACTTTGAAGGAACAATGCATGGTGATGAGCTTGACTCTCAAAAATAAAGCAGTCACTAAAAAGCCACCATGCTTCTTTTATCACGGATTGATTCTTCTCCAGTCTCTAAGGTATATCTAAAGGAGACAAAAATGTACTCTGTTGCCGTGTTTGAATCCCAATAAAATATCTCTGACCTATAAAACTCTGGAAAATCCAGAGGTGTTTGTTTTGTTTGGTTTTGGTTGTTGTTTTTGGTTTGAGTTTTTTGTGTGTGTGCTTTTTATTTGTTTGTTTCTTGTTGTTTTGGGGGTTTGTTTTTGTTTTGTTTTCTTTGCTGTTGATTTTTTTTTTCCCCATAAATGGTATCCCTTCAAATTGCTCCTGCTCTTGAAAAAGCCTCCAACAGAATTTTCTTTCCTTAGGCACCAAGTCCTCCATAAAGCCAAGTTCCAGTCATATTATTTGTGAGTGGAGAGGACTGAAAACCAGGAAGCCTTCTCTGTCCAGTAACACTGCAATGTGTATCTTACAGAACCAACCAGCAGCAAAATCTGGACAGCATTGCAGGTCCCACAGCAATCACCTGAAACTCCAACTGCATGTATAATTTCAAAGGTTACACAAAGAAGATACTCTCTTTACATCTCTAAATGAGCATTTTACAAACCAAATTAGAAGCAGCTTCTCTGTAGTGCAGACAGAAGGAATATGAGAGAAGGTCAGAACATCTGATACAGAAAGGTGGTCTCTGAGGGAAGATAAATCCTTCAAGTAGGCATGACTTAGAAATTTAGAGATAGAACACACATAGGAACCTAGGGGTAGTACAGGACGAAACAAAGTAAGTAGCAAAAGAACTCACACAAATAGAGGAATATTGTGTTTCTTTTTTGTAAAGGAAAAGCTCAGACATACTTTTTCAAATAGGATTATTTGAGGAAGACAGTTCTTTTGAACTGATGAATAGAAATTTATCACCTCACAGAGACGACAGAGGGACAGGTTGAAGAAAGATCCTGAACATTTTCATTTAAAACTCTAAAACTAGATAATCTAAGGTGGCATATAGTTTAGTACTTTCTGTTCTTTGCTAAAGACTGTTAATACTACAAAATGCCAAATTCAACAAAACCATAATATACAATGTAGAAATAACTGGATTTACCATCATATTTAACAGGAATATGTTACAGTCACATTTGTAGGGGACATGATTTCAATGCTTCTGACATTAGGATCAAAATGAGACTTCATAGGCAAAAGTGAAAAATCTCAGCCCATTAAGCTCAAAAAAAAAAAAAAAAAGCCAAACTTCAAGCCACAGAACTTCTGAAGCATTTTAAGTGATCAATGTACTAAAATATACAATAGTTCCTATATTCAAAATTTGGAAAAAGGCAGATTTAGTAACAGAGCTGCATGTATTTTGACATGGTTAAAAAAAAAAAAAATCTAAGACCCATTATAAAACTCAAATGTTAATTTTTTTTCTGGTCTTTTTGAAACTACTGCATTATCTTGTTAATACATGACATTCATAAATGATAAACCAGGTGAACAGCAGACACAGACAAAATATGGTTTCGTGTGTGTTGCAGTAACAAGGTCCCTGTCAAGTCAGAATTGTACCAAACAATAGTTTTATAGCTCAGAGTGGGTTTTTTCATGTTAAAAAAAAAAGCCATTGCCTTTTGAAAAATAATGGCTACATTTTGTCACAAGTCATTTATCATTCTGAAGATATGTATGCCACTGTTGCTTTTTTTTCACATCAATGGATGGTATAAGATTTAACATGTAGACTTTTATTCAGGATTCAGTTTAGACAGGGAGGAAATACGGATGACCCAGAGATCAAGTGTGAACATTCAGGTAGTAAAAATTTAATTTTTAAAAATTTGAAACTGACATCAATAAATTAAAATTACAATTTAAATCAGCATGAGGCAAATAAATGCTAGCAGCTTTATTGTTAAAAAAATATTCAGCATCTCAGTTGACGACTCTACCAAAAACGCTAGGCACATGAGGTTTTCCATCTGAAAAGCTTAGAGCTCAATATTGACAGAACAGATGAATAGAAAGAAGGCAATTCTTCCTACATACATGGGGATCTGAATCACAAGGAGTTCAAACTATTTGCCTCAGATCCCTGAAAAGAGCTATGCTCTGCTCTCTGATCTGTCATAAAGGTGTTATAGAAGATGACTAAGCCAATCTAACAAATTGCCAGCAGCCACGTAAGAAAGTTCAGCTGTGTTTGACCCTGTGGCTCTGTCAATTCTCTGCTGGCCCTGGTGATAACTGGGACCTTCATTGGTCTAAATAATCTCATTTGTCTACCAGGAAACAATTTGCTTTTTTTTTGCTGAATTAGTTTGGTGCAGAATGATGAATTGAACTGATTTATGGAGCACAGTAACAAGTAGCAAAGCTTGCATAAGAGTAAGTGAAAAAGTATGTGATAAGGAAGGTGTGAGAGAGCAGGACCTCCCCCTAACAGCAATGAGCTGTTGGAATTGTCTCATCTATTAACTTCTCCCAGCAAATCCAGTCATGCAGTACTTAAATCATAATACCAAACCATTTCCCTTGTCAAACTTCAGTAGAACATTTCATAAACCATTACAACATGGACTTATTTCCTTCAGTCCCTGGCCAGATATTTTTTAGAGAGTGCTACAACTCTCATCCTACTATGGCTTTTCCTCACACCCTTCCCAGCAGTATTTTTTTTTTGAGATGTGTGACTAAAAATGAACAGAGCATTCAAGCCCAAAATGACAAAATGATCCCTTTCATGTGGTGTTGATTCTTGATACATTTTTTGTCTTTTCCAGACAACATGAAGTACCAAGTACTTTCAGGGAAAGTGCCCACAGTGACTTGAAAACCACTTCCCCAGAATATAAAATGAAGATATTCTCAGTAACAGTCAGATTAGTCAAGGCATTTTGCAAGAGACAAGCACATAGACAGTACTGAAGTCATCCAGAATCCCAATGAAGGGTAATCTTTAGATTTCTTAATCTTCATCTTTAGACAGAAGACCATGTAATAAAGAAGCCTGACCAGTACATTTCAAGAGAATTCTCCCTGGCAATAAATGCTGGAGAATCACAGAATTTTTGTTTAAAATATTGAGAGTCAAAAAGAGTAAAGATTCAAATTAAGCGTGGAAGACTAATCCTTAAAGCTATTTTTAGAATACTGGAACAGTGGATATATGTGAATCAAAAGAATAAGAGAAATCAAAGTTATTGTAACACATCTACATTGGATCAGTTAACTCAAAGTGGTTAATTATCCTCATCTGTGCTCTAAATCAAGAGCTAATAATGAGCTACATTATTTTATTTTATTTAGAGGTATACAGAGGTTTAGATCATATATGCTTCTTAATACACAGTTGTTAAAGAATATGAAATTCAGTACAGGACATAGCAAAGTAAGCCAAATCCAATTAATCACCAAACAGGAAAGAATTTCACCCGTTATAGTGGCAAAGAGTTTTTAATTGAGGAGGGAAGCAAAGCAGATGACTCCTAATTTAACGTAGATATTTACATCTATTAAGTACAGCTGAAGCAGTGCTTCTTTTAATTAAGAGGAATATCTATCCTGTTTCCAATAAAAGGAAGAAATAAACACAGATCATTCAAAAGGGAAACTAACAATAAAAAAAACCTAGCTTTGCTGAAGACTAGATGCTACTCTGACAAAGGGTTGTGTAGCAAGGATGTGCCCTATTGAAGTGCAGAATATGTGTTCTTTTGTTGGTTTAAAAAAAAAATAAATAAACCCTGACTGCCATCTTATCAGGCAGGAGAAGACAGCAAGTAGGTAAGACACCTTTGTGATTTAAGCTTTGTGTAAACAGATATAACCAACTTACACACCTATAATTTCTATGAATATTCATAACAGTTCTCTCTTTTGTGAATAAATGCTTTCATTGAAGTTTATCTAATTTTCCAATGTGAAGCAGCATACTGGGGTGCATATTTGAATCAGAGAGCATGCGAAAAAACCACTGTACTGTGAAACTATCAACACACTTGAGAATCCAAGATAACTTCTAATTTCTAAAGTCGCTTGTTGATGAATTACCAACATATTTTGATTCACTATTTCCACAGCCATGTCAAGAAACTCTTGAGATATTTTGCATTACTTTAATGTAAACATCTAAACATCCTTTATTCAATTACTTCTGCCTTTCAACATAACGAACCCCCCAAGAACAGATGACAAGTTCAATACCAACCTTTTCTTTAGTCCAGTTATAAAGCAGTGATAATGTCATGTTTACAAATATAAAGCTATTTTTTATCTGATCCTCCAAGAAATAGACCTTACACTGACAAAGTCACTCAGAAGTACTGAATGAAAAAGAGAATTGCCCTAAACTGAAGTAACAGCTTTCAAAAATAACTAGGGTTGTAATGCACTATTACAATTAGAAAATGTACTGCTCTATTTGTGCTTTTATATTTTAAAGTGCTATTACAGATTACAAATAAGCCAGTAGAGCATTTAATTAACAAAAATGGAAAATATAGAAAACTCCATTGTTCACTGACATTTGCTTCATTACTTTTATCTTGGTGAGAAAATAATGTATATAATGTGCTTATATACAGAAACACACAGTAAAGAAGCCCATGTGCTACTTGTATAGTTAGCTGCTAACTTGTAGATAGGTAGTTGCTACTCAGTTTAAGTCATGTTTGATCGATACTTGAATGACAAGCAGAATCTATGTGGTCTAGATTTGAAAACAAATAAAATAAATAAACCAAATAACATCACACATTTATCATCAAGGGAACTTTAGAAATCATGGACTATATATCTCTGAAGAGAGGGTATGTTTGTCAAATATTTAAGGAGAATATAGCCTTGGACCATGCTACAGTATTGCACACTGAAGTGTTCTCTTGCTTGAGCATTGTCAGTGCCCTACAAAACCAAACAGGAGAGTACATACCTATGGATGAATTGAAGTTAGTGCACAAGCATTGTTGCTATATTGCATAGGTCACAATGGGACCAGGCACAGCACTCTTCCTCCCGAAGTGCTGTTGTGATTTGAAACACTCAATTCCCTGTTCAGGAGGGAATAAAATTTCTCGTGCTCCTAGGTGTAAGAAGTACACTTGGACAACAGTGATTGAAAGTGTATTTTCCTACAGTATTATTTATATCACACCGCAATGAGTACTAGGGAACTAGGAACAGATGCACTGTGTCAGCCAACAGTAATCACCCTACAGTACTTAAAAGGCTTTTTTCACATACATAGTAATAGATTGTGTGAAAAGTAGTCCAGCTGTCCAGCTCTGTTTAGCTATAACTAAAATTCTACCCATTTTGACTTCATGGAGAATCTATGAACAGAGAGAGGAACTTCAATTATCTCCCCAGTATCTCCACTCCTCTTCAGTGTTACTTCACTGCATCGCTGTGGTCTCTGTTCAAGTATCCATTTTTTGCTCCTAATCTATACTTGCAGTTTCTAAATTTAAACCAGAAGCTTCTCTTCAGTATTTCTACAATGCATATTTGAGTTCCAAAAAACACTGAAGTGACATTGTAAAAATACGAAATATTCCTTTTTGTATTGGCTTTCTGCACTGGATAAAAATGGCCACAAGGTTTAAGGTTGTGAGGTGGTTTTGAATTTTTTAAGTTTGAAAATGGATATAAAAAAAAGATTTTCTTGAAACGTGTGGAAATGACAGCAACTAACAGCCTAAATTGTATCTCACTGCTCATGACAAACCAGTTTTAGATTGAGTACTTCATTTTACTATGGAAAGGACTGGAGATTAATTGCATATTTATCTAGAAGAAACTACTGGAGAATCAAATTTGTCGGATTTTTTTTTTTCAATTTAAAATGTACCTAATGCTAAATTAATACAAGTTACCATAATTTTTCAATTTCTTCAAGTACTCCTTGAGAAACAAGGAAATATACAGTCCAACAAGTGCAAGATTTGTCTCAGCTGCTATTACTGAAAACCCCCCCTCAGCCTAATTTTGAGTATAGTATGTTCATGCCACTTTATGTGTAAAAAGTTAGTATTCTCAAGGAAAATTCCCAATTCAGAGCAGCAATTCAAACTTAGTAAGAGAAAGCTTTCTTGTTTCAGAACTGAACAACATGCCTTTAAAGAATGGCTATGTTTATGACTTTTCTTGAAAGAATAATCTGTCACTTTTCAAACAGTATTTACACATTTTAAGTTGGAGAACAAAAGATGAAGAAAAATTTTAGGCTGTACAAAGATACACTTTTAGGAAAAAAAAATTACTGTTAAATCTCAGATCTGCACAGAAAAGCAGGTTTGGTAGAACTGGCAGAGAAAGATCATCTACTTGACTTCAAGAGAAGGAATGACAGGAGGCACAGATTTGTATGTTCTATGACATTTACACTTTCACTATTTGGAAACACATGGAAATTGCACCTGGGAAATGAGAAAAATTAACATCTGACTACCAAAACCCTATAAGAATTATGTGTATAACTCTTTAATGTGTTCATTTTACAGCAGCATACCATGGGGAATAATTTACTCTACTCTAGGGGGCAAGAAAGCAACCATTATCTCCTACACTGTCACACATGCTGGGAGATTTTGCAATTACACAAAAGGAATCACTTCTAATCATAGCAAAAATATTCCGATTATTATAAAATAACTTATTAATAACCAGTTCCCATCAAAACATTCGGGGTTGTTCCTTCATTATTAAAAACAGTTTTACAGTTTCCCAACCTAACTTAAGATTTTAATACCCATCAGATATATTTTATTATAAAACTACAGGCACATTCACTTACAAAGTCTAAGTTTATTAATACTGAGCGATGCACTGTGGCATCATCACTTTAAATGTATATAATACCAAATGACTAAGCACTGATAGTACACAGTATGGTCTCATACACAATATTAAATTTGTTTCATGTTATCCTGCTCTCTCAGCCCCTGTGAGACACCCCTGGTCTCCAACCCTACTTGGGTAAGTACTATGTTCAAGGTTTCCTCACTTCATCAGCATAGAGGGAATGGATTAGACCCAGAGCAAGAAACAAAGCTGAGGCTTCTGTAAATCAATGGATTGCAGCAAAGGTCTGCAGCTCTAAGGACTGGCTGTGCTGTTGGGTAAGAGATCCTGTACCCCAGAGACAAAAGTAAATAAAAACCTGGCATGGTGAAACTCTAAGCTGCGTACAGTACAGGAAAATGTCAACTAGGAAGACCATCTAAATTCCAAGACCTGTTTCAATAACAGTATATTTGGATAATATCATGACCCTTTTTTATACTAGTACTAAGAAAAGATTCACACGGTCTGGCCTGTCACTAGACATTCTTGTACAGCAATAATCGATCAAAATTCACAGAAAGTTAAATTCCTTATTTCAGTATAAATTAAATAGGTGGACCTATTGTAATTTTGATGTTATTTTTCATAATAATGGAAAGCTACTCTATTCATATCAAAATATATAGAAGTTATGCCATGTGGCAGACACCCCTGGAGAGCAATCCTCCTATTATCCCACCACAATTAACTTTGTTAAATATAGCTCCCATAGTAATCTTTTGGGATTAAAGTATTCAAGTGCTTCATTGACAAAAAGCACTCAGAGCCTGATCGTCCCTTACAACCTACCAACAATTACTTCCCTGTTTGGAACACGATGCAAAAGGTATCTACTGTAATAAATGATATGATTAAAAAAATTGCTTCATCGACTTCAAGTATCACTGACAAATGCATAGAACCAGTATGGAACAAAGAGCAGAAAATGAAAAAAACCCAAGGAAATACTTCTGAGGAAAATGAAGCAGACTAATTTTTAAAATAACACCTAAGTAAGATTCAAGATGCTCTTTTCTTCAGTTAAAACACTCTGCATACTGATTAAAGCTAGCACAGATCCTCCAACTTCAGTGACACAGATGGGCATCAAGTACACAAAACAATGCAGGAATCAATTCCCACTTTACCCAGCAAAAAAACCAAAACCAAAACCAAAACCAAAAAAACCCACAAGCCCATTTGACGTCTCAAGACTCCTCAAATACCCACCAAAACAAATACAGGGCACTCAAAGCCTTCTCAGAACAAATAAGATAACTGCACACTAAAGACTGAGTTGCAACTCTGAATGTTTTTTTTTAATAGCGAATACACAGGTCAACCAATTCCTTTCAACACATCTCTTTCAAAAGCAATCACAGCAAGAAAAAAATTGTCTTTAAAACTCAGTAGCTTTGTTTGTGTTGTGATAACTCATGATGATAAGAATTTTGAATACAAAAATCTTAGCAATTTTGTCACTGCAAAAACTAAAAAAAAAAAAAAAACCAACCCCAAAACCAAAAACCAAAACAACAAAAAAAAAGCCAGCCAAGCAAATAAAAACACATACCAAAAAACCCAAACCAAACCCCTCAATTCCCCAACCCCTCAATAAAACGAAACCAGAAAAAACAATGCATTATTTTTTTAAGTTACAAGGGTGAATTAGGAACATAATTCTTCATGTTATGGATTGAATCCCCTTATTCAGTAAAAACAGAAGTATGATTCTCAAACAATTTAACATCAAATTTACCCAATGATTTTTCTGGTCTAATAACAAAAGCAAAAAGAAATCGGTTGGGGGGGAGGAATAAAAAAAAGGAGGGTACTTACAAATTTATAACCTTGTCCAAGTGGTGTTTTGAGCAAAATTGCTGGCTGCTCTTGTCTTGTTTATGCTGACTCTGTCCCAGCTGAACAAACCTGGGAAAAGCAGTAGATAGGAGAATAAATCAAAGAAAGTAAGAGAAATATCTCTGCTAATTCAGCAAATGAAAGAAAATTACACAAAAAAAATGAGCCTTAAAGTCGTGTGTACAAGTCACTGATCATGAACTACCTCCCTGGTAAACAAGACATATTTTAAAAACTTTGCAGGTGGTGCATATGAGAACTCGGAAGCTTCTTTCAGCTTGAAAAATATTTGTCTTATTAATTGGTGTCACCTAGTACGTCACGGGTAGAAACAGGCCTCTGCTCCTATGCAACAGGCAGCTCACTACAGTCAACTTCCTCTGTCTTTCAAAGCAGTCAGATGAACAGTCTATGAGAAATGGCAACAGCAGAAAGTCTCTCAAGTTTCAGATTTAAGTCAATCCTCAGTCAAATTCAATCTAGTTTATTCAGCAGAAATGCTGAATTTCACTTATTTACAAGTACAACCTTTTGGGAGAATTCCCCTATCTCCAAATATTTGCTGGAAGACTTTTAAGATGGAAAATACTGTTACGGCTTTTTTCTTGGCAATGAATTGAAGTAAAATAAAATAAATTAGCTAATCACTGATCTTACTCACTCAGTCTAAGAGGAAAGGTCAGAGGGTTTCAAATATATATTCTTCTAAGGCAGGACCTTGCTATTGAAACAAGTTTTTTAAGAAAAATAAATAAAGGCAAACTTAAGGTATATTGATTAATTCCTTCACATTATCCAATATTCAAGGCCTAAATTAACACAAATAAGTTGCCAGACATCAGTAAGACACCACACACAGTTGATCTAGAGTACACATCCTCAAACTACTTGAGTGTCCTCCTGTCCCTGGAAAGTAACTGCAGTTCTGTATGTTATCACAGAGCTGTTCATGTGCACAGTGACCTGTAGTAAACATTGTCTCACATCAGGCCATTTGCAGAACAGCATTAGCTATCTGGTATACTAAAAGGTAATTGTCAAATTAGCATCCATTTTCTAGTGGTTAAAACAAAGAACCAAAGTTAGAGGCATAGGTGTAGTTAAAAATTTCAGACATTGAGAAGCATCCCCCTCAACCCTATTCAAATGTACTATCTTCAAATTACTCAGCATGCAGGAGATAGGGAGAAATGGAAATTTGAAGAAATAAAGAGTGCAAGAGAAGTAGCTACCCCTGAAGAAAAATTAACAGAAAAATACTTTTAAATAAAAAGAAAAAAAAACCCAAACCAATAGAGAGGATTAATTAAGTCAGGATTAATCATCACATATCACGAAATGGGAAGATATCATAGTTAATTTAAAATTCCCTCAGATTGAAAAGGTTTGAAACATAACAAGGCGATGACTGCTATCACACATTAGAAAATAAAAGGAAATGCACACAAGTCCATTTCAAGTATTCACTTCAATATACACAGAGTGATTTTCTGAGATGACATGTAATTGTCCTACACCCCTTTTCTCAAACTCCATTAATTCTACATTCCAAGCAGGTGTTTGAAGCATTCGTTTATTAAGCAAATGTAATGGATTTGCGCTCCTGGTGTCTTGCATAAGCAATGGCTCCGTTGTCAACAGCATCATAAGCCTTTAGGAACTAAGAGGGTCTTCAATTTGGATCTAAATTTCTCTAACTGATCTCCAGTACTGACTTTCCATTATTCTGATTAGTTTTCAAAGAGAAAGTTCAGGAAAGAATCTCATCCATCAGGGAACTAAATAAGTAACTTCTGTTCGGTTCCAGTTCATCTACAGATGCAATTGTTCTAGTTCAGTTTTGGTTCGAGTTCAAAAAAGCTTCAAAAGGTTAAAATTAATTTCCGATTTAAGAAAAAAAAAAAAAAAGAAAGAAAAAGGAGATTTGAAGCAGTTTCTTTTTGGCTTCAGTGTTATTCTGTGATATTGAGGAGGGCATTTGAGGACAAGTGCACAAGTAAATATTTTTTTAACAACAGCAACACATGGCCAGCACTCTGTATGGGCTTACAGCAACTGAGAAACAGTGCTCCTGGGAGTCACTGCCTTTTGTTGGAGATGCACACCACTAATTTACCAACTGCTCTTGGGGAGCTGACAGCTCATGGCTCCTGCGGGACAGGTGACAATTATCTTGTAGAGGATAAAAGTCCATGTTAGCCTTGAATAAAAGCAGAAGGTTTTGTGTAGTTGGAGCTGGAAGGTGAGACATTAACGCTTGCCCACCAACTCTTATCTCCAACTGCTCACAGTAAGCAAGCAGTGAGCAGTTCCTAAGGAGAGCCTGCAGATGCTGTGCAACATGCTGCCTCACACTGCAGTAGTTTACCTCAAAGTCCAGGAACTGAGTGGGCACTTGCTGGACCACCTAAGAAGCTATGTTTTATTGTGCACTATGCTGTATCTTACTCATTTCCCGTACATATGGCTTGAATTCACAAAACCATTAATTAAGAACAACTGGCAGTATGATGCTGTTCTAAATGCAGTAAGAGCACATTATTACACACACTATGCTTAGTGCAGTGCATATATATATACACGCACATTATAAACCCACACGCCACATATATTTGCATGTTGTTGTTTCATGAAACCCCAATAATGGCAAGGGCCAAACTGAATTCTCCCTCTCCTGAAACCTACAGTACAAATACCTGTCACTTCGAGATTCCTGCTCCTACAGTGTGTAGTCTATATTGGATTTAGTAACAGTCTGAAGGTCTCCCTATAAAATCTACAGTTTTTTATTTCAAGCTCAAAGGGACAAGATATTTCAAGAAAAGGGCTGAATATTATTCAGAAAAGTAGCTTTCCTTGAGCATCAAAAGTCACACGACTATGTGAATTTCAGTAAAAGGTAATGGTTAACACATACCTCTACAATTAAGGTATAAGTTAAAGAAAAGACTCAATTTATGTTACTTTGTATGCATTTTTATAGAAAAAGATATGTGACTGATTTCAATTAGTGTAACTCAACACTGAAAAAATGCAACAATCACAGACTACATAGCTTAGAACCATGGAACCACTCCTAATACAAAATTTGCTTATTAATTTCTAGGACTATATTAAGTGAGAGGTATTTCTATTGAAGCATCTTTCATTCAATTTAAGTTCCAAATTTTGCATTCCGATTATGCAAATCCATATCATTTTCATTGAAATCAGAGTTGACACAGACATCTGAAACCAGTTTGATTTGAAAAATAGAACAGTATTTATATCCAAATATCTCTAAAATTTATAATTTAAATAAGTTTAATGAAAGGCAGCACTTCAAAAAGTTGTATTTAACTAGATCCAGTTATCTTTTACTGATTACCATCAGAAATTTATCTCACCTAGTGTATACTGCAAGATCATCTTCTGAAGGAACATCTGAAAGATTCACTCCATACACATCTTTCGTTGACTGCACTACATTCTGGAATGTAAGAAGAAAGATTCAGATTGAGGATGCTGTAACAACATCCAAAGAGAAGTTTGCTTTCAAGCAAGGAATTCTTTCTAAATCTGAAAATAAATTCCAAAGTGCAGGCAAAACCAAACAAGATTCTCATACACATAGCAATCTTAGCTTGTGCATGTGTTGTTTTTTTAAAAATAAAAATACTTTATTAAAATATTATTCAAGGCATTTGTTCAACAAGTAAAAGAAAGAAAGGATTCTTGAAAGGTAACATCAAACAACAAATTATATTTATAGGACATATAATGATGTAGATATTAAATTCCATTCTGTGTTGAAATTTAATATAGAATAAATTATATTCATTCAGAACACGCTCCCACATTTGCCTTCACATATCCTGTTGTCAATTCTGAAATAATTACAAACTTCAGGTTGAACAAAACTATTTTTATTTTTTACGTTACACAATCTTGTCAGTCAACTCTAACAAGGATCCAATGCACATGCAATACTTCACTATGTCTAATGATTCAGTGTTAAACTGAGGGGGTTTACTGACAAGACACGTGTAACTGCAAATAAGTCAACTATAAAAATACTTCTCTTTTAGTTCAAAAATACCCAAAATCAAAGAAGAACTTCAGAAAGGTATGTCTTGCTCAGAAGTATAAAACCATTTTATTATTAACTTTTATGAGATTTGAATAGAAAAGAACTAGCTGTTTGTGGTTTTTCCCTCTCCAGTAATGATACAACTTTTCTCTACAGTTGCTGATGTAAAAAATACCAAAATTCAAATCCTTGACCAACCATCCAATCACTCTGGAATAACTATATGCTCTCAAGAATGCCCCTAAAAATATAAGATTACACATATCAACTCTTTATCCAAAACAGATATCTACAAGACAGGATTTGATGAAATGGTACATGAATTAACAAAATAGGTATTCCCTTAATACTTTACACAAATCAATATTTTCATTAAATTAGCACCCAAGGAATTCCAACAGAATTGGAGTAATGCTAGCAAAAAAGATTAATAGCCCACAACTGAGAACATGCATTCTTTTAACATGACTGTGCATACACAATTTCACTATTATCCTGCCATTATCTTCAACCTTAGTAGTTGTAATAGCTTAGGACCAATGTGCCAACATTATCATGCACATTTTTGTAGCTAATTTAATTTATTTTTTCTTTGAAATGTCAGAACATATAATTATGAAACAGTAATTTAAAAGTCTTCACATAAATCATGCTGAAATTTAACTAGATTGGACATTAATTACAGTTATATCCACCTGAAAAAGTGGCATCTTTTACAATGAATAGATCTGTAATTGAAAGAGGTGGTGCTCAGGACCTCAGATTCATACTACATGTCCATCAGGGGGTTTGTCTGCATTAGCTCCCATGGACTAAATATTGATTAGGTAGATTGATCTGGTACATTCCTGGAGAAGCATCTCCCAGTTTTATTTCATTCAGAAAGGAATCCCACTTGCCTGCTCCAAGACCACCTTGTGATGTGAACCAGAGCACGGTAAGGGACAATGATCAGAAGTGCATTACTGCTTTGAATTAGCACACTAACATAGACATACTTTATGGTTTATGTGATGGACTAAACCTTACCCGAGTACCTTTCAAATGACACTGATTTCTAACAGTAAATTTCATTTTTTGAAAAATGTTATTTTCTGCTGTGTTTTGCTATTAGACATCAACAATAATAGCAAAGTTTTATAAGCACTCGTGCCAATATCTACAGAAAGAAATTACACTGGAGACCTTTCTCACTTAATTTTTCAGTGCATTACTTGTGACTGTTCCATAACATTTCTTTTTTTTTTTTTTCTTCCCTTCTCCTTTAATGATATGTGAATTTTAAGTGTGTGATTAGACTTCTTGCCTGCTACAATAATTTCTTACCTCTGTGATTTTGGTATTGTCTCCCGTATCAGTCACTTTTACTGGAGTCGAACGTTGAGAAACAGCACCTTCATCTTCTTTGTCTGTCCCAGAATCATCTTCAGAACTACTTGACACTGCTTCCTCACTTGGGGGTGGAGGAGCACTAGCAGCTGTTTTGCGCTGCAGCACAGTTTCTTCTCTATTACTTTTGTTCCTGTTATGAAAGGCAGTGTGTATTTATGAACTCAGTGAGATTTAAAGTATTTTAAGTATTATAATATAAAGTATAACAAGTATTTAAAATTCCTAATTTTGGTTACAATCTTACTGGGGGATAATGAATTCTCTCCTCTAGAGAAACTTGTTGCTCATCCTTTGAATCCCCCAACTGATTTACTTTCCTTCATTCTCTTCTTATTCCAGAGCATTTAAAGGGAGCTCTGAAGATTAAGTCAGCTTTTCTCCACCAGTTCTCTGATTCTTTACTTAAATCCCTCCCCCAGACTGACTGAATAAAAAGGAATAGAAATTCATTGAGTCGTAACACCTTTGGTTTTGATCTGGGAAAAAGTTTCACTTTCTGATTATCAACATTATCTACTCCACTAACTTGCTTAATCTTGGGCCCAAAACATCTTAATCATAACGTCACTTTTCCCGCCCCTTTCCTTTTCCATACCTCTCCCCTCAGTTTAGTTTTTTAATCAGGAACATTTCTTTCTGTGGCATGTATTTCTCACTCTAGAAATTCTCTTCAGTATAAAGAGGTGGCTTATTTGTAAGAATTCTTCAAGATACATCATCTATATTTTAGTAGGCTAACACTGTACAAGCTCCGAAAGGTATAAGTTACTTTACCCATCAGAAATTGTACCACCTTTATGTCCTTTACATCCTTTCCTACTGGCCATAGAATAGTATGTGGTTGCACTTTTTGTGTGTTACAGCAGATCAAACACAACAACGGAATAAATAAAGTAACAAAGCAAAAGGATTCAAAAGAGAAGACTGAGAGGGGATCTTATTAATGTTTACAAACATCGGAAGGGTGAGTGTCAAGTAGAGGGGGCCAGTATCTTTTCAGTTGTGCCCTTTGATAGTTTGAGAGGTAATGGTAGCAAGGTGAAATACAGGAAGTTCCACCTCAACGTGAGGAAAAACTTCTTTCTTGTGAGGGTGACAGAGCACTGGAACAGGCTGCCCAGAGAGGTTGTGGAGTCTCCCTCTCTGGAGACTTTCAAGACCCGCCTGGATCTGTTCCTGTGTGGTCTGCCTGAGGTGTTCCTGTGTTGGCAGGGGGGTTGGACTCGATGATCTCCAGAGGTCTCTTCCAACTCCTATCATTCTATGACTCTATGATTCTCTGAGTTAAATTAAACATTCACCTTGACCAGTAACTGTTGCTGATTTGTTTATTATAATTTTATATATACATATTTAAAATTTTTTTTAAATCAAAAACTATACTGAAATTGACATTTATTGCTGTTTCAGGGTATGTTCTATTTATTCAAGTATTTATTCTATTTAGAAGACAACAATAATATATGCATTCCTGCCACCTCCAATAGAGAATAGAGTTACCACTAGTATGAAGAGACGATCAAATTTTGACAACTTTCATATCCTTATTCTAGATAAAATTTTCTCATGGGCTTCACTTAGAGAAGTAAAAAAAAAAAAAGTTTAAACAAGTCATAATAAAGAATTTAAAATGTCAAACAAAAATCTTAAATTAGACATGATTTTCAAAGTGTACAACTACAGTATAACACCAACAATGGGTTTGTTTTTTTTTCTTCCTGTGTAGCAGAGAATATGCTACGCAGACACATACACAAGTGTCTATAGTTTGCATTACAACTTTACTACTATTAAACCAGAACAAAATTTCAGATTTCAGACTTACCCCAACACTGACTTTCCAGTTTCATCAGGTTTACGAACAGTAAATGGACTTGGATCAATGCCCACATTCTTAGGCATAAAATCTCTGGCAAAATAGAAAAGAAAACCTGTTCAGAACCAAAGTTCAACACATATAATTTTAAAAATTTCCTGGAAGAAGCACCTCTTACATCTACCTTTGAATTAAAAAAAAAAATCATTATAAAAAGAAATATCAAGTTTTAACTTCATCATTACAAGTTAAAGTCGTGTAAATATGAACCCCCTTGATTGCATTATTTAGTCCCATAAAAAACCTGCAAATGCTACCATGTGCCAAGGAAGCTAGAGAAAAGTGCTCCGTTCCTGTGCTGAAGAAGCCCTGTAACTCAGCTACATTGCTTCAAAGTGATGCCAACACTCAAATTGGGTCAAAAAACTACACGAAACATAACCTGCCTGGAAGTCTTTATCTTAAATGTGATTAAGATTATGCTTAGAATAACCAGTTGATTGCTGCCAACAAAAAAAACCCTATCTGGACATCTATAAGAATCTGGTGAACCAAGGAAATTAATTGTAAAATGAAAGCAGAAAAATTCGAAAAAAAAAAAAAAAAATTGCTTTTAAGGTACCTTCTGTGATCTAAGTCCACAGAGAAAAGCTCATTTCTCAGCCTTCAAGTGCCCAAATATTTGTCAGCCCTTAATGGAAAATAATTGGAAATTTAAGTACTATCTTAACGAATTTTTTTAAGAGTAGCATTTCCATTTCAGTATTTTGATTTAGTTTCTAGAAGTTTGCTAAGTTTGAAGCATAAAAAAAACCCCAAAAGAAACACCACACAAAACCTATCATGTTACACAGATTTAACCAAATAAATCAAATGTACATTTAATTCATACAAGTCGATTTCCAGCTAAGGATGTAGAGTCACAAAACATCCCAATATACCGTGTAGAATTGGTCATTGCCAAGCAGAAGGTCTCATCAAAACTGCTCAACTCATACGGTCGAAAAAACTCATTGTGGATATCAATTTCCTCTTCATATTTGTGGAATTTCTTCACTGTCAACTTGCGTCTGTTTTCAGGACATGTCACTGGGGAAAAGAAAAAAATAATCTTTTTACTAACAAATATTGACTCTGCAAAAATATAACCAACAGTAGCCTGCCTACCTAGCAACCCTAACAGGCATTTTTCTACAGCCACATCCCCTCCAAGATGCGAAAACATGATAGGAAGAAGTGTATGCACAGCACATCTTCAATCAATACACATTATCAACCAATGTAATTTGATTTGTCTTCATGAAAACAATTCCTAATAAAACATGCTCCAAAGTATTCCAGAGAGATAAGACACAAAAGCTACACGCTGTCATCTGCAACAGGAATGTAATCATCAGCACAGACTACAAATAGACAAGGATTCAGGTTTGAGATCTAAACCATCTAAAAAGCATTTTTGACTACAACTTCTTTTCTAAGATACTCTGTAAGGCAAGGTGCAAAGATATTTCCTACCTTCATCAAAAGGAAGGGGCAAATGCTTTAGCACACCTGTGGTCCACCAGTAAGTATAGCTGTACAGGAAAAGCAGACACACAATTGATAATTGTATCCAGCCTAAACATTCGTACACAACAGTTACCCAACCATACAGTGTCACTTGAGCAAACATTTTTTTTTCAATTTAAATGGGGAAAAAAATAAGGAATTATCCTTGGATGGAGGATTTCAACAGACCCTATTCTATTACATCGCTCTCAGGCCAGAAGATTTAAACACATGAAGCTTAATAAAGGTATGGAGGGAGGAGTGGTTTTGTTCCATTAAACAAAATACCTTTCAGATGCCTACCCTCTACAGTACTGAAAATTATGGTCTTGGTACATACAGAAGGTATTTATGTATTTCTCTTGTTCTGTTAATTAAAAATTGTAAAGTAAATAAAAAAAAAAAAAAAAAAAGCAAAACCAAAACAAAACCAACCAACAAACCATCAACAGAAGTCAACCCCACCCACCACTCATTATTTGGATCCTAAATTTAGGAAAAGGGTATGAAGAAATGAACGTCAACGATAATAAAATTGGAAGATTGTCAAAGCAGAGGACTTCTACACGTAGAAATATGTTCTGATGTGACAGCTGTGCCTAAGAGAACTGAGAACTGTATGTTGGTGTAGCTAACAGCAAAAACCAGGCCCTGCTGGAAGTTTATTCAGGCTTTCTTAAAAACAACAAAGGAATTCAAGCAACATTCATAAAATAAAGCATATTTTATCTTTCATTCATGTTTACTTATTTTTACTTTCTCTTCTCAAATGTACATCTAAACTACTGTGATAGTTATTTAATTACTTGGGATGAAAAGACATTTACCTTAATTGATTTTTATTTCAAATATGTGTGTATTCAGAATAGTGTAAGGGCTGTAATCAAAGTATGAATGCATTTATCTCCTACTCATGTCAGTGTAGTCATCTAGAGCAGAAACAACAGGTACATTCTCATGCCCACAGTTAGACTTGTTAGTGGGACTTCGCAAACCATGCAGAACAGGTAGGGCAACACCTTCAGTTCCAAGAACTGTGTGTGTCCTAGAGAGGAAGGAATTAATTATGCCTGATGGTCCCATCATTTCTTGAAGTACTGTATCAGGCCACACTAGTGAGCCATTTTCTCCAGTGTCTTCAGAAACTACACAGACATACCCAGTTTTGCTGCTTGCATTAAAGATAAATAATGGGGCAACAGAAAGTCTCATTTTCCATAGTCACTGTCTTTTCATGTGAATTACAAATTATATTAAAGTAATATATGAAACTCATTATGAAATCTCTTCTTTCTGATGAAGAGGCAAATACAATATAGGAAAAGCACAGAAAGTCAAAATAAGCCTCAATAACAGGAAATGACATCTTCCTTCTCTTCCTATATCCTTGATTTCATTACGAATTTTCATTACTTTCTTTGCTTCTGTGCCCAAGGAAACCAAAAGAGGCACTGCACAGAGAGGCAGGAAGAAGTTGTATGAAGAACTTGTCCAATAGTTTGTTAGAAACAAAAAATTACTTGGAAGAGCTTTTTCACCTACTTATCACATAGAGGTGTCATTTTGTTCACATAAGAAAAAAATCTCTTGGTTGTATATTATAAGTGCTCAAAAGAAATTCTGGACAAAATGAAAGAGAAAAGTAATTAAATACAAATACTAGCAAATTTAATTATTTTAAAAAAACCCCAAACAAACAAAAAACCCACAACATGTTCCACCTCATTTGAGAATTGTATATGTGACAAATAAGAGACAGTTCTTTAACAGAGTAACATGAATGGGAGATTAGGACATTTGTGTATTTGCAATATATCAGGTGAATTCATTTTTGAAATACAAGAATATCTGGGAACTAGTAAGCCATAAAATTAATGTTGCTTGTTTCACATGCACCTGAAAGAGCACTTGGTTGGAAGACTGATACGAGCCAGCAACAAGAGAAGCCTCAGGGGACAATACAAAAGGATTGAAATTTGGAAACAGTCGTGTCACGTGCCAGCTGCCACAAGAGGTTAATGAATTAAGAAGCCAACAGGGACTGAATGCACTGTTTAAACACTTGCAATTTTCCTCAGACAAAATTCAAATGCAGATATTAAGATCTACCATTTGTGATACAGACTTTTCAGACTCACAAACAAAGATACAAACAGCAAAGTTCCTAAAAGAGAAAATTCAGTTAACAACTCTTGTACTGTCTTTATATTAAAACTGAAATTATTTTATTTTACCCATAGTATTTATAACCCTTAACACAATAATTTCACATTGTGAAGCACTCTAAATTAATTACTTTAAAATTTTTATGCTTTTGCTCTATTACTTCTGTATATTATTGTCCAAGTACAGTGGAACACAAATGAAGAAAACCAGTCTTCAAAACAGACTAGATATGGTTGAAAGGATGGCTCAAAATCATGGGCTTCTTGATATGCACAGCTTCAGACCAAGTGCATTACACACAAAAATGAAACAAGTGTTATCCTCAGCACCTAATCTCAAGTACAACAATGACACTACTAAATATGACTGCCAAAAATACACCTGTATACTGCTTACTTAGTGGTAACTGCACTTCGGTAAAACCAGTGAAGCACTTCACACTGCAGGATAGGATTCCATATGAAATGAAATCTTCCCTTCAGTACAACAGCAAAATAACATACTGAAGCAAATCCTTCAAAAGACCAACATCCAACATGTTTGATAATCTCCTGAAGATTTTTTTTTTTTTTAAGCTTTTGTAAAAACTTTTTAAAAAGTAAGCAGTTTTTGTCAGGCTGACCAAATTATTTGGTTAAAACCACACATTTTATTTATGTATTTATTTACTAGAGCAATACCAAACAACAACAAAAAACAGAACAACAAAATACCTTCGCCTGGTCTGTGACAGACTGAGGGTGTTCTTGTGATGTAAATAAAAATCAGTGGGAAGTTCCCAGAGATGAGGTTTTCCTTCTGTAGGCTTGTATACTCCCAGAAAGAGATTGATAGAATCTTGCCTGTCTGCATCTGTTAGACAAGAGGTACACATAATGCCAGGAACATTGCAGAGCTCAAGCCTGTTCAGACATTCACTTGTTTGTTCCTCACAGACAGAGTGTCTGTGTCTTATGACCTCTATTGGGACCTCTAGGCTTCCACCACCATCATGAAATGTTATTTAGACCTGACCTTCTACCACACTGTAGTGTGCATGGAGCTGGTACCAGCATTACCTCTTTCCTTGGCTTCTCTCACAGGAGCCAAGGAAGAAACTCTGCTTAGAGGCTGTGCAGAAATAAGACCTCACACTGCACTTCCATCTCACTCTTCTGCGTAGACGTGTATGTGTAAGCATGTGCATGTATTTATGTGTATTTCAGGGAATCTGACATACCATGATAAATTTACTGCAATCTAAAAAAAAAAGAAGGCTGATTTAATGAAATTAAACAGTATCCATACAGTACACATTTCCCAGAACATACAAATTATGAATTCTTTGGGTTTTTCTAGGCAGTTCAAAGTCAGTAGAATGATTAAATTTCAAAAACACCTTTTAAAAATTTGGACTTTTCCCTTCAGCTCATCAATTTCTCTTGCCATATTCTAAGCTTCACCAAACTAAATCAGGCAGGTATTAAAATCCTGTAGTTACATACCACTATAGATGAAGCCTGGCAAAATGTTGCCATTCACTTACATCTTTAAAATCTCTCTTACTACCAAGCTGCAGACAGGATGAGTTACAACAGATATAAGGAAAACCTGGAGTCAGAAGAAGGCTTGGGGATGGTGAACTGCGATAGAGAGCTTTGCAAGCAGAGTCACTGGTGTAGAGGAAGTTTTACATACAACAGAGTTTCAGATACGGAGGAATACGTACAGAATTCATCTCTGTTTGTGCCCTGAGGAATTAACACGTAGACAGCTCTTGTCTCCACTCTCACTGGTGCTTCAGTAATCATTAGACAAGGAAGAGTTCAGACTAGTTCAACAGATAGTGTTATGTCTCTCAATATTTCAGGAAGGCTATTATGAGAGCTGAGTGTCCCTTTAGCAACACACTGCGTCAAAAAGACAAACTGAAGTCTCAGTATACGAGAAGGCAGGTAGAAAACCAGCAGAATCCACAAAGCGGTGGTATGATAGCAAGGACAAAGTTGGTTCCTGGCCATCACCAAAGTTTATGTTTCCTTCTCCTCAGAATTTGAACATATCTTTCTTCTGTGTAATATATAATATGTTTTAAAGGGAATTAAGACACACAAGCAGCTGACAGATTAATTGCTATGTGGAAATTTGGTGCCAATAGGCTTATAGAAATGTATGGTACTTAACAGAAGTAGGATCTTCTGTATAAACAGTTGTATGGCGTAACAGGGCAAGGCACCCTTCCCTACTTAAGAGTGCATTTCCTCTGGAATCTGTCTTTTTTTCTTCCTCTTCTATCCATTCACACCCCCTCTACATACTGTTGCCATCTCTTTAGGGAAAAAGTCACATGCAATAACAGGTATTCCTTCTTCTTGACAGGTTATTTAGTTAGTGAATAGAAAATGCTGTTAGAAAATGCTGTTCAAGAAAACCAAGAAAGCACACTACTATCAGGATAGAAACTGGAGGAGCCCTAAAGATGAAATTAATTAAGATGAGCAAATAGGTTAAAAATGGTGGCAGGTTCTGAAATGTAAAGGCAGAGATGAGCCTCCTTTGTTCATTTTCCATTGTTTCATTTGCCAGGAACAGAAAGTATACTGGAATTGTTAACTAAATAATTGTTAAACCATTAAGGCAAAACAGATAATTCAGTTAACAAACAATGTCACTACTTACACGAGAGATGCCAAAATGAAATAAAACTAAAAGAAATTTGTTCTGTGAAAACCAGCTTGAATATAAAGTTATATGCAGGGGGCAGCTAACATGGCCTTTTTGGCAGAAAAACAAAAAGGGGGAATTGTGGGGGACTGAGGGTTTCAAGCAATACTCTGACCTTGAAAGGATTACAGTGTACCCTTGAGAGAACAAGGAGAAACAGAGAAATGGGCAATGTAAGCAAGTTTGAGGAAGTGCTAATCGCAGAGCAAAGCGTATGTGCTATCTCCAGGGTAGAAGATGAGTTCTGTAAATACCAACCAATGATGGGTGGGAGAGACAACTTTGGACCAATGAAGCAAGGACACGTCTGCGCAAGTTTGAGCAAGGATAGGTGTAGATGTAGTGGGATAGAGCAATAAAGGTGCCTTTTGGGCCTTTTGTGCCTTTGGGGTTTTTCTGCACACACAACCTTTAATGTCATTTGTCTGTCTCAACAGCAACACTCATACCAACTGAATTAACCAGTCCATTGTCTGAAATGGTCTATAGCAGCAGCTCATTAAAGCATTCTTACCTTTCTTCCACAGCAAAAAAAATGATTGATGTTAAACATTGCATTGCAAAAGGACCAAAACTCTCCTTTGCATTGTTTCAGTCGTACAATTATGTTTTAAACTTAACAGAAATACAGGACGTTTACCAGAAAATGTCTTCACATTGTCTTACTTCCCAACTCATAATTCAAAAGTAGGTAAGAGCCACAACATTAAAGATTCTTTGTGCGTAAGTCTTCAACCAGGCAAAAACATCTATGTGACTAGGGAAGCAGACAGTTAACTTGAAAGGTGACATTCCTCCCCCTTGCCTTACTTTTAAGGGCTGCACAATTTTCTGACTTAATTTTGAGCAAAAATAATGAAAGCTTTTGTCTTTCTTTGAAACACTGGCCAGAGCAAACAGGATATTGAGCTTTTCAAACCAATTTTCTTTAGATAGAAAAACCTCTCCTTTCAAAAATAAATAAATAAGAATGTGTCAATACACTGTGGAGCACAGACAAAAGAGCAAATAGGTTTTCTCCCTTCACTGTTAGCACCGAATGCTATAATTATGTACAAGCAAGTAGAAAGCCTGCACTGATTTTTCAAAAGATACTGCAATGTAGGTGTATAGTAGCACATTTTTAAGAACATTTGAAAAAAAAAAAAAAAACGGAACTGAAGGGGCTATTTAATTGAATTAGCCTAAAATTATCTACTGCTCTCAGTTGGAGTTTGCGACTGTGCTACAGGACAAATGACTAAATCATAAGAGATACAACACATTTGGGACTATAACGTCCCATGACTAAAACATTATAGTAATAAAGTTCACTTTCATACAACACTACAAGGTGGTTTACTATGTCCCGTCCAGTTTGTTTGTGGATAAATAGTTTATTCTGGATTACAAAAGCTTATTACGCATGTTGCAACTCTAGCACTGAAGTCTGCAACGTCACATTACTTTCTAAAAGGCATAAAAGCTACAAGAATATTATTTGGAATACTATTTCCCATATTTGTGATTTCTCTGACAATCACAAATGGAAGAAAAAAATGTTACAATTCATCTAATCAGAATGCCTGCCAGAGAGGGTATTGAAGGAACACCTAACTCTTAGCTGGATGATATTCTTTTGTCTGGTACAACTCATTTGTTTATAACCAGGGTACTTCAAACAGCTGACTTCCCAAACTACAGTCAACCCTCTACTTTTTTCATATTTTAGAGTTAAAAACATGCATGAAAAATAGTCAGAATTTTTACCTAAACCTTTAATACTTTTTAAAGTTACCATAAAATTAATTGTCCCATATTTTTAGGGGGAAACCCAGGTTTTCTTCTAAGCTTCAACCACTAATTTGATCCTGAGAACATGTTTCTAATTCTTCATTCTGATATTATATAGCCAACATATTACAAATCTATAGGTATACAAAAGCTATAGAAAAGCTAAACCATGTATCATGAATGCTTTAATCAACTGCTGCTATAGACCATTTCAGACAATGGACTGGTTAATTCAGTTGGTATGAGTTTATATTCAAGCTGGTTTTCACAGAACCACAGGTCATCATAGGGTGAAACTGCATTCAAAGTTATATTTCTTACAAGCCCAAGTCTTATTTACCAGATTTGTATCTCCAGGCAAGTCACTTAACCAATACATGTCTTACTACTTCTTGTCTGCACAACTTAATTAGTAGTGTTTACCCTAAAAGCTTTGAGGTAAACAGATAAACCCAGTTTCTTTAAAGTGTAAATTATTTTTAGAATCATGTTGGGTTTTTTTTGTGATAGACAAACAGAACAAGTGTGGCCAAGTGATTTATTTAGGAAGCACTGTTAGCAGGCCACTTGTAATCTTGTTCTGATTCTGATACAATGTATGACTTCAAGCAAATCACTAAAATTTTCTGAATCTGTTTATTACCAGTAGATAAAATTCATAAGCATTAAAAAAAATGTTTCTTAGGTCAGAAACACATGAAATGCTGGCTCATGAACCGTCTAGCCTTCAGATTTTTATTTTAAAGCATATCTCACAGACAGTAACAATACACGCAGTATAGAAAGTTAGAATCTTGTTCTAAAAATGCTTCCTTTATCTCTGCTTTCTGTGAAGTGTCTCTAAAGGTGTCACACGAACAGGCATGCAGATGCCACCTGAACAGGCAGTGTTGGACAGTGAACCTTTCAATTTCACTGAAATGAGTAATTTAAAAATTCATTAAAAAAAATGCAGTAAATGCAACATTTAATGCTATTTTTCAACAATGCCATCTTCAAACACAGTGAATGCATAAACACCAAGATCATTTGGCTCAAATGGAATCAAATACCAAAACCATAAGTATATTGGGGAAAGTGTGCAGCACCTTTATGAAAGTTTAATTTTTTGTATTGACTGCACTAAAGACACATCTGTTTGTGTACTCAGCTATAAGTTCACCCGAGTCACAAGATGGACTTTTTTCATTTTGTATTCTCTCTTCTTTCTGTAAACATCTTTTTCAGAACAAATTATTTTAGTAATAAACCACATGCATATCATTGACTATCCTTGCAAGCAGATCACTACCCCGAATGTGGATCTAGACCTTTGCTCGAGCCTCCACCTAACTATATCAGTGGCTAGTACAAAAGTGAACAGCTTCAGAGCTGTTGCATCTTACATTTATCAGTACAGGTGGTTCTGCAAGTGTGCTTCCTTTTGCACATAACTGATGAAGCCATACCTTATTGTCACTGCAAACAATAAGAGACCGTATCACTGAAAACATGACAACATAAATTATGTGAATCACATTCAGAAACAGTACCTTAAATGCTGTGCTCTCATATTTTGTTACAAACACAGAATTGTCACTAACAAAAGCAATAAACAGACAAAGAAAGTAGAGTTTACTGAAGTATTTCTAGCCAGTGTCCAATTCACTGTTTTCAAGTTCATATAGTTTCTAAATAATTGCAGTTTACTGCAATTTACATATTTTTCTGCAGTTTACAGGGGGTTTTTTCAGTTATTTTGCATAAGGTATGGCTCAGCATTTTTCAAAGAGGTTTTCTCTTAGGACTGTTGTTCAGAACAAAGTAGAACTGTATCAGTCACTGATACAAGTTAGTAAAGGAGTACGCCACTATTTTAGAACAATTTATTTACTTGGTGGATCTTGCTTTTTTAATTGAATTTTCTCTTTTCTACCACAGGTTCAACACTTAGTAGACAAAACCGTTATGTGCATCAGAGTTTGCTTTTTGCTTGAAGTCCTCAGAAACACCACAAGAAACACTCCACTTGAAGCCTTCCACTTGTGTTTAGATTTAGATATACCAGTTTCCTAAAATTTGTTGAAGCCATTCAGACCATTTTAACAGCTCTATGACAGCTACCTGCTTCTCTGTTGATCTGTAAATGTCACTGCCAGTTTCAGTGCCACATATGTACATTTTCTAAACACTTCTTGCATAATTTCATCTTATTTTATGATGTAAGGCTGCATGCTACAACATGAATTCGCACAGGATATAAATACTTCATCAAACCAGAAAACCCCTTTGATATCCATCAGATTTTACTGAATTATTTGGAAATTACAGTGTAGAGAATCCCTGTCTTTAAATTTACCTGAGAAAGCGTTACTATAGTATCTTGAGAGGGTCTGCATAATATCTTTGGAATGCTGAGTCCATGGAGCTATCTTTCTATAGGTTTTTACTCTGTGGACAAGCTGAGAACCTCCATATTGCAGAGAAAGTGTGTCTCCATGATCTTCATATAATTCTTCAAATAATCTGAAGAAAAAGCAAAATGTGTCATCTTTTCCAACTGCTGAAAAAATATTTTTATGAGAAAAATTAATAAAGTGTTGTAATAATAAAGTCTTTCTGTTCAACAAACAGAACATATTCCTCTCCTAAGTACTTCTGCCAGTTTACAACCCCTAGGATTTACTTAAATGTGCTATTAACTTACAAACACTGAAATTTAAGCCTATGTCTCTATTCTTTATACAGATAAATATGTGGTAATTTTATTCAGATATAATAATTACTAAGAAGGACTAGACTGTAAGACTTTCACTAATTTATAATATATCAGAATGCAACTCACACTACAGAACATGCACTTCTGTAGATTCAGGGAGAAGATTGACATGTCCTGCTAGTTCACAGGGAGAAAACAAACTATATGCCTTCACAAACTAAGGCACTTTAAATACACTAATTGGGACAGAGAACATCAATAGCTCAAGGCTATGTTTTCTATGAAGTCCACTGGGAATGAAGTTAGCATAACGCTCAAAAAATCTCCTTAGGTACAATAATGATGGCTCAAAGGTACAAAACAAATAAACATCACGTGTAAGAAACATGAATGACAGTCAGATACCATTTGCTGGAGCTGGAAAAACACGATGTAAGAAGAAGGTAGAAAGAGCTGGCTGCAAAGATGAACCAGAAAAGCTGGCTAAAAGCGACAGAGTCTGCTAGCATCAAGAAGTTCACAGTAGGCTCCAAGCTGGGAGGAATCCAAAATAGCAAAAATGATCGAGAGGCTCCCCATTGATGACAAAAGCAAGACCACAGTCTCAGAAAAAAAAAAGTCTATCCTAAGGAGATGACACCCAGTCTAAAAGATAACAGGCTGAGAAGTGCTTCTCAGAAATGGAGACTATAGACTTCCTTGAGCAAGAAAATGACAAGGATGACATCTTGCTAAAAAAGGCTGAAAGTTTAATTAAGAGGCAAAAAAATTACAGAACAAAACCAAAAACCACACAACTAACAAACCTGTGGAAACTTTTTCCACATCACTATAGCAAGATACAGTAACTCAGGCATCTGCATATGATACACTGTAATACTTGAGAAAGAAGTCCTTAAGAAGTGGAAAGGATGGGAGAATCAAACAAAACAAAATAACAAAATAAATAATAAAAACAAACCAACCAACCAAAACAACACAACAAAATCTTTCCCTTAAGAAATTTTCCATAAGTAACCCATCAACCACCTGACTGAAGTCCTCCTCAAAAGGTTCTGAATGAAGAACACTTATCTGAGCAGCAAATCAATTTCTGTGAAAACAAAATAGCTGTCCAGCACATCTTCTGCCCAGTTTCAAGTACAAAAAGATCAATTAGGAGGAAATAATTGCTTATTAAACAAAACAAAAAAAAACCAAAAAACCACCCACAAAATCCAAAGAAACAAACCAAAACTCAATTGCTTCCACATATTGTTCAAAGCTCATGATACCACATATGTTTCTTTGGGCTTGCTGAGGTTGGTTGGTTTGTTTTTTCAAGGTCTTCTGTTTGTTTGTTGTTTTAATAAAAGTGGAAAGATAGCAATGCTGGTCAACTAAAAATTAAAATAAAAAATGGTTAAAAGCTAGAATGGACAAGTAAATGGATGATACTTCTCAAAAATGACTCAGTCAATCATCAGGTATTGATGAACAGAATTCTGGTGACTCTGCAATTAAATTTCACAGAAAGCAGACAACTTTAAATTCATTAAGGATGTTGATCCACTTGATTTGGAAAGGACTTGCACAATTAAATTACACTTTCACAGCCTCAAAATATTAAGTCTGCAGTCAAACAAAGACTAGCCTTCTGTAAAGTTAACTACATATGATAAAACAAGCGGCTAAGGTACACTTTGTCTAGGAAACTTCCTAGATAGGACAATTACACTGAAGGAATCACTACGAAATATAGCCTGCAGAAATGGTCCTGTGCAACAAAGTCAGTAAGAACAGTAATCTTGTTAGAAATCTTGTTAGAAACAAAATCAGACTGTTGATGACGCATAGTTTCTTTATCCTTCAGGATGGCCAAGCAAATAAAATGCTGATTTCAGAAATGCAGTTCAACAGAAATTCTGGATTGTACCCAGACAGTGAGAGCATATGAGAAAAATAAGAATTATAAGGACAGTCAAAGAATGTGATGAAAAAAAGTTAGTTTTCCAGGTAAGTTAGGTAAATTAAGGATGACAGATCGCTGCAGATTACCCTCTTTAGCCAGTTACAATAGTGTAAATGAAGAGGCAGTGTATGCAGGAAGGATGTGAGTCAAAGCAAGGAACAAAAATGCAGGTCAAAGTGAAAGCCTGCACAATGGGGAGACAGTATAGCACACGCCTGTTATCAGAATTTGTTGCATTATGGAGCAGGATTCTGTAATGATTTTGAATACAGTAATTCAGAAACAAGTCTTAATAGATGACAAAAGCTGTTTCAGACAGGCATACACCCAGTGCAATGGAGAAGAAAAAAACAAAGTCAAATGCGGCCAGATAAAAGTAACCTTTTATGCCAGGCTAATAGCTACATTTCAGAGAGATGATAAGAAATAAGGTATCAGGAAAATCAGAGACAAAGCAACTACTATAATCTTAAGAGATGATGGTAAGAGATTGAAATTTGGGTGGTTGGGGCACAGAGAAGAATCAAGAGGAAGAGAAGATAGACAGGAAACATGGGACTACTGCAGCAGGGACTAACAGAGGACATTTGGGCTCTCAAAGCAGTGGTGGGAAGAGAGGAGATAGTGAAGCCTAAGGAAAGCTAATACAACGCAACCTGAGGTGCTGAAGTGCAAAGGATACCATAGAGACCGGATATGAGACCTGTCCATCTGCTGATCCTCTCTAGTTAGAATCCAAGAGTCCCATCTGCCAAGTCCTCAGGATGCTGCGCAGCAATGGTTTTTGCAGCAGCAGTTGTTTGTTCCCCGAGGTAAATATGCAGCACCTAGCAGCTGGAACATGGTGGATGAGAGGCATTGCTAGCACACTGAGGAAGCCAGCCAGCGGGCGCTCTCCCTGGCCATCAGGCCGAGGCCAGGAGCCACCTGGCTCTGTGAGGCAACACACTGCAAGTGAGGTTGTTCCTGTGGCACATACCAGCTCCTGGCACCAGGCAAGTGCTAGAAGCTAACAGGAGAAAGAAGAGGAACTGAAGGTATGTCTTGAGTAAAGGGAAGGGGAGACTGACATTTCAGAAATTTCTTTTCTGAGATATGAGTTACATCTCCATGCTCTCCACTATCAAATCTCTAGTGAAAACCAGCAATGAAGCCACAGTCACAACAACAGCTTTAAAGGATAAAAATACATCACCTCAAGGGGATTTCTGAAGAATATTCACAAGTTAAGTAGCTTAGTTCCTCATGACCACCAAAGCATTTCAATTTCAATGATAGGTTTTCTTAGATAATTCAAGGATACTTGACTAGTACCACTGACACTTGATATGAGAGAACAACTTTGTTGTAAACTATTCTTCAACAAATCACAAAGCACTTTTTCTTTTTTCTAAAGGAAAAGTAGGAAGTGGCAAGGTAGGATGTACTTCTATACAAGTGAAGTGAGCGTAAAAGACTGGGATAGGGGCTTTGTTAGATTTATTTAAAAGGAAAATGATTAGCTTTTAAATTTAGGCATATAAAGATAATAAAGTCAAGCAGTTATCTTGTAAGAAGCCTGATTAACATACTTTTCCAGAAGAGCAAACTTTCAGTGTGACTGGATTTTCTCATGAAGAGTTCAAGTATGGAAGATTTTTAAAACTTGGATGAATAAACATAATTAAATCATTCCAACAAACAACTGCACTTTTCTTCTATGTAGACATAACCTTCCTAAATGTCTTGACATAAAATAAAAAAGAAAACCATGACACACTTTATTAGTATATCTTACCTAACAGCATCTGTATCAAATTGCAAATTTGGTTTATCAATCAATCCCAATGAGTAGAGTTGGTAAGCCAAAGCACATTTTCCCACCATGAATTGGGCTGTGTTAGTGCGATCTAAACAGTCCACACAATTGGTTCGGAGAACTCCAGTCTGGTAAAGCAATCCAAAAAAGAGATGTTTCTTAATTAACAAATTACTACACTCATTATTATTACATTTTTCCTACTCTCTGAGACTTGTCAAATCTCAAATTACAGCAGTTCACAAAAATTTGAGGACATTTCTAAGAAAAAGTGTTGTATTCTTGCTGCTATCATCACACAAATTTCATCTTTCCTCCAACTCACCAACAGCCCTAAACATTTACCTTAAAAAGAAAAGCTATAGTATTTTAGTGAAGAAGGTCTTCATTTCAAGTTTGCTGTAACTATTGCAAGATCTAAAGCATGCTTCTAAGTTGCTGTGGTTCTACTGTGATGGTGCTTATATTTTAAGCTTTCCATATCTGGATCAATACACATAAACATTTTGTTGAAGGTCACAGGCTTGCACATATTCTTTTATGATGCTTGCACCACCATTCTTCAATTCCATAATGCACCCAAAGTTATTTTCTAATATGAAGAGCTGCAAGAAACACATTTTAATACAACAGCATAGGGGATTTTTCTACTCAAATACATATGGCCACATCCAAGCTACTCAACTGAACTTTTATTGCTTTAATAAAGAAGGACTCTTTTGGATGTGACTTAGAAGATGTCTTTTCTGAGATGAACTGTGATCCAAATGCTTACATGTGTGTCAGTGGTGACTACCTCAGGTGTTTAAAGATAGATAAAACAATCACTCTTCCAAACCAGGTAAACTTGTAAGACTAACATTAAAAAAAAAAAAAAAATCTAACTAGCATTGTTATGCTTTCTTTTAAAACAGTTCAAATTCATTCTACTCCACTGTTTACCTGTCCTCAACAAAGATTTCCCAATAATCAGCGACTAATGGAATGGTCACCCGCTTTCTAACTTACATGAACTACAAAATTATGAATGGTAAGTCAAAAGCCACTAATGCTTCTTAAGAATATACCTTGTTTAGAGTATAATAATCATAAAGTAAATCTGGTACTGTATAGTTTACAGTTTATTTCACATTTTTCTGACCTTTATTTTCTTCTAGTGATGGAAACTGTAAGAATGTAACAATATTCAGCAGTGGTGAAAACACTTTTAATAACCCATTTTCATGTGTATTAACATGTCACCAGGCTTAAGTACACATATTCCTCACCTCTTCTGTACAACATCATATTATGCAGTTTGCGAAATTGCTCCTGTTTTAACTTTCACTGCACAAGGAACACTACAGACTAAACAGTAATGGAAACTAGTTTAAATATGGGCATTTCTCAGACCACCTCCAGCAAAAATACAATTCCAACAGCATAAGGTTTTGTAGTACCACGCAAGAACTTTAAGTCTTTTTTCCCAATTGGATTTCTGGGATAGACAGCAATAATGTTCACCATAAGTGTTAATTTAAGAGCACTCTGTGAATCACCAATCAGTGAACCGGTTTACAAGTGCTTTGGGAGTGCTAATCTACATCACTGTAACTATAAATTAATAAAGTATATTTTAGTACCTGCAAGCGACCAGTGGAAACAACATAACCGCCCAGTTCTTTCCACCTGGAAGAGAAACAAAACAGAATGTCTTACAAGACATTTTTAAAAATAACAGATCATACCATGTATTGATCTGCCCAGTGAAAAACTGACAATTAAAAACCTGACACAAAATAAAACTGAGATCTCTGTATAGCAAAAAGCAGTGAAAGCTCTAAGCAGTAAGATGATGTACTTAAACCTCACTAAAAAATAAAAATTAAAAAATCTAGCATTACTGTAGATACATTGCAAAGCCATACAAAGTATTTCCTTTGCTCTTCACAGAACAGAGTATGAGCAACACAAGCGTTGCTAGATCGGGTCTTGAATGCACAAAAATTGAAGTAGTTGCAATAACTGGAACATAGAGGCATGACATACACTGTAGCACAAGCTGACTTGATTTAAATCTGCCTCTCATACTGATTCTAGACATACATACTGGATATATATATATATATACACGTTGTCCAGGTCTTGCAGTTCTCTATGTGCCTTAACAAGAAATCCTTTTAGCTATAACTTCATATTAATTTTTTTTTTCATAGTAATTTGAGCTTTAAAATAAGAATTAAAGTAATAGACACACAAATTCCAGACAATTTTCCAAGGAATAAATGTTATTCATTATGCATCAATTGAATTATACCTACTTTTCATCTGGCCGCAAAATACTGCAGTAGGAATCAGGTCTATTTACAAAAAATCCAGTCTTTTTTACTACACTTTCTGCAATCACATTCAGTCTATCAAGGACATTGCAAAGTTTGCTGAGGAGAAAAAAAACAAACCAATTCACAGTTAAGATACATTAAAACAAAAAAAAATTTCACTGCTTGGAAAGTCTTCTAATAACAAAAATTATTTAAAGGAAGACTTACATCACAGCTTTATTTATCCAACAGCAATTATGTCTATAGTTTTCTTAGATTTTACAGGCATAGGAAACAGACATATATCTGAAGAATTTTGTTAGTTTTAGAATAAAACATATTGCATAAACTAGAAGTAGAAAACTTAAAAATTCTAAAACTCCTTCAATTTTATATAACTCTAATTTTCCTCTACCAAACTTTCTATGATTCACAAAATAAGAATTAGGCAGAAAAGGATATATGATTATGGTAAATCATATTCCCTCAATTTGTTTGCAAAGAGCTGTTTTGTTCAGTAACATTTGTTTCTGTGTGTGGCTGTCATGATGTCCAGCACCTCCTGCTCGGATCAGGCCATCCACTGTTCATTGTGGGGGACTTCAACTTCTGTTAACTCATAATTCTACCTTCAAAGTTTTTATTACAGTATTTACATTTCAAGTAACAAACTAAATTTTTTAAAGATGGCTTATACTGAAATGGAAGGAACATTTTGGAGCATTTCCACTAGTACTATTTTCCAGCAAACGTACTTCAAAACTATGTCTTAAAGCAACTCCGTACTCGGTATTACTCCAACTGTCAATTATTCAGGCAGACATACACATTATTGTCCATTCTTAAATATCTCTTACTTGCATAAATAATGAATCTTGTTCAAATCCCTCAGATATATTTTATATCTGTACTAGGGTGGGTATGTATATAAATACACCTTAGCCCAAAGCTAGAAACGAAATCTTTTGATTACCTAGTATCATTTCCCATATAGGACGGATCACTAAGCTTCATCTGCAACACTCCATATGAAACCCAAGAACCTGAATCTATCATATCTTCTGAAAGGAAATCTAGCTTTACTTTGAGATTTGTTATTTAGTTGTAATACAAAAATATTTCACATACACCTAACTGCACACAATGCCATTTTAGAATGAAACACGTGTCAAATCACATAAAACTTTAAAGTTTCACAGCTACACAACCAACTGTATCAACCAACTTGTAATGTCAAGTAGAAAATAAGGACTGATTTCCAAAGCTTTTTTCATAAAATTTTAATCAATGAACACTAATTATATTCCTGCCCTTTGAACTACACCAGTTTTCCCATTGTTTTGCTCAGACTGATATAGTAACAGATACATGAAAACGATCCAACAATTCATACCATTCTTCAAGAATTTCTGGCATTATAAGATACAATAGACATATGCAGATCAGAGAACTTTGCAAATCAGTTGTGTACTACTTAAGAATACCAATCTATACCTACAGATTTAAAATGTTTGTGCTTTGTACATATTTCTACTCTGAGAAAATTAATCCTTTTCACATGATGCTAGTACAGCATTCTATTATCCAAAACAATGGAATAAAAAATTTACAATATTTGCCTAAAATACATGCTTCTACTAATCTACATGTTTTATAACACTGAAATTAATTCCCTCATCTCCTCTTGGAAGAGTAAATGAAAAAGACTGATATGAAACTCCTTGTTTTCCAAAATCTTGTAACTCAATAAATTCAATGACTGAAATGAAATACCAGACAAAATGCAGTGTTTTGACTAATTCAAGATAAAAAGTGAATGTTGATGGCTTTTTTGGTGGCTTTTCTCTAAAATCTTCCTTTGCAGAGAATTTCAAAGTTTCCAGACCTTGTTCCACTTTGGTAAGAATTCATAGAAAGCATTAAAAATCCTTCAAAATCTGAGGTTTTATTCTGTTCATACATCTTAATAAAATTCTCCCATCGCTCCTAGGCTTCATTCAACTGAAAAGTGACACAGTCAGCTGCATACAATTATTTGCATTGTGGCTAAGAGCACTAGTACAAAGAAGGATCTTTTCTACCTTTTTGTGTATTTGGCCATATCCCAGGGTATATATATAACTGCGTGCTCTGGGGGTAAAAACTGGTTGAGATATGTCACAGCAGCAACAAGTTCTTCACTAAGAATTCTTTCATGCTTTCTTTTTTCACGTTCCTTTAATAAAGAGGAAGTTACAATTTTCATTAACAAATTAAATATAACAGACATTAAAAGCAGAAGCTGCAACAACAGTGGGCAATTCTCCATAATTAGTACAATTAAATTTAGAACAGAAGAGACAGAAAAATCGAAACATTATGGGTTTTTATCTATTGATCTGTACTGGTAGGAAATGTCACCTGATTCAACTTTGCATAATCACTGAAAAACGGAACCCTAGAAGAGCAAAGAAGAGCACATGGAAACAAACTGGTAAGACAGAGAAAATGGACAAAAACAAAAGAGAAGGAAAAAGACAGGCAGAAAGGAAAGTATCCCATTCAGTTCCGGGGTACAAGAGGACTCAGGCAAATTCCTCTCTATTGCTGACAGGAGATGAACAATAGCTCCCATCTCACAGCTTTGCAATAATTAAAAAAAACCCCAAAATTATGTTGCTGTTCTCTGACTATACCATATTTTTTGATACTCTATATTAGTATGGCTTTCCTCTCAACTTCATTCAAACTAAAACCTATACTGAATCCATGTTATAGAAACTGCTTTAAATATTTAACAGCAGTCCTAAATAAACAAACTTAAAGGAAGCCCAACACATTCATTAATAGTTATCAAGTTTCTAGGATAAACAGATATAGGAGAACAAAGATTTATATTTTATCAATATTTAAGAAATCAAATAATAAGAGTACTGGAGATAGAAGTGCTTAGCAACAGCTACATACAAAAGATCGTGTTCAGATTTGAGGGCTTCCTCCCCCCACTATCCTCACAGTACATAAGCAGTATACAAGTAATAATCAACATGCATTTTAGCATCTCAATATTGAGCATCTGCAGAGAAGGAAATAAAGAGTTTATTTTCAACCACTATATCAAAAGGTCTGTGAATAAAAGCACAGAACGATTCAGGTGTCAAGGTCACGTGAGCCTAGACTCACACCGTAACAATGGCTTTTGAAAGCTATGGCTGAGAGAGATAAAATCATTTTCTTGTCAACAAATACTATACTAAGTTGGTTCCACAGACTCTTGGACAGTCTTAAAAGCACTCTTATACAGAAAAGCTTCTAGAAATAGAAAATAGGTTATCTAGTTGCCATTTATTGCAACTTAGGGGTTTAAAAAGCCTTCCTTTTGGGGTTTTTTTGGGTTGTTTTTTTTTTTAATTAGGAACAGATTCTGCATGCACATAGAAGATAATTTTTTCTACTAAATACACTTCTACAATATGATAAATTCAATGTTTTTTTTTAAAGACTAAAAAGAAATAACATATGATTCAAGCAAAACAAATAAGTAATTTAAACTCTAATGTGGAAACTGACACCACCACACAGAATGGCTGTATCAGAAAACACAAAACAAACCCCAACACAAATACAAGATGTGATAACCAAAATTACAGTGCCGCCCAGAATCTAGGATTTGTAGCACAGCCTCTCACACAGCAGTGAACTGAATTACTGCAGCAATTACGACGCTCCCTCCATTAGTCCAGCCCTGCCCATTAGCTACCATCAGGTGCTTCAGCCTTCTCCCCCACTCACACTTCCATGACTTTAGCAGATGGAGCAAACAACAACAGACAATTCAAGTAACTCAGTCATCTGTGTCAAGAAGCCTACGAACCTCACTTTCCATGAAACTATATTATTTTAGGATTGTTTCATGCCAAATTAAATTTAGTGGCAAATTTATTTGGACTTAGACATATCTAAGGGGTAATATTCAAAACACCAGTGAAAGGTTACTGTAAGAAGTCTATAAACATGGAAAACTTTTTTTTTTTCAAAGGGTGATAGTGGAAGGAATTAGAGAGTTATGTACTAGATCATGTAGAATGAGATTTATGAAGAAAATATCCCATTTGTAATCTAATATGACTTTAGAACACAACCAAAATTACAGAGACTCTACAAAAGTAAGCATAATATTAAAAATTATAAAACATAATACAATAGAATGCATTGGGTTGGAAGAGACCATTAAAGGTCATCTAGTCCAACCCTCTCTGCAGTGAGCAGGGACATAGAATCACAGGGATATCTTTAACCAGATCAGGTTGCTCAGACCCCCATCAAGCCTAACCTTGAATGTCTCCAGGGATAGGGCCTCCACCACCTCCCTGGGCAACCTGTTATAGTGTTCCACCACCCTCAATAATTACATATAGAACATATTAAAAATATTGTACCTTCACAAGATTCAAAATAATAATGGGAGAGCCAAATCTCTGAAGCATTTGGTCAAAGTGAAGAGCAGCAACATGTGCAAAAGGATCTGCTTGGTCCACTGCAACAAACACATATAGTCAGGATGATACTAAGTGAGCTGTATAGTAATTTAAATAATTTCCCCTTTAAAGGACTCTTCATAAAATACATACTAATTCCCTGATAGTAATGATACAATTACGTAGTTTCCTCTCTTGTTATGCAAAAGATGTTAAAAAAAAGAAAATCTTCCTTTTTCTGAATTGGAAACAACATTTTAACCAAAACTTTCATGAGATGCTTAAAAAGAGCAATTATTCTGGCCCCATTTAACTTAACCCAGACATTTCCCACCCTTTACAATAGGTTCAACATTTTATCCACACTACTAAGACAAATGTAGCTAACTTTGTATACAAAATAAACACAAAGAAAGCTGAAAACTTCAAACAGTTGGGATTTTTTAATTCCATTTCTGAGTGTGAAGTCTAAGATGGAGATTTTCTTCTATGCAATTTCATGAAAAGCAGCTTTTTATATACCTAAATGTTTGTATGGCATCGTTGTTTATTACCAAGAACATTGATTTACCCTAAATTATGGCTTCCTAAAGAGCAAGTGTATACAAGTGTATACAAGAACAATTGATCTTTGCAAATGCAGTTTTCACTTACTCTCTCAAGTGTTCCTTTAGGACACAGTGCTAACTATAATGTAACACAAAGGATAATCTGTACATACATGTTATGGGTGGTTTAGGCATCATAGTTGAAATATCTTGAGACCAATACAGAGGGACAGATCCTCGAACCTGAACGTAGGAAGAGTAACTCCCCGCAGAAAAAGACATAACTGAAGCATCATAAAGTATTTGTTCAGTTTCCACTTCATTAGCAACGTCTCCCTAAAACAAACGGAAATACACATATGATGTAGACATGACACTTCAGGGCTGCATGCATTACAGAGAACTGTTCATTACAGAGTACAATTAAACTGTAAGATACCAAATCATAGTAGTGAGAACAGCACTGGTTAAATTCCCATTTTTCCCCGAATGTGTATTATCAGATTAATTTTTATTTTCTTTATCTCTAAGTGTGAAAAAAAGAGTTATTTTAAGAACAGTTTCATTATCTCAATGAAAAATGTGATTATAGCTGTGATAACGTTATTTAATAGCATCATTTACAGCTAAACCTGTAACAACCCTCAAAAACATTTCAGTTTTCCAGTCAGCCAAGCTCAGGCTTTCAAACGGGGGGGGGGGGGGGGGGAGGCAGGGAGGAACCCCTAAAAACCCATTTAATTTACCTCACAGTTTGCTCCTCGTTTCAGAAAACGTGTTCCAGCAAATTTGCTTGACCTTCTGGCTATCAGAGTGACATATATAGGGCGACCATATATTAATAGTTCTTGAAAGGTAAGTTAAGGTTTACATATCACATGTAGTTTTTCCTTCACTTACTTCATATAAGCAAAAATCAGTTCTCAAAAAGCTGTATGAAACCGAAACAACTGATCTACTAAAAGATCCTTAACAGTGATGAGCATCACTTCCAAATTTCTTTTACAGCTGGGAGAGAGCACTGACCTTTACAGCAAGTGGGTTTAAGAACTCTGAAAAGGAAAACCACATTACAATACATGAACAACTTTTCACAACATACAGAAGAGAAATATTTCTATTTTACAAAGCGACAGTGTAGGTGAAATAGGTACAGGATTCACCTTAGGATACAAATACTGCTTTTGTGAATACTGGATTAAAGACTGAAAGCCTCTATCTCCAGATCAGGTATATCAGTCACCTTCTAATTATTTGTCTGAAAAAAAGTTGATAAATTTGCAACAACTGAAGTTATCAAACCTATCAGTTGCAAACAACTGATAAGTAACAACAACTGAAAGCCAGAGGCAAATAGCTACAGATGTGGTGGTGACTTTATCTTAGGCTTTTTTATTTTTTATTAAAAACAAAAGAAGATAGAATCAGATGTCTAGCAAAGCACCAGAAAGAGGGAAGAAGACATCTGCTCATCAAATACTTAGAACAAAGGCTATTATCACTTACCAAGCAGCTGCAGGCATAATGCTGGTGGTCAGATCCACAGCTACTACTTTAAGTAAGCCCACTACTTTGATTAAGTAAGATGAAATAGTGATATATAAAAACAGATCTAGCTTTCTGTCTGGGGACTAAGCCAATGACCAGAAGCTTTACAATTACAAAAAAGAAAAATTCAACCTTGCAAAGACACCACTAACTTAACTTCATAATTGTATTTGCTTCCCCAGATATATTGCTGACAGGCTTTTAAACGAACACGATACTGATGATGATTAAATTAGAGTGTCTCTATAATATACTAAATTCTTACCAACTAAGATATTGAGATGGTATGTTTTTTGAAGAGTTATCTACATTTGAACTTTTTCTGTACGATGTACATAGACCTATTTACCCATTTTTAAATAAGATATGATCAGGAAAAAACGATTTTCAGCTCTTCTAGTGTTTACTTAACTCTCTTCACAGCAGACCCAAAGTTCTATCATCATCTTCAACAGAAGCAGATTAAATACAAGAATTTCTGCAAATCTCAGTTACTAAAAAATGTTTTAAAGAAGATTAGTAGAGAACTTTTCTATGTCAGCAATTCAGTTCTGTTTATCTTTTCTCTCTTTCCTCAAACATCCGTGGAAAAAAAAAATACAGCTGATCCTTAAAATCCTTTCAAGTTCTTTATTACTAAACCTTACAAACAGTGCCCACTGTGAATGCAGGATACCTGTGTCAGGGGCCTGTTACAAGAATATAATTGTATTTGTTATTCAGCATAAAAGTAGTCAAAATAAAAGCCAACCCAGAATTCTAAAATGTCTAAGTGTTTACATGAGAAAGAAATAATTCAATGTATTTTACATGTTCAAACTTTTTTTTTTTTTTTCCAATCCAGGAAACAACATTTGCTACAACAGTAAAAGGATACTTGACTGCCCACAGAATCCGTGGATAATATACAGCAGCCAGTCACGATGAACGGTATTTTTTACTGCCTCCAGAAGCTTCCCATTCCACACATACTTTTCATAAGGCTTACTGCAAATCCCAAACACACCTATATAGTTGTGACAATGAAAATGCATTAGCAATCAAGAAACAAGGTTACCTGCATTGGACTTTTTTAAAATCCAAGTCATGGACCTTTACTTTGACTTTCCCTTGACTGCAATGCAGCATATCATTTACTCAGACCCTTGAAATTTGACAGATAGAGATAACTTTAGGCACATGCTGAAATTCAGCATTTAGGATGATTTACAATTTTTCTGTGGTTGCCAATCACTGTAGTATTTGAGTGTCTTCATGCAGAAGTTTCTGATACTTCCAGTACTGAAAAGAGATCTCCTCATGATAGCAACAAAGGATTTGATAATAAGGAAAATAAATCAAGTTCTGAATTCTAGTCAAAGCAAAAATATTCTCATAGGAGGACTTTATAAGCTTCTCATTTCTGAGTCAGCTCTGGAGTTACCTATTAGGCTCTGGAAGGTCATGCATAGCCCTGGCCCCCTTTACAAAAAGCATGCTAATCCCTTTTTCACCTATTTGAGTGTGGTTTTCCTAATTTGCACTGACACCAAGAAATGCAACTATTGTAGACTTGCAAATTAAAATTTCAATTTCTATATATCTCAAACCTGAGCCTTTTTCTGTTTCAAAAATCGGGACCAAGATGACAATTGGCACTTAAAGCTGGTGAAGGGAATTGAATGAGTGAAGGGAACTGAATTGAGCATCTCCCCAATGAAGAAAGACGGAGGGAACTGAGGGTGTTTAGTCTTGAGAGGAGAAGACTGAGAGGGGACCTTATTAATGTCTATAAATACCTGAAGGGTGGGTGTCAAATGGAAGGGGCCAATCTCCGTTCTGTAATGCCCAGGAATAGGACAAGGAACAATGAGTATAAACTTGAGCATAGAAGGTTCCACCTCAACATGAGGAGGAACTTCTTTACTGTGAGGGTGACAGAACACTGGAACAAGTTGCCCAGAGAGGTCGTGGAGTCACCTTCTCTAGACACTTTCTGGATGTGATTCTGTGTGACATGCCCTAGGTGATCCTGATTTAGCAGGGAGATTGGACTCGATGATCTCTAGAGGTCCCTTCCAACCCCTAACATTCTACAATTCCATGATTCTATGAATCTGAATCTAAAAGAGAAGGAACGGGACAAGAAATCTATTATCTACATTTTTTATGTAGTTTCTGTCAAGATGTTATAGCAGTATGTGCATCAATTACAGCAGCTAAATGTTCTGATGAGGGAAAAAAATGGAGTTCTCCTAACAGACTGAAGGTGAAAATGCAGCTGGTGACCAAACAGTTTCTACCTAGTCAACCTAAATTACCACAAGCTCAGGGAAAACCGATGTAACCATTTGGTGAAGGAGGGTTCCATTAAGCAGAATTTGGCCACAAGTACGTGGTCACCAATTTATCCTCTATTCTCCTTTCTAGCAGCATTACTCTGATGAGAAAAACAAAAGAGGTAGACTGTCCAAGTTTCTTTCACAAATTTGGGTCAGGGTTTCCTTCAGGCATTTCTATTTTTTAACCATATACTTGTCAGATCTTCAGAGGCCCCTTTGGAGGCACAAGAAAGCAAGACTAATAAATTTCTTCTTCAATGCCTCAGAAGATTCATTTTGGATTAGAAGAGATGGAAGACGAGTCATGTAATTCACACAATCTCAAAGAACCAAAGTTACTTTAGGATAAGTGGGATTTTTTCATCACATTTCTCTGTGCATTATAATTTCTGTGCAACAGAGGTTACAGAGCAGGTAACTATGAATAAGGGTGGTAATGAAGAGAGGCTGTTGAGCCTCTTTATAACCGATACAAGCACAGATCCAGACATTGGTTTTCATACCAAATTCACAGTGTTAAGCAAAATAGCATCGAACTTCCTCTATCCTATTGTTTTTCTTATCAGTGATGTTTTTAAAAGGCATGGTGGTCTATTACTACCTAAGAAGGCTAGCTGAAGCTCCAGAGCTCTTTAAAACTACTTTTACAGCAACTTATTATGAATCAAAGGTAGCACTGTTATTTCTAGTATTTCATGATTAAACAAGGAAAAAAGTGGTGTCAAATGTACAATACCAAGAAGTAAAAAAGAAAAGAAAAAAAGTAATTTTTTTGAAAATCATCCAAATAATTAGTACAAGGCCATAAAACACAAAAAACCATCAACTTCAACAGAATGAAAGCCAATTCTAATATGGAGAATTTCAGGGAAAACTTTTTTTTTTTTTACGTAAAGCAAAAGATAAAGAAAATAGTTTTTCTGTATGGCTGGTCATCTTATGAATATGTTATATCCAAAGCAAAGGCTGTAGTTTTCAACTGAAATAAATTTTTCTTAGACTTCCTGATAGCGCTGACTACATCAAGTTTCTAGAAACTTTGTACAGTTCCTCTGTCACCAATATTTTCCAACATGAAACAAAAAAAGATTAGTACTTAATCAGCTATTGCTTCCCACTCTCTCTGTAATTAATTCCTATTGAGATCTTACAAATCAGCTGAATAATCAGTCACTTAAAAATGTCAGCATGCTCAATTATCTCCCGGAGTTGCAATGTAAATTAACAAAACAATGATTTATCACCCATAGAAACCGCATTGTTTAAATTCAAATGTCTGTAATTGGCACTTTACATAATCTCTTATTAACTCATAACTGTTATGAGACTGCTGATCAATATAGAAGACATGAATGTTTCTTAAAAGTAAACTTCAGTGGAACATACTCTAAAATGTACTTATGACCAACAACTTTAGTTTAATTCGGTGTATTTGCTTACCACTTCCACCCTGTGTTGCAAGTCCTTCATCTTCAAATATATCAAAACTCTCTTGTCGGGTCTGAGTTGTTTCAGTTTTTAATGTCTCAAGTGGCATTCTCAGGACAGTAAGATTATACTGAAGGGAGTGAGACAGATCATAGCTGTAACTGATAGACAGTTAACATTTATTAATAAATGTAGATGCACAGGACTTCTCCGAAAGCCCTTATTCTCCATCTGTACTTATAGTTTACACAGTACTATTTGTCTATTGAAAAAAAAAAAAGAGACTTTTTAAGCTAGATACACAAATTCTGATAATGGCAAATGATACAAATGATTTCCAAAAGAGGTTTACAAACATAGAAACTGCTTACAGTACAATAGCTGAAATCGTGGTTTTATTCTTCTTATAACTGAAAACTGAATATGCCTTTTGAACAAAGCATATCAACAAACTTAATTCACTATGTCCCAATAAACAGCCCTGATAATCAGAAATAGCTATTCCATTGGAAATACCCATATACATAGAAAAACTCATTTTTCTAAGTTTCAAGTATTACTTTCTAACTACTACCTGAACTCAAACCAGCCAGAAATTTGGTCCACAAAACCTCTATCTGTCCTCAAATTTGTGATTGCAGCACAGATGCATCTTAAGACAGTGGCTGCTGAATAAACAAGAGGTGGGTTTATTAGTTCCATAACAGTAACAAATTCTGCATCACATGTCTTTTATACTGACAACACTCTACACTAATTGTTAAATTTTATAAGCCACTAGGATTTCTTTCCCCAAGGAGAACCCAAATTTACACAACACTTGAATCAGAATACATACAGATTTCCATTTTAGCCTAAGACATCATCAGTGATTACTGGCCCTCTTCTAAGCTCTAGATACTCATTAATGATCTAAAATAATTATTATAACATTGGACATTTAGATGTATCATTGATGATAACAAAGTCTAACCCATGTATTCACAAAATTTCCAAAACAACAACCTGACATGCTTATCTCTTAGAAAAACAAACAAACAAACAAGTCTGTGACATGCTCAGTTTGCATATAACAGAACCTTTATACAGTATCCCAGGAAAAGATTTGTTCAGGCTATTCCTCCATTCTCCCCTTAGATCAATTTTTTTCTTATAACTAACTTCTAATTCTGTTCAGTATTGATATGAAAACCATGCAGAAAAATATGCTATGATTTCAGCCAAGAACTAATTAAACTGATAAATGTGTTTATCAGGGAGTCATATAAGAACCTTCTCCTTTCCCCTCTATGCATGATCACAGGAACAATATACATTCACCATCTCCAACCCGTAGGCCAGGGAAAAAAGTATGGAAAAAATCCTCAGGTTTTATACTGTGAAAAAACCTTCCCATGTAAAATCATAAAGCAGACATGAAACTTGGGTAGATTTTGTCTTCACAGATAAGAGCTGTGACCAAAAAGCTTTATTTTCCAAGGAGCATCTTCTAGACTGATGTACCTTTTGGGCACTTGAAAGAGAGGTTTTTTGATTAGTTTTTTAAATCAAAGCCTTATAACTACTACTGCCAGGTTTATCACCACATTTCCCACATTTTTCTGCTGTGCCAGTAGCTGGGATACAGAAACTTGTCTTAGGTATGGCATTTATGAAACAATAGCATAGAAGGCCCTATGAAAGATGTACTCTACACAGGGTATATCTTAGATGACAACCATTTCTCTGTCCTTGCTTCTGAACCAAAGCAAAGCTTTACTTCTGGAAAACAAGATCAAGAAAGAAAAACTGTCAGAACAATAAAACCCTCTGAAATACTTTTCCAAAGACAGGACTTCTGCATAATCTAGCAAGGCTGAACAGTCAGTGGAAATAGTAATTTCAGTGTCTACCTTCTACCATGCCAGTAATAATTCTATAGTTTTTAACTTCATGGAGGCTACAGGAGAGGAAGCCTGGTAGAGTGAAGATTCTCCACTAGTCAATGAAGAGGGGGTCAGAGATCAGTTATTTAAATTGAATATACACAAGTCCATGGGCCCTGATGGGATGCACCCAAAGTGTTGAGAGCGCTGGTTGATGTTATCACCATATCACTCTCCATCATTTTTGAAAGATCATGGCAAACAGGAAAGGTGCCTGAGGACTGGAGGAAAGCCAGTGTCACTCCAGTCTTCAAAAAGGGCAAGAAGGAAGATCGAGGAATTTACAGACTAGTCAGCCTCACCTCCATCCCTGGAAAAATGATGGAATGGCTCATTTTGGAGGTCAACTCTAAGCACTTAGAAGAGAAGAGGTTTATCAGGAGTAGTAAGTATGGATTTACCAAGGGGAAATCATGCTTGACTAATCAGATAGCCTTCTATGATGTTGTAACTAAATGTACAGATGCAGGGAGAATAGTGCATGTAGTCTACTTTGACCTTATCAAGGCTTTTGACACAGTCTCCCATAACATCCTCGTGAGCAAGCTCAGGAATTGTGGGATAAAAGAATAGACAGTGGAATGGATTAAGAACTGGCTACACAATAGAGCCCAAAGAGTGGTGATCAATGGTGCCGAGTCCAGCTGGAGAGCTGTAATCAGTGGAGTCCCCCAGGGATCGGTGCTGGGTCAAGTCCTGTTCAACATCTTTAGCAACGACCTTGATGATGAGACAGAGTGCCTTCTCAGCAGGTTTGCTAATGATATGAAACTGGGAAGATTGTCTGATTCACCTCAAGGCTGCGTGACCATTCGGCAAGATTTGGACAGACTGGAGAGCTGGGCAAAGAGGAATCTAATGAGGTTTAGTAAGAGCAAGCACACCTGTCCTGCACCCGGGAAGGAACAGTAAGATGCACCAGTACAGGTTAGGAGGTGATCTGCTAGAGAATTGCTCCATGGAAAGGGACATTGGAGTCCTGATAGACAAAAAGTTTTCCATGAGACAATGTGCCCTCGTAGCCAGGAAGGCCAATGGTATCCTGGGGTGCATTAAAAGTGTGTCCTGCAGAGCAAGGGAGTTCTTCTCACACTCTACTCTGCCCTAGTGAGACCTCACCTGGAGTATTGCATCCAGATCTGGTCTTCCCAGTTCAAGAGGGACAGAGATCTACTTGAGAGAGTCCAGTGCAGGGCTATGAGGATGATTAAGGGGTTGGAACACCTGACTTACGAGAAAAGGCTGAGAGACCTGGGGCTTTTTAGTTTGGAGAGGAGAAGACTGACAGAGGATCTAATTAATATCTACAAATACATAAGGGCTGGCCATCAAGAAGGCAGGGACAACCTCTTTTCACTTGTGCATTGTGACAGAATGAGGGGCAATGGATTCAAGCTCAAGTACAGGAAGTTCCACCTCAACATGAGGAAGAACTTCTTTACTGTAAGAGTAGCAGAGCATTGGAATAGACTCATCAGACAGGTTGTGGAGTCTCCTTCTCTGGAGATTTTCCAGACCTGTCTGGATGCATTTCTGCATGATCTGCTCTAGTTCTGTCCTGCTCTGGCAGGGGGGTTGGACTTGATGATCTTCAGAGGTCCCTTCCAACCCCTAAAATTCTGTGATTCTCTGATACATTCCTAATCAATTCGTTGAAGGAGAAAGCAGGTTCAAAGACAAAGATGAAAATGGAAAGGCAGTGTAATCGTGTTTTATTTCCCCAGAACACCAAGCTAAAGATCTTGGATACTAAAATCCAAAAGCAGAATCTTACAGCAAGTATAAATACACAGAGTTTTAAAAGGAATTAGTAATTAATACCTACCTAAAATAGAAGTTGCTAGAAAGGTCCACATTTTGAAAGATTCTCAGGTACCTTGCAAAATAATTTAGGTTAAAAAAAAAAAAAAAAAAAAAAGTTAGTTTAACAAGACAGGCCCCAAGAAGTCATTCAGAGGACTTAAAAAAATTAAGATAAACATAAATTTTGACTCCTGACATATGTTCCCTTCCTACTTTACTGTAACTGTTTTGACAGGTAATTCCACTAGTATGTCAGCATCTGGATTGAAAAAATCAAATAGCCTTTTCTTTCTTAATCCAGTGTCTACATGTACGTACTCTGTTTCTTTAGGCAGTTGCAGATAAAGTTGTAGTTCTATTTTCCACATGTGTGGGTCAATTTCTCTAGGACTTACACAAGCAAACTCCAAACAATACTATACAAGAATTAACATTGTTTGAAATTATTCTCAAACAAATGAACAAGAAAAGAAATATCCATTTCAACCTGTCATACCCTTGCAAATTCTCAGAAGAAAGCATAACACCATCTATGAATGATAAAATGGCTACCACCAGAAATACGTAGGTTAGATAATATGGTCTGTTGCATTCTAAAAGGTGAGACTAAAGTTTACGATCAGTCATACTTCAAAGTGGAAACTTTTTTAATAGTTACTTACTATTGGCTTGATTTATTACCTGACATAAATTTATCATAATACAGCACTTTGAGTATTCAAACTTGGTACAGACTTGCATACAAGTAAAGTTACCATACCCTGATAAAAATACCACCAGGATGTAGCTATGTATTTCATACAAAGTTCCCTGCTCTGCTGATCAAAGGCTCAAATTTCTTTTTTCAGAAAAAAATTACAGAGAGAAAAAAAGCTAAACTGTGGGTCAGTTTACCACACTTTACAACAGCGGCATTCACAAAATTCTGACACCACAGAATCATAAAAAATTTACTACATTAAATAATTGCTAATGAAATAATCTACTCAGCACTTCTTGAAGGGCACAAAAGAGCTCTTCAGGTGACATTAACAGCTACTAACAACAGAACAGTACACCAAACATTATAAACCAATATTAGCATTACTTTGTCCTGCTGAGAACAATGTTTATATCTGATGCTTTCTGGCACACATTTGCTAGGATGTAGCTTTGACATGTAGGTGACATGGAGATGTGGACAGAAAGCTCTGAAAGACTGTAACAGTTGTAACCTCCAGACCAGAGGCCACAGAACCTATTGTGGCCTATAGTCCATTTTTCCACACTAATTTATCAACTAAGTTAAATGGCTTGAATGATATACTAACAGAATGAAATCCATGACCAAAATTTTTAGTTGCAGTTCAACATTGTGTAAAAATGCTCCAAAAGTACACACGGTTTACCATCATTATTTACCTCGCTTCATCAGGATGAGTGACTCTTACAGAGTCATTTGGAATATAGATCATATTTGTATCTTCTATTTTATATATTGCATGACCTCCAATATCTGCCATTTTTCTTCTTTTTGTTATTAACACAATGTAGTAGCCTTCCAAAAACCTGACAAAACCTGTTAAGATAGCATTAAAATACTATTAGTTGGTTGCTTGCGTTGATTTGACCATGTGTATTTAGATAAAACAGTATCAGAACCATTTCAAGACTTCACAGAATTTTTGTGTGTTCTTAAGGCTAGATGTACAGTGTGCGTATACATACACATACAAAAATATACATACACATAAACACAGTGTCTTACAATTCACTCCCAGTAAGTGTTATATTGAAGTACACAGTTTTTACATTTTTTTCCCTTCCATTCTGCATATTTGTAATATTAGCTAACAGAGTTAAGAAACTGCAAATTCAGAATAAGTTGCTGTCTACTTAAGATACTTGTATTTGCTTTTTATAGGACTCTTATTGTTTAGAGTGAGACATACCCTAATTACTTCAGATACCAAAAGGTTAATTTTCTAAGGCAAGGAGGAATCCCAGTTTCCAATTTTCTTTTCAGATTTATGTGTTGTGTACTGGGGAGGGGCACAGAACAGCAGAAAAAAACCTGCAAAACTTTCCTCTCTCAAATACCAACACTTGACCCTGCTGAAGTCCAGAGGGCTAAGGAGGTAGAACAGGCAGTGTCTGCCTTTACTGCCATTAAAAAGAAGATTCTGAAGCCTCCAGCCTCATTCCCTAACGCTGTAGGGCATAGCCATGCTTCTTCACCAAGTTGCTTCTTTGGATATCTCTATTGCATACCATTAGGAAAAAACATAGTAAACCTATAAATACAACACAAATAAATAAATTCAAATTAAAAATAGAAATACACAACCACTCTGAATCCAAATTTGTTTCTAATACAGTATAGGCAGTGATACAGAAGTACTGTTTTAATAAGTAATAAATCACATGAATTAGCTCTTGGAGGTAGCTGCTTTGATGGGTTGCTGAGCCTGAAACTCAGTCACTGCTGCATTGTCAACAAATAGATTAACTAGGGGACATCACAAATCACATTTTTACTTTTCTTTATATTCAGTTCTTTTAGCTTTGCATTATAGATTGAAGAAGGATGTGCAAAGCACACATTACCCTCCTTGTCACTGCTGGAGGCTGCAATGTGATCGAATGAACTGCAATCTTTTCTTCTGCCTTATTAGCCCCCCTTGGAAAAATGCTCTCACCTGCATAAGGACAGGAGTCCCTGCTGACAATAAGAAACAAACTCTTCCATCTGAACCAGTCAGAATATTGAATTTTAGTTGTTAAAAAGCAGTGAAACTTCTTCCTGTATCCTCCAGGTACCAAAATCACAGCCTCCATCCTTTGCACTTCACCAAATCAGACCATTTTCACCATATCAGACCAAAGTCTGATACGGAACTCAGCCTTTCCCCTTGGTGTGGTTCTCTCCATATAAAAGCCATTATACTTTTAAATATTGTACAGTGAAAGTGAAAGAATATGTGATGAAGAAATAAAACCTAATAAAGGATGGCAAGTTTTGTTTTCTTTTAAAAAAGCATTCTGTGAGCTCTGGAATTCAGGAGGCCAGGTTCCATGTGACTTGTATCCTACAGTCATAGAATAGAATCATAGAATCATTAACATTAGAAATGACCTTCAAGATCAAGTCCAACCATCTACTAAATATTATAAGGACCAGTAAACTATGTCGTGAAGTGCTATGTCTACATGGTTTTTAACCACCTCCAGGGATGGTGATTCCACCACCTCCCTGGGCAGTCGGTTCCAATGCCTCATCACTCTCTCAGTAAAAATATTTTTCCTAATATCCAACCTAAACCTTCCCTGGTACAACTTAAGCCCATTCACTCTTGTCCTATCACTAGTCACGTGGGAGAAGAGACCAACATCCACCTCACTACAATCTCCTTTCAGGTAGTTGTAGAGAGCAGTAAGGTCTCTCAGCCTCCTCCAGACTAAACAACTGCAGGTCTCTCAGGTGCTCCTTGTAACACATGTCCTCCAGACCCTTTCCCAGCTTCCTTGCCCCTCTCTGGATCTGTTCCAGCACCTCAATGTCCTTTTTATACTTGTGGTGCCCAAAACTGAACACAGTACTCAAGCTGCAGCCTCAGTAGTGCTGAGTACAGGGACACAATCACTTCACTACTCCTGATGTTTCTGATCCAGGCCAGGATACAGTTGGCCTTTTTGGCCACCTGGGCACACCACTGGCTCATGTTCAGCTGGCTGTCCACCAGTACCCCCCAAGTTTTTTTCTGCCAGGCAACTTTCCAGCCACTCCTCCCCAAGCCTGTAGTGTTGCCTGGGGTTGTTGTGACTGAAGTGCAGGACCTAGCACTTGGCCTTGTTAAACCTCATCCCACTGACCTCAGCCCATCAATCCAGCCTGTCCAGATCCCTCTGCAGAGCCTTCCTACCATCTAGTAGATCAACATTCCCACTCAATTTGGTGGTGTCTGCAAATTTGCAGAGGTTACACTCAATCCTTTCAATCAGTTGAGTTTGGTGAGATCTTCAACCACGCTTCAAGGGTTTGCCTATTTCCTAGATCTCCCTCTTAAGTGACAAAGAGACTAGTTACAGCACAACTCTCACCCCTGTACTGGCCACCTGTTTTCACAAAATACACAGAAACTTATTTATCACTGAGGATGAAATTTCTCAATCCTCTTCAGTTTTAAAAAGCAAATCAAGGGGAGACAGAAAGATATACAGTGTGACACATTAAGCCTCACCTCCTTAAAAAAGAAAAGATTTTCTAAAACCAAACAAAACACTCACCTACTACACCAAAAGCAGAGACAGCTCGAGATAACCCAGAAGAGCCCTTCTGCCCAATCTTTGTTCTGTTTCCCAGGTCTAAACGGCCAAGAAGTTCCCTCACCTCTTGTTGCGTATACACATGCTTTAAAATAAAACATGGTTTAAGTTACTGCTTTTGTAGTTAACTGTTATTTTATGTCAGAGAAGGGTAGAATTTGCTTAATATACAATAAAGCAAATGTCTGCTTTACATCCTCTGTCTCCTCTTCCAGCCTTACCAATAAGTACAAGTTTTTATGCACAATGTTCATCGTTCGGTGCAAGAGGAATAGTCATGGTCACATGTGAATTTAAACATTTCTACATCATAAGACTTCAAACCACAAGCTTCATGGAAAGGAATCAAGTCTTATTCTATCGTGTACATTAAAAGTCTTGTTGCTGTTGTTCATTTTGCTTCAGATATGATAGATCAGAAATGCTAAAAATTTAGCTAGATGGTAATTAAATCTGTTTTCCATTTAAAACAGCAGAGCTGAACATAAGAAAACCACTGGAATCATATACATAATAAACTGCAAAACTGGGGAAAAAATTATTTAAGTGAACATGCTGTTTGGAGATCTTGTGGCCACTCCCATAGCATAACTACTCATTTTCATGCTAATACTGTATGCATCTGTCATACAAGGAGAGACTGGGAGAGTGGGAATTGATTAGCCTGCAGAAGAGAAAGCTCAGAGGGGATCTCATCAATGTGTATTAATATCTGGTAGAAGGAAGTAAAGAAGTTTGAGGCAGACTCTTGTCAGTGGTATCCAGTCAAATGACAAGAGGCAATGGGCACAAACTGAAATACAGGAAACGCCATTTGAACATAACAAAAAACTTTTTTACTGTGAGGATGGTTGAACACTGGAACAGGTTACCCAGAGACACTGCAGACACTCCAGCCATATTAAAAATCGGACTGGGCATGGCTCTGATCAACCTGATCTAATTAACATTGCTGTGAGCACGAGGGGAAGACTAGACAATCTCCAGAGATCCACCCCAACCTCAACTGTTACATGACTCTCTGATTCTGTAATATACATTTGCTAAAACAGATTAAAAATGTAATAACTAAGTTCAGCTCAATACAGACAGTATTATTTGGAATAACTGAGAAAAAAAAAATAAATAGAGAAGCACTCACCTTATCATCAATTATAACCAAGTCCTTTGGTTCAGTGCGATCTATTTTCAGAACACGGTACTTGGTTTCTGCAGGATTACTTCCAACAAGAAAATACCGCTACATTAAAAAACAGAAGTCAGAATATTATACAAGATAAAGCAACAAGATAAAGCCATTACTGTCTTCCCATTTGCTTTGTAAAATTTAGTGGAAGATTATACACATGGGTTTGTAAATTTTAGTAATCTAAAACTACTATTCTTGGAATGTAGTCTACTGTTGTTTCTGCCAGCTAGCCTTTCCTAGTCCATACTAAACACGGACCAATTATAAGTACTTCAGTACTGCAAGTTTTCTTCATTTTTCATTTATACTTGTTATGATAGACTTCTCACTAATGTTCTCTCACAACAGCCATGTTTAATTTGACTAGCCATGCTGGTTAAAAATACGACTTTTAAAAAAATAAATAAATAAACAAAACCCCAAAGCTTTATTTCTCATTTAAAATATGAAAGGAAAGCCACAGATAAACATATAATGTGTCCATTTCTCATTTAAGGAAATCTAACTATAAATGTATTTTTACATTTAAAGGAATCAACAATAAGCACAGGTTCCAGGACAGACGTTATAAGCAGCACTCATTTTACTAATTCATTTAATCAGTGTGGTGCTACCACACAGCAAGGTATAACTCATTAACAATGCTCAGCCTAGCAGGAAAGCATGGCAAATTCATGGGGATCTATGCAGCCAGCTCTTAAAAGTCACATGGATTTAAGACGTGGGAAAGGAAAATCAATAATCACATTCACACAAACCTCAGAATTTCGTAATTTATACCAATTAAATGTTAAGAAATATCTTTACTATCAAAATATTTCAGGTGATAGAAGAACTTAAAGCCCTCTTCAGCTTCCTTGAAATCACAAAACCATCTAGATGGTCAGTTAGCTCTAAAAAAGAAAATTCTTAAGAGCTAAAAAAGGAAACACCACCAACTGCTGACTCCACATTGTACACTGACATCACAGTGCTTACTCCACAGCAAGTTTTGCTGTTTACTCCTAAATGATAGTAAAGAAGGCCCATGAAAGTCATATGCCACCGCAGCACTCCCTCAACGAAGCCTTTGGAGCAGCACTTTGGCACTCTACCAATTTTTTAGCAGCGATGTGCTGCTGTGCACAGCCCAGGCTTCTCAGCCTGCCCCGCTCAGAGCACTCTCTGCAGGAGATCCCTTTGTGCCAAGATCTGCCCTGGCCAGAAGGAAAATTATGCCAACAGGGAATGGGTCAGAGCCCCCACTGAATGGCAGAAAAGTGGAGGATGGAGCTCTGCTGCTGATATTGCCCACCAGCAAGAAACACCAAATGACTGAGACAGACACTTGCTTTGACCATGCCGTCATAGCTTTTTCTTCATGCAGTAGAAGATGAACGGGCAGAGGGAAATATTGTATTCATTTGTAATACACAGATCACAGAATCAGTAAGATTGAAAAGATCTCTGAGATCATCTAGTACCAACAATATCATGACCACTAAACCATGTTCTGAAGTGCCATGTCTACATGTGTTTTAACCACCTCCAGGGATGGTGATTCCACCACCTCCCTGGGCAGTTTGCTCCAATGACCCACCGCTCTTTCAGGGTAGAATTTTTACCTAATATCCAACCTAAACCTCCCCTGGTGCAACTTAAGCCCATTCGCTCTTGTCCTATCACTAGTTACTTGGGAGAAGAGACCAGCATCAACCTCACTACAACCTCCTTTCAGGTAGTTGTAGAGAGCAATAAAGTCTTCCCTGAGCCTCCTCTTCTCCAGACTAAACAATCCCAGCTCACTCAGCCTCTCCTCATAAGACATGTTCTCCAGATCCCTCACCAGCTTCCTTGCCCCTCTCTGGATCTGTTCCAGCACCTCAATGTCTTTTTTATACTTGTGGCACCTAAAACTGAACACAGTACTCAAACTGCAGCCTCACCAGTTCTGAGTACAGGGTCACAATCACTTCTCTACTCCTGATGTTTCTGATCCAGGCCAGGATACAGTTGGCCTTTTTGGCCACCTGGGCACACCGCTGGCTCATGTTCAGCTGGCTGTCCACCAGTACCCCCCAGGTCCTTTTCTGCCAGGCAGCTTTCCAGCCACTCCTCCCCAAGCCTGTAGTGTTGCCTGGGGTTGTTGTGACTGAAGTGCAGGACCCAGCACTTTTCCTTAGTAAACCTCATCCATGCTGGCTGGGCCTGATGCCCTGGTTGTCCTGGATGTGTCGTTTGAGTGCAGTCACGATGAACCATTCCATAATATTCCCCAGTATCAAGGTGGGGCTGACAGGCCTGTAAGATCCCCAGATCATCCTTCTGGCCCTTGTAGCTAAGCATCACATTGGGAAGCCTCCAGTCAGCTGGGACCTTCTTGAAGAATGCTGAAGCCTTCCTGGACCCCTTTGCCCTTCAGGACTGTCTCTCAAGGAACTCTCACAACCAGTGTCCTAAACAGGCCAAGGTCTGCCCTCCAGAAGTAAATGGTAGCAGTGCTGCTGATCCCAGATATGTTAGTTCACATTTTAGGAGTGCTGCTTCACTATTTGTGGAAAATTGTTAATTAATGAAAGCAAAACAAAATTTTAAGTAGTCCATAATACTGCAATACAGCTCAGTGATCTCCTCCCATGTCTAGCTCATTAAATGATCATAATTTCTTCCCAAAGTGACACCTACGGTTACCAACAAATCATCCTGAATAAAAACAGAATGGTACAACTTTATGGTGCTTGTCTAAACAGCACTTTGGATCAAACACCACATTTAAATAGGAACTGGAGGGTGGGGGAGAGGCAAGATAACGTTGCAAACGCTACTACTAAGGAAGTTCAGACGGATATTTCTCCATTTCCATTTTAATAGACCAACAGCGGATAAAGAAGCGCGATGAGGAATGCATCACTCACATCAGCTTGGCAAGCTGCTATAGTGAGCTATGCACAGCTACAGTACCAGCTTTAAGTGCTACTGCTGCTCAGAACAGCAGCAGAATTAGATTAGATGAAAAGTAATTGCATCTGCAGACTATGGTAGCAACCACCACCATGAACAGTACATAACAAGCTCTCTTTGAAGTCCTTTAAGGACCAATTTCTGAGGGTTGTTAGAAAGTTAGAAAGCTAGGCTGTGTACCATATTATGGAAGGTCAGTTGAGAACAGTGTCAAAACACAGCATCAATGGAGGTAAAGAAGCCAGCTTCTTAGAAAGCCAGGCAATGGGAAATCTCCATGTAGCAAATGGGAATCTTCCCCACTGCATGTTAGAGGATATTCTTGTGGAAGTCATAAAGAAGGAAACATCTGCAAAAACCTGTGAATTTGGACTAGTCTTCAGAACTAGGAAACAAAAATTAGACTCCTACTTGGGAAGTTTTCAGGACTGACTAATAATCAACAACCCCCAGAATTACTCGGAAAAACAGCACGATATGCCAGCTCATATTTAACCTTTGAGATCTGAAATGAAAACAAAGATGATATGCAAACTAACAATGCAAAAACTACACAACAACAAAAAAAATGACATTTCAGCATTAGCTGCTTCTGCTACCTAATTTATGCATCTAATGAATAAATACATCTGTCTTACTGGATGATATGGAGCACAAATAAAATCATATCAGTGACATGTACTGCAATTAAACTTGCCATTGCATGAATACTAGGAAAGAATAAAGCAGAATACCAAATCAACACAACACTGAACATGTAACATCAAATAAATTAATTTCTGAGGTTGTAATATAATTGTGAAATTAATCAAAGCTAAAATGCACTGTACTGTTTACAAATATTTTGATTAATATAAATCATTACGGTAAAAGAGATGTGAATCCATGGGTAAGCCACAGAAATCTTTTAGGGAGTTTCTATCCTTATTCTCTTTTTCTGTTTATTACTAAGTTGAACCAAATAAATTGAATCATTTTCCAAATGCCTCAAACAATGCCACTCCACAGCAAAACCACTGCATTTAGATAAGTGGATAACCTTGAACAACAAAGCATTTCTCAACAGAACAGTAGTACACAAGGGTAAACTGCGTAGGCTTCTTCATACTACTCTGCCCAAGTCCTTCAACCACCACCTGAGATGAAACATGCTGTTTCCAGATTTAGTCTGCCCTTGGCCTTTGCTGAAACTTGGTAACAAGTACACTTTACCAACCATGGCAGTGCACCACACAGCTATGAGATCTGGACTGAAACTTAATTTATTGAACAATTACCACTCAGCAACCACAAGATAGGAACAATATTTAGTTAATTCCACCCCAAGACTGAGTTTCAACCAAAGTATTCTAAACTGAAAAGCTTTATACCCTCTTTTATCAATCTTTTGATTCAGCCAAAGCATTAAAAATAGCTTCTTCTAAAAGGAGTCTAAACAAAATAAAAACCTGCTTACTGCAGGTTGATGTTTATAATAGTAGAATAATAGTTCTGAAATAAAACATGCTGCCCACTATTTTTTTTTCTTTAGGAATGTTACTTCTTAGAACTCTGAGTCTAAAACTATGATTTGCTTCTTTGCATAGAGTAATTATCATTAAGAAATGTTAGAAATGAAAAAGCACTTATTTCACTCATCAGCTAAACATCAACACACAGCTTAATCATCAGGAAACTAAAAGGAAAAACATACTAAAAGTTACATGAAAAATACGGCAGTGCACTAATAGAGCCAATTTTTAAACTTGCAAATAGCATAAAGAAAACACTTAAGAACTTAAACAAAATGCTTGCAGAAGATACCTCTTGAGCCCATGGATATGTCTAAAACCACAAAGCCCTAAGGATGTGTGGTGGGTTGACCTTGGCCAGCCCCCAGACCCCCACCCAGCTGCTCTCTCACTCCCCCTCCTCAACAGGGCAGGCGTAGAAAATAAGATGGAAAGGAGATGGGTCAAGGTAAGGGCAAAATGATTACCTAATGCTTACCATCACAGGCAAAACAGACTTGATTTGGGTAAAATAAATGTAATTTATTGACAATCAAAGAAGGTTCTGATAGTGAGAAACAAAGATAAATTTAAATACCTTTCCCCCCCACCCTCCCTCCTTCCCAGGCACAGCTTCACTCCCAACTCTTCCACCATGTCCTGAGCAGCACAGAGAGGGGGGCAAATGGGTGGTTGCAATCAGTTCCTAACAGTTCCTCTCTGCCGCTTCTTCCACCACACTTTTCCCTGCTCCAGCTTGAGTCCCCTCCAGAGGCTGCAGCTCCCTCGGGAGATACCCCCCTGCTCCACAGGCTGCAGGGCGGCTCTGCTCTGGCCCTTGGAGCATCTCCTCCTTCACTGGCCTTGGTGTCTGCGGGGATATTTCTCTCACATTTTTCCTCATTCCCTCTCTCTCACAGCTGCTGCATAGCATTTTTTACTCTTTCCCCAAAACGTTATTACAGAGGCACCACATTCTTGGCTGCTGGGCTCATCTGTGCCCTGTGGTGGGCCTGCTGGAGATGGCTGGAAGTGGCTGGGTCCAGCCTGGGGCAGCCCTGACTCCTCCTCACAGAGTCTACCCTGCAGCCTCCCCATACCTGGACATCTGCACCCAATACAAGGCAAGTATTTACGTGCTGGTCACACTTTCTGTCAGACTAAAGGAACACGCCGCGTTGCCAGATGAGAAACCTTCGTGTGAACAGTGACTTTGGATCAGCACACTATAATCTCTCTGCTGTAATTTCTGCAGCTCTCACCTGCCATCAAACCTCCACCCTCCTTCGCAACAGGCATGAAGTTATGCCAGAAAAAAACCTCTTCCGCAAAATTTTGTGGTACTTTTAATATGTACTGAACTTGATTATAGATCAGAAATCTTCAAGGCATAAACAAGATATTAGACACGAGTTTAAAAAAGCCTTTTTTCCCTACTATACCAAAGAATGGGAGAAAAATCATTACACCTAGATGTAAGGTACGGCAAAAACTCTAATACATTCTTTCTGTAGAACGATAAGGGGCAAAGAGAGGTACCTGAAAATAACAAAAATTCAGCTGGCATGCTGTCTGCTTGCTGTAATCTACTGAAACTTCAAAAGAAGATCTCTCAAGATGAAAACTTAAAAAGCGCACAGCACCGAGCACAACTCTTGGGGCATGTAGGAATGGCTACCAACCCTGCATCCTACAGCCACAGCATCTGAAAATTCTCTTTTGCCCCAGGGCAACCAAAGATTTTTTTTTGTCCCAAATGAGACTTTGCTGCTGTGGCTCTACTGAGGGGTTCCTCAAGATTCTCCCTTCTAATTTTCAGCTAAATCATCAATCTATACATTTTCCTTCAAACAAATACTTCTCCCCTCTTTATCATCTATTCTGCTCAAATGCTGTCAGAAACAGAAGTAATTGGATGCCTTTTCAGCACTCATTTCCATAGACTAAAGAAAGACATCTTGCTATTACTTTGTTCCTACTAAGACACCTCTAGCAGTTCTGGGCCCCTCAGTTCAAGAAGGCCAGGGAACTGCTTGAAAGAGTGCAGCACAGAGCCATAAATATGATTAAGGGAGTGGAACATCTCCCTTATGAGGAAAGGCTGAGGGAGCTCAGTCTCTTTAGCTCGGAGGAGACTGAGGGGTGACCTCATTAATGTTTATAAATACGTAAAGGGTGAGTGTCAGGAGGATGGAGCCAGGCTCTTCTCTGTTACATCCAAAGATAGGACAAGGGGCAATGGGTGTAAGCTGGAACATAAGAGGTTCCACAGTAATATAAGGGAAAACTTTTTCATCATGAGGGTCACAGAGTTCTGGAACAGGCTGCCCAGAGGGGTTGTGGAGTCTCCTTCTCTGGAGACATTTAAAACCTGCCTGGATGCGTTCCTGCGTGACCTGCTGTAGGTGATCCTGCTCTATCAGGGGGGTTGGACTAGATGATCTTTCGAGGTCCCTTCCAACCCTTAACACTCTGTGATTCTGTGATCTGTTATCTCACTGGACCTCTTCCCATTTTAATTCTTATTTCTTAAATTAATATGGACAGAAAGGGTACACAATACATCATACAAGGTCTCATTATAGAGATACATTAGTATTTCTCATTAATGACCATACCGCAAAAGACCACATCAGCCTTCTTCAGAGCTGTACTTCATCAGCGGCTCATCCTCTCAACCCTTCTTCAGTTAAAACACCCAGATACTACTCCTCCCTCTCTACTGCTTCTGAATTGATAAATGCTCAACAAACTTTCATTGCTGTGTAATCTATCCTAAGGTGCATGAAGCTTGGCAGTATATCATCCTATTTCAAATTATGTCTTTTATCTACTCCAGAGGGTCATAATTTCTTGCTATCTTGTGCTCTGATTATCTGAATTATTTGCAATATTTCAAAACTCTAATCAGAGGTGACCCACATTTTGGGCTAATAACATTACTGAAAATGCTGAAGTATATCAGTCCTAAAACCACTAGTTGAAAAATAATCAGCCTTATGAGGTGATTCCTTATTCACTTCACACTAACTTCTCTACTAACCTCTCTTCTTCCTTTAGTAAAGCCAGAGATATTGCACCTCCATAGAGGATTTGGTTTAAGGCCATCTAATTTTTAGGTGAAGATGTGCAAAACAACCAGATTCATCTGCTAGAATCTTTGTAAGTCTAGACTGCATTTTATGCCATTTACTTCAATTTTCAATTACTTTCCTTGTAATTTATGTACAGGACTTAACAAATTAAATATTCCATTTGGCATGTTCCAGCCACAGCCCCACCTTTGACTTAAAAACCTGAAAATATTTACAGTCATTCCACTGTTTAGGATGCCTACCTCTTCAAATTCGCATGTTGGATATATTTAATTTTATTACTATGCCACACTAATTGTTCCCTTTTTCATAACCTCATTCTTGTTAGTTATTTTATCCCCACCCCTCATTCAGCACATTGACACTCATAAAGTAACTTCCTACTTTAAAAAAAGGAAAAATAATTTTAGTTTTAGGGCCATAACAAATTTAATTTTGAAAATAAAAAATAGTGATAGAAAATACCTGGGTTTTGTCATCCTACCACTACATTTAACTACATCAATTTGTGATCATTTATCCACAAACTCCTCATTACCATTCCATCCAGAAAGACAGATGCAAAACAAAACCAAATCTATAAGAATATCTGTCTCCTGTTGACCTAGTGACTACTTGATGACACCCAGGACAAAAATAAAACATACGTCACCATAACAATTTAGGCAGATGTTTGAAGGCACATCTTTCACATGCATTGTGTGCTACCACTCTCAAACTTCTGCCCGAATAGCATATACATTTCAACACCTGTGTGTTCTCATCACTGCCACTCCACCAAGTATCTGTTGAACTCATAAATGGTCTCAGATCTCACATACACCAGCTGACTAAATTTCTCTGTTTTATTGAGCATGTATCTGGCAGCGTATCAAGACACCTGAGACAGAAGCAGTGCTTTCCTGTGTTTCATAAAATTCCTTTTCTTGTTTGAACTCCATCCTCTGCTCCATTATGTCATCACCATCCTTAGAACACCATTACAGAGGGAATAGGACAGTCAGCTAAGAGGAGCTGTCTTCTGCTAATGAAACTGTGCTAGAGAGACCAAATTTCACAACCACTTCTAGCTAGAAAATTATGATAGCTAATGGTTGCCCAGCAGACTGTTCACTACTTTCAACACTCTTCAAATGTGTTGGATAACCATTTACATGTAATCAGTGCACTTCATAATTCAGTAAAAAGTGTGTAGCTTTTTCTGTGAAATCATCTTCTACATTTGTTTCGACAATCTGACTGCAGGCTAACTTCACAGAATCATAGAATGTTAGGGGTTGGAAGGGACCTAGAAAGATCATCTAGTCCAACCCCCCTGCCAGAGCAGGATCACCTAGACCAAGTTACACAGGAACGTGTCCAGGCGGGTTATAAGCAAACCTTGGTTTTGTTAATATAAAAACATTCAAATCGGGTTTAGAAGAAATTAAATTTAAAACAAAACAAACAAACCCACATAGTTTTCCCTGGGGAAAAGGGCAGAAAAATCTACAGGTAATTATGCTAGTCACACTGCTTAATAAGCTTGTGCAAGTCATTTAGATACTGTGGAGATGAAGACTGTAGAAGAACCTGATCAGAATAAAATGGTATTAATTAAGCCTCATAATATCCTGAAAGATAGGCAAGTAATATGCCTTTATAGAGATGGCACAAATTGCCTTGTTCAATGTCATACCACCTCAGAGGAATTATAATTTCCAAAGAACTAACTTACAGCTTTCAGGTGGGCTTCATTTGATGGATACACAAAAGTTCCATCTTCTCCCGAAGGAGAGAGGAAAATATCTTTTGTTTCTTATTAGTCATATTGCTGAAATATCTTTACTGCCCTCTGGTGTACATTTCAGCAGTAAATATATGCATAAAATGAAAGATAATTGGCACTTATCTGGATACAACTGTTTCAGTTAATTTTTCTGACTACTTCTAAACAAGCCTTCAACTTCCCACAGCAAGCAGGAGATACAATTTGCATCTTTGTGGTATTTATCCACACAAAGCATCAGTTTAAAAGGTAGGTCTTGGCAACTACTTGAAATATAAACGTTAATAGAAAATAGAGAATTTTGGTCTCTCTTGCTTCATTTGACATTGTGAATTCAGTTCTCCGTACCTCTAGGAGTCTTTCTTGACTGCAATAACACTACCAGAGCCTTTCCTGTTTGACTTAAATAATGCTACTGTATTCTTAATGCAAAAAAAAATTAACCAAAAAAAACCTTCCCTAAACCATTTCCACTTTCTCATCCATGTAGTCTCTTCCTGCTTTAACACAGAGGGATTTTACGGGAATGAGCAGTATGATCAGTGTAAACTCCAGTTTTTCCCACTACTGACAATGTAAGTCACCCTTTCCTTACGTTACCCTGTATCCCATCTAACTCCAGGTTCCACAAGCTTACATCGTATCTAGCAAGCTTATATGGCCTTAGGAAAATCAAGAGAGTAATGTGAACCTAGAGAAAGCTATTCAGTTTTATGTCTGTGTGATTATTCCACCATATCAGTGACTAACTGTCACAGCTGGCGACTGCATGATTATGAGAATTTATGGAAAGGAGGCTGCATGAGGGGTACCTCGGGGAGAAGAAGTGGGAACTTTTGTCAGCAGCCCAACGTGACACTGAATCAGATGTAACAGCAAATTTCCCTCTAAAATTCTCTGTGACCTGACCAAGTCTCAAGTTCAGTTTTGGGCTCCTCAGTACAAGACAGACATTGACATATCAGAATGAGCCCAGCAGAGAGCTACCACGATGATCAGGAGGACAAAGCACATGATGCACTGGGAGAGACTGAGAGAATCTGGTTTGTTCAGCCTTCAGAAAACTCTGGCAGGACCTGGTGTCTAAAACTATCTAACAAGAAGGCGTAGATAAGACAAAGCCAAACTCTTCTGAGGGGTCACAGAATCACAGAATTGTCAGGGTTGGAAGGGACCTTAAAGATCATCTAGTTCCAACCCCCCTGCCATGGGCAGGGACACCTCCCACTAGATCAGGTTGCTCAGAGCCCCATCCAGCCTGGGCTTAAAAACTTCCAAGGATGGGGCTTCCACCACCTCTCTGGGCAACCTGTTCCAGTGTCTCACCACCCTCATGGGGAAGAAATTCTTAATGTCCAACCTGAATCAACCTATCTCTAGCTTTAATCCATTCCCTCCAGTCCTATCACTGCCCGACAGCCTAAAAAGTCCCTCCCCAGCTTTCTTGTAGCCCCCTTCAGATACTGGAAGGCCACAATAAGGTCTCCCCGGAGCCTTCTCTTTTCCAGACTGAACAACCCCAACTCTCTCAGTCTGTCCCCATAGGAGAGGTGCTCCAGCCCTCTGATCATCCTCGTGGCCCTTCCCTGGACACGTTCCAGCACGTCCATATCCTTCCTGTAATAGGCGCTCCAGAACTGGATGCAGTGCTCCAGGTGAGGCCTCAGAGAGCAGAGTAGAGGGGGAGAATCACCTCCCTTGACCTGCTAGCCATGCTTCTCTTGATGCAGCCCAGGATACGATTGGCCCTCTGGGCTGTGAGAGCACACTGATGGCTCATGTTGAGCTTCTCACCCACCAGCAGTCCCAGGTCCTTTTCCTCAGGGCTGCTCTCAATCCAGTCACTGCCCAGCCTATATTGGTGCTTGGGATTGCTCTGACCCAGACGGAGGACCTTGCATTTGGCCTTGTTGAACTTCATGAGGTTGGCGTGGGCCCACCTCTCCAGCCTGTCAAGGTCCCTCTGGATGGCATCCCTTCCCTCCAGCGTGTCAGCCACCCCACACAGTTTGGTGCCATCAGCAAACTTGCTGAGGGTGCACTCAATGCCACTGTGCATGTCGCTGACAAAGATGTTAAACAAGACTGGTCCCAGTACTGATCCTTGAGGGACTCCGCTTGTCACTGGTCTCCACTTGGATACTGACCCATTGACAACCACTCTTTGGGAGAGGCCATCAAGCCAGTTCTTTATCCACTGAATTGTCCATCCATCAAATCCATATTTCATCATCTTGGAGACCAGGGTCAATACTGGATGGACAAGATGCAAAGGACACAAGTTGAAATATGAAAAATTCCAACTTAATCTAGGGAGTTTCTCCCACCCTTTTTTTTTTTTGTTAAACCACAAGAGAGGTCAAGCACAAGAAAAATGTCTGCAGAGGCTGTAAAATCTACATATTTGGAGGTATATAAAACTTAGCTGTACACAAGCCTGGGCATCATGCTCTTGTTGAAGCTGCTTTGAGCAGAAGGCTGCACTAGATCTCCGGAAGTCCCTTCTAACCTACATTAGTCTAAATGCATCAACCCTTTTCAAATAATCACAATAAAGTGATTCCTTTTGAAAAAAAGGACTAGAATTTGATTATCAAAACTCAAAGTGCCGCAATTTGCACTTTTTTTTATTTTTTAAGGAAGAACATAACCACATTCAGGGAAAATATTCCACTTTCAGCACCCACAAGAAGCGATTAAGAAACAACTTTGAGACGCCGTTACTCAGCTGAGACATTTCAAATAGCACATGCTGATCCAGAAACCACTGCCTTTCATAGCTGATCAAAAATCATAGCTGATCAAAAACCATCTTGCTTCCTGGAGCGATCGGGACTGCTGGATCTGCCCCTTACTGAACACAGCAAGACATGAGCAAACCCACCCATTCAGGCAGACACTGCCAGCTACCACTGGCCAGATGTGAAACCCTGTGGTTCCTGAACTAACAGGATCAACCTGAGAGGCCTAGAGAATTGTAGACAGCTGACAGAACCCTCAAGCATAACATTGTCCCTGCACCTAGCATACTGTCTCTCAGCAATTGAGCCTTACAGCTTAGATAGAAGCCAGATATCCACTCAGCAAAAAGGCAAATCTCAGCTATCTGAAAAGAAGCATGAGTTGTGAGCCAAGAACACCTAAATTCAGTAATTCAAGGCACAATTCAGCAAACATATTTCCCCATTGCCTTCCTCCCAATACAGTAATAATTTATCTGCAAATGACAGTGTTTTCCAGAAATGCTGAGACAGATCATTAAGGCAATCATAAAACTTTCTTTTGTCATAGTAACATTCTGGAAAGCAGAAGTACCCTCAATTTTTTTCATTTACTGGTACCAACAATTGCACGTGCTTTAATCTTCCTCCTCTGTTTCACAGGCTGTTTAATGGGGAATTAGCACAAAACCACAAACTTACTTCTGGCACAACCAAAACTGGAAGTCAGTTCTTTATATTCTTCCTTATGAGACTATTCATGCAGGCCAAACTGTGTTCATTCAGTTTGCATATGTGGTACGTTTTCAAGAGGCTACACTGACTTCACTGTATAGACTGTCTTTCTATTATCACTACAGGTGACATCTGAACTAGAGATAACTTCTATTCTTGACTTTGAATCATAGAATCATTTTGACCTTTAGGATCATCAAGTTCAACCATTAACCCTGAACTGACAAGTCCACCGCTAAACGACTCACTAAGCACCACATCTGAATGTCTTTTAAATAATTCCAGACTTCCAGGGATAGTGACTCAATCACTTCCCTGGGCAGCCTGTTCCAGTGCTTGACAACCCTTTCGATGAAGAAATTTTTCCAATTAGCCAACCTAAACCTCCCCTGATGTAACTTTAGGCTGTTTCCTCTTGTCCTATCACTTATTTACTTGGTTGAACAGACCAACCCCCACCTCGCTAGAACCTCCTGTCAGGTAACTGTAGAACGATATGGTCTCCCCTGAGCCTCTTTTTCTCCAGTCACTCATAATACATGCTCTCTAGACCCTTCACCAACTTTCTTGCCTTTCCTTGTACACATTCCAGCACCTCGGTGTCCTTCTTGTACACTAACAGCCCTTAGATCAGGAAACAAGAATTTGAAAACCTTCTTTCTTTTTTTTTTTTTTAAGTTATTTGTATGTTTTGGATGTATGATCAAAAAATAAACAAACGAAAACCAAACCAAAGAAGAAGAACATAAGAAAGCTGAGGAACAGGGTTTTTTCGAGGAGCCGCAGAGCAGCAGCCCCGGGCAGGGCCGGGGCGGGCCAACGGGGACATCCCCCGGCTCTGCCGCAGGCGCGGTGCGGCAGCCCCCATTGCGGGGGCTCCTCCCCGCCTCCCGGCGGCGGTGGCAGCGGGGCAGACGCTACTTACAGCCCTGGTCTCGTACAGCACCAGCTTCTGCACTGAGCTGATCATGGGGGCGGCGGCACACGCCGCCGGCATGGCGGCCGCGCAGGGCTCGGGCCTTGCTCAGGCCCCAAGGCACGGCGGGGTGAGAAGGGACAGGAGGCTGCCCGCGAGCAGCCGAGGGAGAAGCCGAGCTTCCGCTGGAGTAGCGGTGACGGAACGGGGCTGGGAAGCAGAGACGGCCCCGGCAGCCCTCCGCCGGGCCGGAGCGAAACCGGAAGTGGCGGCACGCCACCGCGCAGGCGCGCCCGCAGGCGGGCGAGGGAGCGCCTGCGCCACGGCCGCAGAGGGCGGTGGAGCCGAGTCACGCGTGGCTCCTCGGCAGCGGGGTTCCCGGCGGGGCGCGGCGGGGCGGGACGGTGGGACACCGGGGCGAGGCGAGGCGGCGGCGCCGGCAGCCGCTGCTCCTCCCGCCGGGGCCCTATTCGTTGCGGGGGTCCGCCCGCGGCGTCAGCACCAGGAACAGCTCCGCTGCTGCCCGCGGGGTGGGCGGGGGTCTCCGCCTTCCGGCCTCCTTCCGAGGAGGAGGGGCCAAGGGGCGGGGGGCGGGGTGCTGCGGTTGCCCGGGTTACGGGATACACAAGCCGGTGGCGGCGAGGCGCGCGTGGCGGCCGTTGCGCCCTCGCTCTGTCGTCCCCGTCCCCCCCCGCAAACAGCCCTTTGCTCAACGTAAGTGACACCCACGCCCCTCGCCCCCCCCATTCCCGCCCTGTCCTGAGGGGCCCCGACCGCGGGGATCGTCTTTGCGCTGCCGGGCAAAGGGGCGAACAAGGCCCCGGCGGGCTTTTAGTTGGGGCCGGGGAGGTGGGGTCTGACTTAGTACTTGGCTTTGGTTGGGGTGGATTTTGCAAGTAGGAAGCTAGCCCTTAGTTGTAGAGGTTTGGGGAGGTGTGAAGCTGCTGGAAAGGCCGGGTGAAGTTCAGCCAGTGAGTTCCTGTGAGAGAAAAGGAGGGTTGGTTTGTGTGTGCTGGGGTTTTCATATTAAAATACTCCCCCTATCATTCTGTCTGCAAGCGTCAGAGCGTGCGTTTGATATTTAAAAAACAACTTTTTCAGATTTTCATCCCGAAGTAGAATTTTTTTAATTTAAAAATGACTAGGGTGGGAAGGAGGTTGACACTTAAGCGGCCCTCTAAAGAAAGGGAGGTTCTCATTTGTCTTCTTCAAACATGCTTCATCAAGCTCCTCACATTTTTGGACTCCCATTTCTTGAAAGGCCCACACAAATTTTTCTCCAGCTTACCTTTAATTAGAAACTTGTTTCTGATTTGTTCTGTCGCATAGCGCTGGAAGTGCAATCTCTTGCAGTCCTGTAAGAGCTGGGATTTATAAGGGGATTACAGAACAGATCACGAACCATGATTTAATTCTGCAGAGCCTTATTCATGTACCTAGCTGTGGACACAACGAGTAGGTCCATTGACCATGACGGGGCTCTTCTGTGTCTGAAGCTCACAAGCAAAGGTCTTAGCCGGACCATGCTCCATTTCAGGCACCATGCTCCATTTCAGGCACCATGCCCCAGAGAGAATTTACAGCTGTGTATTAATTGCAACAGGAAGGAAAAGGCAATGAAACAACTACATGCTGTTCAAAAAAGAGCAACAGGCATTTTGAGAGGCAGGAAGAATTCATTATTAACAACCATATAGTTGCAGCTGGGTATGGAGACAGTTCCCACAGTCCTTTATGTTTTGGAAGTCTCTCTTCTCTTTGTAATGGGTCCATTGTGTATTGTACATTCTCTAAATGCTTTTCCTTCTTCTAAGAGCTGTTATAAAGCAATTTGCCTTGCACCACATTATTATTCTGTTCCATTGTTAAGTATGTGCCATTTTACACATACATAAGCTACTGTATTTTATGACAAACTTTTTTATTCCTTCCAGTCTTAGATAATATATGGCTTCACAAGAGGAAAAACAAGCTCAACCTTTTACAGACATCTTTGATGAAGATGAAGCCGAAAAATCCTTCCTGTTGTCCAAGCCCACTTGCTTCATTGTCCTTGGAAAGCCAGTAAGATGCCTGACGTTCTTCAGATACTCCTCTGACAGTTCTACTTTTCCTTTCAAAACATTAGTTTAGTGACGTTGCCACAAAGATCCAAGATCTACTTTTTTATCTTTTCCACTTTGCAAATCCCACAGAACATGCTACAAGTTTCCTTTATGTCTATACTGGATCTGGTATGCACTTAAGCACACCACTGGTGCCCTGAAGCTGCTTTCCTCTTGAACACTGCAGTTGCCTATGAAAGGCACCTTCAGAGCACCCCACTTCCAGTGTGAACACAAGGTCTTCTAGCAGCTTGCCATCTACATTTGTGTGTGATTCCATTAGGTGCCACAACAGAGCCTGAAATGACCACGTGGAAAGCTGCTTTGCACTGACTAGCAGGTAGAGACAGAAACGGTGTCCACCTAGAACTGGCAATCAACCCAAACTTCAAAGCCAGTTGAGCCACCAAATCAAGCCCCAGTCCCCCTCTGCACCACAGCATATGCTAATGTAGAGCCATCCTATGTGGTGCAGTGTCCCAGCACACAGTCACAGGATGGTGGCAGCCTGTATCATGGGAAATGGCCATAGTGCTAAGATATGGCTACGTTTCCTTTCTTCGAAGACTTTCAGCAGGCTGGAAGGCAACCAGCCCCTACTGTTTGCATCAGTCTGCATCCTTTTGTACTCCTTGGCTCCTGTTCCTGGTTAATGCTTGACTGTGAATCTTTACACCTGGCCAGTCTGAGAAAGGAGGCAGGGTGGTGTTCTGCAAGTGGATAAGATGCAAACATCACAGACTGTGTAAGGTGATAGCCAGCAAGTGTGCCTGATGGTCACCATAAGACTTGAAAGAGTGCTTTAAGCTCAATAGAAAACTGCAGTGAACTGGATCACCTATTTTTAAACAAATGTCAAATTTCTAACTTTACATGAAAAAGGTAACTTTACATTTTTTATAAAACAAACAAGCATAAAATACTTCTTGAAATACAAAGCAAAAAACATAAAAGAAATTGATATTTTTATCTGAAATCGTTGCCTTCAGTGGATGCTTGATATTAATACAAATTTAATAAAGGGTTGAAATTGCACAGGCTTGGCCAAGAGGACAAGGAATTAAATATTCTATTTTTATGATAATACCTCTTATCTATATGGCTGATATGTAGAGCATCTACCTTACTTAAGATGTATCTTTTGAGTTTAAAACATAGTGCCATTAAAGCAAAACCAAATACTTAGATTCCCATCACACCTGTAAGATATGAGTAGGCTGGAGTGTTTGCTGATGTACTGTTAACTGGGAATGTTATGTATTTGTGATTTTTTTACTATTTTTAATCACAAAATTTATTTAGGGCAAAGAGACTGTCAAAAAAGATCTTGTGCACCCTTGAAAAAAGGGCATGATCCTAAATGCGGAAGATGGTGAATTTTGCAAAATCCCACTCAGGTAGCTGTACTCTTAGAGGCCTCATTACTCTTGGTTATGTTGGTTGCTCAGGATTCATGTAAGTGATAAATATTTTGACCGTATCTAAAGCAGATTTGTGGACTAACAAGGGCAATTTTTACATATTTGGTGTTTTAGTCAAAGAATATTACCCGTATATTTTTTAGTCGGAAACGACTGAACAGATTTGCATCCTAATTTGCTTTGAGATGGAATATAATAAAGTTCAGTCTTAAAGAGTTTCTCACAGGAATTTATGGATAAATTGTAGCTTACTTTTAGACAAAGTTACTCAGAAACAGCGTCAGTATAATTGCTTTGGAGATAATTAACTGCAAAGGGGAGTAGCAGTATATTAGCAATTCTAGGCAGTATAAAATAGAGGATGGTATTAGAGTGTTTGTGTGTGCCTAGTTCATAACTCAGAGAGGCCCTAATCCTGATGATAGCTTTTAATTAAAATATATTCCTTATTGTGTGTTTGAGGGTTTTTTTTTTCCTTCTGCCCATTTTAAATGTGTATTTTTCATTTTAGGGTTCTGGAAAGAAAACATTATCTAGAAAACTAGCACAAATATGGAAATGCATTTTCATAGAAGGTAAACATACACTATATTTGGAATAGTGCATAGGCTTCGTAATGCCTTTTGGTTTAGAACATCCTCTCTGTTGCCTGTAATTCAAAATGACATATTTCTGATTGCAGTAAAGACTATTGATAAGGACCAAGTCACCATTTTGCCAGAAATGCAATTGCTGAAAATTGGCCTTTGAGTTATAGAGAGGCTTAGCCAAACACTTTTTTTGTTATTGTGGGTTTTTTTGTTGTTGTTGTTGTTTGTAGTTTTTTTGCAGAATGGGTTACATACAATGTAATAATCAAATTCTATTCCAAATCCTATAAGGTGATTCATGTGACCCTTTTTGTTCAGATGGAGGCAACACATTCAATTCCAGAGAGCACAGAGATTTTTCAGTAGAAACCATGAAAAAATAGGAGGATCTTTTGTTTCTGTTTGCACAGTGCCTAATACAAGGGGAGATGTATTCCAGGAAACAGAAGCATAACTTTTGTATCAGTACAAGTAATAACGGAGAGAATGGGAGCTGGCACTTTCAAATTTCTAAAACAAAAATATCTGATGGCTAATTTCAGAAGGTGGTATTAATTTCTTCCACCATATATTTACTGGAATGCAAGATATTATTTCATTTTCTAAACTCTCCAGCTCCATTTCTGACAGTTCTGTCTCATCAAAGACATTTGAAGATCTGTAGAGTAAAACCTGTTGCTTATAACATCTTATTCCCTATCAACACATTTCTAGAGATTTTTGTTTTGGTTTGGTTTTGGGCATCTCAGTAATAAAGTATGTTCCTACAGAAAAATTTATTAAGTCTCTGGCAGTTTTGCTTTGTGCTAATCTAGGCAGCAGCAACTGCAAAAATACTTTAAAAATCTGTAATTTTTTTAAAGCCCTGCTAATATTTTTATATCCATGACATTATAATTCACAAATCTTGATTCATTCACTTAAGAAAACTTTTCCACTGGACTTGTCCTACCAGTTTGAAAGCTAATAAAATCTTTTTAAGCTGAAGAAGAGAAATCATAGAATTACCTTAACTATAAAGCAATTTCTTGAGTACCTCTTTGGGGACACCAAATGATAAATATGATTTTATGCTATATATGTGTACGGTTGTTCTGACTATGAACTAATTCTCTCTATATATTATATAATACATATATATTTTTATATATATTCATTACATTTTTTTCATTTTATGCATGCCCCCTGTTATTTTTTATTGCTCTAATAAAAGCCCTCTAGTGGACATTGTAACACTTCATGTTCCTGTGAATATGTAGGGTTATTTGACAAATGAAACATCTTTATCTTATTTTAAGGATTTGGAATTATAATATGGTAAAATTCAGCTTTAATGAAGTGCTTTTTTTACTTACATAAATATAGAATTTTTAATTCATAGGATTGTAAAAAAAAATATTAATTCTTGGGCCAAAACAGAGAGCAGACAAAAACTGGATGAGACATTAATTAGGCCAATTCATACTGTTAGAATATATTTAAACCATTACTGACAAATGTCTATCAAATTCATTTTTAAAAATCTCTAGACAGTCTATCTCTGTAGCAGTCTGTGCCATTAGAAAGTTTTTCTTAATGACTGATGTAAAGCTCACTTAGTACATTGATATGTCTTATTTCTAGAAGATGCATAGAATTATTATTTTCTTCTTTTGCTCATGATATTTCTTTTAATTTTCTAATGTACTCACACATGTGTATATACACACACTCTTTCAACTTTTACTAATAGGATTTTTTTCATTTTCCACATCAAAAAAGAAAGAAACAAAGACATTTAATATACATAAACTTGGTTTAGCCCAGAAAGGACCACCAGAGGTCATGGAGTCCAACTTTCCACTCAAAGTGGTGCCAACTAGAGAAGGATGCTCAGCGTCTGGAATATTTCCAAGAGTGGAGACTTCACCACCTCCATAGGCAACACTTTCCAATGTTTGACCACCTTCAAGATGAAAAATTGCTTCCTAATTGCCCCATTGGAATTTTTCATGGTCCTACTTGTGTCTGTGGCTTCCTGTCCTATCTGCACTTCTGTGAAGACAGTGGTTCTCTCTTTGTGTCTTGCCAGAAAGTAGATTTAGACAGCAGTAAGAGCTGTTCTGTTTCCTCTGGGCTGAACAAGGACAGTTCTTTTGGCATCTCCCAGTACATTCAACATTTCTAATCATCTTGGTGTCCTCCACTGGACTCACTCCAGTCTACCAATATCTGTCCCGCGCTGTGTTATTATTTTTAAAAATAATGCAAGATAGAGGATTATTAAATAATAAAAGCGTTCATGGACATTTTAAGATTTATAGGTCCATGGTCATAAATAAACCAGGATCAATGTCCATGTACAATGCTGATTTTCTGTTGTCTGTATTGGGTTTTGGTATATTCCCTGTCTCAGTTTTGGGCCATGGCAAATGCTGCTCTCCTGAACACCCATTCATTGTATGAAGGATAGTATGCATTACTACTAGGAACAGTTTGAAAACAGCCACTATGTTCTGTAAAGAAAGATTTTTGCTGTATAGGCATAAGCCACCTGGCTTCAGGACCTTTCCCCAGCCTGGTTTATTAGTAATATAGATGTCATTCTCAAACACTTTAATTAAGTGACTGCTTATTTCCATGGTATACAAGTGTGAGAGTTCGAGAATCATTCTGCTAGGATGTCAGTGTCCACAGAGACAGAGGGCAGGTCTTTGAATTTGGTGGGTGTCAAATTTAATATTTACTTAATTTAAGATAATTAGACTATATAAATAGTAGATTTTTAAGGGCTTTTTTTGAAGCAGATGGTTTTCTCTGTCTAAATAGTTCTTTTTCTTAGACTTGCTTTTAAAATTTGGGAAGTGTTTAGTTCTTTTTCTAAGAATTGCGTTTAAAATTTGGGAAGTGTTTGAGCTCACATACCTCTGGATTACACAGCAGTAATACTAATTTGATATAAATCAGTAGTTAAAATAATCCTGCATGGGTGCTGCTGTGAATTTTTCTGTAGTAACTATAGGGTTAAACTGTAGGGAAAAAGGTCTACCCAGACATTGGAAAAGGCACCAAGTTCTGGATGGACAAAATATAATAATGGCCCTGAATATAATGGCTCTTCATTCAAAAATTAGTTGCTTGGAGCACGCGTATGTACTCCCGTGTGTGTATATGTATTTATGTATCTGTGTGTACATGTCTATATATAAAATATTTTTTTATTATTTTAATTTTATTCTGTCTTCTATGCTTCCTCAGCTTTGGAATTAATTCAAACAAATATTCATGAAGAAACAGAATATGGTCTTAAGGTAAAAGTCTAATCTTCTAGTAAGTTGTGTCACATTCTTGACAAATACAGATTATATAAGGCTATGTTTTTGCATTTTACTTTAGTGTCAAGACTTGCTTTTTAAAGGTCAAAGTATTTCTGAAGAGCTAGTTACAGAAATGATTCTGAAAAAGATTGAGTCACCAGAAGTTGCTCATTTTGGTAAGTATATTTATAGCCTAAACTTCTTAGAATGAGCTAGCTATCATTTTGACACACTTTGCATCCATTACTGCTCAAATGTAATTTATTTTGTATTAGCAGTAGCACTTCTTCTTGTGGAGTAGCACTTCTCAGGCTGTGGAGTGTATTTAGGGGTTAATTTACCATTATGGGAGATCAGAAAATGTCATACCAGTCCTATGTTGTGTTAATTTTGAAAAAATTAATTTGCCCTGGGTTTTGGGTGTTGCTATGACTCTTGTTTGACAATATTATCTGGTTAGAAAAGTTTTAGTATCTAAAGTACAGGGGGTTTGTTTGTTTGTTGCTTCTTGAATACATCTATAACAATAACAATAAAACCAGCAAAAATATTCTAAACATTTAAAATAAGGAATAATAAGGAGAAGAGATTATTAAAAATTCAAAGTATTACAGTCTCTTTTTTTCTTACAACAATGTTTATTCCCTTTGCATTTCATCACTGAGAGTAAGTTATATGAGAATAGTGTTGGTAGTGGTAATAATTCTTCTTTTTGAGGAAAGGTTACGTTAATTGAGGCTGTTAGGAGTCATTCTGCAGATCTTGCTACAGTCTGAATCTGCTTTCCTGAAGAGAGAACCAATATCCTGCCAAGTGGAAAGAAAGTAAAAGAAAATATAGTTTGTTTTTCTGGTGCTGACTTTTATTTGAAATTTCCATTATAGGAGACAGACAGGTATAGTGCCAAGGAAATGTTAAGTTTCTACTGCTCTGGAAACTAGTATGCTTCCATAAGCTTTCAGTTGCAATGTTTTTTTGTTCCTTCTCTAGTGCAAGGCTCAACAGTTTTGCAAAAGATGCGGCCTTACCTGGTGAAACCAGGCTTTTAATATAGTAGGCAAAAGACGGAGAAATTGGGAAGAAATTAAAAATAGGAGATGATGAGGAAACAAAAGTTTGAGGAAAGAAGTAGCAGCAGAAATGCCAGTCTCTTAATCCATATGTTAGGGCTCCAATAAAAGCCTAAAGAGACATCTGTGTTACCTGAGTTCCCCTCTTTGAGTCATTCTGACTGAATGCCTAAGATGTGTGTCACAGAGGACCACAGAGATCCTAGAGACTGTAAACATAACTATAAAGTTGAGAAAATTTTGGTTCTTGTGGCCAAGCCATTTTCTGTAATACAGATGCCCCAAAACAGCAAGGAATAGAATAACCTACAGCCTCACTATTTTCCCTACCAACTAGAACTCATCTCCCAAAGCAATTTTGAAGTATTTTCTAGTTCTAATAACTTTTTGTTTACCAACTATTACCTTAATGTAATCCATGGAAAGCTTAAGTAGGTTTTAACAATCAGTCAGATATTAATTAAAGATTTTAGAAACAGTGTTGTATGAGAGGCTGAGTTTTTTACTTTTATTGTTTGTTTTTAACATCGTAAAATACAGGTTTCTAAGCAGTACACAAAATAAGGAATTCTTTTCAATTATATTCTTTTGACTTAAATAATAATCACATATTATGTTGGATATATGTGTCAGAGGTATGCAGAAGTGCTAAAGCAAATTACAATATTTAAAAAGTACAAGTCACTGAACCCAAATTTTTGTATTTGTTTCTGAAGGAGGTCAGATATGAAGTTTCTAAGCTATTTCTTTAAATATCCAGTGTCTCTTTTTAAAATAGGCACTATATTTTAGGGTATTGTAGGTAAGAAAATACAGAATTGTAAGCTTTATTTTGCTGTTTTGTTTTTTTTTGTTTTTTTTTTTTTTTTTTTTTTTTTTAATAAATAGGATAAGAAAACAACCAGAGGTTCATATCATGTTAACCTAAATAGTATCTGAAAAGGAAAAATCTGTGTCATTATCAAAGGGGAACACTGCTCAATTAGCATGATTTATATCAAATCAGGACCATAGTTGTTTATTGATTTATTAATGGCAAGTAATTAACTGACAATCAGTGAACTGGTGATGAGTGAAAAGGTTCTGTACCAGACACACAACAGAGAAGCCACAGCACTAGGCATTTGCTAAATATTAATAAGCATCTACAAATTTCTGAACACCTATTCCAAAGAGTATACTCAAACTTGCATGGTTATGCATGCAAACCCTCTTTCAAATATGGGTGGAAGTTACAAGCACACATTCCCTCTTCTCAGAACACATGTTCACCTATTTAAGCATACTTTCTGTTGGAAATGTGAGTGCTCGAGCTTTGTCTGCATGTGCCATTTCCTACAGCCTACTAATCCACGCACCAGTGAGAAAGCTCCCCATGAGGTCACATACAATCACTGGAGGTGTGGGTCACTGTGTGATTAACCCTGTTCTGTCAGTCTGCAGTGGAAAGGCAGGTTACTTCCAGCATCCCACAGGGAGACTGCTCTGTCAGGCCTGGACAAAAAGTTGCAGGTGATGGGACATCAAACCTTATTAGGCTGCTGTTCTTTTACCTTGCTCTCACTCTGAATTCTCTTCCACCGGTCACAAATTTCAATGCTTCTTTTCAAGATGGCTCCTTCTATCTTCAAAGGTTTCTTTGCAATCCCCTGGTTACTATTTGATCTAGTTGATGGTTGCCTTAGGTAAACTTCGTTGATCTTAGTTTCCCCATAACATTATCAGTTTGAGGGCAGACACCTTCTCAGAGAACAGCCTGGGATAATCTTTTCCCATGTTACACTCCCATTCCTCTCACATCAGCTGTTGTTATCCAGGATGTGTTGATAAGCAGAGGCTGTGCAGACTCCTCACATCTCACTACCAGTTAGAATTCTCTGAAGCTATCAACAACATAGAATCTAGACCTTTAATTTCCTAGACGCATGACTACATTATGCTCTCTGCTGCTTATCCTCTCCTCTAAAGTTTGCAGCTATGAATAGTAGCTCCCCAAAGAAGGAGTCTTCTGTCCTAATACCTCTTGCAAAGACTACTGCTGTGTGTTTGTGCTGCATAGACTCATTTCAATGATACCACATAAAATTCTAAGCATTTGGAGCATGCACCATTTCTCTAAGGGAACATTCTCATTATTAGGCTGAAAAAATCCACGTGATTCTTGTTTAGTCTCTCATTCTGGCCTCATGAATATTGATTTCCTTGCTATACAGTAGCTTTTACTGCACTGCACGCAGCCATTAGTAGTTACAGTACTCTCCTAGGAACTTGAAGCCACAAGTTTATCTGTGGGTCTGAGCACTCTCATTCTAGGAAAAAGGTATTATTACCACCATGCTAGTCATACAGAACAGGTGTCTGTTTGCCAAAAAGGACTCATCTTTGTGAATCCTGACTGAATGGATGCTTACCAACTTAGGTGCCTCAGTATGCATACTGTGTGTGTAGTGCCTCCTTCTGAGAGGATGTCACATCCAGGAGCACTGTGTATCCCAGAGAGTTGTTCAGGCTCCTTTTATTGTCCATAGAAGGGAAGACCTTTAAAGGTTGTATAAAAAAGCCTATATTCCTAGTTTAAGTGCTTTGTATCATAGAATGAATACTTTTTTAAATGCCTTTTACGAAGTCTTTCACTAAAAGCTTGTTAGTTTTTAGGCGCTACAGGGTCTGAGCTAGACACGTGAAGCACATGGTCCGAGTATGATCTTTAATGCCTATGTATTATTAATGCCTCTTATATTTCTTAACCAAGTCAACAAACTTTAAGAGTCATATATCAAGTTGGAAACAGCACACTTTATTTTCTGTGTTTCTTCTGAAGTAGACATGGGTACACAATTTTTTATACTGTTACGTCATGTACATCGTTTAAAATTGTGCCACTAAATAGATCTGTTGTTTAAAGGAGTGGAGTATAACTAGTCCTGTATTTGATGTAATCTTCTAAAAGATATATTTAATAACATGTATTTGGCAGGTTATGTTCTCAGTGGATTTCCTTCTCTCTCAGAGGAATACATGACAGTTTCACAGCAAATAGAGAAAATAAAGAATCTAAAATTAAAACCAGATTTCCTGATTAACATTAAGGTAATGTCATCTTCAGTAACTTGATAGTATTTTTCCTAATTATTAGTAGACTCATGTGCTGCATTAGTCAAAAGATAGTATTTTCCTCTGTGTGTTTGAGTGTAGTATTTGTTGAGGAATAATAAATTGTTCTTTTATATTGGAATGGAATTACACTACTTTGTTCCATTGCAAGTATTGCTCATGTAAAATAATGAACATTTCCTAAAACTTCAGTCTTTGCAACTCTACCAATTGGAAGGTACAGGTTTTGAAGAAAAGAAAACTTTGAATAACATGATTATTACAGGATTTTGGATACATGTACATCTGCCATTCAAGTATTTCAGGAAGAAACTTTTCACATATGGAAGTTAGAAAGAAAATTGTTTTATTTTTTACTCACTAATTGTGAAACTGCTTCATAGTCTTTATTAATTCATCTCATTTACAAATCTCAATTTCTTCATGACTAGTAATGTGACATACCAGATACTTTGCAAAAGTTTTTCTGATACAACCACAGAAACATAAATCATTTTTAGTGTGGGATTAAGAGGACTTTTCTCAATGTAACTTAAAAGAATGGACTTGCTGGCTACGTCCACAATAGTAAATTACACTAGGCAAGAGCGACTCGTCAGACATCAGTCCTACTGCTTTGCCAGAGCACAGCTTACCTGCCTTGTTAGTCAGAGTGGGGTGGCCATGCCCCACCTGCCCACTGGGAAAGGCCTTAGGCCTGTGCCATTCTCCAGATTGTGCCCAGCTGTTACCAGGGTCAATACTAGCTGGCCCACAACAAACTTAGCCAGACTCCATGAAGAATAAGCAACAATATGTATAATCTTGTTCAGGAGTTCAGGCTCTTGCTCTCATAATGTTTATTATCAACTAGTTTATGTCTGTTTTTCACTCTGAGCATGCAGAACAAGCTGATGAGGCAACTCTGAATAATCAGCCTCTGGTGATGTGCTCCATTCTCATTGGGATTTTGATTCTAGTTGTCACAGCTATGCGGTTGGTCAACTGATAGATTTCAGTGCATGGACCTAAGCTACCACTTGGCCACATTTAAGTCCATGTTTTGGTTTAGTTCCATACTTTTGAGACTTAATTTTTTTGACCATTCATAATGAAAATTTGTGAATGCCTACTTCAAACCTTTTTTCTGTGCTTACGGAAAGATCTTAGAATATCAGAGAAACATATTTTTGTGCTGCTTTACAGGCAGTTTTGAGTCTTTCAGATACATAAAGTCAATTTTTGTTTTAATACTAGATAGTGAGGAAGAATCCCAATTCTTGAGAAAATATGTTTTAATAGTTTCACGTGCAACAGTACATATAGAAGAGTGATACTAACTGTACTAGACAGAAAACAGAATTCTTGGCTTCATATAGTTACAGCATCTCCTGTGGGAAGAAGGCTGAGACTGAATGCTCATTAAAAATCCTTGCCCCAAAGTCAAATGAATAGTTTTGCCTTTGATTTCAGTGGGTTCGAGCTATTTTCACAGATGTCAGATCTGTAACCATTTTCATTAGTTCAAAAAGGAAGAAAGAAGTGAGATTCTAGATAACTCTGGGGATAATGAAATACTGTTATTAGCAGACCAATTCAGAGAAATTTTGTCTCCAGGAAAAAGGACAGAAAATGCACCTTTGAAAAAAGAACCCTATCTAATCAAATTTCTCCTTCCCTTTTTCAAAATATCCTATGTCATATAGCAGTCATGTCAGCTGTATGAATCACCACAGAAATATAGTAATATCCTAAAGTATTGTAATACTTCAAGGGATACCTCAGGAAATGAGTGTAGTGAGCTTATGGCTACCAGTGGGATCTCAAAGTGAGTGTAGTGTGCCTGTTGCTAGCAATGCAATCTCAAAAGCTCTGTATTTTCTGTAAAAATCAATTCTCTGTTTCTGTAACAATTTGCCCTTAACAATGACAATGTTTTCTTGTCATCTCAGGTTTTTCGTATGTATTTGAAGGGTAGGTATTAGTGATTATTTCTTTTTTGTTATGCCCCATCCCTAATTGCATAGTAGAATTTTAAGATAGCCATCTTAACATACGGGTCTTAACTGTTGGAGACATAGGGACTCCAAGTGTGTATTAATGCAAGTAAAATTTAGGACAGGTCAGATTTATCAGCTGTGATCATAGTAAGTGAACAAACATTCAGACAGCATCTGCTCCCTTCTTCTCTGCTAAGTTATTGCAGAGACACAACCAGCTTTTTGTTTCAGAAAATAAAAAAAAATAAATAAAAAAGAAAGAGGTGGGGAAAACCATTCCTTTCAACGTTAACAAAGTCAGGTATCCATCCCTGGAATTGATGGACTCAAGTAGCTTGTGTTTAATGTGAAACTAAATTTGTGTCTGCAGGGCTGTTTGTGGAGAGAGCATTGCTTACCCTTCTAGACCTCCAAACTGCTGAACTCCTTTAGCCTCTGACACAAGGGCACTGTGCTTTTGGATAATAGTAGGTCTCCGAGAGGACAGAGGCACACAGAAAAAAGGCCTTAATCTTGCTCAAGTTCAAACCACTTTGAAATTAACTGCAAGAGCAACCTGCCAAATACTTTTATCCATAAACTACACACCTACACTTGTTATACTACAAAATATAACTTGTATGATAAAATGTGCTCAGATAGTGGCTACCCTCCCAATATGGAATGTAAAATGTTGATGGAGAAAAACTATGCAAGTATTCAAATCTTTCTTTAATATTTGCTGCTATTGAAAATTTTGTGTTTAGTCAGAGTGTTATTGGAGAAGAAGTTTATGAAGCCAAATATTTTCCAGACTCCCACCCCTCATTCTGCAGCTTCAGGAAAAGTAATATCATCATAGCAGTACAGTAGATACATGATTTCATTTCAATTATTTCTTGTTAGTGTTCAGATTATGACTTATGCCAAAGAATATCAGGACAAAGGCAACACCCTGATTCAGGGCAGGTATATCAGAGAAACCAGTGGGATCCTGATGTTATTGAAAAGCATAAGAAAGAGAAAGATCAGCATGAGGAAGAGAATGAAGAAGAAGAAGATGAAGAGCAGGAAGAAGAAGAGGTAAATATTGTTAATTTCTAAGGAGTGAAAAGTATTATAAAGTACTTTTGACAAAGCAGAACAAATTCCAATATTCTAAAATATCACCATACTGCATAATGAATTAATTTTGCTCAACTTTAATCTTAATTCAGTTTCTGTTCTGTTTTAATAGATGTGGGATAATACTTAAATGGTAGGTTTAAATGACAGCAAATAGTGATTATTGGATAGCTTAACCTTGATTTAGTCTCTACCTCAGAAGTCACTGAACTGTTTCTTGCCGTAAGTTAAAAGGGTGTATCAGGAGAATGGTGACTCTGTATTCTTGTCTGTTGCTTCTTCTTGGTCTAGGCAAATAAAAGCGTTCTTAATTTTTGTTTATTGTAGCAAATGTTACTAGTATTTGCAGGATAGTAGCTTGTTTTATATTTTTGATGTTAGACTGCTACAAATGGATTTTCTTTTTTTTCTTTGTTTTTTTTTTCCATGAAGGTATTAATTTTGATTTTGAGTTGAATTGTTCTGTCTTATAATGCTATCCAGAGACTTATCAATGCAAGTTCTAGACACATTCCTCTCAATTTGCAGAAGCTACTTTTCATCAGTTTAGGATCATGGTCAGCAATCAATAATCTGGAAAGCTGTTTTATTTACCTTTGAGTAAATACAAAAATAAGTTTAGTACATTATTTCTGTATCTTGAAATATTTAACTTTTCATTCTGCAGAGTGCAGAAGATCCACTTATGATGTCAGAATTTTTGCATCAGTTAGTGCAGAGGCCTGAAGATATTCTTGAAAATGCAGAAGAAAGAGTTGGAATGTATAAGGATATAATGCTTCATCCTTTAGAAGTAAGAAAAAGCAAAATAGTATGATTATGCATAACAAAAGCTTTTTTAAAATATCTTGCACCGTTGCTGGGGTTTTTTTAGTTTGAGATTTATTCTATGGAGGCAGACACAAGGCTTACTATAACATATCCCTGAGTTTTGAAATTCATGCTGAAATCAATAATAAAAAATTGTCATCTGTAGATGTTGTTTCTACTCTGGAGTCAAGATAAAGTAATCCACTTTGAGTTTTAAGAGTGAAACCGTACCTGTCACCAGAGATGCTTCCTAAATCTGGGAAGTGAAGTATTTGAAGAGCCTAGCACATCATTACCATCACCAGAATCCATTCTATCATGCGATCCCATAAGAAACCTGTTCTTTGCATTCATTGCCTTCTAGTCCAATAGAATCCCTTCTTCCCCTACTTCATTGCCTGCATATTTAGATACACAGTAATTATCTCATCAGTTTAATTATTGTATTTAGTTCTTAATTAATTATTCATTGTTTTATTATTTTCTTGTTGTGTTCAGGAAAGTTGGATTAATTACATTTACTTTATATATTTTTTGATGTTTTTGCAGGTTTTGTTTTGTTGGTGGACTTTTTCCCCCTAAAAAAACCCAACAGATTCAAAGCTCCTCGTAGAAGCAACTGCAAAAGCCTCATGTTTGCTGCGCAGTTGACTATTGCTGTTTATTTATGCCCTTCAATTTAACTAAGGATTAAGCAAACCTATAGATAAAATTTTGTAAACCTGGTGTTATGTTCTTTGCTAGAGTAACAAACTTGTTAGTGTTGTAAAAGGGAAAGCAAAAAATGTGATATCTTTAATCATTATTCAATCTCACATGGATTTCTCATAAGCAGAAAGTAGTTCAGACTAAATTACTTTGTACACCAAACTTCAATGCTTTCAACATCTTCCACCAGTTAGTAGGTCTGTCTTTGACTTCACGAATGATGAATCTCTTAGTGCATATACTTAGTGGTCCACTAATAGATTAAAAGAACATAGGTGTCTATCATTGACCCAGGTAGAGGTTGAGGGATGAAATTGAAAAAAAAGCTTTTAAGATGTGTGGTGTGCACTGAACTGGGGTAGGTAGAGAGACTTTGGGGAACAGACTTTGATTTCTTGAGAAGTTGTTAGGATGAAATTGAGTAGAAATGTAAAATGCTACAGTTAGGGGGCAAACCTAATGAACAACTACAGTGTGAAATAATGGGCTAAACCTCAGCACTGCAGACAATCTGTAACCTGTGGGGTTTTAGTTATTCATAAACTGAGTCAATAAATGTGATGGTATTGTACAAAAGTAAATGTTATGGATGTACTAATAAGAACAGTGTACCTAACAGAATCACAAGCTATTATCTTCTTTGTAGAAGAGTATTAGAAAGAAGAAATTTGTTATTTTCTATTTCTAACAAAGATAGGACAACTACTTTAATTTTTACTACAGGAGACTTAGCCTACATGCAAGGAAATGGACTCTGACCATAAGTATAGTGAAGAACTGGAATAGATTACCTACAAGGTTGTAAAGTCACCTTCACTAGGCTTTTTCAGGCCTGGGCTTAGACCAGCATCTGTCAGGAGTGGAGCCAGTGTTCTCAGTCCTCAGACAGAGACATTAACAATGGACGTGGGATATCTGTTTTAGTCTAATTAATACCTTATTTATTAATGGGAAAACTGAAATTAAGAATAAAATATATTGTTCAAAATTTACAGAAATTGAGAGTCAGGACCAAAATTAAAATACTGATCTCGTGGCTGGTATTTCCAAGAACTCTGTTAATTGACATTGTCACCATTTCCCATCAGAGAATTAAGGTAGTTAGACAATTAAAAATTGAATTCTTACACAAAACATTACTGTACCTTGATTATTTGTAGCTCTCTTGCATTTGAGATAGCATATATAATCTGGTTTATGAACTGATTGTAACTCCAGTTTTGGAATTCTCTCTTTATTTATCCATTGCCAAATACAATTTTGCTCCAGAAGGCTTTATAAGTCATCACTTCAAGGAATCTTGGTTTGCCAAAGTCCACAGGATTCTGTCCATTGATATGTATAGGAACAGAATGAGATTCAATGTCACCATCTGATTAACTATACTCAGTTGATGAATATATCTTTGTTCTTAAACAGGACTTGATGGCCGAACAGGATTCTCAGTATCTTATTGAACTGGATGGAAATCAGGAACCAGATGAACTCATTGTTGTAAGTAAGCTATGCACCAACTTAGTTAACCTCCATTAGAAAATAATTTCTCGATTTTGTGAATTGCTTTCTCTCTTAAGGTGTTGGCAAAATTTGAAGTTGCGTATAAAACTCAATTAATTACTATTAGAAAACATGACCTTTGAAATGCTTGCTTTTGTTGCTCTGTTACAACAGTTCTAAGATTCACTGTTTACATTTGTGCTACAGGAGAGTAATTTCAGTCACACTACAAACTCTTTTGTATTGTATCCATCTATTTCTAGAGCTTTATTTAGTGTATTAGTGTAAAATATTATTTACATGAGAAATTGAAACGTTTTTCAGTATTACCTATTTTCAGAATGGGATTATTTTGTGCTGGTGTCTAAAAAACGACAGAATCCTTATAAACTCTGGTATTGTTTTACAGTGTAATAGAAGACATTTAATTCTGTTAGTAATTCTGATGAGTGTTTATGTCAAGATTTTTAGCTCATAACATAGCAAATCATTAATTCTCCCTATTAAAATACTACAGTGATAAAATGTGAAGATAAATAATCTTATCTTCTGCCTCAGAAATAAAAGTAGCTTCAAATCAAACTAAAGTATGGGGTTGAAAATGAAGTGAGAAATTGACAATGTAGGAAGTGAGCTGCTTCTGCAGTTTCCCCTGTAGTTTGCAACAAATTGAATCAATCATAATTCTGTATTATTTCAGTTTATGCTTAAATTTACTACCAAGAATAATCCCATGGGAAAAAACCCCCACTCATTCTGCTGAGGTGGATAATAAAATTTCCTCATTTATGATCTGTTTGTGAACATTACAGCAGAAGATCTATAGTAAAGGCAATCAAGTTGTGTAATGATTCCAACCATTTTATCTATAAGGCAAAGACCTGTTACAAAACTAATCCAAACATGACAAAATTTGCTTTTTCATTTAAAGAACGCTTGCATTCAAGCAAGATTACATTCAGGAAATATTTCAATTAAGCTTAATACCACCCGATTCTCATTGGCAGACATCTGGTTTAAGTATCATTTTTAATAAATTACCCAAAGCTGTATTACTTCCAAGTGTGCATAATGTGATCTCCTAAAGAGACTTTTCTCCTTTTAAGATTGGAGCTTATCTATATAATTCCACTGCTTTATGGGGAAGAATCCTTCATAGCCTATTCCTTTAGAAGACTTGGGATTCACAGCATAATGAGGAGATATAAAGGCTGTGATTTAGCATTTTGCACTGCCTGTATCAACCAAATAAGTTGTTAAAACTCAGCTCAATAACTAGCTTGACTTGAAGCTAGAAATTGGGCCTTAGTGTATATGTAGCCATTATATAAATAGTAAGTTACGATTTTAAAAATACTTTGTGAGTCCTTTCAGTTCACAAAAGCAGTTTGCATTTGTACTAAGTCAAGTTATTTTCTCTTCAGTCAGTGGTAGTTCGACTTCAATCCCTGGGTGTGCGAAATGGAGCTCCTGTAACTAGACTTCAAAGTCAGCAAGAAGAAATGCTGCAGGGACTGGAAACTGTAAGTATGCTTTTCTAAAGTGTGATTGACTGGAATAATTATAAAAATATCTTTTATTTTCTACCATAAACTTATAATATAACATCTTTGTTTCACAGCAACCAGTTTGTTTTACTATGCAATAAGGGCACTTTTTGAGCCTTGATTTTCCAGAAATGCAAATTTAAGATAATTCTGGGACTAAAATCCACTTAAAAGAGTATGAAAAGAAAAAAGTCTGACATTAAAAAAAAAAGTTAAGTGATTATCCTGAATTTTTGAACAAAATGTTTGTTTTAGTAATAGGGGAATGTAATTCATTCCAAGAAAATAAAGAAACTTTAGCCAAAGGATAACAATCTTAGCACCTGACTCGTACCTCAATCTTTATTCTTTTTCTGAATGAGAAACAGCATGATAATGCAATTTTAGCAACATCCTGCCTAGTTGAAATCATGTACGTTGTATTTCCTGTAATTAATTAGAATCATGACAGCTAGTGCTGAATTTTGCTGAATCATGAATAATCCAAATATTCAAATTCCAAATAAAACTGAAAAACAGAAGTCTTTGCACAAATCTCACATACATTCACCTTTCCTATTTCTTAAACAAAACTTTCAATATATGAATGGTACTGTAGCTGGGAGACCCTGCTCTACATTTTCAGAGAAACAGCTTTCCCTTCACTTCCCCATTTTCCTAGGCAAATTCACAACTGGAGGACTTTTTGTGTCAGAGGTCGTCTATATTTATTAGTTAGTAGTTGTCTGTGTGTTTGTGTTGGTCTTTGTGTAAGCTTTTAGCATCCACAGTATTTGAGGCCAGGAGTTCTACAGCTTGACTGGACATTATATATAGAATTGCTTCCCTTTTTTGTTGAACCTGCCACCTTTTAGCTCAGTGTCCTCTAGTTGATGATATGCAAAATTCAGTAAATAGTTTTGTTCTCTGTATCTGCCCTCTAATAACTCACTATTTCAGACTTCTGTCCTGTTCTTATGTAGTTGTCTTGTTCCTGAAGAGTTTCAGTCTACTTAATCTTAGTTCTTCTTATAAGAAATCTTTTGGTGTGATTGATTAGTCATCTTACCGCTTTCTGAAACTTTCACAATTCTAACTGTATACTTATAGAGTATAATAATATAGGATAACAGAATGCATATAGCAGTAAAGATGAGGACAGGATTTATACAATGAAAAAGAAAAACTAACACCTTTTTATTTCTGTTTGATAAACATTGCTAACATTCAGGTTGGTTTTCTGACTGCTCTTGAGCATTGACCAAATGTTTTCATGGAAGTAGGTATTATAATTCCAAGACCTATTCCCGACTACTGGCAGTCAATGACAACTCATCATTGTATATGTAAAACTGCTCTTCTAATGTCTGGCTTCCTAGATTCTGAAGGTCCTTCTGCAGTTCTTCACAGCCAGCACTTATCTGTATTCTGAATTCATTCACCATGTATCTTCTGTAGAAGACCTATTAAACTTGCTCATATCACATGGCATTTCTGCATGCCTAAAAGAGATATTTTGGCCTTCCTATTCCCCTACACAGACTGTGGTTCTTTCGTCATCCTCTTTGGAAGAAATGTTGGCCATTTTCCATTGTCTTCAATAAAAGTCTGGTTCGTCCCTCTTCATCATTTTAAACTTCCGAAAATAATAAATGATGCCTACAGGGACTATTTTGAAGTACTATTTTTATTAAATCAAATTGAAACACTAAATACTTTCTCTTTAAAATTGTCCAGCACTTCTGAACTACATAATTTAAAAGAAAATATTCTTAAAAAGTGTGATGTGACTTGCATTCATTTGCTTATTTTCCAACAAAATATTTCAAAAAAGGCTAAGAACAAGGCATATGTCACTTCAGACAGAAATTCCATATGCTGTTACTGTGGTTTCAATAAACAGGATGAACTCCTCCGGGTTCTGTCATCTTACAAACTAATAGCACCCAGATATCGATGGCGTAGAAGCAGGTGGGGGCAAGCATGTCCTGTGGCTCTAAAGGAAGGTGATATCATAATGGGAAACCCAGACTTGGCTGTCAGGTTAGCAAAATTTGACACTATTAATTTTTGTTGCAATTTGATAAGATAAATGTCTATATCTGTAAGCTTCTCTTCTGTTTTAAGTTTTCTAGGTAAAATGTATGTACTATCATCCCCAGAGGCACTAAAAAAATTTATGTTGAATCCTCGGCCTTACTTGTTACCACCAATGCCACTTCCTCCTTGTAAAGTACTAGTATTTGGTCCTCCATTCTCTGGAAAAACAACTATTTGTAACCTAATTGCACACAAATATAAAGGAAAGGTAGGTTTATAAATGTCTTATATAACAGAGGTGTCAGCTGAGGCTTAGGAATCAGTTAAGCACATTCTTATTCCTGTTGTGTTATTAACATACACATTGAAAACATGGATTACAGAGGAACCATAGTCCTGTCATGAAATTCATTTATATAAAAGCAGCTACATTTAAAAAATATTTTTATTTACCCTCTATGTAAGACAAATATTTATGTGTCAGTTACTTGTCAGCGTAAGAATATTATAACTTTTGCACCTAAGATAATTAAAGGTAAATGCAAATTAGAGATTACTTTCTCCACAAAAAAAAAAAAACCTCCTGTACTTGAATTACATGTCAATTTTTTTGAAATGTGCAGAGCTTTCCCAAATTCATTTCATTGTATAGAAGTTGTGTCAAATGCTATATTTCTCCTCTGTGACATTTTTACTTTTTCAAATAATTTCACTAGGTTCTTGATATGGCCAAACTCATTCAACCTCATATGGAAGAATCAAGAAAAGAAAACATTGAACAAATGCGAAGGGATACAATTGAAAAGGCTATAACAGCAGTGAAAAATAGGTTGGAATTAGAAAACCAATCAGGTGAATAAGGTTTTCCGTGGTCTTTGAAGCTATCTTATTTGCTTTAGGTTATTTAATTGAAGCAATTGCTGTCACTTTGAGTTATAAAATATCACAAAAGTTGTTATCGTTGTCGTACATTAAATATGAACTACAAGAACATGCAATGAAAGGAACAGATGAGTAAAATTCAGTATTTTTGATATTATATAAAAATCCTGTGAAGCTGAGGGACATGAGTATGTAAGAAATTGTTTTCTGAGCACTTTTTGAAAGAAGAAATTGGTTCTGGCAGAAATTAGTTGAAAACTTTCCATCTAAATGACTTTCTGACAACTTTAATCTCTGCAAAATCAACACTTTTTTCAAGAAAGCAGCTTGTCAGCTAGGCTGATGTGATTCCACAATCTACAGATTTTCCACTTTGGAGCAGCCTTCCAAGATGCTGCCTCAGATGGCACACACAAGAATCTTCAGCTGTGGTCACATTTAGACTTCTTAAGCTGCTGAGGTTTTTGTAGCTTTATGAATTCAGAAAATATTTTGAAAAGGTGAAAACAACATATTCTTTTAGTATCTTTTAAACAAAATTTTGATTTTCTTTTTGCAGGAAATTTAGAATTTTAAATTTTTTAAAATTATTTTTATTTTCATTGTATTGGAATTGCCTTTTCCAGTTAGCTCTAGTTATGGTTCAAAAGGAAAATCAGGTAATTTTGCCTATTCAACTAAGCAAGGAATCACCATATTTGACTTACTCATGGGTAGATACATATCTAACAAGAAGTCAATATATTCCTCTAGTGCTGCAGAACACAGAAGCTGACAGTAATACAAAAAATATTGACACGGCAGTAAGAATGATCTATGACACCAAATTAAAACCATTAAATCATGTTCCAGATTCCTGGCTATGTAGATACTTTTGAGGAGAGGTATGTGAAATCATATGAGGATTAATGAGAACTTCATCCTAATTAATTAACCTTAGAGAGCTCATTTTATTGAAAAAAAGAACTACAAACAGAGGAAGGATGTAAATTGTCATAGAAAGTTGGAAAGCTTTAGAAGTGGAAGTTATATATTTTTGAAAGCTTGAATCTGGATCTAGAGTTACCTATCCCAGAAAGTATTTCCTATTTTCTAATGAAATTATTTATTTAATTAACAGAAAAGTATGCCTTTTGAGAAAATTATGAAGAATCACTAAAAATTATGCAAAAGACATATATCAGTTTAATTAGTTAAATGGCCTCCTGACTGTCCTCAGTACTCCCAGTTCAGGGATAGACAGTAAGACTATGAAACTTCACTGAAGTCCAAAGAGTTTCTGTCTACTGCCAGAGTAGATTAGGAAATTGAAGCAGTTGGTGCTGAGGACTCACTATCCATATCCATATATTGTGATTGCATGTGCTGAACACTTAATGGTTTCATCATAGTGAATGTGCATCTGGAAGGACTAAATTAGTTTGTGTGTTCCAACATCACTTTGCCATGTGTGCCAAAGCATGGGAAGGCTCAAGAGATTCACTTAAAACATGCTTTTCTGATTCAAAAACAGACACACTTAGAGGGTCCCCATCTATTACTGTGCTCAGATGACATCCAGCTCAAACAGAACTACATTGTTCTGTTTGGGGGGAAAATGGGAGGATATTAAAACTATTGAACTGAAGAAGTACGGAAATTGAGGATTTTTTATCTATTTTCTGTCTTTTCTCATATTTCTGATCTCCTTTCTTTTAAGGAGAGAAAAAGTCATATAAAAACCTGGTGCTACTAGAGAGCCATTTGTGACTCAGACTGATTAGTACTAGTCTTGTCTTCACTAGGGCTGGAAAAGTGCTTGTGATTCCTAGGAAGTGTATTGGGGGATTCCACAGACTGGGAGGCTGCAGGTGAAGAGAAGGCTGACATGTACATGGTTCAGTCAGATGGATTTTGTGGTGAAATATTTCTATGAAAGGGTTTTCTACTGATTTAGTTTTCTGTGAATTTTATATTTTAACTGTAACTATAGGAGACTTGCAAGAAGTTAGCAGTGTCAAAGAAGAAGATGATTCTGTAGGACTCACTAAAACCACAGAGGACATAAACTTGGAAGAGGAGACTACGATAAAATATGCCATCATCCAAAAAAGTAAAAAAATAAATCTTAGCTATTTTAAGCGTGTCATTCCATGCCTTCAGTGTGTCTTGAAAATTAATAAGTGAAAAATAATATTTCTTTTTTCCTCAGTTACACTTTTGGGCTATTTACATTTTTTTCCTTGTTGCTGATACTGTCATTTTTAGAAACCTAAGCTGAAATGGTTAATTTTTGTCATTGAAAGATATTAACTCATTAATACTATATTAGTGTGCAGGGGAAAATACCTCCCACTGACCTTTGTAGGAGCTAAACATGTATTTTGATGAAAAGTTTAATATTTTCACCTACCTATTTTTTAATAGCATAAAATTGTTCAGAATTTTTTGATAGATAATGAGAATTAATAATGTTAATTCACACACACAAAAAAAAAGTGAAGAAAGGATCTGAACTCAGGAGTACAAGTTTTTGCCAATTGAATACGAGAAATTTCAAAGTATGCTAAATTTTAATCAACTTGCTGAAATAAACAAAATATGTTTGTAAGACTGACATGGTTTACAAATAGTATTTTTTTCATACAGAACAAATTCATATTCCATCTCAACCAAGGAAGACAGATCAGTAGTTAGATCTAATTAATGGACAGTAAAGAAATATATTTATAAAAATCTAAAATGGAAATTAAATAAATGTGGATTGTGATGTAGTTCTTACAAATTTCTGTGTGCTTTTAAAGAAAAACAAAAACATTTGTTCCTTCAATTATATTCTTCCTTTAATTTATGACATTCTATACCAGCAAAAGATATTGAAGAAAGAAGTAAAGAAAGATCGATTTCTTGAACTGGAGAAGTAGAATATAGTATCTTTAGATATGATGACTGTAGGGTCTGATTGGGTTTGGGTTTGGGCTTGGGTTTGGGCTGGGTTTTTTTCAGAATGGTAAGTAAAAAAGTAAAAGTAAAGTAAAGTAAGTAAAAGCTTAGTAAAATATTGTCCCTTTCTCAGGGAGCTTCTAACCTGACAGAAATAACCTCATAACGTGTAAATAATTTCTTCATGTAAAAAGTATCAACACAATCAGTGAAAAATCTTGGCGTACTCATTCATATCAAAAAAATAGTACACTTAATGGTAGAAAATACTGTACAGTTTAAAAGGTTTGGTTTTTTAAAATATTTCACTTAGTGGTAGAAAATATTGTACAATTAAAAAGGATTTTTTGGTAATGAGAGAACAAACCCAGATCTTAAAACTCAATTTTATGAAATACTCTCTAGAACTGCATTCAGAACTGGTATTTGATTCTTTCTCAGTATGATTGTGTATATACTGCTTACAATGTCTGCTGCGCTGTAATGAAGTGGCTGGATTTAATTGCCTAGCTGTTATTCCTGACCAGAGGAAATAAGTATCTCAGAATTTTGTGAGGCACTTAAAAAAAAAAAAATTGTATTGTTAGGAATGTCAGAGATAACTGCTGACCACCCAGAAGTTCAAGCAATGGTAGAAGAAGCCATAAAAAGTGCATCGGTCATGGAAGTTATACTGTCACCTGAAATATATGCTGAAGTGCTGGAGAGAGCTATTGCAGAGGTAAAACTACAAGTAGCATACAGCAAAGCACTGTTTTCTAATAGCAACCTGTAACATTTTATACATTATCGATATATGTTCTTAACACTTCCATTTGAAAGATCAGTTTAGTTTCTATCACATAGTCTGAGAGCTTACATAGGATTGAGGAGAGACTGAGCAAGATCATGCAAAGCAAATCTATTGAGGACTACTAAATATTTATACAAATTATTTCTGGCCTGCAAAGTACCCAGACTACAAGTTGTTAAAGGCTAGGAGAATTATCTGAGAGAAGTATCTCTGTGTACTTGCTGTATTCTTTTAGTCACTATTAAAGAACTCAACACCAGATGCAAGCATTTGAAAATAATTGCATGTGAACGTTTATCCAAGAATTTTGAATTTCTTTAAATTTGTTCACTGGTTTATCACTATTGAAACTGGAATCTAAATTCTTTACCGGCAACCTTAAAAAAATCACTGGCACATTAGTCTTTTTTTTTTATTTAAAATGTTTTTAGTTCATTCAGACATATAAAATTATAAATGTCTTACTTTTTATTGATCTGAAATAACAATAGAGAAAAATCATAACATCTATAAAATCATTTTGTATTGTGCAGTCTTTTTGAACAGTTCACAGACTAACTTGGTCTTTTTATGTTACTCAACCTGACATTTTTAACAGCTTATGGAGAACAACAAAGACAGGTTTCCTGGTGCTCCAGAAAAAGGAGGATGGGTAGTTGATAACTACCCTCTGTCAGTAGAACACTGGTCAGCTTTATCAGAAAAAGGACTTTTACCTGACACTGTTGTCTGTCTGAAGGATACAGAAAAAGATGGTTAGTAAATGCACACTAATGAAACAATCTTTTGTGTGTGGGGGGTTGATATCTGTATATAAAGAACACTGTCATGAAAAACTAGTAGTTATGCCCTATTTATAAAGCGTCAGTGGTCTAGAGATGGAAGAACACAGTGAATCAACAAGAGTACCCCAAGTATCTTATGATTTGGATTAAGGGAATTACACAGAATTGAAAACAGGAATGCTTTACAAAAGTAGTAAAGAAAATACCTCCTACTTATAATCCTATGTATGATTTCCTCTCATCTACAGCCAGCAGTAAATACCACTGCACTCTTGCAGTTTCAGACTTTTGTATTCTGTGTCTGGACAACCACCAGCTTGCAATGTAGCTCTCAGTGAAACTTCCCTGTCTGCTCATTGTTTTCCCCACTTGCAAAATCAGGTTATAGATATGACCTCTGCTTGAGAGAAAAGGCAGGGAGAAATACCTGTATGCAGGTGTATCCTGTTCCCCATCCTGGGCTCAAAAAAAGTTGAGCATCTTCTTATCCAAATTGATGCAATAGCCTAGTACTGATTACTTCAGAGGAAGGGATTTTTACTTTATTGTTTCAAGCAGAAAGGAAGGTTGTCACCAGGCATGAACTTAACAGACTCATATGTTGTTAAAAGTATTTGCTCATATGATGACTAAATTACAGACTGAGCATTTCTGTGAGAAAGTTCTAGATCCAGTGTTCATCAGAAAACCATATTTGCTGTTAGTATTATTCAAGAAGACATCATCTCAGATAATTCCAGAAAGATCTTAAGAAAAAAAACTGCAATCCATGCCTTATCTTTGCTTCCCAGACATTTCAAGAATATTGAAATGATCATGAACCTTGTTTCTGGGACACAGTGCCATTGTCTTTTCTATACAACCACAAAAAGCACCTTGCTCATGTAGTTGGCATGCACTAATGTAAATACAGTGCACTAAATAACAAGCAGCAGAAGTCAAGCTCTAGCCTTTTCTGCAGGGAGAGGACTGAAGTGGAAGAGATGCTTTCAGAATTACATTAACTATCTCTTCACTTCCCAGAATTTAACCATTATTTAACAATTAATTGGAAAAAAGGAAAGCATAGCTTTTAGCTTATGGACATATTTTCTTTAATTTAGCCCTTTTTTCCTTTCCTTTCCTTTCCTTTCCTTTCCTTTCCTTTCCTTTCCTTTCCTTTCCTTTCCTTTCCTTTCCTTTCCTTTCCTTTCCTTTCCTTTCCTTTCCTTTCCTTTCCTTTCCTTTCCTTTCCTTTCCTTTCCTTTCCTTTCCTTTCCTTTCCTTTCCTTTCCTTTCCTTTCCTT